>CM040423.1:71792262-72392262 GCA_022702705.1 Papilionanthe hookeriana x Papilionanthe teres
TTGATCCAAAGTAGAATGGGGCATGGCTAGTTTTTGGGTCTAAATGGGTCAACTCACCCATTTGGGCTTGGTGCACCCTTCAAGGTGGCTTTGGGTGCTGTGGGGGATCGAAAGGGATCGGCTTGGTTTGGCATGGAGAAGTCTCCAGTCAAATATATTTGGATTAAATTTAGGTTTAGGTGAATCATGATTAAGGCTTAATGAGCTTTAGGGATTAAGGAAAGGGGCCCTCCTTCCTACCCAATATGGTATGGTGACATGTAAAGAGGCTCTCATGGCTTCCATGTGGCTCATGCATGGCTTCATGGCTCACCTTTGGCTTGGGAAAAGTCAAGTCGATTTCATGTAAATGGATTTAAGAAAAATTTTGATATTTTGATGTGAATTTGTATGGGGCTTGATTTGGAATTGTTTGATGATGGAATTATAACTTAGGGAATGGCTTTGATTAAATGGATGGCAAATGGAAATGTCATGTGGGCTTTAGGGCCAATTTTGGGCTTTTGTATTTGGTGGAAATGGGCTTTTAGGAAGGTTTAGGGAAGTGGGCTTTTAGGTTTGAAAATGAATTTATGGATAGAAATTTTGTAAAGAGGTTGGGCCAAATAATTGTTGAGTTTGGTTTAGGGATGTGTCATGAGTGGTTTGGAGTCAATTTGGTGTGATTTGGACTTGAATTGGTTTGAATTTGGGTTTAATTGGTAAGTGGGCCTATGTAGGTCAAATTGGGCTAACTTGGGCCAATGTTGGGCTAGAGTTGAAATTGATGTAAAATTAATGTTGGGAAATGTTTATGGGAGTGTTTCAAAGAGGTTTTGGCTTTGATGGGTTTTGATTTTGGGGTTTGGGCTCATTTGGGTTAGGTTTGGGTTTAGGTCAAAAATGGGCCTTTTAGCTTTGGGTTGAATTTGAGTGGGGTTTGGATCAAAATCTTGGGCAAATCATGTTAGTATTTTGTTTATGGGGATGTTAAGGAAGGTTTAGAAAAGATTTGGGGTTAATTGGAGTTGAATTGGGTGAGTTTGGGCTAAGTTTGGGTCATGGGTCCAAATTGGGCTTTAAGGCCAAAAGTGAAATTGGATCCAAATTTCAATCAAATTGGGCTTGGATTTGGTCTAGATTGGTGTTGGGGATGTTGAATTAAAGTTTAGAATTGAATTGGACCAGAATTTGGGTCAATTGGGTAGGTTAGGTTTGACATTGGGTTTACTTTGGGTTAAAATGGGTCAAATTGGGGGTTTTGATAAAAGTGGGGTAAATTGACAAAATTGGCCCATGGTGTAGTTGAACAAAATGAAATTGGGAAAAGTTGGGATTTTCTGGAATTTTCTGGGAATTTTCTGAATTTTTGGATTTTTTGGCTAAGAGGGGTATTTTGGGTATTTGGAGGGTATTGGGAGGTATTTTTGGAATTTTTGGTATTTTTGGGTATGGATGATCAATTTGAGTGATGTGGAAATGTTTGGGAATGATTTTGGAGAATTTTGGGTGATTTGGAAATTTTTGAGAAATTTGGGCTATTCAGAGCTTTGGGTAGGTTAGCGGGTGTAGGGTCCGGGGGTCAAAAATTGAAAATTTGGAAAATTGAAGATTGGGTGGATGTAAGTGGAATGAAATCATTTTTGTTGAGCCATGAAGCCATATCAAGCCCACATGAGCCATGAAGGGACTCATTTGAGGCATTCACTTATGTTGTTCACTAACCTCTTAGCCGAGGGCTTAGGGGTTAAGGACCATCCATGTGAATCACCTACATGAGTCAGGAGGTCAAGTCGGGTATGGGTGTGTTTTTTAGGAAGTGTGTGAAAGTGTAGTGTGTAGGTGTAGTGTGTGTGCAAGTCGACCCTTCACCGGACCGAGCCACCCAGGGCAGTCCTAAGGTCAAAGAGTCCTATAGGAACTCATCCTTTAAACTTCCACACTTGATTTCAACCCTCTAGGTGATTAGGGGTCTACAGTCAAGTTTGTGGAGTTTGCAGGGAGTTTAGAAGTGGTTTGAATTTCTAAAAGGTGGGTCCCGATTCTAATCCTCTAAGATAGTCAAAGGAAAAGCCTAAGGCTAGATCCTAAGCACTAAAAGAAGAAGAGAAGACCTCATAAAAAATGAGGTCAACACCTATAAGTGACTTCCCCTGGGCTTCCCTATGCTTGGTCTCTTCCTCCCAAAACTGAAGGTTAGGCCTTAAGCATATGAAAATTCCCTCTGAAGTAAGAAAGGTTTGAATTTATATGGGGAGGGGTGCCATGACTAGTCTGCTACGAAAGTCACAAGGAGAGTCTTATGGCTAGACCCTAGGCTATTTTAAATAGAGATTAGACCTCAACCAAAAGTGAGGTCAACAAATAGACCCCCAATAGATGTGGTGTGATGGGCAAGCACACTGCACCTATTGGTGTTGACCGACGAGATCAACAAAACCAACACAACTATCTGAGTCAAAACCCAAGACAAAAACAGAATTTAGCAAGGAAGTTTTCACTGGGGATTAGGAAATAGGACTTCAAGTCCCGAGAACTCTCGCTGGGGCGAAAAATGGAATGCCTTCATGAGAGAAGCTATGGATTTCAAGCTTTCAAACTCTGAAGGAGTCTGATCCGAATCAAATTAAAGTTAGAATTTGGATTTAGAATTAGGATTTAGAATTTGGATTTGATTTCAGTTTAAATTTTGAATTTCAAATTTTAATTTGATTTTTGAGTTTTAATTTTAATTTTAAGTTTTTTGGAATTTACGAAAAATTTTAGAATTTGTGGAATTTTAAATTTGAATATTTTACTTTTGTTGGGAAAAATTTGAGTGTAGAAGGGAAATCAGAATTTCAGTACTGATCTAAAAAAAATGAGAACTGGAATTTAGGTTCCAGCCTAAGAAATGAGAATCAGGATTTCAGTACCGACCTCGATGTGGAAAATTTTCTCGAAAGGGAAATAAAAAATTAGGGAATTTCGGAGGAATCAGACGACTAAGCTCCATTCCTGAAATTTCATGGAAGGCGAAAACATTTCTCGGAAGGGAGATGAAAAATTAGGGATTTTTGTGGGAAATCGGACGACTATGCTCCGTTCTCGGAATTTCATGGAAGGCAGAAAAATTTCTCGGAATGATGTGGAAAACTAAGGAATTTTGGGGGAATCAGACGACTAAGCTTCGTTCCCGGAATTTGATGGAAAGCGGAAAAATTTCTCGGAAGGGTGATGGAAAATTAGGTAATTTTAGGAAATCAGACGACTAAGCTCCGTTCACGGAATTTCATGAAAGGCGAAAAAATTTCTCAGAAGGGTGATAGAAAATTAGGGAATTTTGGGAGAAGTCGGACGACTAAGCTCCGTTCCCATAATTTCATGGAAGGAGGAAAATTAGGGAATTTTGGGGGAAGTCGGACGACTAAGATCCGTTCCCAGAATTTCATGGAAGGCGGAAAAATTTCTCGGAAGGGTGATGGAAAATTAGGGAATTTTGAGGGAAATCGAACGCCTAAGCTTCATTCCCAAAATTTCATGGAAGACATAAAATTTCTCTGATAGGAAATGGAAAATTAGAGAATTTGAATGAGTCTAGGGTGGAACGCTCAAGTTCTCACATCCGACCTCAGGGGTAACATGAGGGACTCATAACTCAGGTACTGATCCAGGAATTTCATTTGAGGAGAACTTGGTAAAACTTGGTATTTATTTTCAAAGAAAGCGAATTGGTGCAATTCTACCAAAATTGGTAGCCATTGCAAGATTTATAGAATTTCGAGATATTTCAGATTTTTGAGAAATGGCGTTATATGAAAAGTGCCACATTTTGCGGAGTGCCTGCGAAAGCGAGGGATTTGAAGATGAGTGTAAAGACTCAGGATCTCGATAGAGAGAATATTATCATTTGTTTGTTTTTAACTCACTATCTTCTTTCGATGAGTCTTTAATCTCGACAGAGATTTAATTTTGATTTTAAATTTCAATTTCAATTTCATTTGATTTAAGTTTTAGGTTCATTTCAGTTTCAATTTCATTATGTTTTCATTTTATCCTTTTCTTCTGCATTATTATTTTTTTGTCCTTTCCATTTTGGAACCAAACACGCCGTTCAATGGCTTTCGACTATCGTACTAAAAAGAAAGTGTTTCTGAAAATAGAAATTTTCATAAATTCTGCTGAGAGTAGTACAGCTGATCATATGCTGACAAATATCCGAAAGTATATCATGCGCACAAAACAGAACAAAGCTGACATGTCATATCGTCTGACTGCTACAAAAAGTGGCGACACCGACTGTCATGACCCATTGTAAGGGGGTAGATTTCTGCTATCTGAGATTGCTGCGGGGACGAGCCAACCTACCAAGGTTACGCTCCGGAACAAATGTCCCCTCGCGAACACCTAGAGGTACAACCGTCACAGTGGCAAAGGACGAAGGTTCTCCAGTTTTGGATATGGCTCATAATAAACGGACGCTTTATCTTCATCTATTCTTATGAAAGTGACTGACACCCTTTTTCTTCAAACTCCTGGGATGCAGTGTTTTGCTAAGTCTGCTCCATTTCCTTTCAACACCAGCACTGATCCTACTGGTAGGGGGATTTCAACAGAACCTCGGAATTCTCCCTGTCCAACTATCTGGATCTCTCGTCCAAACAAGATATTGCTTTCACTTATAAAGGAGACCGTGCAGAAAGGTCTCACAAAGTCATGGTGGTCGATATGAGGCGGGATACAGTCCCCATCCTAAAAAATATTTATGATGCAACTGTCAGGAATACAGTCTGCCGGCAACACTTGCCACTCGACCATCCTCTTTATCATCTTCTTAATTTGCGGTGGCATCGGATCCACCTCATCGTGCTGTAAAATCCCCGGGGGATTGCCTTGTCGATCTACAACAAAGTTATAACAACAGCCACACTGGATAGTGACTCTGCCCTTTCCTCTTTTCCATTTTGACGGCTCTGTGTATGTCCTTGGTCTCAGACGGCCTACTTTGCCTAATGCCTGTAGAGTTTCGATGCAGTACAAAATTTCCTCTTCATTCATCCTCGAGAATACGTCAGTGTATAGATCGAGTCCTTCCAGGATATTGACAAACTTTCCTTTTTATATCTTCGTAGAGTTGAAATTCTTGCTTTTTGATTCTTCTAACCTTTGTCATGATGTAGTTCAGAACTCCTCGCGGCGGCGGCGGCAGGACAAACTGCGGTACTTACGGCTCTACCTCAGGATATTCCCTGCTCCTGAGTTGCATCGAGGCAGCTGCATATGCCTCGAATGTGCCATATTCTTCAAGCTGTAATACATGATATTCCGGGCATTCTGAAAATGCCCCTGACATTGTAGGTAGTCTGGGTAAACCCGAGTTGCAAGTCGGACACCCAGTCAAAATTTCTTCCATTGGATTAAATCTTGGCACGGGATCCTCTGCAGTCTCCGGCTCGGTATCGGTGTGCGGTGCACTGTCATCAGTTTCACTCATTTCAGGATTGTAAGAATCTTCTAGAATGGGAGATAGCGCAGCGGCTAGCTCCCGAGCCTTTCTCATCTCCATTCTGTCTAAGAGGCGGCGCTTGCAGCGATTTACATTTCTTCTTTTTCTACGTGCCAACGGTGCATCTGGAACTCTTTTGGCTAAAGCAACAACAAGATCACCTTCTGGAGTAGTGATCATGGATGGAACCTGAGTATGTCTCGTGTCGAGGAGGTGTAGGTCAACGAATTCACCAGTTCCTCTGTATCCTGACATCTCTCTGGTCTCTCTGCGACAGTTATCCTCATCGAATTCATGTTCGTAGCCTTCTTTTCGTGTATTTCTTTTTCAAGACGCGAAGTCCAAGCCGTTTACGAAGGCAAACACCAACTCGCAACCCGACACCTCCTGCACAAGTAAACTGGGGAAATGTCAGTGGGTGGTGTTGTGCACGAACAAGAGCAAGGACAAAAATTATTATCTTTCAAGTTTTAATACGTTTTAAAATTATTTTAATGCCATTATCTTATTTAATATAATTTTATAAGGTTTAGATTTAGAAATTTCAACAAACGTATTTTATTTTTGTGAGAAAATTTATTTTATTATATTTAATTTTAATTTATTACAAAATTTGGACCCAGCACAGACGCTGGCCCTATTCTACATTGGAACATAAATTTTTCTCCAGATTTCTCATGTTGCATAGTACTTCTTGAGATATCATCTATTTATCGGCAACATGGGTCTCTCCCCTTGAGAATCTACTAACTGGTACGATCCTCCAGAGTAAACCTTCTCTACCACAAATGATCCTTCCCAGGTCGGGGAAAATTTCCCGCCTATCTTGTGATGTGCAAGAATAGTCCTTCTGAGCACGAGGTCACTAGTTTTGAATGACCTCGGGCTTATCGTGGGCTTGAATCATCTTTTCTTGGTAGAGTTCTAAATTCTGTTGTGCCAGCAATCTTTTTCCTTCAAGACTTTCTGGTTCTAACAGTCATAGTTTTGCATTCTCTACTGTTGTAATTTGATTAGCGATGGCGATCCAGAGCGATGGTAGTTGAACTTCTAGCGGGAGGACCGTACACAAGTGCATACGGTGTAGACTACGTCGGCGTTCTGACTGTCATCCTGTAGGCCCACAAAGCTTCTAGCAATTTATTGTGTCATCCTCTTTTGTTGTCGTTGAGCATCTTCTTTAGAGTTTGAACAAGCGTCTTGTTGAAGGCTTCTGCCAAGCCATTCACGGGGTAATAGATCGTAGATTATCTCTAATCTATCCCATTTTTTCTGACAAAGTTGTTGATTTTTGTGCTCTTGACAGCGAACCCATTATCAGAAATGATCTTGCGCAGCACACCAAAGCGGTAGACAACTTGATTCTTGAAGAAATGTAGAACTTGCTGTGTTGTAACCTCTCGTAGCGGAATTACCTCTGCCCACTTGGAGAAGTATTCTGTAGCTACGAGTATGAATCTGAGCCCTTTTGAAGATGGAGGGTCTATCAGACCCACTATATCGGTGCCCCAACACTCGAATGGCCAAAAGGCGATCGTGGGGTGTAGAACATTCGGAGGTTGGTGCAAGACCACTCCGTGCACCTGACATTGGTGGCACTTCTTTGTTGTATCCATGCAGTCTGTCATCATTACTGGCCAGTAGTATTCGAGTCTTTTGATTTTTATTTTCATTTTCGGTCCTGACTGGTGAGCACCACACAATCTGGCATGCACTTCTGCTCTGCTGAGGCATCTGAGCCACATCTGATCGAAGGATCTTCTGTACAGAACGCTGTCAATTAAGGCATATGAGAGAGCTCTCTTCTGAATCTGATGCACTGCTAATTTGTCTTCTGGCAACCTTCCTGTTTGCAAATATTCTATTAATGGCTGACACCAATCTTCTATATCATCTGCCACTGTGGCTGCTATCTCTTCTTTTCCAATCTTGTGCAGACTGTCGAGGTTGATTTGTGATAAAATCTGACGTCCTTGTACTGTAATACCTATAAAATCTGTGGGTAGACAAGCAAATTCTTTAGCGATTTTAGCTAAAGCGTCCGTGTGGGCGTTGTCTGCTCGAGGAATTCTATAGAATATCACACTTGGGATCTGCTCGAGCAGTTTCATTGTGTACCGGTGGTATTCTTCTAATCTTGGTTTCATAATTTTGTATTGTCCTGCCACTTGTTGAATGACGAGTTGTGAGTCACTATAAATGACAATGTTTGTATTTCCATTAGTATTACTAATTCCAAACCGGTGATTAGAGCTTCATATTCTGCTTCATTATTTGTACACGACTCTGGCAGGTGGTAAGAGAATCTTAACATCGCCTGATCTGGAGTCATGAATATTAAACCAATTCCTACTTTGCCTGGTATCACTGTCTGTTATTGATTACAGAAAAATATATTAAGAAATTCATATCTATTTTTGATGAAATTGCACTTTAAAGAAAGTTATTTTCTTTATTTTACTGCAGGAACGAAGATTTATAAGTGATGGAAGCAAAAACCATGAAATGGAGCGAATTTGGATCAAAAAGGAAGAAATTCATGCAAAATGAACTAAGTCGCTGACGGCGAGATCGAGGCCGCCGACGGCGAGATCATGAGGAGAATTTCTGAAGGAATTACAACTACCTCGCCGACAGTGAGCCCGAGCCCGCCGACAGCGAGATCGTGCGGTTTGAAGACCTTTTAGAAGCCCCGCTGACGGCGAGGTCGTTTCCCGCCGACGGCGAGACAGTTCAAAATACAAAATACATTGAACCTGGATGCTTTTTGAAGAGGTGTTTAAGCACCCCTTGGACCTTTGCCTACCTCTATAAATAGAGGCCGAATTCTACTGTCTAGGTGTGTCTATTTAGAGAGTCTTAGTGTCTCTTTTTGGTGTCTATTGGTGTTTGTGTGCTAATTTAAGAGTTTTAAAAAATAATTAGTGAGTTAGAAGTGTGCTGTACTAGAAGGAAAAGTCAAAGGAACTTCAAGGAGTCTGCTTGGAGAGGAAATTAAGATAAGTATCTTTGTTTATTGTTATTAACTTTAAATGAAATCCATGCTTTGTTTTATTCCCATGCATTCTGAGTAGTTTTCTTAGTCTTTCTCCTTGTTTATGAAAATTATGCGAAATGATGAAATTAAATAGAAGTACCTAATATATTAAAATAAGTTGTGATAATTTTTACTTAAAATTTAATTTACTTTCAATTTGGCTAATTGATTTGTTAAAATATGTTGAATTATCAACTATAGTAAAAACTACATCCAATATTCAGGGAAGTCAAAAGCCTTGGAATGAGGGTGCAAATAAATAGGGAAATATTATTTATCGGACGTAGAATTGGACATTTTAGTGTGACAGACTAAAATATTCAATTTGGTCCTATTGTTTGAGAGGCTGAAGTGTAGATGTTAGCCCTCGAGTGAGGGGAACGTGGGAGCTACGAAGTGGCAGCCATTATCCTCCCGGCCTAGCCGCAGATTCAGTAATCAAACATAGGATTAGTCAATGTTCTTTGCACCTGGACCAAAGGGTAAAGAATAGGAATGCTCCTATTTGTCACAATACAATTAAAAAAAATTCTACTTAGATTCATCATTCACTTAATTTTCTAAAAACAAGGAGAAGGATACTTTTTCTGAATTATTTAAATCAACTTTATTTCAAGCATCAGTTTA
The DNA here is from genome assembly GCA_022702705.1 of Papilionanthe hookeriana x Papilionanthe teres. Classification (NCBI taxonomy): domain Eukaryota; kingdom Viridiplantae; phylum Streptophyta; class Magnoliopsida; order Asparagales; family Orchidaceae; genus Papilionanthe; species Papilionanthe hookeriana x Papilionanthe teres. The sequence continues at coordinate 71,801,391 of CM040423.1, forward strand.
CTTTAGTTGCTTTAGTTACTTTAAATTTCCGTTTACTATATTAGTAAGTAATACCTTTAAATTTTAGCTGATACAAATCTGTTAAAAACTTCCCTGTGGGATCGATAACCAGGACTCCACTAGAACTCTGTATTACTTGATACGATACGTATACTTGCGTAGAATCCACATTATACATTCCATCATAAAATCAAATATATATATATTAAAGCGGGATCGAGTTTTGGTGCCGTTGCTTATTAACATAATTTGCAAACATATAAAAAGTGGGTCGAGTTTTTGGCGCCGTTGTCGGGAAGTAAAGAAATTATTTACTAGAGTAACGGAATATTTTGTTTTATAAAATTGTATGCGAAAATTTGGAAACGAAAATTTAATACCTTACGATTCGGAATTAGAGCGTACAATTAAAAGAATTAGAAAACAAAAAAAGAGAAATTATAAATTTAACACAAATGGTAAATATTCACTGAAAATGAAAATATCGATCAACGAGAGACCATTACGAGATTATGCCAACCCTACATTACATGAAATTCATTTAACTATTCAAAACCACGATGTAGTCTGCTAATTCATTTGAACTTAAACACTGCAATTATCCAATTGGTACAAAACAATCAATTTAGTGGTTCACCTGCGAAGATCCTAATTTACATCTTGCTAGTTTTTAGAACTATGTCCTACTTTCAAATATGAAGGAGTATCTAACGATGCTATTAGACTTAGACTTTTTCCTTTTTCTTTGAGGGATAAGGCTAAAATGTGGTTAAATTCATTAGCACCTGGATCTATTAAAACTTGGGGAGAGTTATCACAAAAATTTCTATCCAAATATTTTCCACCATCTAAAACTACTAAGCTTAGAAATGATATAACTTCTTTTAGTCAGTTTGATGGAGAATCAATATATGAAGCTTGGGAGAGATTTAAAGAACTTCTTAGGAAATGCCCACATCATGCGTTACCAGATTGGTTAATTATTCAAACTTTCTATAATGGATTAGTAGGATCTTTAAGATCAATCATCGATCTTCTTCTTTGGAGGATCATTAATGTCAAAACCATTTGATGAAGCCTATGCACTAATCGAAGAAATGACTACCAATAAATTTTGATAGCTGCTTGATAGAATGAATCCGAAAAACATAGCTAGTATTCATGAAAATGATGCAATATCTATGTTAACTTCGCAAATCGCTGCTGTATCTAAAAAATTAGATCATTTTGGAATGAATTACTCTCCAACTATATTAGAAGAAAATTCATATGGACAACTTATAGAATCCCAATCTCATTATGAAACTATAAATGCTATTAATAACAGACCCAATAATCCTTATGCAAATTATTATAATCATGGATAGAAAAATCATCCTAATTTTAATTGGAATAATACTACAACTAGTCAACCATGATGAATAACATAACACAACCATTAGGAAATCCCTCTAATCAAGGAAATTCTAGTTATAAACCTAATTATCCACCTGGATTTAATAATAATAACCAATCATTTAAAGATAAGAAATTATCCATAGAAGAATTAATATTAAATATGGGTCAACATTTACAAAATCAAGGAAATCAATTACAAATACAAGGAAACCAATTACAAAATCAAGGAATAGCTATTAAAAATATTGAAACTCAACTTGGACATATAGCTACAGCGCTTAATAATAGAATACCTGGAACATTTCCTAGTAATGTGGAAATAAATCCCGAAGACAAAGGAAATGAACAAATTAAAGCGAAACAATTACGAAGTGGAAAAGAATTAGAACCTCGAATTCGAAAGAACTTGAAAGTCAAAAGAGGAAGTGGAAATTGAAAAGGAAAAGAATCAACAATATCCAAACTTAGAAAATCCTTTAATACCAATGAAACTTTACGTTGAAAAACCTCCACCACCATTTCCTCAACGACTAATTCAACATAAAAAAAGATAAACAGTTTGCTAAATTCCTTGAAATTCTGAAGAAATTAACAATAAATATTCTATTCGTAGAAGCTTTAGAACAGATGCCAAACTATGTTAAATTCATGAAAGATATTCTAAATAAAAAAATAAAATTTACCGATAATGAAATGGTCGCACTTAGTGAAGAGTGTAGTGCTATTATTTAGAAAAAACTTCCTGAAAAATTAAAAGATCCTGTTAGTTTCACTTTACCCTGCGCTATTGGAGAAAAATTCTATGGAAAAGCTTTGTGTGACTTAGGAGCAAGCATCGATCTAATGCCTCTATCAATTTTTAAAAGATTTGGATTGGGAGAAATTTCACACTACTTGATAACTCTTCGATTAGTGATCGTTACATTATATATCCTAAGGGAGTTATTGAATATGTATTAGTAAAAGTGGATAAATTTATCTTCCCTGTAGATTTTATTGTCTTAGATATGGAAGAAGATAAAGAAATTCCTATCATTTTAGGAAGACCATTTTTAGCCACTGGAAAAGCTATGATTGATGTTCGAAAGGAGAATTAACTATGAGAGTAAATGACCAAAAAGTAACTTTTAATATTGCTAAATCAATGAAATATCCTGCGCTAGAAAAAGATGATGAGTGTTTTCGAATGGAAGTACACGATCATTTACAAAAATAACATTTTAAGGAATATTATGAAGAAAAATTAGAAAAAGAAAATACTGAATTAATTAAAAAACCGATATAAATGAAGAACTAGATTATATTCAAGAGAAATTTGAATTTTTGGATACACAGAAAACACTGAAAAAATATAAATCCATCGATTATTAAACCTCCTGAACTTGAGTTAAAAATGTTACCTAATCATTTGAAATATGCTTACTTAGGTAATTCTTCAACTCTACCAGTTATTATTTCATATGAATTAAATGAATCTCAAGAACAAAAAATTTTAGATACCTTAAAAAAATTTAAGAAAATTTTTGGTTGGACTTTAGCAGACATTAAAGGAATTAGTCCTTGATACTGTATGCACGGGATTATTTTAGATAATGAACATAAGCCTAAACCAGATCCCAAAGGAGATTAAATCCAATAATGAAATAAGTAGTCGAAAAGGAAATTTTAAAATGGTTAGATAATGGTATTATATATCCTATTTCGACGGTCTTGGGTAAGCCCGATTCACGCTGTGTACCTAAGAAAAGGAGGAGTGACCGTCAAAGCTAATGAAAATAATGATCATATCCCTATAGAAAAGTTACTGGATGACGAATATGTATTGATTATAGAAAATTAAACACAACCACCTGGAAAGATCACTTCCCTTTGCCATTTCTAGACCAGATGTTAGATTAGCCGGACATAAAAATTTTTGTTTTTTAGATGGATATACCGGTTGTCATCAAATACAAATTGCTCCTGAGGATCAAGAGAAAACTACATTTACTAGTCCTTATGGAACTTTCGCTTTTCGAAGGATGCCTTTTGGATTATGTAATGCACTGCAACATTTCGAGAGATGTATGATGTCTATATTTAGTAAATTAATTGATAATGGAATAGAAGTATTTATGGATGATTTCTACGTATTTGGAACAACATTTGACACATGCTTAAATCATCTTGAAAAAGTATTTGAAGTATGTGAGAAAACTAATTTAGTTCTTAATTGGGAGAAATGTCGATTTATGGTTACGAGGCGGCATTGTATTAGGGCATAAAATTTCGGAAAAGGGCATGGAAGTAGACCACTGCAAAAATTCGAAGTTATAGCTAAATTACCACCTCCAACTACGGTGAAAGGGGTAAGAAGTTTTCTTGGACATGCTTGGATTCTACGGACGTTATATTAAAGATTTTTCAAAAATTACTAAACCTCTATGCCAACTTCTTGAAAAGGACAAGAAATTTGAATTTTCAATTGAATGCTCGAATGCTTTCGAATTATTAAAAGATAAATTAACTACAACACCTATAATAGTTTCACCTAATTGGGAGAAACCATTTGAGCTTATGTGTGATGCTTAGTGATTATGCTTATAGGAGCAATTCTTGGGCAAAGATATGATAAGATTTTCAAAGTTATATACTTATCTTTAGTAAAACTCTAAATGATGCTTGAAATAAATTATACGAGTTACCGAAAGAGAATTATTAGCGATCGTATATGCTTTTAATAAATTTCGGCATTATCTAATAGGAACTAAATGTATTGTACATACTGATCACTCTGCTATAAAATATTTAATGCAAAAGAAAGATTCTAAACCAAGATTAATTAGATGGATATTATTAATGCAAGAATTTGATTTTGAGATCATTAACAAAAAGGAACTGATAATCGAATTGCGGATCATTTATCGAGATTAGAAAATCATGAATTATACGATACGATAATGAAATTTTAGACGAGTTTTCACGATGAACAACTTTATAATATAAATGAGTGGAAATTACTTTGGTATGCTGATATAGTAAATTATATTGTAAGTGACATTTTACCACCTATGTTAACTTTGCAACAACAAAAAAAAATTCATTCATGATACTAAAACATACTTTCGGGATGAACCATACTTATATAAGCAATGTAAGGATCTAATTATTAGAAGATGCGTGCCTTATGAAGAAACTGAACCAATTATTCAAAAATGTCATGATTCGATTTTGGAGGACATTTTGGGACGAGATAAAACTGCGTATAAAATTCTACAATGCTGGATTCTATTGGCTACTCTATTTAGAGATGTATACGAGATATATAAAAACCGCGATAAATGCGAAAGAGTAGGAAATATATCGAGAAAAAATGAAATGCCTCTGAATTTTATATTAGAAGTTGAAATTTTTGATGTTTGGGGATTAGATTTCATGGGACCTTTTATTACTTCATTTGGAAACTCATATATATTAGTAGCTGTTGATTATGTTTCCAAATGGATCGAAGCACAAGCTTTACCTAGGTGTGATGCTAAAAGTGTTTCAAAATTTTTAATGAAAAATATTTTTACTAGATTTGGAATGCCGAGAGTGATTATCACTGACGGAGAAACTCATTTTAGAAACAAATGTATTCACAAACTAGTAGAAACATATAATATTATGCATAAGATATCAACTTTTTATCATCCACAAACTAGTGGATTAGTTGAAATTTCTAATCGAGAGATTAAGCGTATATTAGAAAAATCTGTAAACCCTAATAAATTAGACTGGTCTATAAGACTAGACACTGCATTATGGGCATACAGGACTGCTTATAAAACTCCGATTGGAATGACTCCTTACAGGCTTATATATGGAAAAACTTGCCACTTACCGAGTTGAATTAGAACATAAAGCATATTGGGCGATTAAAGAATTTAATTATAATATGAAAGAAGCTGGTGAGAAGAGATTGTTGCAATTAAATGAATTAGAAGAATTAAGGAATGAATCATATGACAATGATAGGATTTATAAAGAAAGGATGAAATTATGGCATGATCGAAAAATTAATCAGAGAAATTTTGAAGCAGGACAAGAAGTTCTACTATATAATACTAGATTGGAAATTATTTCCTGGGAAATTGAAATCTCGATGGTTAGGACCTTTCACCATAACTCAAATATTTTCATATGGAACTATAGAAATTGAAGATCCAAAAACAGGACATAGATTTAAGGTAAACGGACATAGATTAAAACCATATTTCAAAGGTAGAAGACCAAATTTTAAAGAGGTTTTAATGCTTAGTCAACCTGATTACTAAGCGAAATTAGGTCGGGGCGACGACGTTAAACCAAGCGCTTTATGGGAGGCAACCCATAGTAGTCTTTTATTTTTAATTATATACAAATTAGTGAGTCATATTATTAAAACAAATCTTACTTACTCGAATTTTTAATTAGAATCATCACGAATTCGAACCTATATTATGAGATCGAGAAAATATTCGGACCGGTGGGAAAATGGGCGATTTTTACGAATCTCGCCGACGGCGAGCCCGAGCCGCAGCGACGGCGAGATCGTGTGCCATAATTTAATTTGGTTTTATAACTAGCTCGCCGACGGCGAAAACTTCCGTCGACGACGAGGCAGTTGAAATTTTGGTTTCTTAAGAATTTTCGTGCAGTTTTGGAAGGTTCTAAGCCATTTCTTTGTAGGAAATTATCCCAAATCCAATTTTACACTGTTTTCTTCCTTAGAAACGACTAGAGACCATTCCTTTCAATCCGAAATTGCCACCAAACTCTTAGAAACCATAAAAACTGAAGTTTTCAACCGAAGAAAATTCGTCAGTTCGGAGGCGCAGCGTATCTTCAACAAAGTCTTGATGAAGAAAAGACTTATTAAAGAAAGGGGATTTGTCGACGAGAGGAGTAGAGAATTCCACCACAAAAATCGAAGAAATGATCGCACGGCGGCATTGGGAGGTATTTTGCTATACGACATCCGTTGTAGTTATTCCGGTAGTTAAAGAGTTTTACTCTAATCTACATGCGATCAACGATGGAAATGTCTACGTCGAGAGGAAGATGGGTAAAATTTACTCCTTCGAGGGTAAATGAATTATTTTCTATAGAGAATACCTACATGTCGTCATTATTCAAACTTTGTGCCTTCGAGATACTAATATGAACGAGATGCATAGATACTTGACCGAGCGAACACGATGATTGGGAGTTATGCGAAGACGGGTTTGTCAGTTTTTCTGCATCACTTCTTTACCCTGTCTCGAAGCATTGGCATTTCTTTATCTCATCAAAATTATTACCTACTATGAGGGTAAATAAGGTTTCAAAGGAATATGCTATATTAAACTACTGTATTCAAATTGGACTACCTATCGATGTTGGATCAATTATAGTAAAATCTGCATTGGGATTGATTGTGCATGGGTCAGTTCATGGACTTGGACACCCATCGACTATATTCGCTTTATGCAGTCAGTACCAAGTTTTGTATGAGGCTTGGGAAAAGGTACTTTTACCATGGAAACCACTCGATCCTACGGATATGTTTCCAACTTTGGATAACAATGATGAGATTACCATTATTTCTGACAGAGCATCATAGAACAATCCTTTAGCAAGGCCCCTTACTTGATAAAACAAATTTCATTCGAAGAAGATTAAAGGATTGGAGAAGGAGTTGCAAAATGTGATGAATTCCATCGACGATATCTACGATATGTTTGATCGCATTAATTTGGAGGATGAAGGAGCACTTTGATCATTTCGGACATTTAGAGGCCAGTTTTTTCATTTGCGAGACGAAAGGGTGGATTAATGAAGAATCTACTCCGAATTCCCTTTCGAAGCCTTTCTACAATTTATTTGTGCACTAGCGTCGCATCGGGAATATCGAGAGAGGATGATAATTCAGACACTGAGGAGTAGGAAAGATTTCTATTTTATGTCATATATTTGTATATATATATGTGTTGATTTGGATTTAAGTTTTATTATGATTTGAATTTTAATTTGATCATCTCAGATTTGATGAGATTATTTGTAAATTGTTATGTCTCAGCATTTAGAGTATTGTGGTGTGGATTGCGATGCTGAGTATTAAGGATTTGGACATTTAAGTTAAGTATGTTGTTAAGTTGTTAGTGTGAAGTTTGTAAGTCTCATGGATTTCATATATAAAGTTATATTGTTTGTGTTGTGTGAACTTTTTGTGAGTATAAGTATCTAATCTTCATACTATTATTAAATTAAGTGATCGGAAGATTGATTAAGGGCAAATCGAGGTTGAAAATGATTGACGAATTTCAAAAATTTAAAAATTTTGGGATCTCGCCGACGGCGAGAATTATCTCGCCGACAGCGAGGAAACCCGCGACGGTGAACGAGCTCGCCGACGGCGGATTTTTCCCGAAACTTTTGCCTTATCAAATTAATTAGCTCGCTGACGGCGAGAAAAATCTCGCCGACAACGAGATCGTGAAAAGACCTATATTTGACCGGTCAACCGACACTATTCATCATCCCCTTCCTCAAAACTTCGAAAAAACCGACCTAGGGCTTGAGAGATCTTGGATTTGAGGCGATTTCAACTCTTTTTGACACTGGATTTCATCTTCCCTTGGTAAGAGCTTCACTCATATGCAAAAGTTTTTGATTTTCACCATGGATTTCTTCTACATTGGGAAATTTTGAAAAATTTCGAAATGTGGAGAAAATACTTGGAAGAAATTCATGAAAATTGATTTAAATGGATTTTAGATGTTGTAGGAAGCCTTCTTAGTAATATTTGGGAGTTTAGTTAAAATTTTTTGCAAATTTCACAGATCGAAAATGGCTCCACGATAAAAGCGACGGATAGATTACGACGAAACTCGTTTTGTGAATGCAAGGGCACAATCGAGATATTTTCACAATATACGAAGCGGAACATGTATTCGAAGATCGAGTTTTCAAAAATCTTGGAGGAGAAGTTGAGCGAATCATTAAGGAACGAGGATGGGAAAATTTTTGTTTCGTGACCAGACGAGCCAGTTGTAGAAGTGGTAAAGGAATTTTATGTGAACTTAACACAGGCTGAAGATGCACCAGTTAAGGTTAGAGGATTTTTTGTGGAATTCAACGTTGCTAGAATAAACGCTTATTACGAGGTAAGAGACACCTACACCAGTGAGTATGAAACTTTTGGAACTATGGAAGGACCACTGGAAGAGGTAATCGACTTTCTCAGCGATGGGAAAGGCGTACGGAAGATAAAGCGGCGAGAACGGGTAAACTTCCCTCTTTCTATGTTAAATGCAACATCTAAAGCCTGTCACTATTTTATTTGTTCTACTTTGTTACCTACCTACCACCATAGTGAGGTAATAAGAGATAGAGCAGTTCTGAATTTCTGTATTCAGAACCAAAAGAGTATTAATGTGGGAAGTGTAATTTATAAGAATATATTAGCCACCTCGAAATGAAAGTGGAGGAGGAATAGGACATCCTGGTCTTATCTATGCACTCTGCCAATTATCTGGGGTACAGGCAAGAGATGATGAGGAATGGGTTGAACCTATGAAACCTATTACTCAGGCTAATATAAAGAAATATGAATCCCACGAAGGATGGAGATCTGGGACAAGGGATTATATACCTTCTTCAAGTGGAGATATACCCTCTACTAGTTATGAACCCCCTCAGTACACAACTCCTACCCTTCAAGATTTGATGAATGAGTTGACCCTGATTAGAAAGAGTTTTGAGCAATTTGGAGAAAATATAGAAAGAAGATTTGAGCATATAGACCAAAGGATTGGAGGCTTGGAAAGAAGACACGACTATGATAGCGAATATCTCCAGCGACATTCAGAGTATGAAATTGCATATTATGAGGCTGAACGTCGATATATGAGTGGTGATTTAGATGTTGTCTTTCCTGAGTGCCCCTGCTATACACAATACCAGCCTGCTCAGCCTTCTCAGCCTGGAGATCAGGGAGATGATATAGCCTGGGATTTTGATGCAGAAGATTAGAGCCTTTGTTTAGTTTGTTTAGATTTGTTGTTATTTTGGAAACTTTATTATTCCGTATGTAATTATTACGTACTTTACGTGAGTTTGTGGATGTTGGTATGTTTACTTATGCTATGATGTTAGACTTTTTATGTGTGTTAAATTAGTTTGTAATTTTTTTCTTTTAGATAGGATGTTAGTCTTTCTTTAATGTGTTGTTTAAGTTTTTTTTATAAGTTATGAACTTTTAATATTGTTTAGATTGTTTTAATATGTTTTAAAGTAGGTTAGTTGATTGTATGTGTAGTAATAGATTAAGTTTTCATTTGTTATGTTTTATACTTATTTCAAAATTTCATCCCTGCACTTTCTTTTAAATACTATATGTGGAAGAATACTAACAGTACGGAGTTACGTAAGTAATGAAAAAGCTACAAAAATTTCAAAGAAAAGAAATACCTAAAGCTCAAAGATATGATGAACTTTACTATATACTTTCCCTTTTCACTATTTAGTATAGATAGAAAAATTTAAGTTTGGAGGAAGGTAAAAATACAAGTTTAATTATTAAATTGTTCTCAATTTCTATTTTAAAAAATTATTATCAAATGATTTTCTATAGTAGTTTTTCAATTCAATAAACATGAATTATTTTATTTTAATTATTATAGAAAGTTAAATAAAATGTTTCTAGTAATTCAATTAATTAATGGAATAAGATATTTGGTTAAAAGGAATAAGAATATAGTAAACTATTTAAAGTAAGGAAAACTATATTCTAAAATTGAAATTCTTAAGTATTTAAGTGAAAAAGAAAGGATTGAAACTCAAAGAAGTAAAGGCTATGAAATATATATAAGCAAGGAAATATTTTAAGTTTCAAATTTAGGAAGAGAAGTTGAAGTTCAAAATTATTAACAGGCTATCCAGATACAGTAATCCTCACTTGAAAAAGAAAAAGAGAAGGATTAAAAATCAATCCAAAAAGAAAAAAAGAAAAAAATAAAAGAAAAATATAAGTGAGGGGAACCTTGAGGAGATGCCTTATCAAAAATTGGCTTCAATGGAATCAACCTAAAGGGTAAAACTTAATTATACTTCTAAACTTATATTTATGGATTAGTATTTTACTAAATAGTGTTTTCTTGACATTCCTATCATCTAAATATCTTAAGTAATTTACTCTTTTAAATATAGTCATTCCTGAAATAAATAGAAAGCTAGAAATCTTAGACCTGATAACTAGATAATCTTATATCTATAAAGTTAATTTAATTACTTAGAAATATTTCTATTCAACTTTACTATAATGTTATTTAAATTTAATTCATAGTATATATGAATTGAAAAATTCTATTACAGAAATCATTATTTTTATTTAGTATTAAAATTACTTGAAGACAAGTAATAATTAAGTTTGGGGGATTTTGATCACAGAAAAATATATTAAGAAATTCATATCTATTTTCGATGAAATTGCACTTTAAAGAAAGGTATTTTCTTTATTTTTCTGCGGGAACAAAGATTTATAAGTGATGGAAGCAAAAAGCATGAAATGGAGCGAATTTGGATCAAAAAGGAAGAAATTCATGCAAAATGAACTAAGTCGCCAAGACGAGCGAGATCATGAGGAGAATTTCGGAAGGAATTACAACTACCTCGCCGACGGCGAGCCGAGCCCGCCGACGGCGAGATCGCGCGGTTTGAAGACCTTCTAGAAGCCCCGGCGACGGCGAGGTCGTTTCCGCCGACGGCGAGAACGGTTGAAATGCAAAATACATTGAACACGGACGCTTTTTGAAGAGGTGTTTAAGCACCCCTTGGACCTTTGCCTACCTCTATAAATAGAGGCCGAATTCTAGTGTCTAGGTGTGTCATGTTAGAGAGTCTTAGTGTCTCTTTTTGGTGTCATTTGTGTTTGTGTGCTAATTTAAGAGTTTTAAAAAATAATTAGTGAGTTAGAAGTGTCTTTGTACTTAGAAGGAAAAGTCGAAAGGAACTTGAGGTACGCAGGGAGGAAATTAAGATAAGTATCTTTGTTTATTGTTATTAACTTTAAATAAAATCCATGCTTTGTTTTATTCCCATGTATTCTGAGTAGTTTTCTTAGTCTTTCTCCTTGTTTATGAAAATTATGCGAAATGATGAAATTAAATAGAAGTACCTAATATATTAAAATAAGTTGTGATAATTTTTACTTAAAATTTAATTTACTTTCAATCTGGCAATTGATTTGTTAAAATATGTTGAATTATCAACTATAGTAAAAATTACATCCAATATACGGGAAGTCGAAAGCCTTGGAAGGAGGGTGCAAATAAATAGATATTATTTATCGGACGTAGAATTGGACATTTTAGTGTGATGGACTAAAATATTCGATTTGGTCTATTGTTTGATAGGCTGAAGTGTAGATGTTAGCCCTCGAGGTGAGGGGAACGTGGGAGCTACGAAGTGGCGGCCGGTATCCTCCCGGCTAGCCGCATGATTTAGTAATCAAACATAGGATTAGTCAATATTCTTTGCACCTGGACCAAAGGGTAAAGAATAAGAATGCTCCTATTTATCACAATACAATTAAAAAAAATTCTATTTAGATTCATCATTCACTTAATTTTCTTAAAACAAGGAGAAGGATACTTTTTTTGAATTATTTAAATCAACTTTATTTGAAGCATTAGTTTACTTTAGTTACTTTAGTTACTTTAAATTTTCGTTTACTATATTAGTAAGTAATTCCTTTAAATTTTAGTGATATAAATACGTTAAAAACTTCCACTATGGGATCGATAACGAGGACTCCACTAGAGCCATGTATTACTTGATACGATACGTATACTTGCGTAGAATCCACATTATACATTCCATTATAAAATCAAATATATATATATATATATATATATATATATATATATATATATATATATATATATATATATATATATATATATTAATATTAAAGCGGGATCAAGTTTTTGGTGCCGTTGCTATTAACATAATTTGCAAACTTATAAAAAGTGGGTCAGTTATCCTTTATCTCTTCGGGCTGATGATGCTCCATCGAAGTACATTTTCCAACATCTGGCACTGGGCTGCTCTATCTGTAGTATCTGTTCGTCTGGTAGTTCATCATTGAGAGAGGACCCAGCTGGCAGTGAGTACGCTGCAAGAAAATCTACAAGAATCTGCCCTTTGATTGCGCGAAGGAGCACAAAAGTTATGTCAAATTGCAATAGTATTATCGACCACCTTGCTAAACATCCGGAAAGCATTGGCAACACATCAAATATTGTAATGGATTAACTTTCGAGATCAGGTTGACCTTATGAGATAACATGTAGTGTCTGAGCTTTTGAGCGGCGAAAACCAAAGCCAGGCAATGTTTCTCAATAGGAGGATACTTTACTTCTACCTGTATTAAACGTCGAATCAGGTAGTAGAGTGCATTTTCTTTACCCTCATCATTGACTTGGGCAAGTAAGGCTCCGAGGGACTCGTTCAAAGCCACAGTATAAAGTATAAACGGTCTACCCGGGATAGGGGCTGCCAAAACAGGAGGTGTCATTATATATAGTTTAATGTCTTTGAAAGCTCGTTGACACAACTATTTCCAAACAAATGTGACATCCTTTCGAAGTAAGTTCGAAAAGGGAAGACATCTTCCTGAAAAATTAGATATAAAGCGTCTTAGATATGCCAATTTTCCTTGAAAAGAATGTAATTGCTTCAAGGTTCTAGGAGGAGGCATTTCTAATATTGCATTAATCTTTCCGGGTCGATTTTGATTCCCTGATGACGGACAACAAATCCTAGAAATTTCTCAGAGGTAATGCCGAAAGTGCAATTTAAGGGATTCATCTTTAGATTATAGTGTCGTAATCATTCAAATACAATCCTTAAATCATTCGGGTCATTTACTTTGCTCTGAATGACCAAATCATCCACATAGCATTCCACTTGGTTGTGAATGAGATTATCAAAGATCCTCTTCATTTCTCTTTGGTATGTTGCTCCTGTGTTCTTCAATCCAAACGACATCACGGTGTAACAGTAAATCCTGATCGGAGTCCTGAATGTTGTAAGCGTTGCAGCTTCTGGAGCCATCTTGATTTGATTATAACCTGACAATCCATCCATGAAAGAAAATTTTGTGTGACGACGCGATGTCTACCATTAACTCTGGTATCGGCAATGGAAACTCGTCCTTCGGGCATGCTTTATTTAAGTCCCTGAAGTCAACATACACTCAGATTTGTCCATTTTTCTTCTTTACTGGTACGACATTGGCTAACCATGTCGGATATTGTTATTCTCGGACAAAGTTAGCGTCTATTAATTTCTTTATTTCTGTTGTAACTTGTTGTTCAATTTCGAGGCGCATTCTTCTGGGAGCTTGTTTTACCGGTGTTGTATTTTGATCCACTCTTAGTCGGTGAACTGCAACCTTGGGAGATAGTCCAGACCTTTCATCATAACTCCACTCAAAGCAATCTTTAAATTATGACAGTAACCTGACCAAGTTTGTAACCTCTTCTTCGTTGAGCAACGAACTTATGAAAGTTGATCGGGGCTGCTCCACAGTCCCGATATTGATTTCCTTTAATTTATCCACAGTTGATTTGATTTCTTCTTCGAATTCTGGCAGAGCCTCTTCTATTGGTTGATCTTTGTATTCATTTTGGATGTCTAAGCAATCTTCTACTGGATAACTAGTAACGACCATGCAAAATCCTACGGGTCCCATCGTACCGAACCCAAGACCTTCTTTTGAGTTGTGTTTCTTTCTTTTTGTGTTCCATAATTTTTCAAACGATTGTAACTTATGTTTTGGCATTTGCTTTAGCACATATCCTTGTTGAATTAACTTTTGTACATAAGACGAAAAGTAACCAAAAGGTAATTCCATTAATTCATTAAAATCATTTTCTTCGAGAATTACACAGGGTTCAAAAGTAGAAGGAGAAGCTTTATAAAACTTGATCGGTTTAAAACCATTATTATGGACTTCCTTGACTTCCATACTCTCAATCTTTTGAAGATGGATCGAAGTTAGAGTCATGGCTTGCACATAATGATTAATCCTATTATACATTAATTCATATTCATCTCTTTCTGTGTCATCTGTAGAAATCTCGAACTGAAGCTTCTTCTAGCTTATATTCGATGTTTCTTTATCCTCATCGGAGCTTCCTTCTACTTCAATGCTGATCAGCAGCCTCGTCCATTCACCAATCTGGTGAGTTCTTCCTCGACCACGTCCTCGGCATCGACCTCGGATATGTGGGCTAAAATAATCTGCTCCAACTCGTTGCGAAGAAGCGGCGGGAGATCGTTGAACTGGAGTTGTATGGTCCCGTTCTCGTAGTTCATCTGAATTTTCTGCTTTACTTGTCACAATTTCCCTTGAACGTGTTATTTTCTTCGGGGAAGCGTAGTAGGCAGCATCTTCGTGAATGCCTGCTTCATGCATTAAAAAAAGTTGTAAGTCTCCCTTAATGCAATGTTCTTGTCCGTCTTTATAGTATTTGATGCACTGGTGAAGTGATGACCGGACTATATTGTACTCGTAAAGCCACAGCCGACCAAGCAGAGCATTGAATGATGTATCCGCATCGATGACATTGAATTTTGTGGTTGTTACTAGATTTCCAACTTTCATTTGTAGCGTTATAGACCTAAGGTCTCTTTCTCCTTTCTGGTTGAATCCTCTTAGCATCATTTTATCCATGGAAAGTTCTCAAGCGTCGATATCCAAGTAGGCTAGTGTCTGTAGACTCATTATGTTGAGCGATGCTCTAGGATCCACTGACACGCTATAAAGTACGAACCTGCCAATGATGATGGAAATGTAGAGCGGACGATTGTGGTCGGCTGTACCGAGTAGCAAATCTTCATCGGTGAAGGTTACGCCAGACTGTTCTTTTAAAGTACAAACTCCATCTAAGGATGTGCTAGCCAGTTGTGCTAAGCAAATATCCGGATCAAGTGGAGCCTTGATCAAATTTTCTCTCATCTTCTTTAATAGGATCAGAGCATCATAAATGCTTAGTTTGGTTGGCAACTTCCTGAGATGAGCTAGTACGTTGTAATCCACTTTGTTTGAATTTTCAATTTCATCTCGCATTTGTATTTATTCTGTTGTTGGAGACACTTCTTCTTCAATAATTGTCTGTTTTCCTTTATCCGTTGGAGTTGTTCTCGCAGTAGCATCTTGCCACTTCTTAAATGCACTTCCGTTATTTCTTCTTCTTTTGGACCCAGAGATCATTCTATTACTATATCTGGCTTTTATGTATCTGAAAGGTCCACGTTGATGGCAAGTGGAGCTCCTTTGCATTCGAGGACTAGCTCCTCGCTTCCGGTGCTATCGTAGCCGTTATTGTCGATATCTTCTTTATTTTCGTCAACATTTTCGTCAGAAACAATCATGATTTGAGGATCATTTTGGGAATCGAAATCGGGGTTAAAGAGGTTTTGATTAGTTACGTCATCACTAGAGACAGTAAGAACGTAGCCAACATCGTTCATATTATCATTATGAGACCCTGGAGGGGCATAAAGATAATGGTACAAAGTCAGGGGTTCGAGGGGTTTCACCCCCGAATCCGAAACAACCAATCTAACAGGGGTAGCCTCTATCATACCCTTTGCGCTATCGCCCTTAATTTCATTCGTGATTCACTTCTTCCTCTATTCTTATTGCGGTGGTTTCCTTGGTGAAGCCTTCACCTTGGATTGTGCTGGCGGCAGACTTCAGACAACAGCTTTCTTTGGAGTATACTGGATCTGATCCAGGACTTTCTTGAGCTCATTCTAAATTGTCCTCCATCCACCTTTGCCAGCATATGGATCAATCAGAGAGATCGGCTCGGCTGAAATCACATCTATAAAACCTCTTTTAGGTTCTTTTAGGTATTCTTTTGGTATTATATTCCCTTCCTTGTAATTCCACTCGAGCCAATCCTTAAAACTGAAGCAGCTTTCTATAGTATGTCCGAGCATGGTGTGGTAGGGGCAAAAGTTGGGCTGATCTTTCGTGTCCACCTCTTCTGGCTTCTTTGGCTTGGGCAATCTGAACTCAGGCTTCTTCATTAGATTCCTGAACATCTTTGCTACGACGTCATCTTTGAAGGATTAGTTTCTGCGCAGCCGTTCTAACATTGTCGGACCCTATCATCCATCTGTCCTGTATGACCTCTGCTACTGACCAGGCTGACTGCTATGCTGTGCATGAGGCTAACCATACTGCTGAGTCTATCTTGGGGTGATTGGTCGTGTTCTTGCTCGGTTGAATCCTCATTGACTACTTTTCTTTGTCAACTGTTGCCACTACGCTTGACCTCTTCTCGTATGCTTTAGCTAGTTTTGCCTTCTCTGTCTTTTTTGTAGGTTCCATGTGCTTAAATTCTTCTTCTAGGCTGCTGTCTTTGCTAAGTAGCTTCTTGAAGGACTTGATGGTGAGACCCTAAAGCATGAAAGCTACCAGACCGTGGATACTTGAACCGCCCCGCGCACTTTGCGTTAATTTAAAATTGCTTTTATTTGATAAAGATGTGTATAAAAATATTCAATAATCATAGACCTATCTTTCAACACAAGTATACGTATCGTTCAAGTAATACAGGACTCTAATGGAGTCCTGGATATCGATCCCATAGGGAATATTTTAGAGGCTACAGACTAGGATTATAAAAATTAATTAAGAATCACAACTTATAGATCGAATTTCCTATTTGTCACTAATATGCAATCGTAAATAAGATGGAATTTTTAAAATAAACAAATTCTACTAACAATTAACTAATTCTACTAATAAAGTAAAGTTCAAATATATAAGCAAGAATCTTTCTCCTTGTTAAGAAATCTAAGTGAATGGATAATTAGAATTAGTTTAAAATGTGTTGTGTCAAATAGGAGCATACATATTTTTTACCCTTTGGTCCAGGCATAAAGAACATTGACTAATCCTATGCTTGGTTACTAAATCTGCGGCTAGGCTGGGAGGATACCGGCTCTCACTTCGGAGCTCCCACGTTCCCCTTGCCTGAGGGCTAACATCTACACTTCAGCACCCAAACGATAAGACCGAATTGAGGATTTTAGTCTGTCACTCTAAAATCTCCAATTCTATGCCCGATGAATATTATTTCCCTATTTATTTGCACCCTACTTTTAAGGACTTTGACCTCCCTGAATCTCGAATGTAATCTTCACTATAGTTGTTAAACTCATTATATTTTAACTAATCAATTGGCCAGATTGAAAGTAAATTAAGATTTAAGTGAAAAGATTATCACAACTTCTTTTAAAATTTTCTTGGCACACTAATTTTAAATTACCATTTCACGAAAATATCAAAACAAGGAGAAAGACAAAAAATCTACTTAGATTTCATGGAGATGATACGATAAAACTTGAATTTCATATATAAAAACAAAGTTTTATAGACTAAAATAAGTAAATACAACTTATCTTAAATTTCTCCCCAAGAAAACTCTGTGAAGTTCCTCTGAATCTCTTCCTTTCTTTTCAGCATGTAGAATTTTTCTTCGAAACGGCAAGGAGGAAGAAATCTCTCACTTCCTTTCCACTCTTTCAATCTCTCGAAGAATTCCTCACTAAATATCACTAATTGAACTCACTATCTAAAACTCTAATGGAAACAAAACACTAACTAACACTCACTGAAAATAACAGATAACAACAATGGACACTAGTGGACTCCCTTCTTGACACTATGTTACACTATTTTTCAGCCCCAGATTATTTCTTTTAAAGTAGTTGAAGAGTTTCCAAGAGTTTTCCAAGCATCCCTTCAAAAATCATCCACATTTGATGTACCTTGTGAGAGAACCACTGACCTCGCCGTCGGCGGCCTCGAGTGTGTCGTTGGCGGCCTTCTAGAATACTTAGCCTTGGACCCTCTTTCATAAGGCTCCGCTATCGGCGGCCTCGATCTCACCTTCGGCGGGCTTCCTTGTAATATTTTCTGAACTCTCGGGAAAAACACGCCGTTAGCGACGTCGAGCTCGTCGTTGGCGCCCTAGATCAAATTTTCTTCTTTTTGGTCCTTTTTGCTCCAAATTCGCTCCTTTTTTGCATTTTTCTGCTCCATTGTCCATAAATCAACATACCTGCAGAAAAACATCAAAAATACCCTTCTTTAAAGTGCAATATCATCAAAATCAATATAAAATAGACATGAAAATCTTAACATATTTTTAGTGTGTCAAAATCCCCCAAACTTAACTATTTCTTGTCCTCAAGTAATTTTTAGTACTACATAAGAGTTATGACTCATTATGGTAAAATTTTAATTCAGAAATACTATAATTTTGATTTAAATAAATATCATAGTAAGGCTTATTAGAAATATTTTCAAGTAATTAGATTAATTCTGCAGATATAAGGCTATCTAGTCATCAAGTCTAAGAGTTCTAGTCTTCTATTCATTTCAAGAATGACTATATGTTGCAATATTAATTCACTTAGAATGTTCAGATGATAGGAAATTCATGAGAACACAAATAGTAAAGAAACTAGTCCATAAATATAAGTTCAGAAATGTATTTAGTTTTCCCTTTAGGTTAATCCAAGTGAAGCCAATTTTTGATAAGACATCTCCTCAAGCTTCTCCTCACTTACATTTTCTTTTCTTTTTATTTGGATTACTTTTCAATCCTATATATTTTTCTTTTCTTTTCAAGGATTTTTTTTCAATCCTTTCTTTTTCTTTTTCTTTTTCAAGTGAGGATTTCTATATCTGGATAGCGTGTTAATGATTTTGAACTTCACTCTTCTTTTCCTAAATTTGAAACTTATATTATTCCTTTTTCTTATATGCAATTCATAGTTTTTACATCATTGAGTCCCAATCTTTTCTTTCTCAACTAAATTTCTAAGATTCTTAATATTTCAGAATATAGTTTTCTTTACTTTAAATATTTAACTATAGTCTTATCCTCTTATACTAAATACCTTAACCTATAAAATTAATTTTCATTACCAAAAATATTTCTTTGAATCTTCTATCATATTTAGATAAAATATAAATATAGTTATCTGAATTAAGTTTTATCACAAAAATCATGTTATAAATTTTGAAAATATTTTAGTTTTAGAACACTTAATAGTTAATACTTTTCTTCCCTACGAAACTTAAAGTTTTCAATAATAGAAATAATAAGGGTGGAAAGAAAAATTCTAAATATAAAAATCATACCTTTGCACTTTAGGCATTTTCTTTTCTCTGAAATTTTTGCAGGTTCTTCTCAAAATTTTAACTTCAACTGACCTATAATATTAGGAACTCTTCTACACATAACAGATTAGAGAATTTGCTAGGGTAATGAAATTTTGAAATAAGTATATAAAACTAAACATTCAACTACCAAAATTAACTACACTACACGAGACAGTACGACATAATATTTGCATTTCACAACACAGTAACACACAATCTACTAATGAAAACTAAGAGTTCACAATTACAACCAAAATTATGCATCACAGTCCATAAATGAAATATAAACTACAAACACAATACATTTCTCAGAAAATAAAATTGTTCACAGAATACAAATAATAAAATGAAAGTACTACAATAAACACAATCACATCACAATCACAATCACAGATCAAAATCCCATGCTATGTCTTCATCTCCCTGGTCAGCAGGTAGACTGGGCTGATAGTGAGTATACCAGGGGCATTCTGGAAAAGTAACATTAAGCTCACCTCTGTAGTACCTAGCCTGAGCCTCATAATAAGCAATCTCAAAATTTGAATGCCACTGAAGATATTCACTATCATGATCATGTCTTCACTCTAATCCTTCAATCCTTTAATTAATTCTCCCAAGTCTTTCATCAAATTTCTTAATACTTTTCAGCTGCAAGGTCATCACATTCATCAAATCATAAAGAGTAGGTAAGCTAGAGGCAGGAGGGTCATAACTAGTAGAAGGGGTGTCTCTACTAGTAGAAGGTGCTTTACTCCTACTCCCAGATCTCCATTCTTCATGGGATTCATAAGTTTTCAAATTAGCTTTACTACCCATTATTCATTGTCATTAGCTTCTACTCCAGATAATTGGCAAAGTGCATAAAGTAGGCCAGGATGTCCTAAATATCCACTTGAATCACTCTTCGTCGTGGCCATAAAATTTTTTGTAAATTATTCTCCCCACATTTATACTTCTATTGTTTTGAATACAGAAATTTAGAATAGCTCTCTCTGTCGATACTTTACTATGGTGATAGGTTGGTAGCAGAGTAGAACAAATGCAATAATGCCATGCCTTAGCTATGGCATTCATCATAGAAAGAGGAAAGTTAATTGATTCGCGATTCTTAATTTTCCAAATCCCTTTCCCATCAGTGAGAAAGTTAATAACATCGTCTAACGGACCTTGTTTCAAATGTTTCATACTCGCTAGAATAGTAATCTTGAAGCTCGTAAAAAGAATTAATGTGGGTAGCATTAAAATCAACAGAAAAACCTCTTACTTTGACAGACTCGTCCTCAAGTTGGGCCAGATTGGTATAAAACTCTTTCACAACTTCGACAGCAGCCTTATTTGTAGAGTAACAGAAGTTCTCCCATTTCCTTTCTATGATAACTCTTTCAACTTCTCCTCCAGGATTATCAAAAACTCGATCTTAAATATATTTTTTTCCTTGAAAGATTGAAATGTATCTTGGTTGTGCTTTTGCATTTATAAACCTAGTTTCCTCAAATTCTAGTCGTCTCTTTTGACGTGGAGCCATTTTTCGTTTTATTAAAATTACAAAAATCCAAACTAAATTCCAAAACAATAATACCATGGCTTCTAAAGGCGACTTAAAGTAATCTAAATCAAGTTCCATGAATTCCTTCCAAGTCTTTTTTCCACATTTTCAAGTTTTCCAAAATTTCTTAATGTGGAAGAAATTCATGGTGAAAATAAAAAAATTTTACATAGGAGGGAAGCTCTTACCGAGGGAAGATGAAATCCTGTGTTAAAATGGGTTGAAATCACTCCAAATCTAAGATCTCTCAAGCCCTAGGTCGAAATTTTCGATGAATAAAGGAAGAAGACGATGAATAGTGGTGGTTGACTGGACAAAATCGCGATTAAAAGATAGTTTTTGGGATATCACCATCGGCAGGGTCGTTCGCGCTGTCGGCGGGCTCGATTGAATTTAATTTCAATAGATTCGGGAAAAACACGCTGTCGGCGGCCTCGAGCGCGCCGTCGGCGAGTTTCTTAAATTTTGATCATTTTTCAAATTTTTATAATTTCGATCAATTTTAAGCATCGTTGTCATCCGTTCGATCATTTTAAACATAAATTTTAAGTGATTAAGTGATGTATTAATACAAATAAACATAAACACAACAAAACTTCACAATTATATATCAAATCCATGTGTTACAATACACGTTACATAACACACATAAGCAGGTATTTTCTTAACCTAAATTCCTCAATTCAGCGTCGCAATCCAAGCCATAGCACTCAAAACGCTGAAAAATAAACATTCCAATCATAATCTCAAATATACTGAGATAAAAAAGCAAACAATCAAAAGCAAACAAACAAACATAGTTCAAATCAAATTCAACATAAAGAAACATATAAAGTAAAGCAATTCCACTACTCTTCTGAATCAGTGCTGGTTTCTCCTCTGATATTACCCAATGCTTGAACATGGACAAACAAGTTATAGAAAGGTTGGAATGGGAATTCTTAAGTTGAATCTTCTTCAATCCACCTCATTCTTCTCATTAAGTGTATCAAACTTGCTTCAAAACGTCCAGTATGATCAAAATGCACTTTCATTCTCCAATCAAGGTGATCAAAGAAATCAGAGATATTGTTAACTGAATTCCTTAAATTTTGTACCTAGTTCTCCAAATTCTTGATTTTGTGTAAGATCATCAGTTTCTTGTCTGCTACAAGAGGTTGAATTGGAACAGAGTTTTGCGATGCTTGATCTATAATCACACCCATATCAGTCTCTTCATCATTGGCTGGGAACATTCTGGTTGGGTCTAAAGGTTTCCAAGGTAGTAATACCTTTTCCCAAATCTCATACAATACTTGAAACAAACTGCATATTGAGAATATTGTTGAAGGATGTCTAAGCCCTTGAGATGATCCTTGAATGATCATGCCAAAAACAGACTTCACAATAATTGATCCAATATCAATTGGCCATCCCATTTGAATGCAGTAGTTCAATATAACACTCTCTTTGGTGACTTTACTGATTTTCATCATCGGTAATAATTTTGCAGATATGAAAAAGTGTCAATGTCTCGAAACGAGATTTAAAAGTGTAGCAGAAAAACTGACATACATGTTCTCTCTAACTTCCTAGTCTTCAGTTTCGTCCGTTAAATATTGGTATATTTCATTCATCTTATCTCTCATCGGCATGAAATTTGAATAATGGAAGACAGGAACACTCTTAAGCATGTATAATTCATTAATCCTTTCAGACTTGAAAGTTATCTACCTACCTCGCACATAGATGCTTCCTTGGTTGATTCCATGCAAATTGGCGTAAAACTCCTTCACCACAGGAACAACTACTGCGGCAGTAGTGTAGCAAAATACTTATCATCTTCATTGTACGATCATTTCTTCAATTGTTGTCGAAGGATTGTTTAATCCTCGATTCACAAAACCTCTTTCTTTAATTAGCCTCCTCTTTGACATCACTTTGTTGAAAAGTCATTGTGTCTCGGCACTGACGAAATTTCGTTGGTTGAACACTCGAAATCTAGGGTGATCTATTGAATTAGAAGCCATTAGAGAAGAATTCAGCAAAGTTTCCATTGGTTTTTTGAACTATAGAGTTTTAGAACTGTCCATGGAAGTTTATAAGGTAGAAATTCGCTAAAAACAGCCAAAAATCAGCATTTTAAACTCAAAAAATTGCCCACTCGCTGTCGGCGGCCTCGATGGCGCCGTCGACGAGCCTTGTGAAATTAATTATCGGGCCCTCGGGAAAAACCCGCCGTCTGCGGCGTCAAGCGCGTCGTTGGTGCCCTAGGCAAAATTTTGCACAAATACGCCGTGGTCAAATACGTTCCAAATTTTTTTCATGGATCCAAATTCTATGATGATCAAAGGGCAATCACAAGAAGTAGAAATTAATACTACTACAAAATAATGATAAATTCAAACAAACACACAACAAATAAAGATAACTGTAGGTTGCCTCCCATAAAGCGCTTGGTTTAAAGTCGTCAGCCCGACCTATTCAGGTGTTATTCAGGTTAACTGAGTGAGCAAAGAAAAATATATTGAGAAATTCATACTGATTTTATATTGATTTTGATGATATTGCACTTTAAAGAAAGGTATTTTCTATGTTTTGTTGCAGGAATGAAGATTAATAGACAATGAAGCAAAAAGATATGAAAAGGAGCGAATCTGGATCAAAAAGGACCAAAAGAGACATAAGTTGATCTTGGCCGCCGCAGGCGAGGACTAGGCCATCGACGGCGCATTTTTCTAGAGAATACAGATAATCTTATAAGGGAGCCCGCCGACAGCGAGCCTTAGCAGTTGGCCCATGTTCTAGAAGCCCACCGACGGCGAGAAGGTCGATTCAGGCGAAGATTCATCGAATATAGGCGCCTTTTGAAGAGGTGCTTAAGCAACCTTTGGAAAATTTTCCACTTCTTTAAAAAGAGATGAATTTAAGCTGAAAAGTGTGTGTCCAGGGTGTCCTAGAGAGTTTAAAAAGAGTTAGTACAGTGTCCAGGGAGTCGAAGGAGAGTCTAATAGTGAGTAAGTGAGCTTAGTTCAGTGTGTTGTACAGGAAGGAAGAGTCAGAGGAACTTCAAGGAGTCTGCTTGAGGAGAAATTTGAGATAAGTTGTGTTTACTATTTTGTAACTTTGATTTTATATGAAATCCAAGTTTTGTGTTATTCTTCCTATGCATTCTGAGTAGTCTTCTCTGTCTTTCTCCTTGTTTTGAGATTTTGTGAAATGGAAAATTGAATTAGTTGTGCCTAAAATATTCAATAAAATTGTGATAATATTTTTACTTAAATCTTAATTTACTTTCAATCTGACCAATTGATCTGTTAAAATATGTTGATTTCACAACTAAAGTAAAGATTACATCCGAGATTTGGGGAGGTCAAAGTCTTTAAAAGGATGGTGCAAATAAATAGGGAAATAATATTTATCAGGCATAGAATTGGAGATTTTAGAGTGGCAGACTAAAATCCTCAATTCGGTCATATCGTTTGGGTGCTGAATCGTAGATGTTAGCCCTCAGATGAGGGGAACGTGGGAGCTCCGAAGTGAGAGCCAGTATTCTCCCAGCCTAGCCGCAGATTCAGTAACCAAACATAGGATTAGTCAATGTTCTTTATGCCTGAACCAAAGGGTAAAGAATAGGAATGCTCCTATTTGGCACAATATAATTCTAACTAATTTAATTATTCGTTCACTGAATTCTCTTAACAAGGGGGAGGATACTTTTCTATATTGCAACTTTCCATTCAACATTAGTAGTAGAATTTAGTTTAATTGTTCTTTATTTACGTTTACTAGATAGTTATTTCAACTGTTGTAATTAGTTCGTAATCTCTAAACTTCCCTGTACGATCAATATCTAGGACTCCATTAGAGCCCTGTATTACTTGAACGATACGTATACTTGCGTTGATAAGGGGTAACTTTGCTATTATTGAATAATTATTTTTACACTTGTTAACACTTATAAAGTTACACATCCCGCTGTAAAGTTTTTGGTCCGTTGCAGGGGAAGTAAAGTAATTATTTAGTGAGATAATTATTAAGGTAATTACTAGAGTAACGGACTATTTTAAAATTACATAAGTTTTACTTTATATTGTGTATGCGCAAATTTGGAACCAAAAATTTAATACCTTATGATTCAGAATTAGAACACACCATTAAAAAAATTAGAAAACAGAAAAGAAAAATTATAGATTTAAATCAAATGTCAAATAATCTAGTAATTGAAAATGAAAATCAACCGAGACCTTTAAGAGATTACGCTAAACCTACATTAGATGAAATTCACTTAACTATCCAAAACCCTGATGTAGTTGCTAATTCAGTTGAGCTTAAACCTGCAATTATCCAAATGGTACAGAATAATCAATTTAGTGGTTCACCAAACGAAGATCCTAATTTACAACTCGCTAGTTTTTTAGAACTTTGTGCTACTTTTAAATATGACGGAGTATCTAATGATGTTGTTAGGCTTAGACATTTTCCTTTTTCTATAAGGGATAAGTCTAAGATGTGGTTAAATTCGTTAGCACCTGGATCTATTAGAACTTGAGGAGAATTATCACAAAATTTTCTATCCAAATACTTTCCTCCCTCAAAAACTGCTAAGCTTAGAAATGATATAATCTCTTTTAGTCAGTTTAACGGAGAATCGATATACGAAGCTTGGGAGAGATTTAAAGATCTTCTTAGGAAATGCCCACATCATGCGTTACCAGATTGGTTAATTATTCAAACTTTTTATAATGGATTAGTAGGATCTCTTAGATCTATTATTGATGCTGCCGCTGGTGGTTCATTAATGTCAAAACCATTTGATGAGGCTTATTCGTTAATTGAAGAAATGGCTACCAAAAATTTTCAATGGCCTTCTGAAAGGCTAAATCCTAAAAAAATAGCTAGTATCCATGATTCTGATGCAATATTTATGTTAACTTCTTAGATTGCTGCTATATCTAAGAAATTAGATCATTATGGAATGAATTATTCTACTATTATAATGGAAGAAAATTCATTTGGGCAATTTGGGATGTTCAACCTTCTTATGAAACTTTAAATGATATTAATAATAGACCCAATAATCCTTATTCAAATTATTACAACCCTGGTTGGAAGAATCATCCTAATTTTAATTGGAATAACAATTCTACTAATCAACAATGCCCATTAGGAAATTCATCTAACCAAGGAAATCCTAATTATAAACCTTCTTATCCACCTGGATTTAATAATAACTCTCAATTTAAGGAAAAGAATTTATCTATGGAATAATTGATATTAAATATGGGTCAACATTTACAGAATCAAGGAAATCAGTTACAAATTCAAGAAAATCAATTACAAAATCAAGGAACTGCTATTAAAAACATTGAAACTCAACTTGGGCATATCGCTACAGCACTTAATAACAGAATTCTTGGAATTTTTCCTAGTAATGTGGAAATTAATCCTAAAGACCAAGGAAAATAACAAATAAATATGATACCGTTACGAAGTGGAAAAGAATTAGAAATAAGAGTACAAAAAGAAACGGAAATTAAAAAAGAGAAAGAGGAAACTGAAAAAGAAAAGGATCAACAAGATCAAGATTTAGATTATCCACTAATACCAATGAAAATTACTATAGAAAAACCACCACCACCATTTCCTCAACGATTAAAGCAACATAAAAAGGATAAACAATTTTCTAAATTCATTGAAATCCTGAAGAAATTAACGGTGAATATTTCCTTTATAGAAGCATTAGAACAAATGCCCAATTATGTGAAATTTATGAAAGATATTTTAAACAAGAAGAGGAAGTTCACAGACAATGAAACTGTTGCACTTAGTGAAAAGTGTAGTGCAATTATTCAGAAAAAGCATCCTGAGAAATTAAAAGATCCTGGTAATTTCACTATACCTTGTGCTATTGGAGAAAAATTTTATGGAAAAGCTTTATGTGACTTGGGAGCCAGCACTAATCTTATGTCTCTATCAATTTTTAAAAGATTAGGATTGGGAGAAGTCTCACCTACTTCTATAACTCTTCAGTTAGCTGATTGTTCAGTGACTTATCCTAAAGGAGTTATCGAAGATGTGTTAGTAAAAGTGGATAAATTTATCTTTCCTGTGGATTTTATTGTTTTAGATATGGAGGAAGATAAAGAAATACTTATAATTTTAGGGAGACCCTTCTTATCTACTTGAAGAGCCATGATTGATGTTTAAAAAGGACAACTAACTATGAGAGTAAATGATCAAGAAGTAACTTTCAACATTGCAAAATCAATGAAATACCCTGCTATTGAAAAAGATGATGAATGTTTTCGAATGGAAATTCTTGAACATCTGCGAAATGAACATTTTAAAGAATATTTTGAAAATAAACAAGAAATAGAAAATGCAGAATTATTTGAAAAAGCAAAAAATGAAGAATTAGATTATATACAAGAAAGATTTGAGATGCTGGATGTTACAAAAAATGCTGAAAGAATATAGTTTTGTCGATTATAAAACCTCCTGAACTTGAGTTAAAAATTTTACCTACTCATTTGAAGTATGTATTTTTTGGGAAATTCTTTAACTTTATCGGTTATTATATCGACAAAATTAAATGAATTACAAGAGAAAAAACTTTTAGACACGTCAAAGAAGTATAAGAAAGCTTTTGGTTGGACCTTAGCAGATATTAAAGAAATTAGTCCATCAATCTGTATGCACAGAATTATTTTAGATAATGAACATAAACCAATAGTTGATCCCCAAAGGAGATTAAACCCGATGATGAAAGATGTAGTCAAGAAAGAAATTTTAAAATGGTTAGACAATGGTATTATATATCATATTTTGGACAGTGCTTGGGTAAGCTCAATTCATTGTGTTCCAAAGAAAGGAGGGGTGACTGTTGAAGTTAATGAAATAATGATTTGATACCTATCAGGCAAGTTACTCGATAGCTTATATATATTAACTATAGAAAATTAAATGTGGCCACCAGGAAAGATCACTTCCCTTTACCATTCCTAGACCAAATGTTGGATAGACTTGTTGGGCACAAATACTTTTATTTTTTAGATGAATATATGACACGCCTAAAATATATACGCTTTTTGCTATATTATTTTACTTATTTTTTATGATATTACACTTTAAAGGAAGGTATTTTGTATGTTTTTTTTGTTTTAGGTACAAGAAATGGTGATTGGAGCAAAAGGAAATAAAAACGGTGCAATTTGGGCAAAAACGAGCAAGAAATGCAATTCTGCCCTGACACCTTTCGATAAGTCTTTTGATGCTTAATCTCTTTTACACTTCTTGCATATTTTTGAATGAGATTACACTTTAAATAAAGGTTGTTTTTATGCTTATTTTGTAGGGCTATCTGTTACGAACGCAACGCAACTGAAACGGGGCGAATCGGAGCTAAAACAGAGCCAAACAGAGCAAAACAGTGGAGCTGCGCAGAGCCTGCTCGCCGACGGCGGCCACGATCTCGCCGACGGCAAGATTTTCTAGAAAACACCAAAAAGTGCCTGAAAAGCTCATCGACAGCGAGCTCGAACCCGCTGACGGCGCCCGTAAGGTTCTGGACCAACTTTTGGCGGTTTTTGGCCTAAATTCGACGTATTTGGACACTTTTTTCGAAGAGGTGCTTAAGCAACCTTTGGGAATTTTTCTACCTCTTTAAAATAGAGAGGAATTTTAGAGGAGAAAAGTGGAAAAAAACTTGGAGAAATGTTTAGGATTCTTAGATTAAGAGTAGCAATGTAGATTTCTACCCTTTTGGAGAGATTGGAGAGGAGATTTTGAGAGAATTTATAAGGGATTTCGCTAGCATTGCATGGATCGCCGGGAGACTTTATGGGAGAGATTTTCGTCATTCTTTCAAAGCGAAAAAGCTAAGTATTGTTCTTCATTATCTTATGATTTTGTAAACACTTGCGTAGTGGATTTGCTTTGGTTAAATGAAGTTTTCGTTGTGTTTTATTCGTGCTTTGCGACGTATCTCTCTTACTTTTTCTTCTTCTTTGGAAATAGTGGCATAAGAAGATTATGCCATTGTTTTCCTTTTACTTTTCTTTTGTAATGAGTAGAAATCATGTTTAGGATTTTGTGATGCATGGTAGAAGAAAATTTAATTATAAATGTGATGATTTTTACTTGCACTTAATTTACATTGCAATAAGGGCCCATTGTAGTGTTAAAATTCGTTGTAATTGCATCGACCCGAAAGGGCGGTGTAATTCTCAACAAAGTAAAACCACATTCAAATTCCATCGATGGTGAAGTTCATGGGGATTGAATGCAAATAAATAGGGAAATATAATTATCGGGCGTAGAATTGGAGATTTTAGAGTGACAGGCTAAAATCCTCAATTCAGTCCTATCGTTTGGATGCTGAAGCGGAGATGTTAGCCCTCAGGCGAGGGGAACGTGGGAGCTCTGAAGTGAGAGTCGGCATCCTCCCAGCCTAGCCACGAATTCAGTAACCAAGCATAGGATTAGTCAATGTTCTTTATGCCTGGACCAAAGGGTAAAGAATAAGATTGCTCCTATTTGGCACATACAATATTTAATGCATCTCATTCCTATACATTATCTATTTCATTACATAAGAATTGTAGTTTTTAGTATCTCGAAATTCTCCAAACCAACTCATCCAAAAGGGGTTATCTTTAGAATTGTTATTTGCATTTAGATATAGTTACTATCTTTACATTTAACACTTGCATTTAGGAATAGTTGCTAGATAAAACACAATTTTAATCGACATTCCAATCTAAGGACTATTAGTAGTAGACTAGAATTTGATTAAAGACTTCTTACTTCGCTTCCTCGTGGGATCGATATTGGGGTTTTTAAAGAAAACTCTATATTACTTGAAACGATACGTATACTTGCGTAGTACCCCTAGTGTGTAAAATATTCTATAATTTTTATATCATTTAAGATTTTGCACACTAGCCGCTATTTATAAATCGGGTCAAGTTTTTGGCCATATTTTGGAAGTTAATTTACTGCGTAATTGCGGGTCGGTCAATATACTGGATACCATCAAATTCCTATTGCTCCTGAGGATCAAGAGAAAACTATATTTACTAGTCCTTATGGAACGTTTGCTTTTCGAATGATGCCTTTTAGATTATGTAATGCACCTGCATCATTCCAGAGATGTATGATGTCTATATTTAGTAAATTAATTGATGATGGAATAAAAGTATTTATGGATGATTTCTCTGTATTTGGAACATCATTTGATGCATGCTTGGATCATCTTGAAAAAATTTTGGAGTTATGCAAAAAAACTAATTAAGTTCTAAATTGGGAGAAATGTCAATTTATGGTTGCAGGAGGAATTGTATTAGGGCATAAAATTTCAGAAAATGGCATGGAAGTAGACCCTGCAAAAAATCAAGTTATAGCTAAATTACCACCTCCTACTACAGTGAGAGGGGTAAGAAGTTTTCTTGGACATGCTGGTTTTTACAGACGTTATATAAAAGATTTTTCAAAAATTACCAAACCTCTATGCCAACTTTTAGAAAAGGACAAGAAATTTGAATTTACTAAAGAATGCTTAAATGCTTTTGAATTATTAAAGGATAAATTAATCACGACGAGCTATAATAGTTTCACTCGATCGGGAGAAACCATTTGAACTTATGTGCGATGCTAGTGATTATGCTATTGGAGCTGTTCTTGGACAAAGATATGATGAAATTTTTAAAGTTATATACTATGCTAGTAAAACTCTTAATAATGTTGAAATTAACTATACAATTACTGAAAAAGAATAATTAGCAATTGTATATGCTTTTGATAAATTTTGATCTTATTTAATTGGAACTAAATGTATTGTGCATATTGATCACTCTGCTATTAAATATTTAATGCAAAAGAATGATACCAAACCAAGATTAATTAGATGGATATCACTGATGCAAGAATTTGATTTTGTAGTAATAGATAGGAAGGGAACTGATAATCAAATTGCAGA
The DNA here is from genome assembly GCA_022702705.1 of Papilionanthe hookeriana x Papilionanthe teres. Classification (NCBI taxonomy): domain Eukaryota; kingdom Viridiplantae; phylum Streptophyta; class Magnoliopsida; order Asparagales; family Orchidaceae; genus Papilionanthe; species Papilionanthe hookeriana x Papilionanthe teres. The sequence goes on from CM040423.1 coordinate 71,832,528, forward strand.
TCATTTGTCAAGATTAGAATATTACGAATTATCTGACACTGACAATGAAATTACAAACAATTTCCCTGATGAACAACTTTATAATATAAATGAGTGGAAAATACCTTGGTATGCTGATATAGTTAATTATATTGTAAGTGCATTTTACCACTCATGTTAACTCTGCAACAACAGAAAAAATTCATTCATGATGCTAAAGCGTATTTTTTGGATGAATCATATTTTTATAAGCAATGTAAGGATCTTATTATCAGAAGATGTGTGCCTTATGAAGAAACTGAACTGATTATTCAAAAATGTCACGATTCTGAATTTGGAGGACATTTCGGGACTGACAAAACTGCACATAAAATTTTACAAGCTGGATTTTAATGGCCTACTCTCTTTAGAGATATTTATAGATATATCAAAACTTGTGATAAATGCCAACGAGCAGGTAATATATTTAGAAGAAATGAAATGCCTCTGAATTTCATATTAGAAGTTGAGATTTTTGATGTTTAGGGATTAGATTTCATGGGACCATTTATTCCTTCATTTGGAAACTCATATATATTAGTTGTTGTTGATTATGTTTCTAAGTGGAATGAAGCATAGGCCTTACCTCGTTGTGATGCTAAGAGTGTTTCAAATTTTTTAATGAAAAACATTTTCACAAGATACGGATTGCCGAGAGTGATTATCACTGACGGAGGATCCCATTTTAGGAATAAATATATTCAAAGATTGGCAGAAAAATTTAATATTATTCATAAAATATCTGCTGCTTATCATCCACAGACCAGTAGATTAGCTGAAGTTTCTAATCGAGAAATTAAATGAATTTTAGAAAAGACTGTAAACCCTAGTAGATTAGATTGGTCCACGAGACTAGACACTACATTATGGGCATACAGGACTGCTTATAAAACTCCGATTGGAATGACTCCTTACAGACTTATTTTTAGAAATACTTGCCACTTACCAGTTGAATTAGAGCATAAAGCATATTAGGCGATTAAAGAATTTAATTATAATTTGAAAGATGCTGGGGAGAAGAGATTGTTGCAGATGAATGAATTAGAAGAATTAAGGGATGAATCTTATAATAACGATAGAATCTATAAAGAGAAAATGAAGATATGGTATGATAGGAAGATTAACCAAAATAATTTTGAACCAGGACGAGAAGTTTTGCTTTACAATTCAAAGTTGAAATTATTTCCTCGGAAATTGAAATCTCAATGATTAGGACCTTTCACTATAACTCAAGTGTTTACATACGAAGATATTGAAATTGAAGATCCGAAGACTGGAAGCATATTCAAGTAAATGGACACAGATTAAAACCGTATTTTGAGGGTAAAAGACCAAGTTTTAAAGAGGTTTTAATGCTCATTCAACCTGATTAACTCCCTAAATAGGTCGGGCTGACGATGTTAAACCAAGCGCTTTTTGGGAGGCAACCCATAGTTATCTTTATTTATATGCGATGATTGTATATTTGTTTGATTTATTGTTAGTTTGTGGTATGAATGAATTTTACTACTCCTATTTACCCTTATGATCATCACGATAATTGAATCCATAGAAAAATTTGGAACGCATTTGGACCAGAGACAAACTGGGAAATTTTTGCCTTGGCCCCGACGGCGAGATCGAGCCCGCCGACGGCGCATTTTTCCTGCCAAGTTTAGTTTGTGTTATTAAAGAATCCCGCCGATGGCGAGATCGACGCCGTCCATGGCGCGTTCGGCGAGTGAACGTTGAATGGAGTGATATTGATCATTTTTTTGCCGTTCTAAGTGGTTTTAACTCCTTTAAAACTCCTAGAATTCGATTTCTAGACTATCTATCTCCTAAAAACGAATTGTAACTCCACCAAAACTCATCCCTATGGCATCCAATCACCTTGAAATCCCTAGATCTCGAGTGTTCAATAGAAGAAAATTTATCAGTTTCGAGGCTTAACGAATCTTCAATAAGGTAATGATGAAAAAGAGATTTATCAAGGAACGAGGATTCGTGAATCGAGGATTGGAGAATTCAACGATGCCTATCGAAGAAATGATTGTACGACGACGTTGGCAAGTGTTGTGATATACCACCTCTGCAGTAGTCATCCCCATGGTAAAAGAATTCTATGCTAATTTACACGGAATCAACCACAGAGTCGTCTATGTGAGAGGCAGATGGGTAACTTTTACTCCTTCTAGAATTAATGAGTTATATTTGATAGAGAATACACCCGTTTGCCACTACTCCAACTTTGTCCCTACAAGGAATAATATGAATGAAATCTATCGTTACTTGACTGATGAAGCGGAAGATTGGGAAACGAGAGAAAACGGGTATATTAGTTTTTCTGCATCACTTCTAAACCTTGTTCTAAACACTGGCACTTCTTTATTTCTTCAAAATTGTTACCTACTATGAGAGTTAATAAAGTTTCTAAGGAGTGTGAGATTCTGAACTATTATATTCAAGCGGGACTACCTATTAATGTTGGTTCAATAATTGTGAAGTCTGCTTTAGGCCTGATTATTCATGGATCAATTTTTGGGCTTGGACATCCTTCTACAATTTTTGCACTCTGCAGTCAATACCAAATTTCATATGATGCCTAGGAGAAGGTACTTCTGCCTTGGAAACCTTTAGATCCAACTGATATGTTTCCTACACTTGATGGTGATAATGATACAACTATTATTATGGATCAAACATCTCAAAGTTCTTTTTCAATTAGGCCCTTGACTGATAAAACTGATATGATCTTATGGGGAATCAAAAGACTGGAAAAAGAGGTACAAAATGTGATGACTTCAATTAATAACATCTCTGACTTATTTGATCATATTGACTGGAGGATGATAGAACATTTCGATCATTCTGGACATCTTGAAGCTAGTTTCATACAACTTATGAGAAAGAAAGGATGGATAGAAGAAGATTCTACTGAAGAGTTTCCTTACAGACCCTTCTACAATCTTTTCGTTCATTTACGTTCAATGGGTGATATCAGAGATGAGTTTAGCGCTGATTCTGATGAGTAGAAGACGTTCGTAACTGCTTATGTTTTGAATTAGTTTTGATTTAAATTTGTGTAATTTGCACTTGTGTTATTTTAGATTTCGATATTTGATCTTAGTATAGATGAGATTATGCATAGATTGTTTGTTTTCAGCGTTTTGAGTGTTGTGGTTTGGATTGCGACGTTGAATTTGATGTATTAAGGTTGAGAAAATACCTTGTTATAGTATGTTGTGTATGAATATTCTAAACACTTGGATTTTATATATAAATTATGATGTTTGTGTTGTGTAAATCTATTTGAGTTAAAATAATATCTAATAACAGTAAAAATATGTTTAAATCGATTGATCGGACATTAACGAGGCTTAAAATGAATTAAAAATACAAAAATTGAAAATTTAAATATTTTGAAAAGGCCCGTCGACGGCGCTCTTAACGCCGCCGACGGTGGATTTTTCCAGTAAGTTGAGCGTACTTGAATTAATTAGCCCACCGACGGCGTGATTTTTCCTGCCGACGGCGAGGACCCAAAAAACACCTTTATTTAACCGGTCAACCGCCACTATTCATCATCCCCTACCTCTAAACTCTGAAAAAATCGACCTAGGGCTTGAGAGATCTTAGACTTGGAGTGTTTTCAACCCATTTTGACGCCGGATTTCATCCTCCCTTGGTAAGAGCTTCACTCTCATGAAATTTTTTTTTATTTTAACCATGTATTTCTTCTACATTTAGGAATTTTGGAAAAATTGAAAATGTGGAGAAAATAGTTGGAAGAAATTCATGGAATTCATTTTAGATTACTTTAAGTCACCTTTGGAAGCCATTCTAGTGTTGTTTTGGAATTTATTTGAGATTTTTGTAAATTTGATAGATCAAAAAATGGCTCCAGTGATTATGAGACGACGGCGAGATCGAGAAATTTGTTTTGCAAGATCCTTATACCAGCGATTATGAGACGTTTGGAACAATGGAAGGTCCGTTGGAGAATGTGATTAACTTTCTCACTGATGGGAAATGAACTTAAAAAATGAAGCAGCTTGAATGGGTAAACTTCTCTCTTTCTATGATAAATGCCACCTCTAAGGCTTGACACTATTTTATTTGCTCTACTTTTTTACCTACTTATCATCACAGTGAAGTTTTGAGGGATAGAGCAGTTCTGAATTTTTGTATTCAGAACAACAGAAGTATAAATGTGGGAAATATTATTTATAGAAACATATTAGCCATTGCAAAAAGTGAAACAGGAGGAGGACTGAGACATCCTGGTCTGATATATGCACTCTGCCAGTTTTCTGGAGTAGAGGCTAGAGATGATGATGAATGGGTTCATCCTATGAAACCCATTACAAAGGCTAATATAAAGACTTATGAATCCCACGAAGGATGGAGATCTGGGACAAGGAGCTCAGCACCTTCGACTAGTAGGGATATTCCCTCTACTAGTTATAACCCTCCTGCCTATAGTTCCCCTACACTCCATGACTTGATGAATGAATTGACTCTGCAGTGAAAAAGTTTTGAGAAGTTTGATGAAAGGTTGAAGTATATAGATCAGAGGATTAGAGGATTAGAGCTGAGGCATGATTATGATAGTGAATATCTCCAGAGGCATTCTGAGTTTGAAATAGCTTACTATGATGTTAAGAGTCGCTATAGGAGAGGAGAGCTTGATGTGACATTTCCGGAGTGCCCTCATTATACACACTACCGGCCCAATCCACATGCTAACCAGGAAGATGAGGATATAAGATGGGATTTTGATATTTGACCTTAGATTCTGTGATTAGATGCTTTTGTTTTGTGTGTATGTTTGTTTTATTTGATTTAGTATTTTTGATCTTTATTTGTATTTTTAATTATTATGTTATCGATATTATTTAAATTAGTTGCAGTTTCTTAGTTTTTATTATTGCAGACTGTGATTGTAACTCTAAAAGTGAAATTAGTAAACTGTTTGTGGCAGTTTTTGTGAAATGTGCTTAGTACTTTAATTTATAGAGTAAGTAATTGTGATATGTATTGTGTACTTATTTTTAAATATTCTTACCCAGCGAATTCTCTAATGTTATATGTGTGTAGAAAGTTCTTAACAATACAAGTTAATTAAGTGATGAGATGTGAAAAGAACCTGCAAAAACTTCAAAAAAAAAAGATAAGGAAAATACTTAAAGCACGAAGGTATGATTTAAATTTACAGTATCGTTTTTTTCCACCTATATGATTAGATAGAAAAATTTAAGTTTGGGGGAGGGAAAAACAAGATTAACTATTAAATGTTCTCAATTAAATATTTCAAAAACTATTATAAAAATGATTTTTTGTAGTGAATTTAATTCAGTAAACTAGAATGAATTTATTTAATTATTATAGAAGGTTAAAAGAAATATTTTTAGTGATTAAATCAATTTTGTGGATTAAGATATTTGGAATAAGAGGATAAGAATATTGTTAACTATTTAAAGTAAGGAAAACTATATTTTGAAATATTAAATTCTTAAGTATTTAGTTGAGAAAGAAAAGATTAGAACTCAAAGATGTAAAAACTATGAAATACATATAAGGTAAGGAATGTTTTAAGTTTCAAGTTTAGGAAGGGGAAAGTGAAGTTCAAAATCATTAACGGGTTATCCAGATACAGTAATCTTCACTTAAAAAAGAAAAAGAAGGATTGAAAAATAATCCCTGAAAAGAATATATATATATCTGATTGAAATGCAATCCAAATAAAAGGAAAAGGTAAGTGAGGAGAAGCTTGAGGAGATGCATTATCAAAAATTAACTTCATTTGAATCAACCTAAAGGGTAGATTCAATTACATTTCTGAACTTATTTATATGGATTAGTATTTTTACTAAGTAGTGTTTTCATGAATTTCCTATCATCTGAATATCCTAAGTAATTTAATATTGCAATATATAGTCATTCTTGAAATGAATAAAAGACTAGAACTCTTAAAATTGATGACTATATAGCCTTACATCTATAGAGTTAATTTAATTATCTGAAAATCTTTCTAATAAGCTTTACTATAATATTTATTTAAATCAAATTCATAATATTTCTGAATTAAAGCTTTACTACAAATAAGCATTACTTTTATGTAGTATCAAGATTACTTGAGGACAAGTAATAGTTAAGTTTTGGGGATTTTGACCAAAGAAAAATATATTGAAAAATTCATACCGATTTTATATTGATTTTGATGATATTGCACTTTAAAGAAAGGTATTTTCTATGTTTTGTTGCAGGAATGAAGATTAATAAACAATGACGCAAAAAGATGTGAAAAGGAGCGAATCTGGATCAAAAAGGACCAAATGAGACATAAGTTGATCTTGGCCGCCGCAGGTGAGGAATAGGCCGCCGACGGCGCATTTTTCCAAAGAATACAGACAATATTGTAAGGGAGCCCACCGACGACGAGATCGAGCTCGCCGACAGCGAGCCTTAGCAGTTGGCCCATGTTCTAGAAGCCCGTCGATGGCGCCAACGAGCCCTCCGACGATGAGAAGGTCGGTTCAGGCAAAGATTCATCGAATATGGACGCCTTTTGAAGAGGTGCTTAAGCAACCTTTGGAAATTTTTCTACCTCTTTAAAAAGAGATGAATTTAGGCTGAAAAGTGTGTGTCCAGGTGACACGCCTAAAATATATACGCTTATTGCTATATTATTTTACTTATTTTTTATGATATTACACTTTAAAGGAAGGTAATTTGTATGTTTTTTGGTTTTAGGTACAAGAAATGGTGATTGGAGCAAAAGGAAGCAAAAACGGGGCAATTTAGAGCAAAAACGAGCAAGAAATGAAATTCTACCCTGACACCTTTCGATAAGTCTTTTGATGCTTAATCTCTTTTACACTTCTTGCATATTTTTGAATGAGATTATACTTTAAATAAAGGTTATTTTTATGCTTATTTTGTAGGGCTATCTGTTACAAACGCAACGCAACTGAAATGGGGCGAAACGGAGTTGAAACGGAGCCAAACGGAGCGAAACCGTGGAGCCGCGCAGCAGCACCGCTCGCCGACGGCGAGATTTTCCCGAGACCACCGAAATATGGCCCAAAAGGCCGCCGACAGCGGCCTCGAACCCGCCGACGGCGGCCCGGATGACCATGAACCGACATTTGGCGGTTTTGGGCCAATATTCGACGTATTTGGACGCTTTTTCGAAGGGGTGCTTAAGGAAACTCTTCAGAATTCGTCCATGCTCTTTAAAAATGACAAATTTGTGTTAGAAATGTGTAGAGAAATAAGAGAGAAACAATAGAGAAAAGGAGAGAAAAACGTAGAGGAATGTTTAGGATTCTTAGATTAAGAGTAGAAATGTAGATTTCTACCCTTTTGGAGAGATTGGAGAGGAGATTTTGAGAGAATTTGTAAGGGATTTCGCTAGCATTGCATGGATCGCCAAGAGACTTTGTGGGAGAGATCTTCGTCTTTCTTTCAAGGGAAAAAAATTAAGTATTGTTCTTCATTATCTTATAATTTTGTAAACATTTATTTAGTGGATTTGCTTTGATTAAATGAAGTTTCCGTTGTGTTTTCTTCGCGCTTTGTGACGCATCTCTCTTACTTTTTCTTCTTCTTTGGAAATAGCGGCATAAGAAGATTATGTCATTGTTCTCCTTTTACTTTTCTTTTGTATTGAGTAGAAATCATGTTTAGGATTTTGTGATGCATGGTAGAAGTAAATTTAATTATAAATGTGATGGTTTTTACTTGCACTTCATTTACATTGCAATAAGGGCCCATTGTAGTGTTAAAATTAGTTGTAATTACATCGACCCGAAAGGGCATATGTAATTCTCAACAAAGTGGAACCACATTCAAATTCCATGGATGGTGAAGTTCATGGGGATTGAATGCAAATAAATAGGGAAATAATATTAATCGGGCGTAGAATTGGAGATTTTAGAGTGACAGACTAAAATCCTCAATTCGGTCCTATCGTTCGGGTGCTTGAAGTGTAGATGTTAGCCCTCGGGCGAGGGAACGTGGGAGCTCTGAAGTGGCAGCCGGTATCCTCCCAGCCTAGCCGCAGATTCAGTAACCAAGCATAGGATTAGTCAATATTCTTTATGCCTGAACCAAAGGGTAAAGAATAGGATTGCTCCTATTTGGCACATACAATATTTAATGCATCTCAATCCTATACATTATCTATTTCATTACATAAGAATAGTAGTTTCTAAAATCTCAAAATTCTCCAAACCAATTCATCCAAAAAGGGTTATCTTTAGAATTATTATTTGCATTTAGTTATAGTTACTATTACATTTAAAACTTGCAATTAGGAGTAGTTGCTAGATAAAACACAATTTTAATCGACATTCCAAACTAAGGACTATTAGTAGTAGACTAGAATTTGATTAAAGACTTCTTACTTCACTTCCTCGTGGGATCGATACTGGGGTTTTTAAAGAAAACTCTATATTACTTGAAACGATACGTATACTTGCGTAGTACCCCTAGTGTGTAAAATATTTTCTAATTTATATACTTTAAGATTTTGCACACTAGCCCTATTTATAAATCGGGTCAAGTTTTTGGCCATCTTTTGGAAGTTAATTTACTGTGTAATTGCGGGTCGGGTCAAGTTTTTGGCGTCGTTGCCGGGGAAGCTTCGGTAAGAACTTTAGGAGAATTTTAGTTGAAGTAATTAGGCTTAGAATTGGAAAACTGTAGTTTCGTAAAAACTGTTTTGTGTGAAAAGTATTTTTATATGAAAAAGTGTTGTGAAAAACAAGAAAAAACTATTTATATGAAAAATAAGGTGTTCGTGAAAATGTTTATTTGTGTTGAATATATTTCATCTGTTATTTGTTTAATTATTAATGTATTGTTTGATGTGTTATGTATGCAAAACAAAGGATCTGCAGGACTAGTGCCTTATGATCCCGAGTTTGAAAAAAATAAAAAAATAATAAAAATACAGAAAGGACTCGAAAAACTAGAAATGAAAATGGAAAACTTTCAAGATAATAACTTAGAAAATCATCATACTTCATTGAGGGATTACATAAATCCTATGACAGATGAAATTCACTCTAGTATACAAAACCCTGTCATAGAAGCTGACTCATTTGAAATAAATCCTGAGATTATCCAACTGGTGCAGAACAATAAGTTTGGGGGAACTCCTTTAGAAGATCCCTATTTACACTTATCAAATTTTCTAGAACTGTGTGCTACATATCATTATAATGGCATGTCAGACGATGCTGTTAGACTAAGGCTTTTTCCTTTCTCACTAAGGGATAAGGCTAAAATGTGGTTATACTCATTAGCACCTGGTTCTATTAAAAATTGGAAGGCGTTATCTCAAAAATTCTTAGCTAAGTATTTTCCACCTTCAAGGACTACTCAACTTAGAAACGATATTATCTCATTTTGTCAGTATGAAGGGGAATCAATATACGAAGCCTGGGAAAGATTTAAGGAACTCCTAAGAAAATGTCCACACCATGCTCTGCCCGATTGGTTAATCATCCAAACTTTTTATAATGGGTTAGTAAAATCCCTTAGTTCTATAATTGATGCTACCGCTGGTGGATCATTAATGTCAAAATCTTTTGATGAAGCATATGCATTAATTGAAGAAATGGCTACAAATGAATTTCAATGGCCCTCTGCAAGGGTAAATAATAAAAATGTAGCTAGTATTTATGATACAGATACGATTTCAATTCTTGCATCTCTGATTGCTGCAATATCAAGGAAGTTAGACCAATTTGGAATGAACCAACCTCAATTTACTCCTGTAAGTGAGGAAAGTTCATTAGGGCCTATGATTGATTCTAAATTATCATATGAGACTTTAAATACCATAAACAATCCATATTCTAACTTTTACAACCCGTGTTGGGAGAACCATCCTAAATTTAACTGGAATCATACTACTTATGGTGGAAACCAAAAATGGGAAAATAATCATGCGAATCCTAATGAAAGTTAGAATAATCAGGAGAACACAAACTATAGACTTTTATATCCACCGGACTCTAACAATGATAAACAATTTGAGGATAAGAAGATGTCTATGGAAGAAGTGGTATTGCAAATGGGAAACTAGTTGCAAAGTCAAAATGTTGCGATTAGAAACATAGAGAATCAACTGGGACAAATTGCTAATTCACTTAGCAATAGACCCCAAGGAACACTTCCTAGCAACAATGAGATCAACCATAAAGAGAACACTAATGAACAAATAGAAGTCATCCAATTAAAAATTGGAAGAGAAATAGAGGATGTGGTTAGAAAAGAGAAAGATGTTGTGAGAGAAACGAGAGAAAACTAAAAGACACGAAGAACATGTTTCTAAGGATCTGGAAAAATTAATATCTCCAACTAAAATCAATTTGGAAAAACCACCACCTCCATTTCCTCAAAGACTTAGACAGCATGAGTTGGATAAAAAATTTTCAAAGTTCATGAAAGTACTTAAGAAAATAACAATAAATATTCCTTTCACTGAAGTTTTGGAACAGATGTCAAGTTATGCAAAGTTTATAAAGGATATATTAAACAAGAAAAGAAAATTTGGGGATTATGAGATAGTTGCACTAAGTGAGGAGTGCAGTGCCATACTTCAGAAAAATTTTCCTCGGAAACTTAAAGATCCTTATAGCTTTACAATTCCTTGTGCAATTGGAAAAAGATTATGTGGAAAAGCTTTATGTGGTTTAGGAGTGAGAATTAATGTGATGCCTCTATCTATATTTAGAAGGTTAAGTTTAGCCAATATTTCTCCCACTACTGTAACCCTTTTATTAGCTGATCGATCTATCATTTATCCAAAAGGAGTTATAGAAGATGTGCTTGTTAAAGTGGATAAATTTATCTTTCCTTTGGACTTTATTGTATTAGATACGGAGGAAGATAAAGAAATTCTAATTATTTTAGGGAGACCTTTCCTTATTACTGGACAAGCTATGATAGATGTGCAAAAAGGAAAGTTGACTATGAATATTAATGACCAGGAAGTAACTTTTGATGTATTAAAAACTATTAAATATCCAGCTGAGAGAAAATATGATGATTGTTTTTGGATGGATGAAATTGATTATTTAAGTAAAGACCATTTCCAAGAAAGTTTTGAGGGTAAGTTAGTAGATGACATTAAAATAGATTTTCATGATGATTCGAAAACATTACTTAAAGAAGACTGTATGTATGTTCAGGAGAGGTGTGAAATGATGGACGCTACCAAAAATAGTAAACTTTTAATTCCATTTGTTGAAAAATCTCGTGAACTTAAGATGGATGTACCCCAAACAATTTTAAAGCCTATCTATTTAGGGAATTCATCTACACAACCAGTCTTTCTATCTTCAGATTTGATTCAATCACAAGAAGAACTTGAATTGAATGATGAACATGATAAAGTTATCGAATTAAGACTTGGAAGAGAATTTGAGGATATATTTCAAAAGAGCTTTGAGTTGAGAAAAGAGAATAAGGATATTGGAAGACCATTGGAAGAAATTCCTATGGAATTAGAAAAACCTATTTCCTCAACTAAGATAGATCCTCCATCATTTAATAATTATAAATGGGAAGAATTGGAAGATAACTTGAATCATAAGAGTGACATAGAAGAATTTGATCTTGAATCTGAATTATGTAGAGAGAATTTGATCCAAAATTTGGGAGATATTGAAGTATTTTATAAAGATCTATTTCTAATAAATTTCAAGGATGATATTCATATGCAAATTCAAAAAATCAATAGAAGAATATTGGATCTAGAAAGAAATATGAGGAATTATGATATAAATCCATTTGAAAAGGAAGAGCTGAATAAAAAATTAAAATTTGAGAATTCCGTAGGAATCCTCGGATCTGGAAATGATTGGGCGATTGATCGAGGATTACTTAAATGGAATTTTGATCCAGGTGGAATCATTTGTCGGGCTAATGACGTTAAACCAAGCGCTTTATGGGAGGCAACCCATAGTTATCAGTGTGCTTTGATTTAGTGTGTTTTGATTTAGTGTGCTTGAGAGTCATGATTGTTAGTGATATATTATATTTGCTTTATAGTGGATTGATCAGTTTGATTGTTGTTGGTAGATGTTTGGATTATTAGTAGTTTGATTTGATCTTTGTGTGTCATGAGGGAGGTGATTCCTTAACTTCTTATTATGGCTAGAATTGATCTCTTGTAGTTGTTGGATTAATGAGTCCGCTATAACTTGGGTCTCACCCAGACTTAAGTTTTACAAGAGAAATGATGAATTTAAACATTGATAGTTCCATCTTAATTTGTTACTTCATTTCTGCAACTTTATTTTCATTTTATAGGAGTCGCGAACCTATTTGATGAACACCATGTGGATGATCTCACACTATCTTTATAACTGTTAGAGGTGCTTAATTATAAAGATTAGGTGATGCCTGAGATTGGTGTCCGGAAACCAATTTATCAGGTGTAATCTTATCTTTGGGATTATAATCTATAAAATCATTTTAAAGTACCTAATTTACTAGTGTAGTGATTCCGTTAAAAATTGAAGGTAACATAGTGAGATTGGACGAGTTAAAGGAAGAATTGACCTCATTTATCATTTGTGTTTGTATTTGAATTGTGTGTTTGTGTTTATGTTTGTGTTACAACTTTATTTAGGTCTTGAAGAACATTTTAATAATCCCTTGCTGATACATGCTATGCTAGTTAGACTTTGGTTTAGTTAATTTCATTTTGACATGATTAGTTTAGATTTACTTTCTACTGCATATTGTTCTGTCCTAATGAATACTTGCAAATGATTTTAATAGACATTTGTGGTAGATAGAATTTCTAAATTATTTTCTTCCTGCTTATATTTTCTATACTTAATGCTAGATATGTTAAAAATTAAGTTTTAGGGTAGGAAGAAAAATAAAATTTTAAATGTGAAAATACTTCATTTTAGTGTAATTTTATTACAAGCATGTTTTAAGCTAGATTTACTTTCTCCTACAGTCTTTCTATCCTGATTATGCATGCTATGAATTTGATAGGATGTTGTAGTAGTAAGTATATTCAATCTTTAATTTTTCTTCCTGCTACATTTTATGGAATTTGTTGCAAAATATTTTAAAATTTAAGTTTGGGGGGAAGAAAAATATTAACTCTTATTTGTTCTCAATTGTTATATTTTAAAAAATTATTAGCATAACTTCTGGCAATTGAAACTCGCTTGAGATAACTAAAACTTTTTATTTCGAGTTGAATATTATGGAAGGATTGGATGAAAGTTTTTAGTAATAAAGGTTAATTTTATAAGGGTGAGATATTTGGTATGAAAGAATTTGATTATAGTTAACAATTTAAAGTAAAGAAAACTGTATTTTTGAAATGTTAAGAGACCTAAAGTATTGTGTGTTAAGAAGAGATTGTGACTTTATGATGAATAATAAGGCTCATACCTAATTATAAAGTAAGGATGTGTTTCAAGTTTAAACTTTGGAAAGAGGAGAGTGAAGTTTGCGTAGTACCCCTAGTGTGTAAAATATTTTCTAATTTATATAATTTAAGATTTTGCACACTAGCCGCTATTTATAAATCGGGTCAAGTTTTTCGCCATCTTTTGGAAGTTAATTTACTGCGTAATTGCGGGTCGGGTCACCAGGGTGTCCTAGAGAGTTCAAAAAGAGTTAGTATAGTATCCAGAGAGTCGAAGGAGAGTCTAATAGTAAGTAAGTGAGTTTAGTTGAGTGTGTTGTACATGAAGAAAGAGTCAGAGGAACTTCAAGGAGTCTGCTTGAGGAGAAATTTGAGATAAGTTGTGTTTACTATTTTGTAACTTTGATTTTATATGAAATCCAAGTTTTGTGTTATTCTTCCTATGCATTATGAGTAGTCTTCTCTGTCTTTCTCCTTGTTTTGAGATTTTGTGAAATGGAAAATTGAATTAGTTGTGCCTAAAATATTCAATAAAAATTGTGATAATCTTTTTACTTAAATCTTAATTTACTTTCAATCTGGCCAATTGATCTGTTAAAATATGTTGATTTCACAACAAAAGTAAAGATTACATCCGAGATTTGGGGAGGTCAAATTCTTTGAAAGGAAGGTGCAAATAAATAGGGAAATATTATTTATCGGGCGTAGAATTGGAGATTTTAGAGTGACAGACTAAAATCATCAATTCGGTACTATCGTTTGGGTGCTGAAGTGTAGATGCTAGCCCTCAGGCGAGGGGAACGTGGGAGCTCCGAAGTGAGAGTTGGTATCCTCCCAGCCTAGCCGCAGATTCAGTAACCAAACATAGGATTAGTCAATGTTTTTTATGCCTGGACCAAAGGGTAAATAATAGGAATGCTCCTATTTGGCACAATATAATTCTAACTAATTTAATTATCCTTTCACTGAATTCTCTTAATAAGGGGAGGATACTTTTCTATATTGCAACTTTCCATTCAACATTAGTAGTAGAATTTAGTATAATTTTTCTTTATTTACGTTTACTATATAGTTATTTCAACTATTGTAATTAGTTTGTAATCTCTAAACTTCCTTATGGGATCGATATCCAGGACTCCATTAGAGCCCTGTATTACTTGAACGATACGTATACTTACGTTGATAAGGGGTAACTTTGCTATTATTGAATATTTATTTTTACACTTATTAACACTTATAAGTTACGCATCCCGCTGTCACTGAGCATTAAAACCTCTTTAAAATTTGGTCTTTTACCCTCAAAATATGGTTTTAATCTATGTCAATTTACTTTAAATCTATTCCCAGTCTTCGGATCTTCAATTTCAACAACTCCATAAGTATAAACTTGAGTTACAGTAAAGAGTCCTAACCAACGAGACTGTAAATTCCTAGGAAATAACTTTAACCTTGTATTGTAAAGCAAAAGTTTTTTGTCCTGGATCAAAGTTTATCTGGTTAATCTTCCGATCATGCCTTAAATTCAGCTTTTCCTTATAAATTATGTCCTTATCATAAGATTCATTTCTTAATTCCTCTAATTCATTCAATTGTAACAATCTCTTTTCACCAGCATTTTTCAAATTATAATTGAATTCTTTAATCGCCCAATATGCTTTATGCTTCAATTCTACTGGTAAATGGCAAGTCTTTCTAAAAATAAGTCTGTAAGGAGTCATACCAATATGTGTTTTATAAGCAGTCCTGTATGCCCATAATGTAGTATCTAGTCTCTTAGATCAATCTACTCTACTAGGACTTACAGTCTTTTCTAAAAATTGCTTAATCTCACGATTAGAAACTTCAGCTAAACCACTGGTTTGAGGATGATAAGCAGTAGAGAATCTATGAATAATATTAAACTTTTCTGCCAATCTTTGAATGTATTTATTCCTAAAATGGGATCCTCCGTCAGTGATAATCACTCTCGGCAATCCATATCTTGTGAAAATATTTTTCATTAAGAATCTTGAAACACTTTTAGCATCATAACGGGGTAAAGCTTGTGCTTCAATCCATTTTGATACATAATCAGCTGCAATCATAATATATAAGTTCCCAAATGAAGGAATAAATTGTCCCATGAAATCTAATCCCCAAACATTAAAAATCTCAACTTCTAACATGAAATTCAGAGGCATTTCATTTCTTCTAGATATATTACATACTCGTTGGCATCTATCACAAGTTTTGATATATTTATAAACATCTCTAAAAGGAGTTGGACAATAAAATCCAGCTTGTAAAATTTTGTGCGGAGTTTTGTCAATCCTAAAATGTCCTCTAAATTCAGAATCATGACATTTTTGAATAATCAGTTCAGTTTCTTCATAAGGCACACATCTCCTAATAATAAGATCATTACATTGCTTATATAAATATGATTCATCCAAAAAATATGATTTTGCATATCATTAATGAATTTTTTTTGTTGCTGCAGTGTTAGCATAGGTGGCAAAATATCACTTACTATATAGTTAACTATATCAGCATACCAAGGTATTTTCCACTCATTAATATTATAAAGTTGTTCATCAGGGAAATTGTCTGTTATTTCATTGTCGGTGTTAGATGATTCATGATATTCTAGTCTCAACAAATGATCAGAAATTTGATTATCAGTTCCCTTTCTATCAATTACCATAAAATTGAATTCTTGCATCAAAAGTATCCATCTAATTAATCTTGGTTTAGTATCCTTCTTTTGTATCAAATATTTAATAACAGAGTGATCAGTATGCACAATACATTTAGTCCCAATTAAATATGATCTGAATTTATTAAAAGCATATACAATAGCTAGTAACTCTTTTTTAGTAACCATATAGTTAATTTGAACATCATTAAGAGTTCTACTAGGTTAGTATATAACTTTAAAAATCTTATCATATCTTTGACCAAGAATAGCTCCAATAGCATAATCACTAGCATCACACATTAATTCAAATGGTTTCTCCTAGTCAGGTGAAACTATTACAGGTGCTGTGATTAGTTTTTCCTTTAATAGCTCAAAGGCATTTGAGCAGTCTTTAGTAAATTCAAATTGCTTGTTTTTTCTAGAAGTTGGCATAGATGTTTGTTAATTTTTGAAAAATCTTTAATATATCGCCTGTAGAAACCAACATGTCCAAGAAAACTTCTTACCCCTCTCATTGTAGTAGGAGGTGGTAATTTAGCTATAACTTGAATTTTTGCAGGGTCTACTTCCATGACATTTTCCAAAATTTTATGCCCTAATACAATTCCTCCTGCAACCATAAATTGACATTTCTCCCAATTTTGAACTAGATTAGTTCTTTCGCATAACTCCAAAAATTTTTCAAGATGATTTAAGCATGCGTCGAATGACGTCCCAAATACAGAGAAATCATTCATAAATACTTCTATTCCATTATCAATTAACTCACTAAATATAGACATCATACATCTCTGGAATGTTGCAGGTGCATTACATAGTCCGAAAGGGATTATTCTAAAAGCAAAAGTTCCATATGGACTAGTAAAAGTTATTTTCTCTTGATCCTCAGGAGCAATAGGAATTTGATGGTAACCGGTATATCCATCAAGAAAGCAGTAGTACTTGTGTCCAATAAGTCTATCCAACATTTGGTCTAGAAAAGGAAGAGGAAAGTGATCTTTTCGGGTGGTGGCATGTAAATTTCTATAATCAATACAAATACGCCATCCAGTAACTTGTCTGATAGGTATTAATTCATTATTTTCATTTGCTTTAGCAGTTACTCCTCCTTTCTTAGGAACACAATGAATTGGACTTACCCAAGTACTATCCGAAATAGGATATATAATTCCAGCATTTAACCATTTGAAAATTTCGTTTTAATAACTTTTTTTATAATAGGGTTCAGTCTCCTTTGTGGATCAATTCTTGGTCTATGTTCATCATTTAATAAAATTCCGTGCATACAAATCGAAGGACTAATTCCCTTAATATCAGCTAGAGTCCAACCAAAAAGTTTATTGTATTTTTTTTAATGTATCCATTAATTTTTGTTCTTGAATTTCATTTAAGTCTGAGGATAGAATTACTGGTAATGTTAAAAACTCTCCTAAAATTATATACTTCAAATGATTTGGAAGATTCTTCAATTCAAGTTCAAGGGGTTTTATAATAGATGTAATTAATATTTCGTTCTCTGGTATTGTTGAATTGAGCATTTCAAATTGTTCCTCAATATAATCAGCTTCTTCGTTATCAATTTCATCATATTTATCGTTTTCCATATCTTCATTTTGTTTAAAATTTTCCTTGAAATATTCTTTTCTCAAATAATCACATATATCCATTCTAAAACATTCATCATCTTTTTCTATTGAAGAATATTTCATTGAATTTGAGATGTTAAAAGTTACTTCTTGATCATTTACTCTCATAGTCAATTCTCCTTTTTGAACATCTATATAGATATTTTCTTATCTTCTTCCATATCTAAAATAATAAAATCCACAGGAAAGATAAATTTATCAACCTTGACCAGAACATCTTCTACAACTCCTTACGATGTGTAATAGATCGATCATCTAACTGTAGAGTTACAGAAGTCAGTGCAATCTCTCCTATTCCTAACCTTTTAAAAGTTGATAAAGGCATCAAATTTATGCTAGCTCCCAAATCACATAATGCTCGACCATAAAATTTTTCACTAATAGCACATGGGATAGTAAAACTACTAGGATCCTTAAGTTTTTTAGGAAGCTTCTTCTGAATTATAACACTACACTCTTCACATAGTGCAAAAGTCTCATGATGTAATAACTTCCTCTTTTTGTTGAGTATATCCTTCATAAATTTAATATAATTAGACATTCGTTCCAAAGCTTCAACAATAGGAATATTTATTGACAATTTTTTTCAAAATGTCTAAGAATTTTGCAAATCTTTTTCCTTTATCTTGTTGCTTTTGTCTTTGAGGAAAAGGTGGTGGTGGTCTTTCAACAGTAGTTTTCATAGGTTTCAGAAGAAAATCAGGATATAAAGTTTCATTTTCTCCTTCAGTTTCCACTTTTTCCTTTTCAACTACAGTTTCTTTTTGAACTCTTGTTTCCAACTCTTTTCCAATTCTTAATTGAATAACCTTAATCTATTCTTTTCCTTGATCTTTAGGATTTACTTCAACATTGCTAGGTAAAGTTCCAACAGGTCTATTGCTTAGTGCAGTAATAATATGCCCCAATTGGTTTTCTATGTTTTTAATAACAGCTTCTTGACTTTGTAATTGATTTCCCATATTCAAAACTAATTCTTCCATAGATAACTTCTTCTCCTTGAATTGTGAGTTATTATAAAAACCTAGTGGATTAGAAGGTCTATAATTGGAATTACCTTGATTGTTTATATTTCCTAATGGGTTTACAAGATTGTTCTCCCACTAAGGATTAACAGGATTAGCATTACCTTGGTTATTCCAATTAAAGTTTGGATGATATTTCCAACCTGGATTATAATAGTTTGAATAAGGGTTATTTTTTCTATTATTTATCAAATTTATAGTTTCATATGAAGATTGAGCATCTAAAATTTGTCCCAGTGAATTTTCTTCTAACACTGGAGGTGTTTGAGAACGATTAATTCCGTATTGATCTATTTTCTTTGAAAGAGCAGCAATTTGAGAAACCATCATAGTTAAAGCATCTGAATCATGAATACTGGCTACTCTCTTAGGATTTACCCTTTCAACAGGCCATTAAAAATTATTGGTAGTCATTTCTTCAATTAAAGCATAGACTTCTTCAAAAGTTTTAGACATTAATGATCCACCAGTAGCAGCATCAATAATGAATCTAAGAGATCCTACTAATCCATAATAAAATGTTTGAATAATTAACCAATCTGGTAAAACATGATGTGGACATTTCCTAAGTTATTTAAATCTTTCCCAAGACTCATATATCGATTCTCCCTCATATTGACTGAAAGATTTAATATCGTTTCTAAGCTTAGCAGTCTTAGATGGTGGAAAATATTTTGATAAGAATTTTTGTGAAAGTTCCCCCCCCCCAAGTTATAATAGATCTAGGTGCTAATGAATTTAACCAACTCTTAGCCTTGTCCCTTAGTGAAAAAATAAAAAGTGTAAGTCTGACAACATCAGACACTCTGCCACATTTAAAAGTAGCACAAAGTTCTAAGAAACTTGCAAGATGTAAATTAGGATCTTTGTTAGGAGTTCCGCCAAATTGATTGTTTTGTATCATTTGGATAATTACAAGTTTAAGCTCAAATAAATTAGCAGCTACATTTGGATTTTTGATGGTTTAGTGAATTTCATCAAATGTAGGGTTAGCGTAATCTCTTAGTGGTCTAGATTGATATTCATTTTCTATTATTTGGTTGTTTACGTTGTTTTCTATTGTGATAAGATTATCAGGATTTCTATGTTCTTTTCTCAGTTTTCTAATTCTTCTAACAGTGCGTTCTAATTCCGAATCGTAGAGTATAAGATTTTCAGATCAAGATTTACGTATACAATCGAAATTAGTACACATCAAAATAGTTAACTAAATATAAGTTGCAAATTCTTTAAAAAGTTTTCTAATTGTCCTAAATCGTCCGTTACTCTAATTATGTTATATCCCCGGCAACAGTGCCAAAAACTTGAACCGCCCCGCGCACTTTGCGTTAATTTAAAATTGCTTTTATTTGATAAAGATGTGTATAAAAATATTCAATAATCACAGAGCTATCTTTCAATGCAATTAAACGTATCATTCAAGTAATACCAGGCTCTAATGGAGTCCTGGATATCGATCCCACAGGGAATATTTTAGAGGCTACGGACTAGGATTATAGAAATCAATTCAGAATCACAACTTGTAGATAAAATTGCCTTTTTGTCACTAATATGAAATTGTAAATAAGATGGAATTTTTAAAATAAAATAATTCTACTAACAATTAACTACTTCTACTAATAAAGTGAAGTTCAAATATATAAGCAAGAATCTTTCTCCTTGTTAAGAAATCTAAGTGAATGGATAATTAGAATTAGTTTAAAATGTGTTTTGCCAAATAGGAGCATACTTATTCTTTACCCTTTGGTCCAGGCATAAAGAACATTGACTAATTCTATGCTTGGTTACTGAATCTCCGGCTAGGCTGGGAAGATACCGGCTCTCACTTCGGAGCTCCCACGTTCCCCTCGCCTGAGGGCTAACATCTACACTTCAGCACCCAAATGCTACGACCGAATTGAAGATTTTAGATTGTCACTCTAAAATCTCCAATTCTACGCCTTATAAATATTATTTCCCTACTTATTTGCACCCTACTTTCAAGGACTTTGACCTCCCTGAATCTCGAATATAATCTTCACTATTGTTGTTAAACTCAACATATTTTAACTAATCAATTGGCTAGATTGAAAGTAAATTAAGATTTAAGTGAAAAGATTATCACAACTTCTTTTAAAATTTTCTTGGCACACTAATTTTAAATTACCATTTCACGAAAATATCAAAACAAGGAGAAAGACAAAAAAACTACTCAGATTTCATGGAGAGGATACGATAAAACTTGGATTTCATATATAAAAACAAAGTTTTACAGACTAAAATAAGTAAATACAACTTATCTTAAATTCCTCCCCAAGCAAACTTTGTGAAGTTCCTCTGAATCTCTTCCTTTCTTTTCAGCACGCAGAATTCTTCTTCGAAATGACAAGCAGGAAGAAATCTCTCACTTCCCTTCGACTCTTTTAATCTCTCGAAGAATTCCTCACTAAATATCACTAATTGAACTCACAATCTAAAACTCTAATGGAAACAAAACACTAACTAACACTCACTAAAAATAACATATAACAACAATGGACACTAGTGGACTCCCTTTTTGATGCTATGTGACACTATTTTCGGCCCCAAATTGTTTCTTTTAAAGTAGTTGAAGAGTTTCCAAGAGTTTTCCAAGCATCCCTTCAAAAATTGTCCACATTCGATGTACCTCGTCAGAGAACCATCGATCTCGTCATCGGTGGCCTCGAGCGCGGTGGCCTTCTAGAATACTTAGTCTTGGACCCTCTTTCATAAGGCTCTGCTGTCGACGGCCTCGATCTCTCCGTCGACGGGCTTCCTTGTAACATTTTTTAAACTCTCGGGAAAAACACACCGTCAGCACCCTAGATCAAATTTTCTTCTTTTTGGTCCTTTTTTCTCCAAATTCGCTCCTTTTTGCATTTTTTCGCTCCATTGTCCATAAATCAACATACCTGTAGAAAAACATCAAAAATACCCTTCTTTAAAGTGCAATATCATCAAAATTAATATAAAATAGGCATGAAAATCTTAACATGTTTTCAGCGGGTCAATACACTTAAGTAGTATCTCGATCGCGTGTTGTTCTTGTAGTTGAGGTTCATATTTCATTCTTAAGTTTCTCCATATGAGAATGTAGTCGACCAAGGACTCGTCAAGCTTCTGCCGCTCCACCACGAGATCTCCTACGGTAACATGATGTCAGGAACCAACAAATCTTTTCACGAACAGGTTTTCCATTTCTGCAAAAGTCTTTATTGATCCATTGGGAAGCTCGACATACCAATCGAAAGCTATTCTTGACAGGCTGCTGACAAACTGACAAAACAACAAAGCTTCACTTCCTCCTTTGTTGAAACAGCTAGCTCTAAAATGTGCTATGTGTTGACGAGGATTTCCTGTCCTGTTAAACATCTTGAAAGTCGGGGGCACGAAGTCTTTAGGGTAAGGAACGGCATCGAACTCCTCTGGGTAGGGTGTACCCTTTAAAACTGATGCAACTCCTTTGGACTGAGCCAAGGCCTCCTGAATTTGTTGTTTGACCATCTGTTTAATGTCCTTTTCCAACGAATTCAGAGTCGGATTTCTTCTTGGTGGTTCATCTTTATTGGCAGAAGCGATCCCTTATCTTTCATCGGCGATGTGTATGATCTCAGGCTAGTTAACCTTAGGAGACGCTGATGGTCGTGGCTGTGACTATCTGTGGAGTGTAGCTAAGGCGGTCATGGCAGCGGTCATCTCCTCTATTCTTTTATTTAAATGATTAATCTGTTCATCTCTTGTCAGGACGGTCCTCCGCAGCTCATCCGTCGTGTTCTCCTCACTAGGAGCATCGCGCGCAGATGACGTGGATCGAGTTTCAACCATATTGATTTCCATTAATTCTTCATCCATGTAATCCGACATGAAGTAATCCTCGTCATCGATATCCAAACCTTGCTATTTGGTTAACTCAGAAATTTCTGCCCGGAGCTTTCGAACTCTATCATCAACTGTTTTTTTCCTAGTTAACTTTAAGTCTGTAGGTTTTCCTGTGCTATCACTCTTTTCTGCAACATATTCAGAAGCAATGGCATCAGTGGCAATGAGAACATCGGACTCATGATCCATTTTGCGGTCAGTAGACCTTCCAGAATGTTCAGGTACAACACCTCTCGATAACCACACTTTCCTCTTAAAAGTCGACGTCTTGAGACGAAGTGTCTCAGCGGGGACATCGGGGTGACGAGGGGAAGTGTGCTCCCTAGTGTGTAGACCATGTACAGAGCAGAATACTCCTCTCTTACTCTTTCTCTTTGGGGGTTTCTTGTGATCATCGGCAGTTGGTACTCTTGGACCTAGCCGGGACTTGACTTACTTACTTATAGTAGTATCATCTGTAGCAGCTGTATCAACACGCTTCCCCAAAGGATCTTTGACGGAAACTCAGACGGGTCTTTCCATTTATAGAATTTTATTCTTAATTTTGGGGGATATTGCCACCCCATCCTCTTGAGAAGTTTGGTAACGGAACAACCCTCCATTTCAGACAACTTTCGTAGAAGGGTGTTGTTGACCTCATTTTTGGTGAGGTTTGATCTCTCTCTCCTTAGTTCTTAGGATCTAGCCATAAGTTTTCCCTATGACTATTCTAGAGGACTAGAAATGGGACCCATCACTTAGAAATTTAAACACTTCTTAACTCTTCTTGAACCCCACACAGATGACCATAAACCTCCAAACCCCTTTGGAAGGTTAAAAGTCAAATGTGGAGGTTCAAGGATGAGTTCCAATATGATCCTTTGGCCTTAGGATTACCCTGGGCAGTCTGGTCTTGGTCAGGTTAACCTGCACACACCACACTCTCACACACATTTCAAACCCTAAAACCACTCTTACCCAATTTGGCTTCCTGACTCATGTAGGAAACTCATATGGATGGACCTCAACCCCTAAGCTCCTGACTTAGAGGGTTAGGAACAACATATTAAGTGCCTAAAATGAATCTTCTCATGGCTATTGTGAGCTTAACATAGCTTCATGGCTCAACCAAAATGGTTTCATTTTACTCACATATAATCAATCTTCATTTTTCCCAAAATTTCAATTTTTGACCCCCGGCCCTGAAACTCAAAACTTCATGGTCTCCTGGGCTCCCAAAAAAAATCATGCCAGAGCGTTCCTCTCTTCAAATCTAGAAGTTTGACTGTGGCCCCCCGCGGCCAAAATAGTCGATACTTAAAAAACACTCTGGGATTCATAAAACCTTCCACATAAATCAAAAATAACCCAGGAAACTTTTGTTTGACTCCAAATTTCTTTCTAAACCACCTCGAGCCTTTAATTCAGCCTTTTGACCACTTACCCCCAAACTCTCCAAAATTACCAAACTGCCCTTCATAGCTAAAAATTTCGAAAATTCCAAAAAGTCCCAAAAAATCCCAAAAATTCCAAAATATTCTCCACATCATTTTGTTCAACTACCACATACCCCAGTTTTGTCAATTTAACCTAATTTGATCAAAAATTCCAAATTTATCCTTAAAGCTCAAAATCGACCCTATTTCCAAATCCACCAAATTGATCATCCAATTCAATTCAAAATCACTCCAAATCTTTTCCAAACTCTTCATAACATTTTCCTAAACCAAACTCTACATTCACTTAGCCCAAATTTTGACCCAAACCTAACCCAAACTCAAGCCCAAGTTCACCCCAAATTTAAAGGCCCAAAATCAAGCCCATGAGTTAAATCACTTCAATTAGCCCAAATCCACTCAAAAGCCCACATGCCAATTATCATTTCATCATCCCTTTGATTAAATGATTTGCCTAAGGTTCCAAATTCATCATCAAATTATTCCAAATCAAGCATCTTGACAATTTTCACCAAAAATCCAAAATATTTCAAAATCCCCTTTCATGAAAGCTCCCAAGCCAAAGGTGAGCCATGGAGGAGCCAAATGTGAGCCATGAAGCTTGTGTCAAGCCATATGTGAGCCATGTAAGCTCTTTACACATCACCAAACCTTAAATAGCAAGGGAGTAAGCCTCTTTCTAAGCCATGTTTAAGCACTTTTAACCCTTTCCATGACACACCTTAACCCAAAATTGACACAAGTACTTGGGATGGGTGTTGACCTCAATTTTGGTGAGGTCTTTTGCTTCTCTCTTTAGTACTTAGGATCTAGCCTTAGGCTTTTCCTTTGACTAATCTTAGAGGACTAGAAATGGAACCCACCGCTTAGAAATTCAAACTACTTCTTAACTCCCTGCAAACCCCACAAGCTTGATTGTAGACCCCTAATCACCTAGAGGGTTGAAATCAAATGTGGAGGTTTAAAGGATGAGTTCCCTATAGGACTTTTTAGCCTTAGGAATACCCTGGATGGCCTGGTCTGGTGAGGGTTGACTTGCACATACACTACACTCTCACACACATTCCAAGTCCTAAAACCACACTCTCACCCAACTTGACTTCCTGACTCATGTAGGTAATTCATATGGATGGTCCTTAACCCTTAAGCCCATGGCTAAGAGGCTTAGGAACAACATAGTGAATGCCTCAAATGAGTCCTCTCATGGCTCATATGGGCTTAATATGGCTTCATGGATCAACCAAAATGATTCCATTTCACTCACACTTGATCAATCTTCCTTTTTTTTAAATTTCAATTTTTGACCTCCGGGGCACTACACCCACCAAACCTACCAAATACCCTTGAAATGACCCAAAATTTGCAAAATTACCTAAATTACCCAAGATCCCTCAAAATCAATCCTAAACACTTCCCACCACTCAAATTGACCATCTTTGACCAAAAATACCAAAATTTTCAAAAATACCCCTAAACCCCCCCCCCCCAAAATTACCAAAATACCCTTTTATCCCAAAAATCCAAAAAATTCTAAAAATTCCCAGAAAATTCCTAAAAATCCCAAATATTCCCTATTTTATTTTGTTTAACTACACAATGGGTCAATTTTGCCAATTTACCCCACTTTTACCAAAACCCCCAATTTGACCCATTTTTTTAACCCAAGTGAACCCAATGTCAAACCAAACCACCCCAATTGACCTCAATTTTGGTCCAATTCAATTCTAAACTTCAATTCAATATCCTCAATATCAATTTAGACCAAATCCAAGTCCAATTTGATTGACATTTGGGCCCAATTCCAATTTGGGGCTTAAGGCCCAATTTTGGCCCATGATCTAAACCTAGCCCAAACCAACCCAACTCAACCCCAATTGGCCCCAAATCTTTTCTAAAACCTTCCTAACATCCCCACAAATAAAAAACTAACTTTATTTTCCCCAAATTTGAACCTAAACTCCACCCAAACCTAACCCAAAACCAAAATTCCTTAAATTGACCTAAGCTCAAACCTAACCCAAATGGGCCCAAATCCCAAAATTAGAGCCCAACCAAAGTTGAAAACTCTTTGTAACACTCCCATAAACATTTTTCAACATTAATTTTACACCAAATTCAACCTTAGCCCAACCTTAGCCCAAGTTAGCCCAATTTGGCCCACCTTGCCCCTTTACCAAAAAGCCCAAATTCAACCCAATTCTACTCCAAGTCACACCAAATCTCTTCCAAAATCTTCATGACACATGCCTAAACCAATTGCAACATTTATTTGGCACAATCCTTTACAAAATTTTCATCCTAAATTTACTTTAAATCCAAAAGCCCACTTCCTCAAACCACTTTAAAAGCCCATCCAAAATGATTTCAAAAAGCCCAAAATCAATCCAAAGCCTACATGACACTTTCATCTCATCATCCATTTAATTAAATAACTCCCTATGTTTCAAATTCATCATTGAATTTTTCTAAACTAAGCCATGTGCCAAATTACCCCTAAAATACCAAAAATCCTTAAAATCCATTTTCATGAAACTATGGAAGCCAAGCCATCCCTAAGCCAAATGGAGCCATGGAACCATGCATGAGCCACATGCAAGCCTTGGGAGCCCCTTTACACATCACCATGCCATTAATTACAAAAGGATGAGCCTCTTTTAAACCCCCTTAAAAAGGTTTTAACCCTTTTAATGATACACCCTAACCCATTGTCGGCATATTTTTAGGTTGAGTGTTGTATTTTGAAAAGGGGGTCGCCTACAGAAATTGTCGGCAAATTTTTAATTTAATTTAAATAAATAATTTGAAAAGTAGTATTTGATTTTGAAAATAATTTTAAATTTGAAAATTTTAAGATATGAAATCAAACTAATCTCACATCCCGAATAGTTTATATAAACGAGCACCACACTACAAACCGCGTGTCTATCCCGAAGAATAGACACACTGTTTGGTGGTGGGGCTCGATTAAATAAACTAGAAGGTTTGTGACATCCGTTTGGTCTGCGAAACCATTTTATTTGCCGACAAGTTCCCCTGCTTAATATGAAAGCATTAAACAAGGTTTATGTTACCTGGGTTCTTAAAATTCCCTACAAGGGCAAGCCCCTATAGTTAATTACATCTTAAGTGACGGGAATCACCTAAGAAAACTCTCGATAATAATCAGTAGTTCTGCTCTCAAGAATTTCAAAGTTTAAGTTTTCAAGAGGTTGAATTTTGGAATTTCAATAGGGAATGGATCAAATTTGGAACATTTTATTTTGGGAATTAAAAGGAAGAAAGGTAGGAGAAATCACAGATTCGAAGCGAACTTCGGTAATTTCCCGACTATCCTATTGTTTGGCTTGAATTTAGGAAGACCCTAATGTTTATTTAATGTTTTGATCTTGCCAATTTTAATTAATTTAGGACTTATATTCGTATGATATGATCACACAAATAGCCTCGAAGATGTGAGGGTTTATGTCGTATCGGACGACTACCTCGGAATCCTAAGATAGGTTAGGGCTTAATTTGCAATGCAAATGCCTAACAAAAGGTTGAGGATTTATGTTGCACTAGGCAAACTACCTCGAAGTCCTATGGTTTAGTTATTTAATTCTAAGAAATGTTTTGCTGAAGTAGACTCAGGTTTTGCTGATGACGATGGCCGTGCTGCCCACCATGCTCCGAGCTCCTTGTTGTTGCAGAGGGTTTAGTTTTAGAAATCATAAATCAAGAGATGAGAGAAGTGTTTTGGTTTAGAGAAGATCTTAGTTTCCAAGTGTTTTTTATGTTTTAATTAAAACAAATCTTAAAGTTGATTATAACAACACCGGTTAAGATCCCACGGTTCCATCCTTCCGGCATCGTTATTTTTATCGGATTCACTTAGTCCAGATGAATTTGCTAAACTCAACTAAATGAGTTCCACACTTTCATTTAGACCGTGGGAAATCCCGTTAGCAACACGTAGGTTACATCATCCGAGGTATTCCCGATCATCCAACAAGACATTTTAATTTAGTTGTAGTTGTAGTTTTGTTGTTCTGTTTGTGATTAAATTTTGAGTTATTTTATATTTTGAAATGTTGTGGCGGTGAATTTTATCTTGTAATGATTTTTAATTTAATTTTGGTTTCAATTTAGGGACTATCCTAAAGGTTTTGGTTTTCATGCAACAGTTGTTTATCATGCAACAGTTGTTTATCATGCAAGAAAAGTAAGTGCGATGTTATTAAGTAAATTGCAATAAAGTAAATTGCAATAAAATAAAAGCGTACCTGGAGGGTCTTGCCGTCATCCCAAGCTACACTTAAAACACAATTTAGAATATTTAAACATTTAAAGCAAGTTCCTAGGTAAAGCTAAGGGTAAAGGTTTTGGTTGTCTACCAAAGTCCTAATCCTATAGCTAGTCATCTCCTATGACGTCTAGGTTCTTGTGTTTCTTTGGTTTAAGGATGATTTTCTTCATCAAAGAACAATTAAGTTCAATTGTTCTTATAAATATCCTATCATATTGAGGAAGTGCTTAAGACGAGTCTTAAACATCTTTTCAATATCTCTAGGATTGTTTTAAGTCCAAGAGAATTTAATTATACAAATGAATTGATCATCCAGGAGTTCAAGTTTTGTTCTCTTGCTCAGTGAACTAGGACATTTGAATATCCTATAAGTGAAGTAACACTTCACTTAATACTCCGTTTAGGAGTTATGACAACAAGGGCTTTTGAGAGCAAATTGATGCTTAAGTGATTTGTGATTTAATTTAATTTCAATTAATGGGTTTAAGTTTGGAATAGTGTTCAAGTTGTTTTAGATTTATTTTGAATTCTTTATGTCATAGGTGATGTTATATTTAATTCAATTTAATTTAATTTTAATTTAATTTAATTTGGTTTAGTTTTAATTTTAATTTATTTTTATTTTTATTTTAACTTTATTTTATTTTTTTATTTAATTTAATTTAATTTAATTTTAATTTAATTTAGTTTAATTTAATTTAATTTAATTTAATTTAATTTTAATTTAATTTTAAATTTTAATTTAATTTTAATTTAATTTAATTTAATTTAATTTAATTTAATTTAATTTAATATGTTTTAATTTAATTTTATTTTAATTTTAATTTAATATTTTATTTTTTAATGTTTTAAAGATGATTTAATTTAATTGTTAAAGTATTAATTTAATTGAAATTTTAGAAGGATTTAATTTAAATGTTTTAACTTTAATTTTAATTTAATGATTAAGTCTTTTAGCATTTTAAATCTTGATTTTGGATTATCATTTTAATTAGGAATTAAATATTATTGAGATGATTAATTTATGGATTCTTAAATTAAAGAACAAATCTCCTCCTAATAGTATCCCTATTTTAATAAATCCAATTTTTTATTATTCTTCCAAATTTAATTAATCATTTAATTAAAGTTTATTTTAATTATTTTTCAAATTGTTTGGTAGGTTTTTACCCTTTAACTACCTAAGTTTCAAACATCCAAAATCAACTTAGTATCAAATATTTTACCCACCCTTTTAATTAAACCTAAAATTTTTAATTATGAGTTAAAATTTTAATTACCATTTTGCCCTTTAAACTTACTATTTCTATAAATCACTAAATTGAGCTTAAATGAATTTGAAATTTTTATGTGACTTCACTCATACATCAATCAAGACATTAGAGGAGAAAATGTGATTTTTCTATATTTAATTTATTTATGTAATTATTTTTGGTGGAAAATAGGGATTTTCAAGGAAAATTCAATAACATGACCAAGGGAAAGTTTTTGTCCCAAAGAAAATTATGGGACATTCCTAATGACCAGAGGACCACTTGGACCAATTTTGGTGATTTTTTGAATTATATTTACTTTATTATAATTATTTTGAATTTTGGAGTATTAATTAATTTAAAAATAAAATAAAGGTTGAAAAATGAATTTTATATTTTTCAAAAATCTCTCTGATATCAAGGAAAACAGAGAACCAATTTTTATAATTTTCTGAATTTTCTTTGATTTATTAGAATTATTTTAGTGGAAATGCTAGCAAATACATTTTTTAATTTTAAAATTACCTTAGGGCTTTAAAATTTAATATCTCATCATAGAGACTTAAGAAAAATATGGGGTTTGGTCCTAAGTGATTAAAATTCAAAATGTGACATTTTGGTGATATTTATTATTTTTGTGATTTTTATTATTTTTTAATTATTAAAAATATTAAAATAATGCAAAAAATCAACTTTTTTAGAAAATTGCAATTTTAATTTTCTTAAATTCCCCTGATATCAGAGAGGCTCCAAAACCAATTTGGTGAATTTTTGAAAAGTATTTTGAAAGTTATCAATTTTTAAAGTTTAAGTTTGGCTAAATGGCTTAATCAACCCATTTGATAGGGCTAACCAAGTCCAATTGACTTCAAACTTTTATGGTGGGTTCCTCTGATCCTAAAGATCAGTGGAGAATTGATTTCAAGTCAATTTGATGTATGATTAGCTCTAATTAATTAAAGCTCCATTTTGGGTGTTTAAGCCAATTAGGGTTATTACAAGTGAGTTAACTCAAAACCTATTTTCCCTAGGGTCCTCTGGTCATAAGAAACATCAACAAATTTTTCTAGAATTTATTTCACAATATGCTAATTATTGGAATTAAAATACTCAGAATAGTGACCTAGAATTGAAAAATCAATAACTCTTCATAGGGATGGCCTCTGACTTTGGAAAATTCAGGGAATGTCCCCAAATTCAGAGGCTTCAAAAGCCCTATGGTCTCATGTCATGATGAATTGTATACATGCATGGAGAATTGAAAATGTACAAAGAGTAAATAAATCATTAAAAATCAAATATTCAATGAAATTAAATGATTTCTTTTCCACATTATTCTCCTCTGTTCACTGAGCAAGAGGGTATTTTTATTTTATTTTTATAATTTTCCTACACAAAGTTATGAATTTTCTAAGTTCTGGTAATTAAATAAATAAGAAAAATCCCTATTTTCCTACTTATCCACGCGGCGCCACGCCATCCTCGGCAGCTCCGAAGGGCCACGCGGCGCGCTTTGATTCGGCACCGCCATCCGACTCAGCGCTCCAGGGGCCCGCAGTTCATGTACCATCGCGCTGTCCGGCTCGATCCCGACCGTCCGCTCGATACACGCTCGATCCGACGGCTCCCAGTCATCGTCTACGACTGGTGGGCACTCGTGACCGTCAACCTTCTAACCCTAATTTCTCACTCGATTCTCAACCGATTTTTGTGTTCTTATACTCTATGGATTCGTCTTGAAGAGACGAACACATCCATATGGTAAACATGCATTGAAATCGATTCAAATTAAATGGAGAATCTCTGTAAGCTCGGGAAGAAGAGTGAGTCCATACCTTTGCTCAGAGAAGTGAAGCTTCGATCTGAGAGTTGTGTCACCTTCGATTGGGTCCAAGCAAGCTCCAGAAGAAGTCCTCGGCCTCAGTGAATTGTCTGAGTATGATTTCGACCACGCGCCGATTACAAAGCTTGGAGTCTGGAACGGATGGGTGGCCTGGAGAGGGGGCTTTCACTGGGGAACTCCTTCTCTTGGTCTTGTGCAGGTGTGGGTGAGTTTAATTTGACTTTGGTGGAGGATTTGGGAGTGTCCTGTTCTGCTCGAGAATCGAGCTCCAAAATCGAGCTCAATTAATGGGGATTAGGGCAAGAGAACAGTGGGGATCAAATGCTCTAAGTGTGGGGGAGAGTCTGGAGTGATTTTGGTAGAGTTTCCTTAAGGTTGGTTCAGCACCTCCCATGGCCGAGAGGAGGTGGGGTTTAAATAGGAGAGGCTGGAGGGCTTCCCAGGGGGAGTTAGGGACTGGGATCAGCTGCTCTATGCAAGAGAAGAACAGCCATGGTGGCCACTGGACTTGGGGCGGCTCGAGCAGGGGGAATTTCAATGTTGGCTCACATGTGAGCTCTCGGGTGTGGTGTTTTCCGGCGATCCAGGTGGCTAGCCGGCAGGCATGTGTCACCCTCAGGTTCAGGTGGGTCAGGGCTTGATGTTTGTGAAGTCAATTGGTGGCTGCCATGTGTAAAGGGTTTGAATCAAAGTGGAATGGGGTAAGGGTGTATTTTGGCTAAGTTTGGTCAAATGCATGGATTGGGCTAGGTGCACCTCCCCATGGCTAGTTTGGGCTGAAGAGAAAGTGGTTTAGGTCAGCTTGATTAGTGGGGAAAGGTCACCATCCAAGTACAATTAAGTTTAAGCAAGGTTTAGGGGAGACATGGGAGTGGTTAATCACTCTTAAGAGGATCATTAAAGGGTCCCCTCCTCTTGCCATTAATGGCTTGGTGAGGTGGAAAGTAGATTCCATGGCTCTCATGGCTCCCATGTGGCTTATGCATGGCTTCATGGCTCATCTTTGGCTTGGGAAAAGTTTAGTCAACTTTCATGAGGAAGGGTGTTGGAATTTTTGATGGATTTAAGGAGAATTGTCATAAGGCTTGATTTGGATTTATTTGGTGATAGATTTTAGAACTTAGGAAGTGTTTTAAATCAAAGGGATGATGAGAGGAATTTCATGTGGGCTTTGTCATGGACTTTGGGCTTTTGAATTTGTCTTGGATGGGCTTTTTAGAAAGGTTTAAGAAAGTGGGCCTTGGGCTTTATGGATGGGAATTTTTGTAAAAGGTTGGGCCAAATAATTATTGGGTTTGCTTTATGGATGTGTCATGAGTAATTTGAAATAAATTTGAGGTGGTTTGGGCTTGAATTGGGTTGGATTTGGGTTCATTTGGTACATGGGCCAATGTAGGTCAAATTGGGCTAATTTGGGCCAATGTTGGGCTAGGGTTGAAATTGATGTAAAATTAATGTTGGGAAATGTTTATGGGAGTGTTTCAAAGAGGTTTCAACTTTTGTTGGGGTTGGATTTTTGGGTTTGGGTCTATTTGGGTTAAGTTTGGGTTTAGGTCAAAATTGGGCTTTTTGGTTTTGGGTTGAATTTGAGTGGGGTTTGGGTCCAAATTTTGGGCAAATTATATTAGTGTTTTATTTTTGGGGATGTTAGGGAAGGTTTAGAAAATATTTGGGGTTAATTGGAGTTGAATTGGGTTAGTTTGGGCTAAGTTTGGGTCATGGGTCCAAATTGGGCTTTAAGGTCAAAAGTGAAATTAGATTCAAATGTCAATCAAATTGGGCTTGGATTTGGTCTAGATTGGTGTTGGGATGTTGAATTGAAGTTTAGAATTGAATTGGACCAGAATTTGGGTCAATTGGGTAGGTTTGGTTTGACATTGGGTTCACTTTGGGTTAAAATGGGTCAAATTGGGGATTTTGACAAAAGTGGGGTAAATTGACAAAATTGGCCCATGGTGCAGTTGAACAAAATGAAATTGGGAATATTTGGGATTTTTTGGAATTTTCTGGGAATTTTTGGATTTTTGGGTCAAGAGGGGCATTTTGGTAATTTGAAGGGTATTGGGGGTATTTTTGGAATTTTGGATATTTTGGGTAAAAATGATCAATTTGAGTGGTGGGAGAATGTTTAGGATTGATTTTGAGGAATTTTGGGTGATTTGGAGATTTTTGGAAAATTTGGGTAATTTGAAGGGTTTTGGGTAGGCTAGGCGGGTCTGGGGTCCCGGGGGTCAAAAATTAAAAATTTGGAAAATTGAAAATTTGGAAAATTGAAGATTGGGTAAATGTGAGTGGAATGAAATCATTTTTGTTGAGCCATGAAGCCATATCAAGCCCACATGAGCCATGAAGGGACTCATTTGAGGCATTCACTATGTTATTCCTAACCCTCTTAGCCAAGGGCTTAGGGGTTAAGGACCATTCATGTGAATCACCTTCATGAGTCAGGAGGTCAAGTTGGGTATGGGTGTGGTTTTAGGAGGTGTGTGAAAGTGTAGTGTATAAGTGTAGTGTGTGTGTAAGTCAGCCCTCACCAGACTAGGCCACCCAAGGTAGTCCTAAGGCCAAAGAGTCCTATAGGAACTCATCCTTTAAACTTCCACATTTGATTTCAACCCTCTAGGTGATTAGGGGTCTACAATCAAGTTTGTGGAGTTTGCAGGGAGTTAAGAAGTGGTTTGAATTTCTAAGTGGTGGGTCCCAATTCTAATCCTCTAGGATAGTCAAAGGAAAAGCCTAAGGCTAGATCCTAAGTACTAAAAAAAAAAGAGAAGACCTCATAAAAAATGAGGTCAACACCCATGATTAATCTAAATATTCATGGATGGGGATTTCACCACCTTCTCTTGGCTGAACTCACTGATTTCCCTCAACCCAAAATCTGGCCTTGGGGAGGTGCACCAAGCCTAAAGCTTGCATTTGATCAAACCAAGCCCAAAATGAGCCCTTCCCCCTTCCACTTTGATTCAACTCCTTTACACTTGGCATTTGCCAATTGAACTCACAAACCTCAAGCACTGACATCCCTGATGACAACAGTGACCTGAACCTGGCCGGCCGGCCACTAGGCCGCCGGAAAACACCATGGCCGAGAGCTCCATGTGAGCTAAAATTTTAAATTTCACTTGTTGAGTTGTCCCATGCCCAATGGCCACTGTGGCTGTTCTTCCCTTGGCCAAGGCAGTTGATCCAAGCCATTAAAACCCCCTGGGAGGCCCTCCAGCCACCTCTATTTAAACCCACTCACCTCTCGACCAAACAAGGTGATGAACCAGACCTTAAGGAAACTCTGCCAAAATTGCTCCAGGACCTTCTCCTAACCCGCGAGCAGTTGATCCCCAGTGTTCCTTCGCCCTAAACCCCATTAACAGAGCTCAATTTCTGAGTTGAAAATCCACCAAAAAACAGGACACTTCACCACAGTGAGCCAATCTTCAAATTGATTGACCCTACACCTTCACCAGACCAAGAGGAGAAGTTCCCCAGCAAAAGCCCCCTCACTAGGCCAGTCATTGCTTCCAGCCTCCAAGCTTTGTGATCGGCCTTGGTCACTTTCATACTTAGACAATTCCCCAGAGCTAGAGACTTCATCTGGAGCTTGCTAGGACTCAATAAAAGATGAAACAACCCTCAGATCGAAGCTTCACTTCTCTGAGCAAAGGTATGAACTCAATCTTTCTCCCGAGCTCCTGGATATTCTCCATTTAATTTGGGTTAATTTCACAATTTATAAACCATATAGATGTGTTCGTCTCTTCAAAACGAATCCATAGAGTATAAGAACTCGAAAATCCATTGAGAATCAAGAGAGATATTAGGGTTTGAGTGTGGACGGTTACGGGTGCACACCAATCATAGACGATGACCAGGAGCCGTTGGATAGCGCGTGTATCGAGCGGACGGTCGAGATCAAGCCGGACAGCGCAATGGTACGTGAACCGCGGGCCCCTGGAGCGCTGAGTCAGATGGCGGCACCGAATCACAGAGCGACGCGTGGGCTTTCGATCCGGAAGAGGATGACGCGGCGCCGAGTCGGATAAGTAGAAAATTAGGCTTTTTCTGGATTTATTTAAATACCAGAACTTCAAAAATTCATATCTTTGCATAGAAAAATAGCAAAAATAAAATAAAAATACCCTCTTACTCAGTGAACAGAGGAGAATAATGTGGAAAAGAAATCAAGTTAATTGGATTAGTATTTTATTTTTAATAATTTATTTACTATTTCTAATGTTTTGATTCTCCATTTACATAGACAATTCACCATGGCATGAGACCATAGGGCTTTTGAAGCCTCTGATCTTGGGAACATTCCCTGAATTTTTCAAGGTCAGAGGCCATCTCTGTGAAAAGTTATTGATTTTTCAAGTTCATGTCACTGTTTTAGGTATTTTAATTCCAATAATTAGTATGTTGTAAAATAAATTCTAGGAAAATTTGGTGGTGTTTCTTAGGACCCTATGAAAAATATATTTTGAGTTAATTCATTCATAATAACCCTAATTGGCCTAAACTCCCAAAGTTGAATTTGAATTAACTAGGGTTAACCACACACCTAATTAACTTAAAAACAATTCTCCATTGCTCTTTAGGGTCAGAGGAACCTTACATAAAATTTTGAAATCAATTGGACTTGATTAACCCCACCAAATGGATTGATTAAGCCTCATAAGCAAAATGGGACTTTAAAAATTCATAACTCCAAAAATACTTTTCAAAAATTCACAAAAATGGTTTTGGAGCTTCTCTGATATCAGGGGAGT
Organism: Papilionanthe hookeriana x Papilionanthe teres; assembly: GCA_022702705.1. Lineage (NCBI taxonomy): Eukaryota > Viridiplantae > Streptophyta > Magnoliopsida > Asparagales > Orchidaceae > Papilionanthe > Papilionanthe hookeriana x Papilionanthe teres. The sequence goes on from CM040423.1 coordinate 71,868,746, forward strand.
TCAGGAAAATTAAAACTGGAATTTTCTAAAAAAAGTTGATTTTTCACAATATTTTAATATTTTAATAATTAAAAAAATAATAAAAATCACAAAAATATTAAAAATCATAAAAATGTCAAATTTTGACTCCTAATCACTTAGGAACAAACCAAATATTTTTTCTAAGTCCCTAGGATAAGATATTGAATTTTAAAGGCTTAATGTAATTTTTAATATTAAAAAATGAATTTTCAACCTTTTTGACGAAAATAATTCTAATAAATTAAAGAAAAATCAGAAAATTATAAAATTTATTTCTTTGGACTCCTTGAGACCAAAGAAATTTAAGAAAAATATAAAATCTATTTTTCAATTTTTATTTTATTTTAAAATTAATTAATACTCTAAAACTCAAAATAATTATAATAAATAAAATATGATTCAAAAAATCACTAAAATTGGTCCAAGTGGTCCTCTAGTCATTAGGAAGATCTCATAATTTTCTTAAGGATAGGAACCTTTCCTTGGTCATGTTTTTGAATTTTCTTTGAAAACCCCTATTTTCTACTAAAAATAATTATATAAATAAATTAAAATCAGAAAAATCACATTTTCTCCTCTAATATCTTAATTGATATGTGAGTGAGGTAATACAAAAATTTCAAATTCATTTGAGCTCAATTTAGTGAGTTATGAAATAAATAAGTCTGAAAGGGCATAAAGGTAATTAAAAACTTTAACCATTAATTAAAACTTTAGGTTTAATCAAAATGGAGGGTAAATATTTGATTTTAACTTTCTCTTGGATGATTGAAACTTAGGGAAATAAAAGGGTAGAAACCCATTAAACACTTTGAAAATATCAAAATGAAGCTCTAATTAATTAAATAATTTAAATTTTGGAAAGATTATATTTAAAACTTGGATTATTAAAATAGGGATATTATTAAGAGGATATCTATTCTTTAATTTAAAAATCCCTAAATAAGTCACTTCAATAATATTTAGTTCTTAATTAAAAATTAAAATAATAATCCAAACTAAATAAATTGAAAATTAAAATTAAAAAAAAAAGATAACCCTTAAATGAATTAAAGCTTAAAATGGTAAATGGTCCAATAATCAAAATCAAATTTAAGGTCTTGGAGTTAAATTAAATTAAATTAAATTAAGTCAAGTCAAATTTAAAATTAAATTAAATTAACACCTTAACAATTAAATTAAATTAAATTAAAAATATTGAAACTAAAATTAAATTGAATTAAAATTAAATTAAATTAAAAATTAAATTAAAATTAAATTAAATTAAATTAAAATCAAATTAAATTAAATTAAATTAAATTAAATTAAAATCACTGAACAACAAACCTAAATGAAATCATTAAGAGTTAAATTAAAACATATTAATAATTTCAGCACCTCTTTATATTTAAGTAAATTTAAAACATAAACATCAATCTGAAATACTAATATAATTGAAAGTGTAAAGATTTAAATTAAATCTAAAATAATTTGAACACTATTCCAAACTTAAAATTATTAATTAAAACCTCATAATTAAATTAAATCACTTTAAACCATTAACTCAAACTTTAAATTAAGAATGATTAAAATTCTCAATAACCCAACTTGCCCTTAAAGGCTTCAATTATTATAACTCTTAAATAGAGTATTAAGTGAGATGTCACTTCATTCATCAGGTAATCAAATACCTAGGTTCACTGAGCAAGAGACAAAGCTTAACTAAACTCCTGGATGATTAATTCACCTGTGCAATTAAATTTACTTGGACTCGAAATAATCCTAAAAGTATTGAAAAGATGTTTAGGACTTGTCATAAGAACTTAATCAATATGACAAGATGTTTTAGAAGAATAATTGAATTTAATTGTTCTTTGATGAAGAAAATCATCCTTGAACCAAATCAACAACCTAGACGTCATAGGAAGTGACTAGCAATAGGATTAGGATTCTGGTAGACAACCAAAACTCTTCCCCTTAGCTTTACCTAGGTATTTCTCGCAAAAATATGTTTAAATTCCTTAACATGTATTTTAAGTGCAACTTGGGATGACGGGAAGACCCTCCAGGTACGCTTTTATTTTATTGCAATTTACTTTATTGCAATTTACTTACATGCATTGCGCTTTACTTTTCTTGCATGATAAACAAGATTGTTGCATGAAAACCAAAACCTTTAGGATAGTCCCTAAATTGAAACCAAAACTAAATTAAAAGTCATTGCAAGATAAAATTCACCGCCACAACATTCCAAAATATAAAACAACTCAAAATTTAATCACAAACAGTACAACAAAACTACAAATACAACTAAATTAAAACGTCTCATTGAATGATCGGGAATACCTCGGATGATGTAACCCACGTGTTGCTAACGGGATTTCCCACGGTCTAAATGAAAGTGTGGAACTCATTCAATTGAGTTTAGCAAATTCATCTGACTAAGTGAATTCGATGAAAATAACGGTGCCGGGATGACGGAACCGTGGGATCTTAATCGGTTCTGTTTAAATAACTTTAAGATTTGTTTTAATTAAGACACTAAAGACACTTGGATTTTAAGATTTCTAAACCAAAACACTTCTCTCATCTCCTGATTTATGACTTCTAAAACTAAACCTCTACAATAACAAGGAGCTTGGAGCATGGTGGGCAGCACGGCCATCGTCATCAGTAAAACTCGGATCTACTTCAGAAAAACTTTCTTAGAATTAAATAACCAAGCCATAGGACTTCTAGGTAGTTTGTCTAGTGCAACATAAATCCTCAACTCTTCGTTAGGCATTTGCATGATCATGTCATGTAAATTAAGCCCTAACCGGTCTTAGGACTCCGAGGTAGTCGTTCGGTACGACATAAACCCTCATATCTTCGAGGTTGTTTGTGTGATTATATCATACCAATATAAGTCCTAACTAATTAAAATTGGCAGGATTATAACATCAAATAAACTCCCAAATTGAAGCCAAACAATAGGATAGTTTGGGAAGTTGCCAAGATTTTTCTTGGATCCTCAACTTCTCCTACTTCTCTTCCTTTGGATTCTTGAAAATAACTATTCCAAATTTGATCCATTCCCTATTTGAATCTCTAAAATCCAATCCTTTGAAAACTTTAAACTTTGAAATTCTTGAGAGCAAAACCACTGATCATTATCGAGAGTTTTCTTAAATGATTCCCGTCATTTAAGATGTAATTAACTATAGGGGATTGCCCTTATAGGGAACTTTAAGAACCCAAGTAATATAAACCCTGCTTAATTTCTTTATATTAAGCAGGAGAACTTGTCGGTTTATAAAATTGGTTCGCAGACCAAACAGATGTCACAAATCTTCTAGTTTATTTAATCGAGCCCCATCATCAAGTAGTGTGTCTATTCTTCGGGATAGACATACGGTTTGTGATGTGGTGCTTGTTTATATAAACTATTCGAGATGTGAGATCGGTTTGATTTCATATCTTAAAATTTTCAAATTTAAAATTATTTTCAAAATCAAATACTACTTTATAATATATATATATATTTAAATTAAATTTAAAATTTAAAATTCGCCGATAATTTCTGTAGGCGACCCTTTTCAAAATACAACACAAACCTAAAAATATGCCGACAATGGGGACTTCTCCATTTCTTTTGGCTGACCCAAATCATCCTTTTCAGCCCAAATCAAACCATGGTAGGATGCACCAAGTCAAATCCATGCTATAACTCAAATTGACCAAAAAATGACCCTTACACCCCTACCACTTAAATCCATGCCTTTACACATGGCATAACCCAATTGATTGCACCAAGATCAAGCTAAATCAAGTGAGCTTTTCTCATCCAAAAAGCCTTGGTGAATGAACCAAGCCAATCCCCATAGTCACCCATAAGCTCCTCTATTTAAACTCACCTCTCATGGCCAAAAAAGAAGAGATGAAAAATTTACCTTGGGGACACCCTACCAAATTGTTCTCAAAGCTTCTCCAAGCACTCCTAAGCTCAATCAAACCATTTCCAATTGAGGCCTCCCTTCTTGGACAAAGGTATTGAATTTTTCTCCTTCAATCTAGCTTATTTTAATTTTCTATAAATATTCAAATGCTTTAAGTATGTCATCACCGTATAGATGTGTGCTACTCGAGTAGACGATCATTTTAAAAAAATTCACTCAATTTCGTTGAGAAACGCGTGAGATATCAAGGTTTGAAGGTAGAAAGTTTTAGGTGAATAGCATTTGGAGAGAGGAGCAGCAGCTGTCCGATCACGAGTGTATCGGATGGACGGTCCTGATGGTGTCGGACGGGAGCTTCGTCCGTGAACAGGCCGCCAAATAGAACCACGCCAGCCAATAGCAGCGCGACATGTGTCATTTGAGCGGGAAATTGGATTTTTGATTTATTTTTGACCCTAAACTTCAAAAAATCATAACTTTTCATAGAAAACTCCAAAAAATAAAATAAAAATACCCTCATGCTCACCGAAATGAGGAGAGAAAAGTGGAAGTAATTTTATATTTATTTGATGGATATTTGATTTTTCATTAATTAAATGGTGTTTTCAAACTTTTAATTCTTCATGCATGTAGGAGCTTTACCATAACTTGAAATTTTGGTATGTTATTCTATGCATAATGGTGGATCTTTCCTGATTTTTTCAAAGTCAGAGAAGATCTCCATAATGAGATATCTATTTTTCAATATTATGCATCAGGTTTACTATAATAATTATAAAAATTATCATGTTTCTTATAAAAATCTAGAAAAATTAGGGTGTGTTCCCTTGGTCCAGTGGTACAATAGAAAATTATCTTATGGTTTATTTCAATCAAACAAACTCTAATTTGCCAAAAACCTAAAAACTAAATCTTAATTAATTAGGAGTAACCACACATCAAAATCAAATGAAATAAACTCTTGACTATCACTTAGGATCATGGAAACCTCACATAAAAGTTTCAAATCAATTGGAATTAATTTGACCCATTAAATAAATTAATTAAGGGACATGACCATTTTGCACATTAAAAAATTCATAAAACCCAAAAATACATTTAAAAAATTCACGAAATTAATTTTGGGAGCTCTCTGTGATCGGAGGAGTCAAAAAAAAATAAAATTATATTTTTTATAAAAATTTTATTTTTAATCATTTTTTAAATATTTAATAATTAAAAAATTTTAAAAAATCACAAAAATATAAAAATTTACAAAAATGTCACATATGGTCTCCTAATCACTTAGGAACCATCACAATATTTTTCCTAAGTCTCTAAGTTAAGATATTAATTTTTAAAGGCCTAGGATAACTTTTAACAATTAAAAAATGAATTTTCTTAACCTTCTACTAAAATAATTCTAATAAATCAAAGAAAAATAAAAAAAATATAAAATTTATTTCTCTGGATTCCTTGACTACAGAGAGATTTTTTGAAAATATAAAATTAATTTTTTCACCTTTAAAATATTTTAAAATGAATTAATACTCCAGAACTTAATAAAATTATAATAATTAAATTAAAACTTAAAAAATCCCCAAATTTGGACAAAATGGTCCTCTGATCAAGGGTCACTTTCAGTAAAAATTTCAAAGTCATAGGGCTTTTCTTGGTCAAGTAATTGATTTTTCATTAAAAACCTCATTTCTGCATTAAAATAAGTATATAAATTAAATTAAATTCAGAAAAATCACATTTTCTCCTCTGATATTTTAATTGACCCATGAGTAGGGTTACATATAAATTTCAAAGTCATTTGAGTTATATTTAATGAATTATGAAGTGAACAAGCCTAAGGGGCAGAATGGTAATTATTGAAATTTAGCCTTAATTAATATTTAGGCTTAATTATGGGTAATGGGTAATAAACGATCCTAATTAATCTCCTTAGATGATTGAAACATGAAAGGGTAGGAACCCATTTATCACTTTTCCAACATAAACAAAATGATTATAATTTCTTAAATTGTTAAAAATTTGAAGTTAATCAAAATAGAATGTATTGAGTAAAGAGGTTTAATCTTGGAAGATATTAATTTATTAATCTTAACCCCTAATTAATGATAGAAATCAAATACCACTTGATATTAATTTAATAACTCATTAATGAAAACTAAGATAAATTAAATAATAAAATTAAAATAATTTCTAAGATGAATTAAATAACCAAATTAAAACAATTTATAAGATAATTTAAAAAAAATAATTTTAAAATAATATAATTAATTAAATTAAAAATAGTTTTAAAAATAATCTAATTAATTAAATTAAAAAAATATTTTCAAAAATAAAATAATTAATTGAATTAAAATAAAAATAAAAATAAAAAATTAAATTAAACAAATAATTTTAAAATGACATAATTAATTAAAAACTATTTAAATTAAATATAATTAAATTAAAAAAATTTTAAAATAATTTAATGAACTTTAAATCACAATTAAATTAATACAACTAAATTAAAATCAACTTCAAATCAATGCAATTAAATTAAATATAATTAAAGTTAATGTTAAAACAATTTTAAAATAACTAAGTCAACTTTTGAAATGACATAATCAAATTGAAATAACATAAGAAAATCACAATTAAACTAAAATATTATAATTAATTTGAAACAGTCTTAAAACATCAACCCAACCTTAGACAAATTAGCTAAATGTGTCAATGAACTAATTTGCCCCTAAAGGCTTTCACCCACATAATTCTTAAGTGAAATGTTAAGTGAATGTCACCTCACTTAAAGTATAATCAAAACATCTAAGTTCTTTGAGCAAGAGGAAAACATTTACAACAAACTTAAAACAACTTGGGTGATAGATTCATCATTACAATGAAACTAAATGAACTGGAAAGATAATCCCGAAAGCGTTTAGGAAGATGTTCAGAGCTTAAGTCCCGAGCACTTCCCTAACCTGATGAGATGTCTTAAAAGAACAATTGGACTTCATTGTTCTTTGATGAAGAAAATCATCCTTAACAAAACACCAGAACCTAGACGTCATATGAATTGACTAGCAATAGGAATAGGATTTTGGTAGACAACCAGAACCTTCCCTTAGCTTTACCTAGGTGTTTTCTTGTTGCAAATATATAAATGCTTTAACATGTGTTTTAAGTGCAGTTGAAAACGACGGGAATGCCACCAGGTACGCATTTAAGTTTATTGTAATTTACATTTAGAAATTTATTAAATGTCTTACTTTCTTGTACTTATAAATGCATGAAAATAATCGAACCCAGCATGCTTAAACAACTCAAAATTTAATCACCAACAAAATGAAATTGCAATTATAACTAAAATTAAAACGTCTCGTTGGATGATCGAGAATCCCTCGGATGATGTAACCCACGTGTTGCTAACGAGATTTATCATGGTCTAAATGAAAGTGTGGAACTCATTCAGTTGAGTATAGCAAATTCATTTGGACTAAGTGAATCCGATGAAAATAACGGTGTCGAGATGACAGAACCGTGGGATCTTAATCAGTTCTGTTTAACCAACTTTAAGATTTATTTTAATTAAAATACTAAGCCACCTCAATTTTCAACCATTCTAAACCAAAACACTTCTCTCATCTCTTGATTGCCACTTTCTAAAATTAAACCTTCTGCAACAACAAGAAGCTTGGAGCACAGTGGGCAGCACGGCCATCTTCACTAGCAAAACTTGTGTCTACATCAGTTGAGCCTTTCCTAGAATTAAATAACCAAGCCTTAGGATTTCGAGGTAATTTTCCTAGTGCAACATAAATCCTCAACTTTTCGTTATACATTTGCATAATTGTGTTATGCAAATTAAGTCCTAACCGGTCTTAGGACTCCGAGGTAGTCGTTTGGTACGACATAAACCCTCACATCTTCGAGGCTATTTGTATGATTATATCATACACATATAAGTCCTAATTAACTAAAATTGGCAGCATTGGAACATTAAATAATTCTCTCAAATTAAAGCCAAATCATAGGATAGTCGGGAAGTCGCTGAAGTTCACTTCGGGTCTGTGACATCCCCTACTTCTCTTTCTATGGAATCCCAAAATAAACTGCTCATATTTTGAGCTATTCCCTATTGAAATCTCCAAAGTCCAATTGTTTGAAAACCTTAAACTTTGAAATTCTTGAGAGCAAAACCATTGATCATTATTGAGAGTTTTCTTAAGTGTCTTCGGACATTTAAGATGTAATTAACTATAGGGGCTCGCCCTTATAAGGAACTTTAAGAACCCAGGTAATATAAACCCTGATTAATTTCTTTATATTAAGCAGGGGAACTTGTCGGCTTATAAAATTGGTTCGCAGACCAAACGGATGTCACAAATTTTCTAGTTTTTTTAATCGAGCCCCATCATCAAGCAGGTGTCTATTCTTCGGGATAGATACACGGTTTGTGATACGGTGCTCGTTTATATAAACTATTTGGGATGTGAGATCGGTTTGATTTCATATCTTAAAATTTTCAAACTTAAAATTATTTTCAAAATCAAATGCTACTTTCCAAATTATATATATTTAAATTAAACTTAAAAATCTAAAATTCGCCGACAACTTCTGTAGGCGACCCCTTTTTAAAATACGACACTCAACCTAAAAATATGCCGATAATTTCTGGCGACTCCGCTGGGGACTAGTTCCTCTCTCCATTTTGATCAGATGGTTTTGCTTCATAAATCGGTAGTGAGTCCATACCCCTTATGGACCAAATTACCATTCTTTCTGTTGGCATACCTCTCTCATTTCTGTCTTGAGTGAGTGTAGTCAACTCCTTTGGATTCTGGAGTCACTATTTAGACACCCATAAACAGAGAGGTTCCGGAATCCTCCCACCTCCCCAAAGAGGCGAGGTAGACCCCAATAGGTGTTAGAATAGGAGCGATATATTCATGTGATTTCAATGTGAATTCAACCTCCTCTAAATCTCGGACCGGGTCTGATTCTTCATTCCTCTTTGGGTTTGACTTGCTACTAACAGGTCAAACTCAAATTTCAATCTAACAAACTTCCAATAAACCATAAATAAAATAAAATTTTGTAAAAATTACAAACCAAAATAAAACTTCTCAAGACACAAGTATATAATAATAATAAAAAAAGAAACATAAAAAAATTCACTTGCTTAAAGGATGCCCAGTACAAAGCAAGTTAACTTGAGTACTTTCATTGAAATTGCAAAGCAAGAGACGTCACTGACTTCCAGAAATTCATTAAATGATAGAAGAAAATGTCTTCACCCAAGATGGTCTTTTCTTTCGCCTCTAGAGTGGAGTTTGCCATCAATAGGGAGGAACTGCCTGACCTGGCAGTCATCAAGTTTGGACAAGGATTTGACAGTGTTGAAACTAAGTTCGGGAATTTGTCTGTTGAAATGATGAAACCCAAAATGAGAAAGTCCGTTGAGCCTATTGTAGAGTTCAACTTGAAAATTGTTGAAGAGCTCCCTATGCCAAAGAAGGAGTGGATTGAAAAAGACTCTTCTATTGTTGTGAAGTATGCCGCTAGAAGCGCTGGGACTTCTCTGAGGACTGCTTCAGCTCCTACTGTTAGAGCCACCATCACCACACCAACTGTTTTGTTAGATAAAGGAAAAAAAAATTTACATAAGGAAGAGTCAGTCGACACTTACACCCTAACTTTTTCCGAACTCGAAATTGGGTCCAATTCAAAGACTGCGCAACTAATGAAAGCACGAAAATAGAAGTACAACCGAAAAAGTCTAAAAGTCGACCAGCCACGACAACCCTGCCTGCCGCAGTGCCGCCAACCTAGCCAACAGTCACCTCAGCAATACAACCAGCAGCCAGTTCAGCAAAAGCGCAGCTTGACAGAACTCCTGAAAAAAGTTTACCCCTTCAAGAATGAAGCAGTTGGCAAGATATTCCGTAGTCTGATCAAGAAGGATGGATTCTAGTTGCCAGAGCCTAGGAAACCATAGGAAGTGGACAAGAAAGATCACCCGATGTACTGCCCTGACCACCGGATGATCGAACACAAGATAGAAGACTACTTCACTTTCAAGAACTGGCTCGAGTATAACCTCGGTCGTGGGAACATAGCATTTCCGAAGGAATATTTAAAAGAACCTGAAAAAGGTTCTGTGAATATGATTTCGGATGTTTCGCTTGGCTTCTATACAATGACGCCAGTGCTCGAGGGGATAAGTGATGTTCCTCAAAAGTCTCCGGTTGACCTAAGAATTCTTAAAGGAAGTTCGATTGAGTCCGCCATAGAGAAGCTCCGAGTTGACATTAGACAACTATTTGAAGACCAGAAAGAAGATATTGAAAATGGAGATTACAGCCTACCAGATTACATGGAAGGTGGTTTTATAGAAATCAACGTCATTGAGACGGAGGCCACGCCATCCTCGTGCGACGTTCCTTTACCCACTAAGGAGAACACCGCGGATGAGTTTCAAATGGCCATTCAACAGCGGGATGAGCAGATAAGTCAAATGAAGAAACAACAAGAGGAAATAATGATCGTCATGGCTACAATTCAAGAGCAGTCGCAGTCATTACCAATAGCAGTTTTGGAGGCAAACCAACCAGAAATTGTTCACATTACAGATGAAAGAAAAGAGTTCACCTCCAACAAACAACCGAAGAATGATCTAGTTCAGAGTCCGATGCTGGAGAGTGACATTAAACAGATGGTGGAACAACGGGTGAAAGAATCCCTGGTCCACTCAGAAATGGAGGAATCAGTTTCAAAGGGTAGACCTTACCCAGAAGAGTTTGATACCGTTCAGTACCCCAGAGGTTTCGTATCACTGTTGTTCAAAAAGTTTGACGGAACTGGAAATCCCCGACAGCATGTTGCACACTTCCGAGCAAGCTACTGCAATGCGGGGCGTAGCAAAGCACTTTTGTTCCTCCAATTTTTGAATAGCCTCACTGGTGCTGCCTTTGATTGGTACGCAGAGTTGCCAAATGGTTCGCTAAGGACATTTATAGAAATGGAAAATCTTTTTGTCAAACGGTTTGCTGGAGCTCAGCACCACATCACCGTCGGTGATCTTGTGGTAGAGAAACAGAAACCAGATGAAACCTTGGTGGAATACATCCTGCTTTGGAGAAATCTCAGCATGAGATGCAAGCCACAGTTGCAAGAGCAGCACGCAGTTGAAATCCTTCTAAAGAACATTCACGGTCCAGTTGGTCTCTTTCTCAAGGGATTCACAATCAAGACATTTGAGAAGTTACTTAATAAATCCGGAAGACTTCAGGAAGAAGCTAAACAACTTCGTTTTCTTGAAAAAGCCAACGAGCTAGAGCCAACGAAGCTATTCGAGAAGGAATCTAAGACAGTTGCTGTGGTTAATAGGGGAAAGCGACAATTGCAAGTATAGGCCGAACAACATCAGCGGACCTTCCAACGTTCCAGGCAGAACACTCAACAATCCTTTCAGTAAAGACTTTACCAGATGAATGAAAGACAAGTTCCAACAATGATTTCTCGAATAAACAAGGTGTACTCTTTTAAAGACGAAGCAGCAAGAAAGATGTTCCGCAATCTAATCAAGAACCCTGAATTCCGGTTATCTGAGCCAAAAAGACCCGATGAAATCAACAAGAAAGGACATCCAAGATACTGTCCGTACCACAGGTTTGCTGTGCACACCCTGGAAGATTGTTGCAATTTCAAAGACTGACTCGAAGAGAATTTCAAGAATGGGAACGTAACAATCCCGAAAGAGTATTTGAAAAGAACCTAAAAAAGTTTTTATCAATATGATTTCGGTCGATCTGTTTGTTCTAGCTGACTCCTATGTAATTGGCAACAAAGAAAACACTTCTTGACTACCATTGTACTACTTCTACCAATGTAAAGGGAAATTTTTAGAATTGATGTTAATCTGTCACATCCCTCCCACCGCTATGAATGAAAATGAACGGAAAAAGTTTTTTTGTTCAGAATTGTTCGATATTTGGAAAGCACAAAGTTGGATATTTTGATAAGACAGTAACTTCAGAAAGAATAAAATTTATGCCCTAATAACTGGGTCATTCACTTTAATGAATTTAGATTGAGTCCTAAGTAAATTTTTAAATGAAGCAGTGTGCTTGAAATACGAGTAATTGATCCGGGATATCAATGGACTTTTAATTTTCTGCCATGTGACTGGGTCCAGACTTTTGGATGAGTTATAATACCCCAAGATTCATGTTAAGAAAGATTTTAGAATTATTAAGTAGGAGATTTTCGACATTCAAAATATTTAATAAAATATGTCTTACCAGATACAGTAATTCTCAGAAAACAAAAGGAGCAAAAAAATAAAGAGTGGAAAACTTTTCTGTGAAGATTCAACTGAGGAGAAGCTTGAGATGAGCACAAAATAAAAAATTGGTGTCCCAATCTAGACATTCAAAATCTTTAACATGTGCTCCACTAGATATAGTAATCCTCAATAAAAAAAAGAGAAGAAAAGAGAAAAGCTCAAAAAAGGAAATAAAAAGACTCCCTGAGAAGAAGCTTGAGGCAAGCATATAATCAAAATTGGTGTATTAATCCTCCCCCGATTAATTAAACTTGAAAGACTACCTTAAGAAGTTTCCTCTGATATTATTCTTTAAAGAGAGTCAAGTGATTTTATGTCTTTTGGTCGGTCATTAATTGACTCAGAAATATCTTTGGACAGTGAAAAACATTTCAATCACATTAGCAGAACTTTTGAAATCTGCTTAGGCTTAGAAGGAAAGAATTAAAGAAATGGGCTATGTTATTAGCATTTAATGGAAATTCAAACCTGAAGTCATGCCTTTTAATACCAGAGGATACAAATCCAACATCAATTCAAAGGGCGTTAGGGCAACTTCACAAAGACAGCCTGGACAATCCTCCTAAATCAACAGTAAAGAGTGACGACTATTACAAACGAAGCTAAGAAGTTCATGTTCCTTCAGCTGTGGTGTCTGTAGAAATAACACATCTTTGTAGGTACTTGAAATGATATAATTCCAATAATACCTCAAATACCAGGTCATTTTCTACAAATGTCTTATGTCAGTGGACGATACCTCGAGGAAAACTGCGCATCGTGATGTTTCAAAGACAACCTTGTTCTACGAAGCACAGATGTCGCACTTGCTTATGGCTGGGTCCAAACCATAAATAAAAAAATAAAAATTAAAAAAATGAAAAATCATGAAACATAAATGAATAAAATAAAACTTCAAAAAAAAATCAACAACTAATGACAACAAATAAATAAAAAAAAATGAAAACTAAAAAAAATCGAATAAGATAATGAAACAAACTTCAAATCAAAATGAAACTTCAAATCAAAATGAAATCCAAAATCAAATTGAAATCTAAATCAAAACGAACTCAAATCATCGAAAAAAAAAGAATCTCAATATTAAAAATAAACCTCAAATCTGAATCTCCAATTTGTACTTTCAAATCCAATCTCAATTTGAATCTCAAATCAAATCCCAATCAAATTCAAATTCAAAACTTCCAAGTCTAAAATCCAATCCCTTTAATTCCCTCCCTTGTCTGAGATAGGAGTAGTCGATTCTATTGACACGGAGCCATGAGGTTTTTGATTTGGTTCTGATGGCGAGGAATCATATCCAATCCAAACCAGTAACTTTTTGATCAACTCTTTTGAATGGGATATGTGGCATCCTCATATTCCCTCCTAATCCGTTTCTTTCCACAAAAATCTTTTACAACTTTCATGAAATTCTCAAAACACCAAAATTCTAAAATTTTCAAATCGACACTACAAATCTTTGCAAATCAATCATGAAATCAAAATCAAATTTCAGAGGTTGAGGATCTCAAAATCTGATACCGCGTTGCTTTAGGATCTTTCCCTATTGTAATGGTTCAATCTGAGAAAATTAAATTTTAGAGGTTGAGGATCTCAGAATCCGATACCGCATTGCTTTAGGATCTTTCCCTATTGCAATGGTTGACTCTCAGAAATTCAAATTTCAGAGGTTGAGGATCCCAATATCCAATACCGCATTGCTTCGCAATGACTCCTACTAAATTTTAGAGGTTGAGGATCTCAGAATCCGATACCGCATTGCTTTAGGATCTTTCCCTATTGTAATGGTTCACTCTCAAAAATTCAAATTTCAGAGGTTCAGGATCCCAGTATCCGATACTGCATTGCTTCGCAATGACTCCTACTAAATTTTAGAGGTTGAGGATCTCAGAATCCGATACCGCATTGCTTTAGGATCTTTCCCTATTGCAATGGTTCACTCTCAGAAATTCAAATTTCAGAGGTTGAGGATTTTACATCAGATACCGCATTGCTTTAGGATCTTTCCCTATCGCAATGGTTCAAATCAAAAATCAAACTTTAGAGGTTGAGGATTTTACATTCGATAACGCATTGCTTTAGGATCTTTCCCTATCGCAATGGTTCAAATCAAAATCAAATTTTAGAGTAAGGATCTCAGCATCTGATACCGCATTACTTTAGGATCTTTCCCTATCGCAATGGTTCAAATCAAAATCAAATTTTAGAGGTTGAGGATCATCTGATACCGCATTGCTTTAGGATCTTTCCCTATCGCAATGGTTCAAATCAAAAATCAAATTTTAGAGGTTAAGGATCCCAACATCTGATACCGCATTGCTTTAGGTTCCTTCCTATCACAATGGTTCAAAATCAAAATCAAATTTTAGAGGTTGAGGATTCTACATCCGATACCACATTGCTTTAGGTTCTTTCCATATCGCAATGGTTCAAAACAAAAATTAAATTTTAGAGGTTGAAGATTTTACATCCGATACCGCATTGCTTTAGGAACTTTCCCTATCGCAATGGTTCAAATCAAAAATCAAACTTTAGAGGTTGAGGATTTTACATCTGATACCGCATTGTTTTAGGATCTTTCCCTATCGCAATGGTTCAAATCAAAAATCAAATTTTAGAGGTTGAGGATTTTACATCCGATACTGCATTGCTTTAGGTTCTTTCCCTATCGCAATGGTTCAAATTAGAATCAAAATTTAGAGGTTGAGGATCCCAACATCCGATACCGCATTGCTTTAAAATTTTTCCCTATCACAATGGTTCAAATCAAAAATCAAATTTTAGATGTTGAGGATTTTACATCCGATACCGCATTGCTTTAGGTTCATTCCCTATCGCAATGGTGCAAATTTAAAATCAAATTTTAGAGGTTGAGGATCCCAGCATCCGATACCGCTTTGCTTTGCAATGGCTTCTGTTAAATTTTAGAGGTTGAGGATCCCAGCATCCGATATTGCATTGCTTTGCAATGATCTCCTTTCAAGTTTTAGAGGTCGAGGATCACAGCATCCGAAACCACATTGCTTTAAGATCCTTTCCTATCACAATGGTTCAAGTTAAAGTTCTCATCGTAGAACATCAAATCTCGAGACTGGAACCAAACTTCCAGTTCTCAAATTAATTCTCGAGGCTGGAGCCAAACTTCTAGTTCTCAAATAAATTCTCGAGGTTGGAGCTGAACTTCCAGTTCTCATTTCAATTCTGAGGCTGGAGCCGAACTTCCATCTCTCATTCAAATTCGATCAATTCATCTTACCAAATTCAAACTTTTCTCGCGAACTTTTGCAAAATGGAATTATTTGAAATCTCAAATTCAGATTCAAAATCAACATTTTCAACTTAAATGAAATCACACATAAACTAAACCAAAATTCCAAACTCTAAATTCAAAATAAAATTCCAAACATCAAATTCCAAACTCCAAATATTTAACTCAAATCTTAAAATTTTCAATCTTAAGCTCTAAATCAAATCGGACTGTGTCCCCCTTCAGAATGTGGAATTTTAAATTCTTTGCTTCATTTTGAAGGATTTCACATTTCCTCCCCAGCGAGAGTTCGGTAGACTTCCATAGTGAAAATCCACCAGATACTCCCCAGCGGGAACTTTCTTCGCTCCCTCCGTTTATTCTGAGAGAGTTGTTTTTGACGTCTGTGTTGGTTCAGTTGATCTCTTCGGTCAACGCCAATACGCACGGTGTGCTCCTTTAGCACACCACATCTATTGGGGGTCCATTTGTTGACCTCATTTTTGGTGAGGTTTGATCTCTCTCTCCTTAGTGCTTAGAATCTAGCCAAAATTCTTCCCTTTGACTATTCTAGAGGACTATAAATGGGACCCACCACTTAGATATTCAAACACTTCTTAACTCTTCTTGAACCCCACACAGATGACCATAAACCTCCAAGCCCCTTTGGAAGGTTAAAAGTCAAATGTGGAGGTTCAAGGATGAGTTCCAATAGGATTCTTTGGCCTTAGGATTACCCTGGGTAGTCTGGTCTTGGTCAGGTTAACCTGCACACACCACACTCTCACACACATTCCAAACCCTAAAACCACTCTTACCCAATTTGGCTTCCTGACTCATGTGGGAAACTCATATGGATGGACCTCTACCCCTAAGCCCCTGACTTAGAGGGTTAGGAACAACATATTAAGTGCCTAAAATGAATCTTCTCATGGATATTGTGAGCTTAACATGGTTTCATGGCTCAACCAAAATGGTTTCATTTTACTCACATATAATCAATCTTCATTTTTCCCAAAATTTCAATTTTTGACCCCCGGCCTTGAAACTCAAAACTTCACGGTCTCCCAGGCTCCCAAAAAAAATCATGCCAGAGCGTTCCACTCATCAAATCGAGGAGTTTGACTGTAAACTTGCCATACTTCCGAGCTACCTTTGGGCCCCTCGCGGCCAAAATAGTCGATACTTAAAAAACGCTCCGGGATTTATAAAACCTTCCACATAAATAAAAAATGACCGTGGACACTTTTGTTTGACTCAAAATTTCTTTTTAAACCACCTCGAGCCTTTAATTCAGCCTTTTGACTACTTACCCCCAAACTCTCCAAAATTACCAAAATGCCATTCATAGCTAAAAATTTCAAAAATTCCAAAAAGACCCAAAAAATCCCAAAAATTCCAAAATATTCTCCACATCATTTTGTTCAACTACCATATACCCCAATTTTATCAATTTAACCCAATTTGATCAAAAATTCCAAATTTATCCTTAAAGCTCAAAATCGACCATATGTCCAAATCCACCAAATTGATCATCCAATTTAATTCAAAATCACTCCAAATCTTTTTCAAACTCTTCATAACATTTTCCTAAACCAAACTCTACATTCACTTGGCCCAAATTTTGACCCAAACCTAACCCAAACTCAAGCCCAAGTTCACCCCAAATTTAAAGGCCCAAAATCAAGCCCATGAGCTAAATCACTTCAATTAGCCCAAATCCACTCAAAAGCCCACATGCCAATTATCATTTCATCATCCCTTTGATTAAATGATTTTCCTAAGGTTCCAAATTCATCATCAAATTATTCCAAATCAAGCATCTTGACAATTTTCACCAAAAATCTAAAATATTTCAAAATCCCCTTTCATGAAAGCTCCCAAGCCAAAGGTGAGCCATGGAGGAGCCAAATGTGAGCCATGTAAGCTCTTTACACATCACCAAACCTTAAATAGCAAAGGAGTAAGCCTCTTTCCTAAGCCATGTTTAAGCACTTTTAACCCTTTCCATGACACACCTTAACCCAAAATTGACACAAGTATTTGGGATGGGGACTTCACCATTTCTTTTAGCTGACCCAAACCATCCATTTCAGCCCAAATCAAACCATGGGAGGGTGCACCAAGCCAAATCCATGCTTTAACTCAAATTGACCAAAAAATGGCCCTTACACCCCTACCACTTAAATCCATGCCTTTACACATGGCATAACCCAATTGATTGCACCAAGATCAAGCTGAATCAAGTGAGCTTTTCTCATCCAAAAAGCCTTGGTGAATGAACCAAGCCAACCCCCATAGTCACCCATAAGCTTCTCTATTTAAACTCACCTCTCATGGCAAAAAAAGAAGAGATGAAAAATTTACCTTGGGGAGACCCTGTCAAATTGTTCTCAAAGCTTCTCCAAGCACTCCTAAGCTCAATAAAACCATTTCCAATTGAGGCCTCACCTCTTGGACAAAGGTATTGAAATTTTCTCCTTCAATCGAGCTTATTTTAATTTTCTGTAAATATTCAAATGCTTGAAGTATCTCATCATCGTATAGATGTGTGTCATCACCGTATAGATGTGTGCTACTCGAGTAGATGATCATTTTAAAAAAAATTGACTCAATTTCGTTGAGAAACGAGTGAGATATCAAGGTTTGAAGGTGGACGGTTTTAGGTGAATAGCATTTGGAGAGAGGAGCAGCAGCCGTCTGATCACGCGTGTATCGGACGGACGGTCCTGATGGCGTCGGACGGGAGCTTCGTCCTTGAACAGGTTGCCAAATAGAACGACGCCATCCAATAGCAGCGCGGCACGTGTCAATTGAGCGGGAAATTGGATTTTTGATTTATTTTTGACCCTAAACTTCAAAAAATCATAACTTTTCATAGAAAACTCCAAAAAATAAAATAAAAATACCCACTTACTCACTGAAATGAGGAGAGTAATGTGGAATTAATTTTATATTTATTTGATGGATATTTGATTTTTCATTAATTAAATGGTTTTTTCAAACTTTTAATTCTTAATGCATGTAAGAGCTTTACCATAACTTGAAATTTTGGTATGTTATTCTATGCATAATGGTGGATCTTTTCTGATATTTCCAAAGTTAGGTAAAATCTCAATAAGGAGATATCTATTTTTCAATATTATGCATCAAGTTTACTATAATAATTATAAAAATTATCATGTTACTTAGAAAAATACATAAAAATTAGGGTGTGTTCCCTTGGACCAGTGTTACAATAGAAAATTATCTCATGATTTATTTCAATTAAAAAACTCTAATTTGACCAAAACCTAAAAACTAAATCTTAATTAATTAGAAGTAACCACACATCAAAATCACATGAAATAAACTCTCGACTATCACTTAGGATCATGGAAACCTCACATAAAAGTTTCAAATCAATTGTAATTAATTTGACCCATTAAATGAATTAATTAAGGGACATGACCATTTTGCACATTAACAAATTCATAAAACCCAAAAATACATTTCAAAAATTCACCAAATTAATTTTGGGTGCTCTCTGTGATTAGAGGAGTCTAAGAAAAATAAAATTGTATTTTTTTTATTAAAATTTTATTTTTAATCATTTTTTAAATATTTAATAATTAAAAATTATAAAAAATCACAAAAATGTCACATTTAGTCTCCTAATCACTTGGGAACCATCAAAATATTTTTCCTAAGTCTCTAAGTTAAGATATTAATTTTTAAAGGCCTAGGATAATTTTTAACATTTAAAAAATGAATTTTCTTAACCTTCTACTAAAATAATTCTAATAAATCAAAAAAAATAAAAAAAATATATATAATTTATTTATCTGGATTCCTTGACTACAGAGAGATTTTTTAAAAATATAAAATTAATTTTTTCACCTTTAAAATATTTTAAAATGAATTAATACTCCAGAACTTAATATAATTCTAATAATTAAATTAAAACTCAAAAAATCCCTAACATTGGTCAAAATGGTCCTCTGGTCAAGGGTCACTTCCAGTAAAAATTTCAAAGTCATAGGGCTTTCCTTGGTCAAGGTATTGATTTTTCATTAAAAACCCCATTTTTGCATTAAAATAAATATATAAATGAAATTAAATTTAGAAAAATCACATTTTCTCCTCTGATATTTTAATTGACCCATTAGTAGGGTTACATAAAAATTTCAAAGTCATTTGAATTATATTTAATGAATTATGAAGTGAACAAGCCTAAGAGGCAGAAGGCTAATTATTTAAATTTAGCCTTAATTAATATTTAGGCTTAATTATGGGTATTGGGTAATAAACCATCCTAATTAATCTCCTTGGATGATTGAAACATAAGAAATTAAAGGGTAGGAACCCATTTATCACTTTTCCAACATAAACAAAATAATTATAATTTCTTAAATTATTAAAAATTTGAAGTTTATCAAAATATAATGTATTAAGTGAATTGGTTTAATCTTGGAAGATATTAATTTATTAATATTAACCCCTAATTAATGATAAAAATCAAATACTACTTGATATTAATTTAATAACTCATTAATGAAAACTAAGATAAATTAAATAATCAAATTAAAATAATTTCTAAGATAAATTAAATAACCAAATTAAAACAATTTATAAGATAATTTAATAAAAAATAATTTTAAAATAATATAATTAATTAAATTAAAAATAATTTTCAAAATAATCTAATTAATTAAATTAAAAAAATTTAAAAATAAAATAATTAATTGATTAAAAATAATAATTTAAATTAAACAAATAATTTTGAAATGACATAATTAATTAAAAATAATTTAAATTAAATATAATTAAATTAAAAAAATTTTAAAATAATTTAATCAACTTTAAATCACAATTAAATTAATACAACTGAATTAAAATCAACTTCAAATCAATGCAATTAAATTAAATATAATTAAAGTTAAAGTTAAACTAATTTTAAAATAATTAAGTCACCCATATATATCTTAAGTGAAATGTCAAGTGAATGTTACCTCACCTAAGGGATAATCAAAACATCTACATTCTTTGAGTAAGAGGAAAACATTTACAACAAACTTAAAACAACTCGGGTGATTAATTCATCATTACAATGAAACTAAATGAACTGGAAAGATAATCCCGAAAGCGTTTAGGAAGATGTTCAGGGCTTAACTCCCGAGCACTTCCCTAACCTGATGAGATGTCTTAAAAGAATAATTGGACTTCATTGTTCTTTGATGAAGAAAATCATCCTTAACAAAACACCATAACCTAGACGTCATAGGAATTGACTAGCAATAGGACTAGGATTTTGGTAGACAACCAGAACCTTCCCTTAGCTTTACCTAGGTGTTTTCTTGTTGCAAATATATAAATGCTTTAACATGTGTTTAAGTGCAAATGAAAACGACGGGAATGCCACCAGGTATGCATTTAAGTTTATTGTAATTTACATTTGGCAATTTATTAAATGTCTTATTTTTTTGTACTTATAAATGCATGAAAATGATCGAACCCAGCATGCTTAAACAACTCAAAATTTAATCACCAACAAAATGAAACTGCAATTATAACTAAAATTAAAACGTCTCGTTGGATGATCGGGAATCCCTCGGATGATGTAACCCACGTGTTGCTAACGAGATTTATCACGGTCTAAATGAAAGTGTGGAACTCATTCAGTTGAGTTTAGCAAATTCATTTGGACTAAGTGAATCCGATGTAAATAACGGTGTCGGGATGACAGAACCATGGGATCTTAATCGGTTCTGTTTAACCAACTTTAAGATTTGTTTTAATTAAAATACTAAACCACCTCAATTTTCAACCATTCTAAACCAAAACACTTCTCTCATCTCTTGATTGCCACTTTCTAAAACTAAACCTTCTGCAACAACAAGGAGCTTGGAGCACAGTGGGCAGCACAACCATCTTCATCAGTAAAACTTGTGTCTACATCAGCTGAACCTTTCCTAGAATTAAATAACCAAGCCATAGGATTTCGAGGTAATTTGCCTAGTGCAACATAAATCCTCAACTTTTCGTTAGGCATTTGCATAATTCTGTTATGCAAATTAAGTCCTAACCGGTCTTAGGACTCCGAGGTAGTCGTTTGGTACGACAAAAATCCTCACATCTTCGAGGCTATTTGTATGATTATATCATACACATATAAGTCCTAAATAACTAAAATTGGTAGCATTGGAATATTAGATAATTCTCTCAAATTAAAGCCAAATCATAGTATAGTCGGAAAGTCACCGAAGTTCACTTCGGGTCTGTGACATCCCCTACTTCTCTTCCTGTGGATTCCCAAAATAAACTGCTCCAAATTTGAGCTATTCCCTATTGAAATCTCCAATGTCCAATTGTTTGAAAACCTTAAACATTGAAATTCTTGAGAGCAAAACTACTGATCATTATCGAGAGTTTTCTTAAGTGTATTCGGACTTTTAAGATGTAATTAACTATAGGGGCTTGCCCTTATAGGGAACCTTAAGAACCCAGGTAATATAAACCCTGCTTAATTCTTTTATATTAAGCAGAGGAACTTGTCGGCTTATAAAATTGGTTCGCAGACCAAACAAATGTCACAAATCTTCTAGTTTATTTAATCGTGACCCATCATCAAGCAGTGTGTTTATTCTTCGGGATAGATACACGGTTTGTGATATGGTGCTCGTTTATATAAACTATTTAGAATGTGAGATCGGTTTGATTTCATATCTTAAAATTTTCAAACTTAAAATTATTTTTAAAATCAAATGCTACTTTCTAAATTATATATATTTAAATTAAACTTAAAAATCTAAAATTCACCAACAACTTTTGTAGGCGACCCCTTTTTAAAATACGACGCTCAACCTAAAAATATGCCGACAGGTGTGAGCACGGGTGATAGGTGTGGGCCTTCCCCTCACCTTGTCATGACTATGTGGTGCTGAAAGTGTAGCGGCAATCTTATGGAGGCTTTCATCTCTAGAAGTGTCAGCTAACGGGTGGAACCTGCTACCTCGAAGAAGAGGAGAGGTATCTGGTAAACCGAGTTCCTCCTGTTGAGGAATCTCATCAATTACTGGCAGATTTGTAACTTGTGTTCTGGTGGCCCTGTGCATCCTGCGGTTGTGGTTTCTCCTTTGAGATTTAGTTAGCAGGGGAGGTCTAGAACTTGAGCCAACTTTGAAGACTGGCGGCGGGGCAAGAAAGGTATCTTCAAAATCAACTTCTCGCATAATCTCTTTCCCTTTGGCAGATGGGAAAGTAGGTGCAATGACGGAGAAGCCGGGGGTAGTAGAGGTAACAACTCTCATTGGCACAGAGACGACTGACTTGACGGGGGCAGCGGTTATTTTTACCTTCTTAGCAGAAGGGAAATCTTGATGGGAGTTCAGGTCAAACTCAACAGACGGCTCTTGAATTTCAGGAGTGGCATCTTTCGCGACCACGAACGGGGCTTTTCCTATGACTTTAAATTCACTGAAGTTGGTCCCGAATTGAATCATCGGTGCTGCAAGACAGGCTTCACGAAAGGAAGGCAAGTTGCAGGAGAAATTCAGCGTAGGGGCTGACATCTTTAACTGTCAGGTGAAGCATTCCGAAAGTTAGTGAAGACCAAAAACCTTGTCATCATAGTGCAAACACTATGAAAAAAGTTGTTCTGTGGACTCAGAAAATTTTCATTTTATTATATTTTTATTTTATTTTTTATATTTTCATGTGTTGGTTAAAAGGAGCTTTAAGGTTTAAAGAAGAGTCTAAATAATCAAGCTTTTTGCCGCAAGACATGTATTTATCATGAAAAATAAATACATAGATTGAGGTGAAGCTTGATCAAATAAACTAAAGAATTTATGACATCCATTTGATCTGCGAACCATTTTGACCGAAAATTTCCTCTATATAATATGAAGGAATTAGATAGGGTTTATATTAATCTGGGGTCTTTAAGTTTCCTATAAGGGCAAGCCCCTATAGTTAATTACATCCTAGATAACCGAAGTTACCTAAGAAAACTCTTGATATAGATCAGGAGATATTTATATTCATGACTTCTAAAGGTAAGGTTTTCCAAGAAAATGTAATAATCGGAAATTCAATAGGTGAATGACTCAAATTTTGGAACATTTTATTTTATCGGAATCCAAAGGAGAGGAGGCTAGAGGAAGAACACAGATTCAAGGGAAGCCTTGATGTACTCCCGAACTATCCTATCATTTGGCTTTAAATCTTAAAAATTAAGTTATTTAAGTTTCAATCCTGCCAATTAATTATAGGGATTACATTCGCACAATATTCGATTATACAAACAACCTGGAAGATAGGAGGATTTATGTCGTACTGGACGACAACCTCAGAATTCTAAAGTGAATTAGGGCTTATATTGCACAGCAGGGTTGTGCAAAGGCCTAGGGAGAAGTTCAGGATTTATACTGCACTAGGCAAGCTACCTTGAAGTCCTATGGCTCGTTGTTTAAACTAAGAAAAGTTTTTACTTGTGTAGACAAGTTTTGCTGTTGAAGATGGTCGTGCTGCCCACTATGCATGCTCCAAGCTCCTCATCGTAGCAGGTTTAGTTTAAAGAAGTGTCAATTGCGGAGAAGAGAGAAGTATCATGTTTTACAAATATTTAAACTGATGTGTCTTAGTACTTTATTAGAGGAAATATTAAAGTTGATTATAGCAACATCAGTTAAGATCCCACGGTTCCATCATCCCAGCACTGCAATTTTCATCGGATTCACATAGTCCAAATGAATTTACTAAACTCAACTTAATGAGTTTCATATTTCATTTAAACCATGAGAAAACCCTGTTAGCAACACGTGAGTTACCTCCTCCAAGGAATTCCCGATCATCCAACGAGACGTTTTAATTTAGTTACAATTGTGGTTTTGTTGTTTTATTTGAGATTAAGCTTTGAGTTGTTTTATATTTTGAATATTGTGGCAGTGGATTTTATCTTGTTGTGATTTTTAATTTAGTTTTGGTCTCAGTTTTGTGGCTATCCTAAAGATTTCAGTTTTCATGCAGGGTGATATTGTTGTTTATCATGCAGATTACAAGAAAAGTAAAGTACAATAAAGAAGACACAGGAAAGGAAAGCGCTGTAAACTTATAAAAGTGTAATTGACGAGTCTTCTCATTCCTCCACCTGAAACTTTAGTATTCTTGTACTAAACATTTATATTTGCAGGAAGTAAAACCTTATGGATATGTTCATCACAGGCCTACCAAGTCCTAAGTCATAACCCGGCGGGTCCTATTTGTTCATTTGAGAGATATTTTTATTCAATAAGTATGATCGGTGCAATAGTCCTGCAAGGTGTCCAAAAGACATGTGAAGAGCCTCTAGGAGATATCTAGATGTTTCACAATTCTTTTGAGTTTCCTCGAGATCATTTTGAACCTATCATAATTATTAAATAATCTATCTATTTTATACCCTTATGCTTAGTGAGTTGGTGTTTTTTAATTAACTCGAAAGACAGGGTAACTATCATTTGTTATTTCTTTTAGAGATTATGTGGGTGAAAACCCCATTAAGCAAAGTCAATTAGTTTGGGAAAATTAGCCAATTAATTTCATAATTGGGCTTGTAGTGTTTTTAAATATGTAGAATTTGACGATGTTTGCTTTTCTAAACTTCTTTTAGCAAGATTAATTAAGCCTAGCTCACCAATATGCCCTTAAAATTTTGATGAATACATTTGTAATTCTTTTTGGAAAATGTTAAATGAGTTTAATTAATATTTATTAAAATATTGGGCTATCATTTAATATACCAAAGAGGGGTGCAAGTTAGTGGATTATTAACCTCTAAGATTAACCCCTAACCATAAGGATCGTTTGTTCAATTATCTTCCAAATTAAAATTAATTAGGAAAATCCAAACATTTAATTTTGATACGACAAAATTGAAGTTGGTTTCTACCATTTATCCCTTTAATGTTTCAAACATCTAATCATATCATTTAGGATCATTTATTGCCCATTTTACCCTTTGATTAAGTCTAAATATTAATTAAAGCTAAAAAACCCTTAAAATTGCAACTTTGTCCTTGGGGCCTTATCACTTCATAATTCCTTAAATTCAATTCAAATGACTTTCGAATTTTCATGCTACCTTACTAATGAGATAATTAAAACATCAGAGGAGAAAATGTGATTTTTCAAATTGTAATTTAATTTATATATTTGTTTTAATGCAAAAACAAAGGTTTTTAGTGAAAATTCCATAACTAGATCAAAACAAAATATTATACTTTGAAATTTTTACTAGAGGTAAACCTAGACCAGAGGACCACTTGAACCAAATTTCATGATTTTTTTAGTTTTAATTTAATTATTATAATTATGTTAATTTCTGGAGTTTTAATTAATTACAAAATATTTTAAAAGTTGAAAATTCAATTTTATATTTTTCAAAAATCTCTCTAAAGTTAAGGAACTCAGAGAAACAATTTTCATATTTTTCTAATTTTTCTTTTACTTTTTACAGATCTTTTAGTAGAAAAATAAGAAAATTCATTTTTAACCTTCTAAAAATTCATTTAAGCCTTTAAAAATTAATATCTTGAATTAGGGACTTAGGAAAATTATGGGGATGGTTCCTAAATGATTAGGCGACCAAATGTAACAATTTTACGATTTTTAATATTTTGTGATTTTTATTATTTTTTAATTATTTAAATATTAAAATATGATTTAAAAATTAGAAATTTTATAAAAATTTCAATTTTATTTTTTGAAAATTTCTTTGATTACAGAGAACTCCCAAACTTAATTTTATAAAATTTTGAGTGGTATTTTAAATATTAAAATTCATTTAAGAGCCAAAAATGCCATTAGGCTTAAGAAAATCATTTAAATCATTAAATTAATTCCAAATGACTTTAAAAATTTTAGGGGAGTTCCTTTGTCCCTGAAGCATAGTGGAGAATCATTTTTGGGTTATTTTGATTTTTATTTTATCTTAATTAATTAAGAGTTTGTTTTAGGTCAAGTTGATGATTAGTGCATGTCTTAGTGATTTAGCACATGAAATAGTTATCCTAGGGTCCTCTGATCATAAGAGACCTACCAAAATTTACTTTGCAATTTTCTGATTATTATTTCAATTATTACAAATTTTATGCCAAAACAGACACAATAACTTGAAAAATAGAGATCTCCTCACAGAGATGTCCCTTGACTTTGGAAAAATTATGGAACGTCCCTTATGAAAGATAAAACAAGACCCCCAAAGCTCATGCCATGGTGAAATGTCTGGGTCAGTGGAGAATTAAAAGTTTGAAATCAGTATTTAAATCATTAAAAATAAAATATACATAAAAAATACTTCAAACCATTTCCACATTGTTCTCCTCTGTTCACTGAGAAACAGGGTATTTTTCTTTTATTTTTCTGATTTTTTAGGACAAGATATGGATTTTCTAAGTTCTGGTGATTTAAATAAATAAAAAAATATGGATTTTTCTACTTAACCACGCGGCGCTGGCTGGATCCTCGGCAGCTACTAAAGAGCAAGCGTCATCTGACTAGGATGCCACGCTGCTGCGCTTTATGTACCTGATTCGTCTGATTCATCCAAGCATTACACATGTGATCTGACGGCGCTCCTTCATCATCTTTGACTGGTTCATCCCGAGAGTCGTCCACACAAAACCCTAATATCTCAGCCTCGACTCAACCAAATCACTTCGGGTTTGATCCTATGGACTCGTCTAAGCATGGAGAACATATCCATACGGCTAATCACAGTTTAAATTAACCTTAATTACATGGAGAATCCAGAGAAGCTTGGGAAGAAGAAGGAGGCAATACCTTGGATCTGAGAAGTGAAGCTTCAATCAGAGATTCTCTACACCTTTGTTAGTGTCCCAAGAGCTCAGGGATGAAGCCACTTGCCCTGGTGAATTTCCTAGGTATGAAAGTGACCAAGGACGATTTTGAGCTTTGACGGAATTCTGGTGCAGAGGCCTTCTGTGTTGGGGCTTTAATGGGTGATCTTCTTCTCTCACTGTTGTGAAGATGTGGGTGCAGTTAATTGAAATTTGGTGCTGTGTGGAGGTGTATTAGAAAGTGTCCTGGTTTTCGGCCAAGTTTAAGCTCTGAAATTGAGCTCAGGCAGTGGGAACCAGAGGGGGAAAACGGCTGGAATAGTCTTAAGGAGGTCTGGAGGAGCTTTGGTGAGATTTTGACAGAGTTTGGTTGAGAAATTTTCAGCACTTGAATTTTGGTTGTGAGGGGGTGATTTTATAGGCATGGCCAATTGGCTGAGCTAAGGGCCTGGCTTTGGGTGCTTTAGGCCGCTTAGGCTGAGGGCAGAGCAGTGTCATTAATCATTGAGGTGATCCCTCATTGTCAAGGCTCAATTTTGAATTTTAAGGGGTATGGGGGCGCTCGGGCTGAGCCATTCCAGTAGGGCCGGGCGGCCGGCAAGGATAGAGAAGGTGGCTGGCAGGTGCAAGGGAGTGTAAGGAGTGCCACAGTGCATTTAATTAGGCATTATGGTTGCTTATTCAAGGATTAAGGGGAGACATTGGCTAGCCATAAAGAGAAGGATCCATTGGTCCCTAGGTGAGGGACCTTTGGTCCATGACTCATTGGACCAGGTTTAGTTCAGGTTAGACTAGTCCAAAGGGTCCTAAGGTTGGCTGTCATGGGGTTAGTTTGGTCAATTTGATTCAATTGGGTTCAATTTAAGTGTCATTAGGTCATAGGTTCAATTTAGGTCACATTGGGTTTAGGTTAGGCTAGCTCGGGTTTGAGCTTGAGTTGGACCAAATTGATTGAGCAATATTTTGTATATGATTGTCATAAATGGTTTAGAGAAGGATTGGAGTGGTTTTGGATTGGTTTGAGAGGTGAATTTGGCTTGATTTGGGATTTTGGTCAATTTAGGGCAAGTTGGGGTAGCTTAGGTTTAGGTTGAGCTAAAGTTGGGTCCAAGGCCAATTGAAGGTTTCAAATGGTCTATGGGGATGTCATAAAGAGTTTCCAACATCAATTGAGTGGAAATTTTGGGAGTAGGGCAATCAATTTGGGAGAATTTGGGCATATGGCATGTTCGGGTCAAAATTAGGAGTTTTGGACTTTAAGTGGATTTGGGTGAGACTTGGGCTCAAATTGGGGCTGATTGATGATTCAATTCAATTTAGGGGAGTATTATGAAGGGTTTTGAATTGAAATTAGGAAGAAATTGATTAGTATTAGGTCAATTTGGGGGATTTGGGTCACTTAGGCAAAATTTGGGATTTTGGGTTTTAAGTAAAATTGAACCCAAATGTGGGTCAATTTGGGCTTGGATTTGGTTTAGATTGGTATTGGAGATGCTGAATTAAAGTTTGGAATTGAACCTGGGCAAGATTGGGATCAATTGGGTAGACATTGGATATGATTTGGGCACTTTTGGGTTAAATGGGTCAAATTGGGGCTTTTTGTTAAATTGGGCTAAATTAGTCAAATTGGGTCATGTGGTAATTGAGAGAAATGAAATTGGTAATATTTGGGATGTTTTGGAAATTTATGGGAATTTTTAGAATTTTTGGAATTTTGGGCTAAGAGGAGTATTTTGGTCATTTTGGGGATTTTTGGGGAAATTTGGTAATTTTGGGTAATTTTGGTTGATTTGAGTGGTAAGAAGTATTTTGGAATGATTTTTGGAGAATTGTTGGTAATTTGGGTAATTTTGGAGATTTTGGAGAATTTCAGGGTTTTGGGGGCATTTTAGGTATTTTTTGTACTATGGGTATTTTGGGACAAAGGGGTTAGAAATTTGGAATGTTTGGGAAAATTAAGGTTAGTTTAAGGTGAATAGTATGGAATTGTTTAGATTGAGCCATGGATCAAAGGTCACCCTCATTTGGTCCTCTATGTGTTGGTACTAGCCAAACCCTAGTTAGAGGCTAAGAGCTTGGGAAAATCACTTACATGAGTTTCCAAAGATTTAGGGGATCAAAGTGGGATGTGTTTAGGGTTGTGAGTGTGTAGTGTGAGTGTGGTGTAAGCTCCAGACCTCCCAGAGTAGATCCTATGGCCTGACCACCTATAGGTGACTTCCCCTGGGCTTCCTTATGCTTGGTCTCTTCCTCCCAAACCGGAGGTTAGGCCTTAAGCATATGAAAACTCCCAGTGAAGTAAGAAAGGTTTGAATTTCTATGGGGAGGCGTGTCATGACTAGTCTTCTAAGAAAGTCACCAGGAGAGTCCTATGGCTAGAACCTAGGCTATTCTAAAGAGAGACTAGACCTTAACCAAAAGTGAGGTCAATAATGCCGCATCGAACGACGATCTCGGGATCCTAAAAAAGTTAGGACATATGCTGCACAACATGATTGTGCAGGACACGAACAATAATATGAGGATATAAATCGTGTTACGAACCACCTTGAAGTTCTATGATCTATGTTTTTTAAAGATAATGAACAATTTACCTGGAGTAGATCTGCTTCATGTTTTGTCTTGCTTCATTGCTTGAAGTTGTCCTCCGTCCATTTTCATCCTTGTCTTGTACATCAGAAGGCTTGCTCTGAGCTCCTTATTGTAGCGGCTTCAAATTTAGGGTTTATGTGTTGTATTTGCATGTGTAATTATTATTGGGTCTCAAAGCCTAGTGTAGTGTTCCTTTTGAACAATCTGTCTAGTATGTTCTACCCTAGGGGAGGTATTATAAGTAAATAATGCATGAATAAAATAATAGTAAAGGCATAGTAAAAATGTAGTATAAAGTGCCGTAAAAGGCAATAAACATAATAAATGTAAAATAAATCTGCATACCTGGAAGTTTTGTCGCTGCAGCGAGAATGTCAGTATCACAAGTAAAATCATATAAATATCACAGTGAAAGTAAAAAGAGAAGGTAAAAAATATGTGAAAGATTAAACTGGGTCATAAGCATTTAGGTTCGGGGCGGGCTCAAAGCTGGACTGTGTGTCTTATAATCCAACATTGAATAGAATCTACCAACCCAAACTACCTAAGGAGGGCAACTCCTGGCCTCAATCAAAGCGATTAACAAGTGAACTTTTGTAGGATCATGTCAAAATTCTTTAATTTTTCATGTGGAGTTTACTTACGAGTCAAAATTAGTGGTGTCACAAAAGGATTTTTTTAATTAAGTTGTTTATTTTGAAAAAATGAGATAGTCCACATGTTAATCACTCTGATCAGATTAGAACTACCGGCAACATAAGAAAGTCAGGAGCAATTTCTTACCAAAAGTTGGTGAACAGTATCATCAGTTTTATCCCCTCTCCGAAAGTTATTGAGGTAGGAGATGCTATTCTAATATCTCATTCTTAGTACACATAAGCATTCTTATCATCATCCTATACCCCAAACCCTCCAACTTATATCCCCGTTTGATGACTCGCATATCGCTACACTATAAGAACTTATACAAGGTATAAGCCCGTGAACTAAATCATCGAGCGAGGAAAACAAAACAAAACAAAACAAATGAACGAGGAGGCTGACCCACCTCCAAAATTAGCTAACCTAAAGGGGAAAACAACAAGTGTACTAGCCTAAAAAGGTGTTTAAATCTTCCCAAAATAGCAATCCAATTAGCCCCAAGAAAAGTGTTTAAATTTCCTTTCCAAACCATTTTTTAATTAGCCCAAAATAACACGAACCCTCCCACAAACATTAGGAAAATCAGTCTCAACACAATACATTTAAAGCTGCCCCCAAACAACACTTAAACTTTCCAAAATCAGCTAGCAAATCAACTCCAAAACAGTACGTAAAGCCCTCAAAATCAGCTAGCAAACAAGCACAAAACAATATTCAGTTTCCTTCCAAAAACAGTGAATGTTAAGCTCAAAAAAGTGCCCAGATTCCTTCCCAAAATAGCTAATGCTAAGCTCAAAACCTTGCCCAAATTCCTTCCTAAAGCAGCGAGCAAATCAGCGCCATTGGGGGAATTTAATCCTTTCCAAAATAGCACAACTTCGGGGTCAAATTAACAAGAGTATCGAGCCAAAACAACATATAAACTTTTCCAAAATAGCATAAGTTTAAAACCCAAACAAAAATGTATTTGAATCTCTTATGTACAACTAGGGCTGTCAAAAAAGCTCGTTGTTCGCGAACAGTTCGTGTTCGGTTCGCCAAGAAGTTCGTGTTCGATTCGTTCGATAAGCAAACGAGACGAACACGAACAATTTTTTTCGTTCGGTTTGTTAAACGAACCAAACACGAACAGTGATGTGTTCGTTCGTATTTGGTTCGTTATTGTTTGAAATATAAAATAATTTAAAATAATTATATATAAAAAAATTATGATATTTTAAAAATAATTGTATATTATAAAAATTTATATTTTCTAAAAAAATTAAATTCTATAAATTATTAATAATAATATATTAATATTAGTAATATAAATATTATATATTTATATAATATAAATTATATAAACAATATAATATATAAATACCTAAACTACAAAAAAAAACCCTAACTCCCTAACTCTAAGTCCCTTACCCTGTGTTCGGCAGCAGCAGTGCGACACTCGGCCTCCCTTTCTTCTCTCCCGAAGGTTTTAGTGCTCGGCCGCCTCTCCTTCTTCTTAGTCTTCTTCTTGTCTCAAAATCGCGAAACACCATCGGTCGCGAGAGCTCAGGGCTTGTTGTTTGTGTTCATTTGGTAATCTGTACTCGGATATTCGACTTTGGATCGACATCTCGGTATTCTTTCTCGGTTGCTTCATATTCTTGATTGGTTGCTTGTAAGGCTACCGAGGTGTCATTTTAGAGTATTTTTCCTCTAATCTTTCATATTTATCTTCAGGTTCACCTTTTAGCTTAAATCTTCTTAATTTTTTTTTAGATCTATTTAGTTTTTTTTTAATTGAAATCTAGTATTTAAGTATTTGATTGTGAAATCTCGCATAAAAAATGTCATACTGCCTCTAGATCTGGTTTTTGAAGGTGAAACCTAGGGGGTTTTTTTTCATTTTTTCGTTGATAGCATCATTAAGTTCAAGAAGTTGCTCAAGCGAATTTCTAGGATAGAATGATGGAAGCTTTTATTTTAGGATAAGATGATTGAAATAGTTCCTGTAAAAGGAAATAACCAAGTAGTCTGCACTCTCTGTGAAGCGGTGTTATTGATTGAATGATTAGCAGTTAACTTTGAGCGAGCCACAAAATATATTTCAAGCTACATCGACCAAGTTCGAATTACTATCATGTTGGTCCTTATAGTGTGCGAGCTCTTTGATACTATATATCTTCATACAGATATTTGTGTGCCTAGCAGTGCGAGCTGTGTATATGTTTTGTACATGAGTGTTGATGTAATTCTTGGCGAAGTTTATAAAACTGTCATATTTAATAGTCGTTTGATGTAGATTAAATCTATTCTCCTATAATTGCTACTTTAGCAAAAGTACTTGTGCAACAAAGTTACATGCAGTGACAAAATTTAGCTTTACAGTGTATAAAACGAGAAGTTATACTCCCTTGTAGACCAAGATAATAAGCAAATGAAAACTTTGCATAAGCAAATCTAGTGCATGAGTAAATGAAAACTAGTGCATAAGCACATGAAAACTTTGCTACTTGCTTTTTATTTTTAGTTTGCTACTTATTTTTTATTTTTTTCTTCAAATTTGAGAAATGGGTGTCATTTGTAAATTTTTACTTTGCTACTTGCATGTTGACAGGACTGATATAGGTCATATATCTTCAGGTTGCTAGTAGGGAATGTTGTATTATGGACTGTAATATGGGTAGTTGCCTGATGACTTGGCTTGTTATATAAAGACCATATCTCTGTTTGCTTGTTTGCAAGTTTGCAACATTTTCCCCTCATTCTTGCTTTGATTTCCGTTGTCGTATGAGTTTTTAGATATGTTGAATATGGATGTAAATATGTAAATAAGGATGCAAGTATGAATGTTAAGCATTATAGAACCTCTTGGATACTAGCTGGCCTCTCTCTCTCTCTCTCTCTCTCTCTCTCTCTCTCTCTCTCTCTCTCTCTCTCTCTCTCTCTGACTTCTGCTTCTACTCTTGGAATTGGAACTTGAGCAAAGTCTTACGATTTAGGTTTCCTTTGCATGTTCTTATCCATGAGATACGTTTTGGATATGCAAATTTAGGGGTTAGATATGCAAATTGAAGGATATAATTAGTGTGAAAAGTTTAAAAAGAAAGGTTTTTCAGTTCATACATATTTTCATGCAAGGGTGTAAGCAGTGAAAAATGTATGTACAATACAATGCAGATTGAGAGGGCTGTTTAGGGGCTTCTGAGTTCTGAGAGAGCTTCAGCAACTCCCAAAATTGGTGAGAGGGCTGTTTCTCTATCTCACCTCCCTGATTTCAGTTTGGTTGCACTTTTTTAGAGGATTGTGAGAGGTGCAGCAACTCCCAACATTGGTGAGAGGGTTGTTTATCTCTCTTCCTTCCCTCGTTTGAATTTATGTATAATTCTCGTTTCTTGGTGCAACATCTATGTATAAGTCAGTGGGGAGACTGAATGTCTAATAATGATATATATCAAAGTTTAGGTGTTAGATATGTAAATATATATAATTTTTGTGATATGTATGGAAAATGCAGACTTTTGAAAGCCTGAACTTGCTTGAATTGGTACATTTCCCTCTCTTCCCTCTCTGGTTTTAGGAATGATGATGCAGTTTTGGAGGAGAATGATCTTGTGAGATGTAAGAATAGCTTATGGACTTTTTATAATTTTTCATTTCTCTATATACTGCTGCACAGATTGCATTGAGGCTTGTAAGGCTAGTTGATCAGGTTGTGGAATTTGAGTTTAAAATATGCGTAGCTTAAAATTGATGCTTGAGCTTGACTTATGGTCCTGTGAAGCTCAATGTGTTGCAATTTTTACTCCTTATAATGGCAGAATCTGGATAAAGTGGAACTCTAGCAGTATTTACTAATTTGTTTTAGATATTCGTCTTCAGTATATGCATGGGTTGGTGAAGGACTCCAACTCAATTTCGTTTTTACTTACATGTATTTGTGCTTATAAATTATAATCATGAAGCTGTTAGGAAAGACATTTGGAATTCTATTTCTAATCTTGAAGCTACTATATCAGATCCTTGACTACTTGCTGGAGATTTTAACTGATATGAAAATGAGATTTGGTGGTTCTCCAATCTCTGGTAAAATGATTTACTTCAAATGTTTGCTGATCTAATCAACAAGTTGATATTCCTTTTCAGCTTGCCCACTGTAACATGAGATTTGGTGTTTGCTTGATAGGGTTCTGGGAAAATATCTTTACAAGCCCAACTTTTTTCTAAAGAGCTTCTTACCCTAAAGCATTACAATTCATGATAAACTGTTTAATGCAATCTTTTCTTTTCTCTTGCTCAGTCTTCTGAATGATTTTTGATGGATGCATCATGCAGCTTCATTGTTTAATACTTATATTTATAGCATTTACACTCATAACACACAATTCTTTTATATTTATATATCTAATATCTAGAGTTTAATACTTATATCTATAGCTCTTTGCCTCTTTGGTTATCAATGGTAAAGTTTTTTATTGTTGGATACTTGGATCCTTCAGATGCTACTCTATGCTACTTATCTCTTTTTTGCTTCATCGTGCACATTTGCATGAGTCCTTTCCTTCACACAACTATTTGCATTTCTCTGCCTCGACATGTGTTAGATTCATGAATAAAGTTACAATTGATATTTATTTGGGAAATTTACATACATACCACACACTTATTTGTCAATGTGCTGCTTTATTTGGGTGATTCATATCCTTTCAAGTGGATAAACAAAAAGTGGAAGGATGGGTTTGTACTAAATAAATAATAGTTCATCTGTGTAATTGGCTAGTTTTGGGTATTTTTATGCATAATTGACAGGTTGTTGAGCTTGATTTTCTTCATCGTCGATGGGATAATGGTTACCGCATAACAACCATTGCTGCAAGCCTGCAACGTGGGAACAAGCTGCATTTGTCCTAAATGTAACTTGAAAGAATGTTTTTGCAATAGAAAAGGAATCTCTACCATTCTCAAGCTTTCTTGATTTCAATATTATTTCTCCTTACTGTACCTTAAAGAATTGTTTTATTTCAGGAAAAGTGGGCAAAAAGAGTTGGATCGGCCAAGGACTTGGGGCACCTCACGCTGCAGTAGCCATTGATCAATGTCAGTATTTATACTTGTTTTGAGTGTTATAAATTGAGATTGAAAATATAATAAATTAAAAATGAATTCAGATTCAAAATTATCTAAGGAAGAAGGAACAAAAGGAAGTGAGGGAGAATGATATTTGCGAAGGATTATTTTCACTGTACAAGTATGAACTTATTCCTAAATTTTAAGGAAGATTTACATACATAGCACTCAATTCCTATTTATGATTATGCTTAAATGCTTAATAAGTTGTTTTTTTCTTTCTTAAATTTATTGTATGATTTTGTTTACAGCGGGCAAGCTGAAAAGGAATTCATGATTAGCAACATACTACTTGACAAACAGTGTGCAAGAACTACGAAGAAGATCCAAATTACCAAATTTATTTTTGTATATTTTTTGTAGGAGGACTTGAAGGGATTACAATTATGAAAGTTTTGTGAAAGCTATTGATTTCTCTTTTTTTTTTGTAAATTTTCATTTTTTTCCATCTTTATTCATATGATTATCTAAAATAATGATTTAGATAAATTCAAAATTTTCTATTGCATTATGGTGCCAATCAATTTACTAGCAATATTTTTTTTATCAAAAGTAATGTTTTTTTAGTTCAGATAAAGAAATACCTAATAAAATATAAGCAAAATAAAGAAAATTCATAAATAATATAAATAATTTCGAACAATTCGAACAATTCAAACATGGTAAAAAATTCGAACGATTCGAACATTCGAACATTTCAAACAATTCGAACATTTCGAACAATCGAACTAATTTCGCACAAATCGAACCGAACACGAACAGTAAGTTCACGAACAATTTTGAACACGAACCGAACACGAACAAATTAAATTTTAAACGAACCGAACACGAACACCTGTTATGTTCGTTCGTGTTCGGTTCGTTTACACCCCTATGTGCAACTCATAGCAAAAGAAAAGACCAAATTGACGAGTCTACAAAGTTTCCAACAGAGAAAACCGAGTAAGCCAATCCATGAATACTCCACCGAATGTACCACTAGCAATAGAATTTCCAATTCCCAAGAAGTTGACATATAATATTCAGATTTACACAAAGCCAAACCTAACGAATCTCCAATTTGCAAGAAGTCGGCATATAAATTTCAGACTTACACAAAGCCAAACCCAACGAATCTCCAATTTACCCGAAATCGGCATATAAATTTCAGACTAACAGAAAGCCAAACCCAACGAATCTTCTATTTGCAAGTAATCAGCATATAAATTTCAGGTTTACAAAAAATAAAAAAATAATAATAATAAAATAATAAAAAAAAAATCGGGTTATTAAAAAAAGTGTCCTTACATTTATACCATCCCATTCTACACGTATTCATCCACCTAACTCCCAAATTTCACATCCATAGCATCAAAATCTTTCATAACATAAAAAAAATGAGACACCAATGCAGGATTTATATGGAAGCATAAAAGAAATTTGTTAGTATGTGTGTGAAAATAGAAGTTTAGGTGTTTGATTCATGAACAAATTAAAAAAAAAAAAAATGGTTTTTCTAAACTCCCAAATATATGATTTGCACAAGTATATTTAGAAAGGGTGATTCATTGCTCCTCACACTTTAAATTGAACTAGAATAGCACCTATAGTTAACTGTTTCCTTTAAAGAAGCCTTGGCTTTTCTATATTGAAAGAGGACCAAGGACAATTTCAGCAAGCCATAAAGCTAATGGTGAAAGATCAGCTCATCTCAAGAGAACCACAAATATACCTCAAGTAATCAAACATGATTTCAGCGAACAGCAAACTCAATGGTTAGAGATTGGCTCACCTCAAATTGATTCCCATAACCAAATATCAATATTTCTTCCATGTAAGTTGTATTACCATAAGGGATAAGGAGCTTGAGCATGCCTAACATAACAAGATCGATATGATCACTTTCCCTTCCTATAAGAAACATCTTTCTTTGAGAAAAGGGGTAAGGCTTGACTTAATAGATATTAAAATGAGTCATTGTAAAAGCATAGATAAGTCAGGTTATCTTTCAAATATCCCAAACTTGCTTCTCATGCATTCGGAGGAGTCAAGCTTCCATGAAATTTCTTGATCATTATAAAGCTTTAACTCAGCTCACAACATTTGTTAATCCTCTCGATCAAATAGTACATAAGTAGATGCCACGTTAAATCCACATCATACATTATATTTTGTATTGGCTCTTTATATTTTTCTTGATATGCAATTATTCTTTTTTAGCCATACGTATTCCATCAACTGCACCAACACACTCTTATTCATACAATTCATGAGTAAACAATCATACCTAAAATAAATAGAGTATTAAATTGTTAAATTTTAACATACCTTAAAAAAGATAATTTCTTTTTTATAAATTTCTGGAGGAAGAATCTCAACAAATGGTTAAAGAACTATCTCAATTCCCACTAATTCCAAAGGTACAAATTGCAAACATTTCTATGTCGGCATAACCAAATCCAAACAGACCAAAAAAATAATTCATTGGGAAGTATAACGCATGTTTGTACAACGTGACATAGATATTTAATTTTTAATGGGAATGAAATTAATGAAAGGAAGATTAAATTGTAGTTCGACTAAAGAAAAGAGATTACAAAATAATAAGGTCCCTCTCATCCATAGAAGACCAACTAGATCAAGGGCAAAGAATACAGGCTTCCGAAGACTAAACCACAGCTATCTATCCGCACAAGATATACTTGTTTAGACTACATTCAAACCAATAGTTGTTGGGTGGTATGAGAAGAAATAAATGCCATTAACCATTGTAAGCCCTCTTGAGATATTCTATCTTCATAAATGCGGTGAATGGGAAAAAATAAATGCTATTAGCCATAGGGAGTCTTCTTTACATGTTCTGCCTTCATTATTGCAGCAGACTTTCTTTACTAGAGGTGCTGTTCCTCATGCTGTCACCTCTGTAAAATGTCTTTCTCTGGCACCAAAAGTTCTATACAAAAAATTTTCAATTGCTGAGAGAAATTCTTCTGGTTTTTCTTCATGTGGTAGGTGTCCACACTTTCTGATAATTTCAAGTGTGGAACCAGGTATGGCCTGCGCTAACCTCCGAGCATTCCAAGAAGGAACAATGAGGTCCGTGTCACCAGTGACAATCAATACTGTCGAGAAAAAATAAGAAAAATAAGGAGAAATAAAAATAATAAGTTATTATATCACAGCGGCAGAGAATAAATGAGCAAATATGCCTTGAAACAGTCCGAGATAGTTGCTGTTTAAACTAAAGGTTGTTTATAGAAAAAAAATAATTTCTCAGTTAAAATATGAAATGAGTAATGGCAGGAAGAGCTTTGAAGAGCAACAGATATGTAAGTTGACTCTAGCAACTTGTCCTTTGACTCATTATGAACACATTAATTGCGTTACTAGCAGAAGATATTTCTTTATATCAACCATTCTTTATTAAACAAATCATAGAAATATCTACATTCATTTCATCAGGTTAATTAAACAGCGAAATTAATTATGCATAGTACAAATGATCTTAACTATTATTTGTCCGGCAATAAGACCATCATATGTTAGACCATAAAAAGAAACCTCCTGGGAGAACTAAACTTCATTTAATTATAACTCCTAAATATAGTTCTTATATAATTACCATCATAGTTCTGAACATATCTATTTTATTTTACAGCCAAATGAAGATCCAACAAAATCATAATAAACTAAAAATATAATTCAGTATTTAGAATTTTAGAACTTCACTATTTCAATTATGATTTAAACAAAGCAAGCCTGAAAAAAGATTAGTCTCTTACCTGGACATTTGATCTCAGAAAGCCTCTTTGAAAGGGAAGCCATTGGGTTTGGTTTTGAAGCAGAACCGATTAACATAGCTATCACAAACTCCAGAAGGGCGCTATCCCAACCTTTAGCTCTCAATGGCTGTAAAAGGATAGGTGATATTAATATGAGAGACAACATGCATGTATTATAAGCTCACCAGATAACAGCTGGGCATGAAAAGGATAAATAATTTGTAAAATAAAAATTACCATTGTGTAGCCTTTTATAATATCATCAGTAATTTGGCTTGCATCATACCATGATTTTCGGATAATTAATATGCCAAATTTATCCATGAATACCCTCACCTGAATAAAAACTATGTATCAGACAATATGATTTGTACCAATATTCATAAGTAAGGTCTTCTTTTGAAAAAAAAGATTAATAATGAATATATAAAGATAAATGATTAACAAAAACTTGTTTTTATTCTTCAAATGAAGAGGCCAGATGTTCAAATCGAAGAGCCTGCATGGCTAGAGTATTAACGTGTGTTTTGCTCATCAAAATGGTATAAATAACTACAGAAGCAATGTTCTGCCATAAATCTTAATAAAACCATTGAAAAATGTTCATTCAATGAGAATGTTAATGATTTCAAGTAAGAGTTA
The DNA here is from genome assembly GCA_022702705.1 of Papilionanthe hookeriana x Papilionanthe teres. Taxonomy (NCBI): domain Eukaryota; kingdom Viridiplantae; phylum Streptophyta; class Magnoliopsida; order Asparagales; family Orchidaceae; genus Papilionanthe; species Papilionanthe hookeriana x Papilionanthe teres. The sequence continues at coordinate 71,908,813 of CM040423.1, forward strand.
TTATTAAAAATATATAAGCCAATGGATGAAATTTCTAATGCTTCAAAAGTTTTCACTGTTAACAGCTTCTGAGTTCTATCATCTCCCATCATGCCGTCATGATAATGACTCCAAGCCTAAACAGCATAAATCTTACACGCCTCAAATACTGACTAATGAACCTTTGATGTTTATGCCATCACCAACCGATTTCTAAAGAGAAGGAAACTAATGGAACATTCAACTCACCAGCATAATAGCAAATGCTGATCTAAAGACAGCAACCACAAGCTTAGCAAATAATGAACTGACCATACTAGTCATTCCATTTAAAATTTGAAGTATAAAGCCTGCAATAATCCCCCAAAACTTGCAAAAACCACGCCAAATCCTGGTAAAAGGATTCTCAACTTCACCCAAATCTAAATAAACATCCCCTTCCTTCTTCATCTTCTCCACTGCTCCACCCTTCACTTCTTTCTTCATGATAAGAGGTGCAAGGATTGCTGGGGCAACCAAAATCAATGCTGCAACTTGCTCTGGAGATTCAAAATATGTGTTCACTGCTACCAAACTACCAGCAGAGTGCCTGATAACAAATTTAATTTGTTAACTATATGAAAAACTTTTAAAAATAATTCAAAAACTTGACTGTAGAATAAGTCATGCATACACACCCCATCAAAATAGCTTTCCCTGCTCCCAACATATCTATGAAGGAAAGCGTAGCCTGCACTGAGAACGCCGTTGAATATGGATTCAATGGCTTTTCCTCACCAGCAACAAATTCCCTGTTCTTAATATTGCTAGTTCTTGATGTCAGACCAAATGCCGGTCTATCAAAAGCCAGAACTTTTGAGCCGATCAACAAAGCCAGAGGCTTCATTATTCGACCCCAAGAGAAAACCGACGCCCCAAAACCATGCAATAAGATCACCGGCAATCCAATTTTGCCTCGAAAAGCTCCCTCCTTTTCCTCTTCGTCGGCATCATGATGGCATATTTTATGATGGATTCTCACTCCATTAAACTCAGAGAAGAGGCTATCAGGCTCAGCGAGCTTCTCCGGGTCCAGAAGCTCTTCCTGGTCGACCCCAGCCACGCTTCTCCGCTTCACCAAAACATCGCCCACAAGCTGTTCAGAAAAATTCCCAGCAGCGTGAACAGAGCGATTTCTCTGTTTGCCAACAAAACTGGTTTCTGGGTCAATTTCATGTAAGCGGAGGGAAGTGGAGGAGGCGGGGCAAGGAGAAAGGAAGCGGCTGTCGACATTGGAGAGAAAAGCTGAAGGGCTAAATAAGGATAAGAAAGTGTACCGGCAACGCATTTTGCCCTTCTTCTGGGAATGTGAAGGGGAAGAAGAAGGAATACGGGAATTTATAGAAAACTGGAGGCAATGTGGACCGTTATAGAGAGTCAAAATTCTAAGAGACATTGTTTGAAAGATTTTCTTTTTTAGCATCGACCCGAAAAATGGCAAGTAGAATATGTATTTATCAAACACTCGGATTATATTTTCTTTTAAATTTAATTATTATATAAATATTTAATTGCGTTGAACGATAGTACAGGTTGCACAGTATTAAGGATTTATATACTAAATTTAACATTATTTTTTTTTCAAAAATATTTTTAAAAAATTAGGGCATTTACATGCATGCCGCACAATTTTTATATATTTACATATTTTACACTAAACATTCATATTTACATTTGCTGCTCAAATTTTACCATCGCATAAAAAATATCTTTAACATTAGTTTTTTAAAAGCGATTTTTTCGTTTATTGCGAGGGAATTGCTTTTTAGAATGTTAAATCTAGATTTATTTTATCATGTCCAAGGGATAGAGTGTAAAGACCGAGCGAGAGAGAGTGAAAGATTCGTCTCGTATAAGCGAGTGTGATGCTCCCGAGACTCTTAAACCCATTTTATTTCATGAATGTAGTGATTGCAAAAGAGTGAAATCAAATACCCTTAATACACGAAAGGGTTCTATTATGAGAAAATATTACGTTCGGAGTCTAGACGTAAGCTGCGTCCGGACAACAGATATTATATACCCGATTTTTTTTTTCCTTCGGGTGTTTTGTGTCTGTTGTCTGAATGTTAGCTTGGGTCTGGACTCCAGACATAATATTTTTTTCCTATTTATAAATGATAAAAGGATAAAAGGTAAAGTTACATTATTTCTCTTGCTAAAGAGAATAGGTCTTGTAACTTTTCATCTACCTTATTATTTGGACCGTTAAATTGTCTCAAGATTTATACACAACATTTTTTGAGGTACACAAAGAATTTAGTGTAAATATCAAATTCTATATGTTAAAATGTAAATACATAAAAATTTTTTGTTGTATGTATGTAATTTTTTTTGATATTTAAATATAAGTTTATAAAAATCTATTCTTTCTAGAAATAAGTCTCATGCATCTTATAAATTTAAAGTTGTATGAAGTTTGTTGTGTGTCGGAATATTCGTGATTGTAGAGTTATAGTTAATATCTTAGCATTGCATGAATTTCCAACATACAAACATATATTAGAAAAGTAGTAGGAGTCATCAAGTTTTTTTATCATGGTAACTTCTTGTCATTTATCATTTTATTCGAATCGTTAGTGTCTGAAGATTTATATAGACTATTTTTTGGTGTACAAATTAAGTTCCCAAATTTCATATGTGATAGTGACAACTGTGATAATGACAAATAATTTATAAAGCAAAAAACATGATTACATGAATCATTGATAATACTCCATGTTTAGACTCTCTGTGCACTTTATTCTGACGTCATTTATGCTATGTATGGGAAAAAGATTAGTAGATCTAATGGATTGAAAAGAGGCCATCATTGGTGACTTTTGCGGCAAAAAATTAGAAGATTTAGGTTGGAGACAGTGACAAAATTCATTGTCAATTGATCTTAAATTTTTTGTCATCATATGGATTTTGTCGCTTTTTCTTCAAAGTCGACTAAACCCTAAACCCTAAAACCTAATACTAGGCGATGGGCTGAGTGACGAGGTGATCGACCGGTGCTAGAAGCCTTCTACTCAACTAGATTTCACACAACAGACAAAGAATAGGTCGAATGGTGAGTCTACTGGAGCAGCGAGGCAATCTGCCAGTGAAGAAGCTAGTGTGGGAGGCCTTTCATTTGATTGAATCTCGCACAACAGAGAGGGCTGACCCCACAGGTAAGTTGATCGACACGCTGAGTTTTTTGCGCGACAGAGAGGGCTGGCAAGCATATGAGGCGGTCGGTGCAGTGATTTGTCTACATGATAGAGAGGGTTGGCCAACGTTACTCTTCCCACGACAACAAGGAGGGAGATGTTTAGGAGGTCTCTAGATCTGGAGTCATAGAATATGCAAAGATCTACAGGAAAAGTATCATAATTTCATAAAGATCACATGCAACGAGGAATAAATGAAGTAAATTCATTGTTTTTCAAGTTCCTCTTGTGTTCTCTTTGTTAAGAGTGTTTCTCTGTAGAGTTTCTCCTCGGTTTTGCTTCTTTTCTTATGATGGAATAATCTAAACTCACTGCATCTTCTAGGATGTTAAATCTATATTTATTTGATCATACCCAATGGATAGAGCGTACAGACCGAGCGAGGGAGAGTGGAAGAGTGAGATAAAGAGAGAGACTTGCCTAGTAAAAGCGAATGTGGTGCTCTTGGGACTCTTAGGATCTGTTTGGGGCAACTTATGGGTTTCTGGATGAGCAGCTTATCCTGAAACGCGGCCCGTAGATCGACCGCGGTGTTCAATCTTCGACCTGCATCCGCATTTTCGGATAAGCTGCCAAAACGCTGGAACAAAACACTACCACGGCGTTTTCAAAAATGCCCTGGCATTTATAAGCTGCCCCAAACGGACCCTTAGATCCATTTTATTTCATAAATGTAGTGATTACAAAAGAGGGAAACCAAAGCTCTTAATACATGACGGGTCCTTATATTTAAAGATGATAGGAGGATAAAAGGTAAAATTACATTATTGCCCATGCTAAAGAGGAAGGCCTTGAAACTTTTCATTTACCTTTTTATTTGGGTCGTTAGATTGTCTCAAGCTTCGTAAAAACTAGTTTTGGAGGTACACAAATTATTTAAGTATAATTATCAAAATTTTTATGTTAAATATGTAAATAAATTAGAATGTTGTATGCCTGTAAATTTTTTGATATTTAAATAAAAGTTTATTACAATCTATTTCTTTCAGGAAATAATTCTTTTACATCTTATAAATTTAAAACCTTATTAAGCTTATTCTGTGTGAGAATATTTGTGATGGTAGAGTGATATTTAATATCTTAGTTTTGTACGAAGATCCAACACACACACATACATTAGAAAAGTAGTAAGAGGAGTCATCAAGATTTTTTACTTGAAAAAATCCTAAAAAGGTACGAAATCATGAGACATAGTCCAATCAAAGTAATCCACTATATAATTATATAAAAAAGAGTTCACTTTTCTCCTGGATTAGAGAAGATGGAATAACCATGCTGATAATTACCAATGTGCAAAGTAGTTTAACTATAATAGTCATAATTAAGCTTCAACAAATGTGATTCTTGGTTGTAATAGTAATAATTAGCCACTAAAGTTGTAGTTAGCTGCTACAAAAACAGTAGTTAGACCAAAAAGTTATATTCAGCAGTTGTAATAGCAGCAGTTGGCTACAAAGGTCATTGGTGGTATCTTTGAATATGACAGGTGGACACAAAAATCGTAGTTAGAAGCGGAAGTAGTAATTGATCACATATATCGTAGTTTGTATTTAAAAGTGTATCAGTTGGTTAGAGAGGCCAAAATGTGTAGCTGTAATAGTAACTCGCTACATAGGTTGTAGTTGGTCACATATGTCGTAATTGGTCACATATATCATAGTTGGTAGTTGTAGTAGCAGTTAGCCATATAAGTCATAGTTGGTCACATATGTTAAAGTTGGTAGTTGCAATAACATCAATTAGCCACAAAGGCCGAAGTCAGTGACTACAATAGCGCTAGGTTACCACAGAACTCATAGTTGGCAGCAGTGGTGTTAGTTGGCCACAAAGACAATAATTTGATGTTGTAGAAGCAATTAGCCACATAAGCTGTAGTACGTAGTTGCGATAGTAGTAGTTGACCACAAAGGCCTTAGCTGGCGTCAATACTCCTTTTCTCAAACAGGATGGGGTTACAATTTTATACCAAACAATACAATTGTCTTCATAGAATATAAAGAAAATATTAGGAGTCTAGAGAATGTCGTCAAATTATGAGTACGATGGTTGAAAGCAGTTGTTGTCTGAAGTTATCATCAGATATTTAATATAACGTTATTTATTTACACCCTATTCAGGCTACATGGTTATACCATATTCAAGATATAGTGTTACACTATATTTAAGATACATTGTTATATCATATTTGGAATACATTGTTGGCTAGTAGAATTTGTCGAAAATGGCGTGTAAGAGTGGTCTGCAATGGTTGACGACGACTGGTTAGCAGTGGTTGATAGTGGTCAGCAGCTACAGGAGTCGAAAATTATTGTAGAGACTTTAATACAACGTAATTCATTACAATGCATTTGGGTTACATTATTACACCGTATTTATGATATATTACTACACCATATTCGGGACAAGCCCTTACACTGTATTTAGGATGCATCATTAGCTGGTAGAGTTCGTCGACAACAGTGAGCAAGGGCAATGAATAATGTTCGACGGCTACCGGTGGGCAGTGATTAACGGTTGTCAGTGATTAGAGAGTCTGAAAGTTATCGTTAGGACTTTAATGAGGTGTTATTCGTTACATCACATTTGAAATATGTTGTTACACCTTATTTAAAATACAATGTTACATCATATTCAACATACGTCGACATAACATATTTGAGATATGTCATTAGCTGGCAGTGTTCATTGACAGTGGCGAACAGAGGTTGCCGACGGTGGTTACGGTGGTTGATGATGGCTGAAGGGCCATGGTAGAAGGTGGTCGACAGTTATGGAGGTAAGAAGGTATCGTCGGGACTTCGATCCAGAACAACATTGAGATTTAACTCCTCCCCTCCAGGTGATGAGAGAGAGTCTATTTATAGTCTCTGGGGGAGGGGTACTATGGGTTTTTGGTGAATAACGCTCATAATCGCCTTATCAAGTGACTCATAGTGATCCCCCCTTTGATCGTAGAGGATTATTCAATTGTTGAAAGGCCTTGATGTCCTCAAACTTAAGCGAATTTAGGTTTATTAGATTTCTCTTGTTGGAGTGCTCCATTTGAAGATAAATATATCAAATGTTGCGTTTATTTGATCATTCAATTAATGATCCAAAGGTTCCAAATATACTTTAATGTCTTGATCAGATTCAAATCGAACTAATTTTGATATCATTTAGTTCATCTTGTCGAGAAATTCAATTTAATTATAAATATCTTGAAAATGGAACCCTGGTTGATTTTGAATTTAAATATGAAACATCCATCTTTTAAAAAAGCATCGAGATTCGTGCTAAATGAGAAAAAATTATTGATGATACATCAAAACTAAGAAATAAACTTTTTTATTAGACAATTCATGCATTCTTTTTATTGATTAGAATGTCTTCGTATAGTATTATGACGTGGCAGTAAAAAAGATTTCAATGGGAAAACAATCTTCTTTAGCAATTGAACCTTTGGGAATATCAATTGCATGTGAGACACTTTCGAATCACAATCAGATGAGATAACGAATAATAGGAGAGTTGTGAGGATGATAAGAGTTAACCAATTAAAATTTTAATGTTAAAAGTCTTATATTTTTCTTGTTAGATATGACTCACATGGCAGATAAGAGTCAGATGTTGAAGCGAAACGGAGTGAGTCAGTGGAGCGAAAGCATCTGTGCACTCGAGGGAGTTTCATTAAGTGGGTTGGGAGTACGGGGGCAACTACCCTGCGGTACGGTACATGGGTAATTTTGTAATTACAAGTTGTACTCTAGGGTTATTTATATGTTGTATTTTAACCCTAAAGGGGATGTACTATTTTTCGTGAAATCAAAAAGCAGTTGCTTTTGCTCCCGAGAACGTAGGCATATTGCCGAACATCGTTAAATCCTTATGATCTTTTCGTTCTTAATTTTTCGGTTCTCGACCTTGGGTTTCTTCGCTCTAATTTCTCAACATTTCTATTTAGGCAAGGTTTGGTAGTGCAAAAAACAAAACGAACGTTCGGCAGACTACTCGTGGCTCGACTTGGTTTGATTAGAGCTTGGTTATGTTTGTTTATTTATGAAACGAACTTGAATATATTCGTCAATACTTATTGTTAAATGAACAATTTTAATAATTTTGCTTAAAACATGTGAATAAACTTGTTAATGAGCTTGATTGCGGCTCAATTAAGGCCCGTTCATGAATATATCATTTAAATATTTATTTCTTAGTTTCAATAATCTTTTCTTAGTAGAATTTGTTTATTTTTTGAAATAAGCTATTATTATAATTGCTGACTTATTTCTTTAAACAAGTTGCTTGTAATGAACTAGATAAAAATATAACTAAGAATATAACTTAATTTAGACATATTATGATCAAAATCTAATTTAAAGTTGAATAACTTTATTTATATAGTCAAATAAAAATAATTATAAAACTAAGTTAAAAAATCAAATTAAATAAAAAAAACAATTGTAGGCTTTAATTGGAAGCTTTATAATAATATATTTTAATTAAACTGTAAGTTTCACACGAAGCTTTATACTATATAAAAAATTTAATTAAAAAACCAATAATAAATTTATGCTTAGTATCATAAATTTATATTTTGAACCTTTAAATGTTGGCTTTCACATGAAGCTTAAGTTTTTCAATGTCAACCCCTAAATGCAATTAGTCCCACGTCACCATATGAGTTGAGATTAGTGTTGCTTAAATAAAAAAATGGAGTTTTATTACTTAAGCTTCTTTTTTGGATGAGTTTGGAAATCCTTGAGGAATCATAAATTTATATTTTAATTTTTAAAAGTTGACTTTCACATATTGATTTAAGTTATTTAACCTTCAACTTTAAATGCATTAAGACCCACATCACCATGTGAGTTGAGACTAGTGTAGCTTAGGTAAAAAAAATGGAGCCCTGTTACTTAAGCTTATTGACTAGAATCATAAAATTATATTTTCAACCCATAAAGGTTGGCTTTTACATGTTGATTTAGGTTATTTAATCTTTACACTTAATTGCATTTAGTCCCACATAATCATGTGAGTTAAAAAATCATTCACCCATAGTTGGCACATGCAGTGGAATGGATCTTGAAGTATTTAAAAGGCTCTTTAGACACCTGTTTGTGTTTTTTAGGAAAGATTTTAGAGGTATATAGCTATGTTGTTGATGATTTGACTGGTGACATTGATAGCAGAAGGAGTACTATGGGGTATGTTTATACTATTGGTGACACTGCAGTATCATGGAGCTCTAACATACATAAAATAGTTTCTTTATTTATTACAGAAGCTGAGTATATAGCAGTGTCAGAGGGTGCAAAGAAAATGATATGACTACAAGACTTCTTGAAGGAAATGGGTTAGAAGAATCAAAAGGGCACTCTCTATAGTGATAGTCAAAATGTCATATTCCTTGCTAAGAATCTAACATTTTAATCCAGGAATAGACACATTCAAATCATGTATCACTTCATTCAATCATTGTTAGATGACAGACAATTGCTACTTAAGAAATTTGTGGAAGCATGAACCTTGCTGATATGTTGACTAAGGTTGCTACACTTGAGAAACAGAAGTTGTGCTCAACTTCAGTTAGTTTTCTAGCATGAAAACAGAGGTTTTTAGTTACAGAGTTATCACTTTGAGGAAAAGGACGATGTAGATAGTGGATGATGCAGCCAGTGTACTGGTCTCCAAGTGTAGATTTGTTGAGTATTGTGGAGTCCGGTCCACTTCTCAGTCTGGCGGTTTCTTATTTATGGCAGTTATTTGAATTGTTATTTAATTTAAATGCTTTATTTTTTGTAAGGCCTCGTGTGTAACTTTTCTGTTTCAGATCAAGCCTTATGTTCGTGCCTCTCCTATTTAGAAGCCACCCTCTATTTGCAAAAAAGAGGGATTGTCTTGTTCGAATCAAAGAAGGAGAGGAAGTTTGCGTGCGACAAAGTTGAAGAGGAAGGAGTTGCGACTGAAGGGGCTTGCGACTGATAAAGTTCCGGGCTGAGGAGTTACGGGTGGCTGAACCAGTTGAAGATTTTAGAAACAGAGCAAGAGGGAAGAAGAAAGTAGAGTTGAATTCTTGTAACCCTATCAAGAAACTATGTAATTCTTCAAGCAATTAAATCATCTGCAACTCTGTGGACATAGACAATTTGTCGAACCATGTATATCTGTATATCGTGTGTAATATTCTCGTTTCATATTTTTCTCGTTATTGTCGTTGTATTCACAACAAGTTTTATGTTTCTATATGGGCAAGGTTTTTTATTAAAGGAGGGGCACGCAATAAACAAAACGAACGCTAGCAAGCTACTCGTGAGTCGACTTGGTTGATTGGGGATTGGCTATATTTATTTAATTATGAAACAAACTTGAATATATTCATAAATACTTGATTGTTAAATGGACAAATTTGAATAATTTGTTGTTCAATTCATTTTATGAATAATATTGCTTAAAACATGTGAATAAACTTATTTCTGAGCTTGATTGCGGCTCAAATAAGGCTCGTTCATGAATATATCATTTAAATATTTTTTTTTAGTTTCAGTAATCTTTACTTGATACCATTTATTTATTTTTTGAAAGCTATTTTTATACTTCCTCATTTATTTTTTTTAAGTATGTTGCTCCTTAATGAACCAAATAATAATATAACTAAGAATATATAATTTAGACATATTATGATCAAAATCTAATTTAAAGTTGAATAACTTTTATTGTCAAATAAAATAATTATAAAACTAAGATAAAAAACCAAAAAAAAAAAAAGTACGTCTAATTGGAAGCTTTATTATAATATATTTTAATTAAATTGTAAGTTTAACATGAAGCTTTATACTATATAAAAAAATAAATTATAATACCAATAAAAAATGTATGCTTAGTATCATATATTTATATTTAGAACCTTTAAATGTTGGCTTTCACATGAAGCTTAAGTTTTTCAATCTTCACCCTTAAATGCATTTAGTCCCACGTCACCATGTGAGTTGAGATTAGTGTTGCTTCAATAAAAAATTAGAGCCTTATTGCTTAAGCTTCTTTTTATGATGAGTTTGGAAATCCTTAGAGGAATCATAAATTTATATTTTCAATCTTTAAAAGTTGACTTTCACAGGAAGATTTAAGTTATTTAACCTTCACCTTTAAATGCATTAAGTCCCACATCACCAAGTGAGTTGACATTAGTGTAGCTTAGGTAAAAAAATGTAGCCCTGTTGCTTAAGCTTATTAACTAGAACCTAAAAATTATATTTTCAGCCCTTAAAAGTTGGCTTTCACATATATATTTAAGTTATTTAGTCTTTACACTTAATTGCATTTAGTCCCACATCATCATGTCAGTTAAGATTAGTGTTGTAGAAATTATCTTCTTATCGATATTTTTTTACTAATTAAAAAATCATTCAAAAGTTAAGATCACCTATTTATGCTTTATAGTGAAAATTAATTTTTTAGATTTATCATTAATGTGATTTAAATGAGAAATAGAGTGGTTTTTACTTTTTAGTGATTGGGTTTGAATTTTTACCTATGAATTTATGCTTTAGAGATTAGCTTTTCAATTTTAGTCCTTAAATGCACTTAATCCCATATCATTACCCTCATTTAGGGCTGTCAAAATGGCCAGGTGTTCGCGAATAGCTCCTGTTCAATTCATTAAATTTTCTAAGAAGTTTGTGTTTGAATCATTCGCTAAGTTAGCGAGTCAAATAGGAACATTTTTTCCCTGCTCGATATATAAATGAGTGGAACACGAATAAAAATTTGTTCATTCATGATCGACTCATTTTAGCTCGAAATACTCCTCATTAATTATATATTTATATTTATTGACGAGAACTATTTCTAAAAAACAATAGTTGACTAAAATGCCACAAATATTAATAATCAATTATAATTATTAATTAAAAAATAAAATTAAAATATATTAAATTATATATAAATGATTTTTTAATATAAACAATAAGATTTAAAACCTGTCGTAATACTTAACATCTTATTACTGCATAATTAGAGTTGTCAAAATGACTTTTTATTGGTGAAGAGCTCATGTTCGGCTCTCTAAGCAAACGAGCTAAACACGAACACCGTTTTTGTGTTCAAAATATAAAAAAGTCGAACACTTTTGAACACTAATGTTGATATTTTTTTAACAAGCGTAATAAAAACTGAGCCTGCACTCGCTCGTATTTGGTTTGTTTACACCACCAGTGCTATTTAATCAAGAAAAGGAAGCCGCATTTGCTTGAGTGCTTTCATGCTTTAATTTGGTTTGATGTAAAGAGGTTGGGGTTTAAACTATATATAAAAGATTTCTAAATTAAAATTTAATTTTTAAAGTTTATAGGAGTTTAAGCTTTTTAAATGAAAATAATTGTTATTTTTTCTTACATGTTTAACAAGCAATTTTAAAAAGATTGGCATAACATAAAAATATAGAATAAATAAAGTAAAGGAGTGTTATCGGCGTCAAAATATTATTTAAAAAAAAAAATTTACACACATACCATGCAATTCTTAGGTAATTTAAATGAGAAAATTTTTTTATTAAAAATTCAGTTTATACATCTTTAAAATTATTAAAACCGTTTGTATTATCACTTAAAAAGTGACGTGATTTCATCATTATGAGCCTAACAAAGACATCGACTTGTCTCTCGTCATAACCCGACTCCGGAGAAGAATTCAACATTATCAGCTCTCATAGATGTCCTTGAGAGTCCTCAATTGGGGTTGAGAATTGACCATAGCATAATAACATGGAGTATCTAAAAGCCATGCCAATTGAGTCAAGTCATACCTACCTGAAAACCATCAAGCGACCTTCGACCCCGATTCAACACAATCAAACAGACAGGTCTTGTCGAATCAGGACTGACTGATTTCAGCCGACCAAGTCATAAGATAGCCGATTTGAAGACCTATACATGTAAAATTCCTAAAAGTTCCTGTCTCCTCTATTAAAGCAGGGTAGACATATAATTTGATATATTGTACATCTTCCTTTATAAATAGAGGGATCATTAACAATCAACAATTCAACTTACAGTTCATTATTGTGCACTTCCCTCTCTCTGTCTCTCTATCTCACTCACATTCTCCTGTCATACGCTATATTCCTTAGGTGTGATTTATGAAATATTGTAAGATTTTAATAGTTAAAGTTAAACACATTGAATTATAACGAACGTTGGATAAAGTATTATAATTTTTTTATTTAGATTTGTATTATATTTACTAAACTTCCACTTGCATTTATTTTGAAATAACAAGTCAATTTATTTAAAAATACCTCCAAATATATTATTATGTTTGACGGCTGAATATATTGTTTTAAGAAAACAAAACGACATAATTTTGTGTTCTACTTTGATTTGTTTGAAGTATGGAGAGTTGCATCCACGCTAATTAAATGAGTTCCGATTTAAGAGTGAAAAAATTGGGAATTAATTCATACAGTTTCCTGATAGCATTATCTTTCTACGTTCACATGAGTATTATATTTGCCATATCACTTTGCAAATTGTATGCCATTAAATATTGTCAGACTTCGATCCAACTGTTTTGTCATTTGACATTCTGCATGGGTTTCTTTGCTTAATGATATTTTTCTTTTATTTTATTATTATTATTATTATTTTTTTGGTTTCTTTGTTTACAGATGTTAACCTCTTGATTCAGTTCAATTCAATTCAAAAATCCAGGCAAGCTATACATCATTGTGACAACTACATTTTTCTTAGCCAAAACGTGTCATACATAGGAGTACAAGTGAGTCAAGTTGACTAGTGAGCCAGCTCGATCTCAACTCGATAAGTGGCTTGTGAATTGAGCTCGATGAGCTAACAAGTCAAGCTCAAGGGAGCTCCGACTCGACAATATATTAAGGGCCCGTTTGGGGCGGCTTATTAGAGCAGTGGTAGTTTTTTAAACGCAGGCGCATTGTTTGTTTCGCGAGTAGGAAAGGCGGTAGAAAATTACACGGCGCGAATCCTTCGAAAACCTTCGTTAATTTCGGCCGCCACAAGAATCTCGCTTTCCGCTTTTTCGCTATGAAGGGAGGTGTTGGCTATAACATTATACATTCTATCACAGAATGAATCTATTAGAGGTGCTATGGAGAAATTTCAGCATTTATTAAAAACAATAAGTCGTTAGTTTTCCAAAGGCATACAGGCACTTGTTAGCTTGGGAGCTCAAATCGTTAAACCAGAGGATCCATCATTTGCTAGTATTCCAGGGAAAATTGCCAACGATCCCTGTTACTTGCCTTATTTCAAGGTAACTATTGGTTTCTTTACGTTACTTCCAAAATGCTACTTTTTTCTAACATTATAAAATAGAGCAGCATAGGTGCAATTGACGGTACTCACGTCGATACCCAACTATCCAGCCAGGATAAGGTCGTGTACATTAGTCGTAGTGGTTCAACTACTCAAAATGTCTTGGTAGTATGTGACTTCAACATGTGTTTCACTTTTGTCATGGCGGGCTGGGAATGGAGTGCACATGAAAATCAGCTTTTCTCTTATGCAACTAGGAATAAATCACAGTATTTTCCTCACCCATCTTTAGGTATGATTTGATTTGTAAATGTACTAGTTATATGAATTATTTTTCATTAACAGTGAATTCCATAACAGAGAAATACTATTTAGTTGATGTTGGATATCCTATGCAGATGGGCTATCAGAAGCCATATTCAGACAGTAGATATCATATTCCTGATTTTGAGTGAGAAAGTGGCACCATCCGTGGCAGGAAAGAAATGTTTAACAAATGTCAATCCTCATTATGTGGGGTAAATGAAAAAACGTTTGAGTTTGGAAGAAGAAATTGGTAATCTTACGTGATATGTCGTCATATCCATTTCAAAAGCATGTGCATATTGTGGTGGTAACAATGACACTTCATAACTTTATCTGACGACATCTTTCACGTTCAGATACGGACTTTAGGATGGCTGGTAGCGATGAACTGAATGTCTTTAAAGAACCATCAGCATTTGTGGTTGGCCCTTCAGTCCATGAAGATGAGATTGACTCTAACGAATTTGGGGTTCATAACGCTGAGGGTGTGGCTGAGATGATTGCTTTAAGGGAGTCAATCGCAGATGCTATCTATGGCAACTGATCCACCAAGTCTTCTTTATTTTGTACACCATAGGTTTATTTTCGTTTATATGTCTTTTTTGTTGTTTTTTTCAAGATCAAACAAATGTTTTTTTTTTTTGCAGGTATAGCAACATGTCTTCTAAGATTTCGGGGACAAGCAATGTTGTTTTGTGTTACTGCAGACTACCTGCTCCGTTACTCACGTCACAGCAGACTCACAGCAGTGAGAGACAGTTCTACGGTTGCCGCAAGGGTTTAGCTCGTTACGATTTCTTCCGATGGGCCGACAGTCTCACATATTACACTGTCAGTAGCGATGGGAATCCAATGTTTTTCCCAGGTTGATAGTGTAGCTGAGGACAGACGTAGTGAGAGTTTCAAATTGAATATTTTAATATTTCTCATTGTAGTTGTACTTGTCTTTATCCTTTTTTTTATTTTTTCTAATACTCACGAGAGTGCGAGAACTGTATGTCATCTTTTGGAACTGATCTGTGATGATTTTATGCTTCTGCACTATATGCTTTTGTACTATATGTCTCTGTTCTTATTTTAGTTCTGTTTCAAATAATTTTACCAGATAGGGGCAAGAATGTCATTTATACAGAAATAACTACCAATAGTTATTCTGAATCAGCTACCTCAAACAGCAAGCCGGCTTATTCTAATAATGTGCAGATTATCATGTTTTCAGAATAATCTGCTTATCAGTAGATTATAAATAATCAACAGTTGCCCTAAACAGATCCAAAATTTTCAAAATTATCTTTAAGAAATTAAAAATATTAAGAAAATAATAATTTTTGTTGTATATTAAGTGATTTATTATTATTTATCTCTTTATCGTTCATTCTATATATAAAGTTATTTAAAATCAATATCATTTTCTCTCTTTTATATTAAATAAGCCGGCTTGGGATCTACTTCGAACGCATAAACTTGAGCTCGAGCTCAAACTCATAAAATAAATCAAGCTCAAGCTCAAGTTCAAGCTGAAAGCAGCTCGAGCTGGACTCGTTTACACCCCTAATCATACATAAAGCTTAACATATCTCTTCTTAAAATTTGAATAGCTTGTGCAGAGCACTTTTCACTTAAATCTTTACAAAGTTGTGTTAATACTTAGTTTCTTAAAACAACTAAAATTTGATATTTAGTTTTTGTTGCATTGTGCTCTTTGCCGAGTTGGGAAGTCGAAGACAGCGAGCTAAGGCCTGCGAGCCGCCGGACTTTTTTGGCATTTAAATTATTTTTCTTCAAAGTAATAAAATATAAAATCTTATATTGTTTATATTAAATCAAATAATTTTAAAATAATTTACATACATTGCATTTTTTTTATATTACTTTCATTCTATGTTGCAGTCCTTTTTTATACCAAATATTAGAATCTTCTAATAATGGGATTCTTCTTTACTCTGCATAATTTTTTAAAATTAAGACCTTGATTAAATCATTTTCACAAAATATATCTCCTTTTTCCGCATTATTGGAGAGAAAAATTAAAGCTTGTGGGAAAAGAAAAGGAGCCGATATTCATCAATTCGATTAATTAACAGAATGATCCATAAAAATACATAATTAATTGTTAAATCAAATCAAATTTTGTCTCAACGTAGATCAATTTTTAACATAATATTTCATTTATATATATATATATATTGCTGAATCCAAATTTGTCCTGTGAAGTGGTAGGTACCTTAAGGGAAAAGTAGAGAGTTGCCTTGTAGGGGCAAACTGAGATATTCCCGGACTATGTGAACCATTTTATATATTATAACTGAAGAGTTACAAGAGAGAATGTGAGAGAGATATCCTTAGAGAGTATGGGTCTACAGAAAAAGCCAAATTTTTTTTTTACATGTTATGAACCCTCCTATTTATTGAAGATAGAGGGTTATGATGTAAAAAATTACATATTTACCCCTTTTTTAATAAAAAAGATAATGAGATAATATTATATTTTATCATGTCTTTTCATATTCATAACGAATTTTGGCGTCTTTTAATAAACCTGGACTTTTTAGTCGACAGATCCTTAAATCCTTTGACCTAGCTAGTTTCAGTTGGCTACATTGCTTGGATATTAGTCGACCTTCGCTTCATAATTCTAGCAGTTTTTAGAAGTGGTAGTGGTCGACCCTAGTATGGCCGGTCGGCTTGCTTTTTTCTTAGTTATCTGGGGATTTTTGATAATTTTTGGACAGTTATGGAGGGAGGGAGGGAGGGAGAGAGAGAGAGAGAGGGGGGGGGTTTATGTTGGTGAGATTGCTAGGGGTATTAGACTTTTGTTTGGTTGTTGAGGAAAATGTTTGTTTTTGATCGGCTTGAGTGGCCCTTTGATCATCATACTTGCCTTTAGTCAATCAGAATAACTCAATCATCCACCAGCACTTCGGTCGGCTGGTTGTCGGTCGATGGTTGGTTCTTTAGCCAGTTGACTTTACAAGCACTTGTAATTTTTTGCTAGAGGGGTATTCTATGATTAATCTCTATTAATATTGGCCGTCAGATTATCACAAGATTTATGCAGAATATTTTTGGTTGTACATATTAAGTTCCTTAATTTGCTTGCTCCTTGATAGCGACAGTTGCAATAAAGATCGGATATTGTCTGAACCTTGCATTACTAATAAGTTCTTAGCTTAGACAGTGTGCAAGCTGCAAAACTCAACATGACACTACACTTAGGATGAAGATGATTTAAAAGTTTTTTATCCTTGAAAAATCTCTTGCATATCATGTTTTTTAATATTATGACATGCTAAGCATAACTTTTGATCATTATCATCCAAAAACATCTTTCTTCTACTAGATGACAAGAGTAACAATATCCAATCATTAAATATCACTAATTTTAATATGATCTAACTCTTATTTCAGGTACTAAATAATACTCACCAGTTCTAACAAAGTCTGAAAGAAATTCTTGAAGTGCGTCAATGTGAGGAGAGGTCCATCATTTCTTCAAACCTGGTAGATACACCCTAAACTCAGGAAAACCTCTCTTGAAGAGCTAATCATCCATATAAAACAGACACCCCAACCAATAGGGACAAAGCGATGCAAAGAATATAAAAAATAGTAATATAACCTGTTACTCATTTGGCATCCAACATTGCAAAAGCGTCATAAAACCCATTATACTCTGACTGAGACTACATGTACAGTTTTGGTGACCAAATTGTTTCTTCATTTGCTACAACATGCACAACGAGAGACAACTACATCATCTCAATAGTTGGCTCTTGGCATTCAGGCGCTGTCGGCGGGTGCCTTCGGCGCCACTCTGCGCAACTCCACCATTTTGTTCTGTTTGGATCTGTTTTAGCTTTGTTTCCCCTCGCTTCAGTTGCGTTGCATTCCTAACATCTTCACCTACAAGATAAGCATAAAAAAAACCATCCTTTAAAGTGTAACTTCATTCAAAAATATGCAAGAAATGTAAAGTAGATTAAGCATAGAAAGACATATCGAAATGTGTTAAGCCAAAATTTGCTTTCTTGCTTGTTTTTGCTCCAAATTGCACTGTTTTTTTGTTTAATTTTCTCCAAAAGTCCATTTCTTGTATCTAAAAACAAAAAATGCAAAATACCTTCCTTTAAAGTGCATTATCATTAAAATTAAGCATAAACAATATATATAAAATCAAGCATATTTTTAGGCGTGTCAACTCCACAAACTTAATTGTTACTTGTCCCCAAGTAACACTAACTTTTAGAAACTAAATATGTTGACTTGTGGTTGTGGGATTCAATAGAGTTTCATATAATTTCATCTCATAAATATTATAGTGTAACTTAGGAGAAATTCTATCAAATCAACTTAGGACTAAACTGTAAGAATAACTCATATTCAACTTCAGAATCTTGATTTTCTATTTACTTCAAAACTTATTGAAACTTGTTTAAAGATTCATAGAAAGTATACAGATAGAATTTAAGCACCATATCAATACCAATCTGACCAATACCTTTTGAAGTAAGAATAAGCTTTGGATTGTTTCTAAGTCTTTCATTTAAAAAGATTCAAGTGAAACCAAAATTTGATTAGGCTTCTCTTCACATATTTTCAATTTTCTTTTTATTTTTGTTTTTTTCTTTTTCAGGATCTTTTTAATTCTTACTTTTTTTTAAGTGAGGATTACTATATATGGATAGACCTTTAATAATTTCAAATTTCACTATCCTCTTACTAAAGTCCAAAACTCAAAACTTTCCTTCACTTTTTAAAAGTGTAAGTATTAATTTGAAAAATGTTTCATTAAAGGCTCAATTCTTATTAAGTATAAATCTAAGAATCTTAGCTATTCAAATATTCAACTCCTTTCTACCATAAATAACAAAATAATTTTCCTAATGTTTCCTACAAAATATCTTAACTCTAGAATAGTTTCTTCACATAGGATTTCAACTAAGTTATTTTTATAACATTCCTAAAATTGAAATTATAGTAACCTAAAGATAACACCACATACCACAAGTTATTTTAAAGATGATATTACATTAAATACTAACTACTGAGGACAAATAAAGTTAAGTTTTAAAAATTTTTCTTCCCCCCAAACTTGAATTTTTAAACATTTTGAAATTAATTCCATAAAATGTAGTAGGAAGAAAAAGTAATTAAATTTACTAGCTACTACAACATCTTATCAAATTCATATACATGCATAATCGGGATAGAATGACTACAGGAGAAAGTAAATCTAGCCTAAAACATGCTTGCAATAATATTAAACTAAAAAGAAGTGTACTAACTTTAAAATATATTTTTTTCCTACCCACAAACTTGATTTTTAACATATTTACCATTCAGTACATATAATATAAGCAGGAATAAAAATAGTTCAGAAATGCTATCTACCACAAATGTCTATCAAAAACATTTACAAGTATTTATCAGGACAGAATAATATGCAGCAGAAAGTAAATCAAAACTAAACATGCCACAATGGAATTGGCTAAACAAAAGTCTAACTAGCATAGCAGGTATCATCATAGGAATATAAAAATGTTCTTCAAGTCCTATATAAAATTGTAACCCAATAACAAACACATATGATAAATGAGGTTAATTCTTCCATTAACTAATCACATCTCCCTAACTTACATCTAAATTCTAACAGAATCACAACACTAATAAATTAGGTACATTTTAAATGATTTTATAGATTATAATCTCAAAGATAAGATTATCCCTGATATATTGGCTCCTAGGCACCAATCTCAGACATCATCTAATCTCTTTAATTAAGCACCTCTAACAGTTATAAATCGTTGTGTAAATTATCCATATGTTATTCATTAAATAGGTTCATGACTTCTATCAAATGAAAATTAAGTCAGAGAAAGGAAGTAACAAAATTGAGATGGGTCAGTCACTGTTCAAATTCATGATATCTCTGGTAAAACTCAAGTCTAGTTGAGACCCCAGTCATACTGGACTCGTCAATACAACTACTATAAGAGAATAACAAGTCTAACAATAATAAGAAGTTAAGGAATCACCTACCTCATGACACACAAAGACCAAATCAAATCACTAACAATCCAAACATTCACCAATCATCAATCAAACATATCAATCCACACTAAAGCAAACACAATACAACATAAACAATCATGACACTCAAACACTCTAAATCAAACCACACTATTAACTATGGGTTGCCTCCCATAAAGCGTTTGGTTTAACGTCGCCAGCCCGATAAATAATTCCACCTAGATCAAAGTTCCCATTAAGTAATCCTCGATCAATCGTCCAATCTTTTCCAAAGCCAGGGATTCCTACAAAATCCTTAAATTGTAACTTTTCTTTCAACTCTTTCTTTTCAGATTAATTCATACCATTGTTCCTCATATTTGTTTCTAGATTCAATATTCTTCTATTAATTTTCTCAATTTGCATATTAATATCATTATCGAAATTTAAAAGAAATAGATCTTTATAAGATAATTCAAGATCTTCCAAATTTTGGATCAGATTCTCTATAGATAATTCAGTTTCAGGATCAAATTCTAGTATGTTACTCATCAGATTCAAGTTATCTTCTAATTCTTCCCTTTGGTACTGATTAAATGGTGGAGGTGGCCTTTTTATATTCATCTTAGTTGAGGAAATAGATTTTTCTAATTCCATAGGAGTTTTTTCCATTGGTCTTTCAATATCCATATCCTCATATCTTAACTCAAAGTTCTTTTGAAACATATCCTCGAATTATCTTCTAAATATTAGTTCGACAACTTTAAATTGCTCATTATTCATCTGCTTAGGGTTTATCTCAGGGTCACTAGGTAAAATCTCTGGGGGTAATTATTATTTGCATTAATAATCTGCCCCAGTTGATTTTTCTTATTCCTTATTTCGGCCCCTTGACTTTCCAACTGACTCTGCATTTGATTAACATCATCTTCTAGTAGTATTTTCTTCTCCTTAGTATGTGGGTTGAAGTTAAAATTATGAGGAAAAGAGAGTTCATTGTTAAAATAACCCAGACTATTCCAATTACATGTCTGATTAAATTGATTGTCTTCCCAAAATTGGTTTTCTCCTCCAAAATTAGTATTCGAGTAAAAGTTTGAATAATTTTCCCAACCTGGATTGTAATAATCAGAATAAGGATTATATATCTCATGGCAAGTAGTTTCAAAATAGTGAGGCTCAATCAATTGTCCAAATGAATTTTTCTTAATAACTGGGGGATCTTGAGGATAACTCTCTCTATGTATTAATCTAATTTCCTCTCAATATCTGCAACCTGAAAAATTAAACTAGTAAGCATATCTTCTTGAAAATTCGTCACTCTTGGGATTTACTCTTTCAAAGCTACTAACAATATAATCCAAATCTGAATATTCATTATATTGTCAATCTATCATTTCTACATTAAATTCATGGTGTTTTTTCTGATTCATCATCCTCCTAAAAGTTCTCTCTAAATCTAAGTCCTAAAATTCAAGATCTGTAGCTCCTGAACTACTCATACAAATTTAAAGACTTAACTAATAGGACAAATATAAAAAATACTTTTGGTATTTTGGATTTTTCTCGAAAATAAACAGACAATAGTTAAACACATTATATTATAATACTATAAATTCTAAATTTAAGTATTATAGGTTTAACTAAAATTCTCCTAAAGTTCTTACTGAAGCTTCCCCGACAACGACGCTAAAAACTTGATGCGCTTCTGGCATGTGCTGTTTTTTCTATGTGTTTTATGTTGGTATGTACAAGCACACATTAGAGGTTGTACACAAGTATACATCGTTCAAGTAATACAGGGCTCTAGTGAAGTCCCATTTAACAATCCCACAGAGAAGTGAGGTAAGTGGTCCTTAGTCAAATTCTAGTATACTACTATCAGACCTTAGTTTGGAAAATCGATTTAAGTGGTTTTTCTAACAAGTACTCTTAAAGGTATGTCTTAAGATTAAACCAACTAATAACTACTCCTAAACGAAAATATTAATTATAAAGATAACCTTTTCTGGGTGGATTGGTTAGAAGAATTTTGAGATGTTAAAAACTACTACTCTTATGCAGTGAATTAGATAATGTAAAGGAATGAGATGCATTTAATATTGTATGTGCTAAATAGGAGCAAGCATTTTTTTTACCCTTTTCCGAGTGCATAAAAAACATTAGCTAATTCAAGGTTTGGTCCCTAAATCAGTGGTTAGGCTAGGAGGATACTGACTCTCACTCCAGAGCTCCCACTTCCCCCTCACCTGAGGGCTAACATCTTGCTTTAGTTTCCAAACACTTAAACCAAATTGAGGATTTTAGTCTCTCACCCTAAAACCTCCAATTCTACGCCGATCAAAGTATATTTCCCTATTTATTACACTCAATCCCATGGATTACATTCTCATCCATAACATTGAATGTGGTTCCACTTTGTTGAGAATTACACCGCCCTCTCAGATCGTAATGTTATTACAATGAATTTTAACACTACAATGGGCCCATATTGCAATGTAAATGAATTGCAAGTAAAAGCCATCACATTTATAATTAAAACTTTTTCTAGCATGCATCCCAATATCCTAAACATAAATCCTAATCTTTGCGAAAGAAAAGTAGAGTGAAAACAATGGCATAATCTTCTCATGCCGCTATTTCCAAACAAGAAAAAAGAGTAAGAAAAACACATCACAAAGCACGAAGAAAACACAACGAAAACTTCATTTCGTCAAAGCAAATCCACTAGGTAAGTGTTTACAAAATCATAAGATAATGAAGAACACAATACTAAAATTTTTCCCCTTGAAAGAAAGATGAAGATCTCTCTCACAAAGTATCTCGCTGATCCATGCAATGCTAGAATATTCCTTGACAGATTCTCTCAAAATCCCCTCACCAATCTCTTCAAAAAAAGTGGAAATCTACATTTTTAATCTTATTCTAAGATCTTTAAACATTCTCCATGCTTTTCTACTCACATGCACCCCTTTTTTGATATAAAACCACTCTATTATAGTGTAGGAACAGATTTCCCAAGAGTTGTCTCAAGAAACCTTCCTAAAAGCATCCATATTCAATGTATATGACAAATAACCGTTCCTAGAGCCATCGGCGCAGTTTTAGGGCGCTGTCGGCGCCCAAAATCGTGGCTCTCAGGATTCTGGAACCGTCGACGCCCTATTAAGCACCGCTGGCGCCACTCTGTGCAGCTCCACCATTTTGCTCCGTTTAGCTCTATTTTAGCTCCGTTTCGCCCCGTTTCAGTTGCGTTGCATTCTTAACATCTTCACCTACAAGATAAGCATAAAAATAACATTTCTTTAAAGTGTAACTTCATTCAAAAATATGCAGGAAGTGTAAAATAGATTAAACATAGGAAGATATTGAAATGTGTCAAGTCAAAATTTACTTTCTTGCTCGTTTTTGCTCCAAATTGCACCGTTTTTTCTTTTTTCTCCAAAAGTTCATTTATTGCATCTAAAACCAAAAACATGCAAAATATCTTCCTTTAAATTGCAATATCATTAAAATTAAACATAAAATATGTATGAAAAATCAAGCATTTTTTTAGGCGTGTCAATCATATTTATTCTTTTCAAGTTCTATGCGGGTACGAATCAGTTCAAATACTATCTCTACAAAACTCACCGCAAGGGTTGAGTGGCAAGTCACTGAAGGTTGCATAGTCCTATGCTGATCACTAACACTCACTTATGCCTTATTCCAGGGAACTGTTACTAATACCAGTCACCTCTGTGGTAGTCCTCTCATCTTCCAAATTTGAAAGTGCATGATAGGATGTTAGCAATTTGTGGACTCCTCTTCGTGGGGGTGGGGGGGCCTTCAAGAAAAGTTTCAAACACAAGAAGATTAAGCACAATACATGCTTCAATTAGCTCCAATCTTCATATCTCCTCGAATTCCCCAAAATAACTTATCTCAAAGTTAGTCCCAAAGTTGCACCAAAATGTACAAGGTAATGCAATAAGTTCTCATATCAGAAATAATATAGCACCCCACATCTATTTATAGTGGGAAGTACCGACCCTACTAGGAATTCATGTGACTAAGGCTTTTTGAAATAATGTACTATTTCCCCCTAAAAAGATGAAATGAGATTTGAGTACTACAAATAAAGAATACTATACAATAGAAAGAAGATACCCTACCTATTTTTTACAAAGAAATGATAGTCGAAAATCATGATTTTCTTTCTTCTTTCCTCTTTTATGTGCAAGAGGTCTATTCCTCATTGTGAGTTGTGGGTCTAACGATATCTGTCTCATCAATTAAAATTGCAAAAACATGTCAAATTGTGTGCGTGTGAGAGTATATATATATATATATATATATATATATATATATATATATATATATATATATATATATATATTTGTGCAATTAGTTGCTTGTTGGTTGGCAGTTTCGGCGTAAGACACTCTTTGCACGATTTCGAATCCATCGGGTCGAATTAACGTATATGAGGTGGACGGACACGTATCACGATCTATGTTTTTTTAAAAAAAGTATGTATGTGTATATATATATATATATATATATATATATATATAATTTCGAAAATTATTGCTGAATGGCCTAAATAATTAATATGAGGCCATTTTCGTTTTATCGAAATTATTTGCGATTTTGTTTGAACTCGTTATATGTATAAATCTTTTGGCGATGAATATTGACTTTTGAAAGTCGAATTATCCTTTCGTTTTTGACGTCATTGCTTCTGTAACGTTATAAATCGCTAAATGTGTTGTATTGATGTTATGCGAATCATGTGTTGGATTTGACGACAATTCAAAATTAATACCTAATGTTCAAAAGAATAATACGAAATGACAAATTTTTACCCAAGAGATCCAAATAAATTTCGGTTTTGTTTCGAAGGATGTTGCAAGGAAATACTGTTTGAATTTTGAGGTTTGAAAGTCGGATTATCGTCTCCCAAAAATTGAATTATCATGAGACTTCTTATATCATTTCTAATAACAATTTTACTGTTTCCAAGGAAAAAAAAAAACAAAAAAAAAAAAGGAGATTTAAATACATACCACTCAATTTCTTTGTCATTACATATTACAGTCAAATTTTTCATACAAAAAACTTCTGAAAAAATGAAATTGATTAGTGCTAGGAAATTTATGGCGGCAGAGTAATAGATTATTGTCTCAGCGTTCCATAAAAATTAAACACACACTTAGATAATTAAAGAACAGTATGCAGGAGGAGATACATTGATTTTTTACATGAATAACTCTTGTAAGGGTAAATAATCACAGGATATAGACCAGTTTAAATAATCCACTATGAATGATGAGTACATGTATCCACTCTTCTCCCGAATTAGAAACGATGAAATAACAAAGTTGGATACCCCTGATCTGGCTGTAGTTCTTGGCGACAGCTGGCTGCATAGGCTATAGTTCATTATCATGGAGGTAGTAGCCCGTCCTGAGTGTTGTCGACGGTGGCTGTAGTGTTAGCTTGTCGAAGTATTTTAGTTGATAATCATGATAGCAGTTGGCCAGGTGGGTCGTAGATGATTGCTTCATAATCGTCAATTAGCCATAAAGGCCTTAGTAGGGAGTTACAAGAGCTGCGGATCAAGTAGGCTATATAAGTCATAGTAGTGAGTTGCGATGAAGCCTGTAAGCTGCAAGGGGCCTGTGTTAGAAGTTGTACGAGCTGTGTACCACTTAGGCCGTTGTGGTGAGTAGTATTTGCTTCTTTAGGCAGCAAGGGCCAGAGTCGGAAGCTGCATAAGCTATGGATCACGTAGGTCGTAGTTGTTTATGTAGGTCGTAGTGATGAGGGTCGGAGCCTGGAGTTGTACTAGATGTGGACCACATAAGTTGTAGTCGGTCACGTAGGCCATAGTAGTGAGTTATGACGGTTGTGGGTCGCGGGTTGCCAGAGTAAGGAGCTGCATGAGCATATGTGAGGTGCGTCGTTACACCATTCTTGGGGTTCATTGTTACAATGTCTTTGGAGTTTGTTGTTGTACTATACTTGGGCTGTGATGTTACACCGTCTTTGGGGTGCATTCCTACACCATCTTTAAGGTCAGCCCGATGATCGGGATAATGTGCTACTTCGCAGGTTGTTTTGCGACTCCACAACATCAATTGTTACTTCGCATGATGCTTCATCGCAAGGAGTGGGCGGCGGCCGATGGTGGTGGGTGGTGGATGGTGGTTGGCAACTGCAAGAGTATGATGCAACTTCGGCTTCTCCAAGCTTCAGTCTTCTTCAGGCTTCAAGCTCCCTCTCATGAGAGAGATGATACTTTATTTATAGAGTCTCAGTTGCAATTAATGAAGAAATATGACAATACGACTCAGAGGACTTCCCTGGATCAGACAAAATTTGATGGACATTTGAGTCTCTTATTGATGTGGGAATTGAGTGATCTTGGACTCATTGGATTTGTCTTGTGGAGACGCTCGATTTTACCATAAGTTCACAAGATTTAACATTCGTTTAACCTTTCACATATACCCAAAAAGCTTTCAAAACTAATTTAATGTCCTAATTTAAGTTTGTTCTAACTTATATTTAACTATTTGCGGTATCATTGGGTCCCTCTCGTTAATCTGATTAGTTTGGCTATAAGTTTGTAAAAATCCGAATTATGGAAGACTCGTACTCGAATTTTGAACATTCCTTGCTCAAAAAGATTACCTCGAGCTCGATGCAATGCCTCAGGATTCATGTCGGATGATAGATCTATTGATGACATAAAAAAAATAATGATATTTATGATTTGATATGAAAGATTTAGTTGGTATAATAGTAGAAAAAAAAAAGGTGTTAGATATCTAAATACACTGGAATTGCAGTCGTTAAAATTATTATCATAATTTTATTCGTAATTCCAATATATAAAGAGACATAAATTTGTAAATTTTATATAAAACATTCATTGGAGTTTCCATATTCAAATGAGCGATTAATATCACGTGTCAACTTAAGAAGTTGTCTATGAATTATGATCATAACTTTTCAAATCTGTTTCCTTGTATGTATATTCTTCTCTGCCTACCTAAATATTAAATTTGTCTAAAAATTAAATATGTCCTCCAACTTTTAAATTTCACCTGGTGCTCTATCGTTGCGTTTGGTTTGAAGTCTAATTTCACATGCAAAATGTGAAATATTTTGCCACGAAAAGATTCCAGAACCTTAAATTTGAAGAATTAGGATTCGCTATTCGTCTGGGAATGTAAGCAAGTCTTTTGAATGAGTAGATTGTGTCCTTGATTGAAGCATGAGATTGGCTACGTAATGCACTTGAAACGAGACCTTAATTCTACACGTTCAAATTGACTTACCAGCCAGCTTATTTGATTCAGTAGCACATCAAATTTAACTTGTCAGTTATTCATTGAAGTGGTTCCCCAGTCAAACTCATTGAGCAACAAACCGTAATTCCATGTGTTATATACCTGTGTATAGGGAGACTTTGTTTTTCTCTGTTGGAATTTTGGAACAAATAGCCCATTTGGGTACAACTCTTACATAGACCAATATCAAGTCAGGAGTTTTCTCTTTTTTGCTTCGTATAATGATAATCTATTTGGATGACCCATTTGATTTAATCATAAAATATATTTTAAATAATAATAATAATTGTTGCATGCTAAAAAAATTCATGATGGTAAAGTAGTCATTCATTGTCCCAACGTAATATAAAAATTCAATACACAAAAATATAATAAAATTTTGTGAAAGAAGTTGCAATAATTTTTATGTGGAAAAACCCACAAAGATAAAAAAAAAATGGGACTAGCCTATTCAAAGAAATCCATTATTTGTTTGTAAATAAAGGGCATCTCTTCTCACCATAAGGAGAACATAGTTATAATCTTATACTTAAAACTATACTTGTATTTATATAGCTAAAAAACTACAAGTATTTTGAACCTCAATAACAATTGTACTTTGGCTACAACAGTTGCAAGTAATGGTCGGCCTCGACCGATGGTCGATGGGCAACAAATGGTGACGACGGGCGGTGATCGAGGGTGATTGGCAGATACAAAGACTAGTGGTCGATGATAGTTGGTGGCTATTGAGACGCTTGCTTACTCACCGGGCCTTTTCTCTAGAACAGATTTTAAAATTTTACTTCTCATTTTCTTTTTCTCATTCCCCTGCAAGTGAAGAGAGTAAGCCTATTTAATGTTTTTGGGAAAAAGTATTCTGGTCTTTTGGTGTATAACATTGCTAACCAACTGACCAGACTGTCTATGTTAATCACAATTGATTATAGGTATTTTTTTATGGATTGGTGATCCTTAATGACCTCAAAATTAAGCGATCTCAATCTCGTTAGGTTCCACTCACCAAGATGCTCACATTGACAGTAAATATGTCTGATTTAGAGTTCATTTGATCATTCAATTGATAACTCAAAGTTTCTAATTGTGCTTCAATAACTTGTTTAGAACTAGATTGTATCAAATTAGAATCGCTGAGTTTATCTTGTTTAGACGCTCAATTTGACTATAAACTTGCTAAAATTAAGGTCTGAATGACCGCGAAATTGAATTTGAAATATTTATTGCTAAAATATGCGTTGAGAGTCATGTTAGATGAACTTTTATTGATGACACATCAGTTGCCCTCCTATTTCAAAAATACATGTCATTAAAAAATCCCCCATATTTGTATGCTGGTTAGAGCAAGAATCTCTTACATTTCTATTTATTCAAAATTACTCATAGGTGTTACATGGAGTTTTGAAAATGCTAAAATTGAGCGGAAATTGCTGAAAAAAGTGAAACTGCTCCAAAAGAATTACTTTAACATATTGCCATTGTCACTGTTTATAACGATTGTACGTGTTTGGGAGTATAAGTATTCATGCTCGGTTGCACTTTTACATGTGCCCGAGCAAAAGAGCGGAATTGTATGCACAAGAAAGTAACAACGTCCACAGGCAACTACGAGAGTGAGCGAAAGCTTAGCAGCATGCGAGGAGGAGGCAGATGCAACAGTGAGAGCAAGTGTGCGCGAGTATGCACATGGTTGTGTAAATAAGTACGTTCGAGTACTAGCGCGTACGCGCTCTTATCTGCATTGCATGAGAATGGTCGTGCAACCTTTCATGCACATAGAACTATTCCCACACACTGCACTTGGGCATGGGTAAGCACTGGACCCTCATGCATTTGCCTAAGCACTAACTAATTCACTTTCGGTGCGGACCTCCAAAATTTAAATTTTGGAGTTTTATTCCAAATTTTTTACTATAAATACTTCTTTTGAGGGGGAGAGAAGTCACGCACATTCTCTAAAAACTGTAGTTAATTAGTTTATGATAATGTCACTTTCACCAAACCGAGCTGCTATTGTCTTCTCTTATTCAGGCTGCTGTTGCTTTCAGGCTGATGGTGTCTATCCTTATTGAGCTGCTGTTGCCTTTCCATATGAAGGCTGATGGTG
Organism: Papilionanthe hookeriana x Papilionanthe teres; assembly: GCA_022702705.1. Classification (NCBI taxonomy): domain Eukaryota; kingdom Viridiplantae; phylum Streptophyta; class Magnoliopsida; order Asparagales; family Orchidaceae; genus Papilionanthe; species Papilionanthe hookeriana x Papilionanthe teres. Next base: position 71,938,049 of record CM040423.1, read on the forward strand.
CCCATCTATAATAGAAAAAATAATTTTGATTTATGAAGTTCTTGGGATACATGTTGAAAATAATAAAAAATAAACATGAAATCAGTCATGACGAAAAGAAATAGAAGCTTTCAAGTATTTTTAATCTAAAATCATTGAGTTTTAAGTTATTTTAATTGTATTTTTTGTTAGAATTTTTCAACGAGTTGTCTCACAAGCTAATTTGTTGAGTTAAAATGTTTTAAAATTTAGCTCAGTAGCTCATGAAATTAACTTGTCAATTATTCATCAAGGCGGTTTACTAGTCAACCTCATTAAGCTACAAACCATGATTCCTTTTGTTATATACCAATATATAAGGAGACACTATCTTTATTCGTTTGAATTTGGGAACAAATAACCCATTGGGCTACAACTTCCACATTGACCAATCTTTATCCAATTCAAGATTTTTCTCTTTTGCTTATTGTAATGATATTCTATTTGGAAGACGCATGATTTAGCCATAAAATATATTTAAATAATAATTATTATTATTATTGTGTCAAAAAATTTATGTTGATAGAGTAGTGGTTTATTGTCATAGTGTTATACAAAAATCCATCACACAGAAAAATAATAAAATATAGCGAAGGAAGACACTAGAAATTTTATGTGGAAAAAACTTATAAAAGAAATAACTTAAGTGGCATCTCAAACTAACGCATGATTTGGCTTTACATTTTCGCAAGAAAAATTATACAATGTTTCAATCCTGTAATTTATTTAAAAATTTAGGACATATATCTATAAGGTCGTGAGAAAGTATAGGAAGCTAAGGATTTATTTCGTACTAGACGAATAACCTCGATATCCTAAGACTAAAATGATGTTTACCGAAGAAAGTACAATATCAAAACTTAGTCTAAAGAAAGATAACACACATGTTATTATCTACTCATTCTAAACATTCAGTCTAGTGAAGCAATCCACCCTAACCAAATACTTCTAACGAGCAAACCATAAAATTTTTTACTCCTATGACATCTGTGAGTGCTGAAGAGGTAAAGAAATTAATTAATATTTTTTTTTGTTAAAACAACCCGGCCAAGACGCCTATGGCTTTTCATCTTCCCGTAATGTCAAGTTCCCTGATTTACTTAATCCAGAGAGGTAGTTATACCTACTTCGACAAGAAGATTCTTGTCAGCAACTATGAATTGTGTTGTCCAAGAAATCATCGTAGACCTAGTTATAAAGGGTTAAAGTTGCGTTTAGTGATGTTGGTTCGTTAAGGTTTCACCTTAAGTTTTAGTGCCTTTTGAATTTTAAGTTATTAAAAAATTTAGTTGCTTGCGACTTCTTAGTCGTTTTTCTTTATATTCCACTTTATTTTATTTTATTTTTGATTTGTAGTGATTGAATTTAAACATCTTTATGATTTAAAAGAAAATATTTTAGTTAAGTTTAAATGATTTATAGAATCCTTCGAGTTTTCATAGGGTTCTTCATAATTGAATTTCAAAGGACCTCCACAATTATCCGGTCGTTCTACTATTCTTTTGAAATCTTTACTAATCATGTTTGATGAATTATCGATTTGAATTTTATTCAAATTTATTTAAGGAATGATCTTATATTTTTTATATATTTTTTTATTTCAATTCTTCTCGACTTGTCTTTTTTTTTTTTTTTTTGTGAGATTTTCATTTGATTTGAAATTTCGTAGAGAAGTTAGAAGAATTTTGCTTTTTTGATTTATGAAGGTTAATTTGAGTGTCTTAATGATGTAACATTTGAGTGATCTTGAACTCATTGAATTCGTTTTGTCGAAAACCTCGATTTTACCAAAAGCTCAGAAAATTCAACATTCCATTTAACATATTCTCATATATCTTTCAGAAGTAATTTAATGGCTTAATTTGTGTTTGTTTTGATTATATTTGACTATTTGCTGTATCATTGAGTCCCTCTCATCGATCTGGTTAGTTTGACTGTAAGTTTACTAAAATCGAAACTATAGAAGACTACTAATTGAATTTTAAACATTCCTTGTTCAAAAAATTGGCTCGAGATCCGTGCAATGCCTTAGGATTCGTGTCATGTGATAGATCCATCGACTACGTATAAAAAATAATGATATTTAATTTTGTGATATAAAAGATTTGGATGGTATAAAAGTTAAAAAAAAAAGAAAAAGAAAAACAGGTATCTAAATACACCGGAATTGAGAGCATACAGTTGTTAAAACTATTATCATAATATTATTCGTATTCCAATATATAAAGAGACATAAATTTGTAAATTTTATATAAAACATTCATGGGAGTTTTCATATTCAAATGAGCGATTAATATCACGTGTCAACTTAAGAAGTTGTCTATGAATTTCGCTCATTACTTTTCAAATCTCTTGGCTTGTATGTATATTCTTCTCTGCCTACCTAAATATTAAATTTATGTCTAAAAATTAAATATGTCCTCCAACTTTAAATTTCTCGTGGTGCTCTATCGTTGCGTTTGGTTTGAAGTCTAATTTCACATGCAAAATGTGAAATATTTTGCCACGAAAACTTTCCAGAATCTTAAATTTGAAGAATTAGGATTCGCTGTTCGTCTGTGAATGTAAATCTTTTGAATGAGTAGATTGTGTCCTTGATTGAAGCTTGAGATTGGCTACGTAACGCAGTCTAAACGTGAGCTTAATTCTACACGTTCAAATTGACTCACCAGCCAGTATTTTTATCATAAACCAGATCAAATTTTGCTTGTCAGCTATTTACTGATGTGGTTCCCTAGTCAAACTCATTGAGCTACAGACAAGAATTCCTTGTGTTATATTCCTGTGTATAGGGAGACTTTGTTTTTCTCTGTTGGAATTTATGAACAAATAGCCCATTTGGGTACAACTCTTACATAGACCAATATCAAGTCAAGTCAGGAGTTTTTTTCTTTTTGCTTGGTGTAATGATAATCTATTTGGATGACCCATTTGATTTAATCATAAAATATATTTTAATAAATAATAATAATGGTTTCATGCTCAAAAAATTCATGATGATAGAGTAGTCATTTGTTGTCCCAACGTAATATAAAAATCCAGTACACAAAAATATAATAAAATTTTGTGAAAGGAGATACAATAATTTTTATGTGGAAAACCCCCGAAAAGTAAAAAAATAATAGGGCTAGCCTATTCAAAGTAATCCATTATTTATTTGTAAATAAAGGGCATCTCTTCTTACGATAAGGAGAACATAGTTACAATCTTATACTTAAAAACTATACTTGTCTCTGTATAGCTAGAACACTACAAGTATTAAGAACCTCAACAACAGTTGTAGTCTGGCTACAATAGTAGCAAGCAATGGGCGCTCACAACCGGTTGTCGACGGCGAGAAATGGTGATGATGGGCGGTGATTGAGGATGATTGGTAGATACGTAGGCTAGTGGTCAATGATGGTTGGTAGCTATTGAGATGCTTGCTTACTCACCAGACCTTTTCTCTGGAACAGACTCTAAAACTTTACTTCTCATTTTTCTTCTCCTCCTTCACCTGTAAGTGAAGAGAGTAAGCCTATTTAATGTTTTTGAGAAAATGCATTTTGGTCTTTTGGTATATAACATTTCAATTGATAATTCAAAGCTTCTAATTGTGCTTCAATAACTTGTTTGGAACTGGATTGTACCAAATTAGAATCGTTGAGTTTATCTTGTCGAGACGCTAAATTTGACTATAAAATTGCTAAAATTAAGGTCTGAATGACCGCGAAATTAAATTTGAAATATTTATTGCTAAACTATGCGTACAGAGTCATGGTAGATGAACTTCTATTGATATGGCACATCAGTTGCCCTCCAATTTTGGGATATCGATGCTTGTATCGTTCAAAAATATAAGTCATTAAAAAATCTCCTATCATAACTTTAGGTATCCCCCTATTTGTATGCTGGTTAGAGAAAGAATCTCTCACATTTCTATTTATCCAAATTTACTCATAGGTGTTACATGGAGTTTTGAAAATGCTAAAATTGAGTTGAAATTGCTAAAAAAGGTGAAATAGGCAGTTCAAAAGAAATACTTGAACATATTGCCACTGTCACTGTTGATAACGATTGTACATAGTATAAGTATTCATGCTCGGTTGCACTTTTACATGTGTGCGAGCAAAAGAACAAATCGTATGCACAACAAAGTAGCAAGGTCCACAGGCGATTGCGAGAGTGAGCGAGAGCTTAGCGTCATGCGAGGGGAGGCGGATGCAACAGTGAGAGCAAGTGTGCGCGAGTATGGACATGCGTGTGTAAATAAATACGTGTGAGTGCTAGTGCGTAACCGCTCTTATCTGCATTGCATTAGAATGGTTGTGCAACCTTCCATGCACATAGAACTATTCCCACACACTGCACTTGGGCGTGGGTAAGCACTGGACCCTGGTGCATTGGCCTAAGCACTAACTAATTCACTTCTCTTGCGGAGAGAAGTCAGGCACATTCTCTAAAAATTGTAGTTAATAAGTTTAGTAAATATTACTTTAACCCATCCAAGCTGCTATTGACTTCTCTTATTCAGGCTGCTGTTGCTTTCAGGCTGATGATGATGTCTATCCTTATTGAAACTGCTGTTGCCTTTCCATATCAAGGCTGAAGGTGCCTATCTATAATAGAAAAAATAATTTTGATTTAGGAAGTTATTGTGATATATGTTAAAAATAATAAAAAATAAATAGGAAATTAGTCATAAGGAAAACAAATAGAAGTTTTAAATATTTTTAATCTAAAATCATTTAGTTTTAAGTTATTTTAGTTGTATTTTTGTTAGAATTTTTCAACAAGTTGTCTCACAAACTAATTTGTTGAGTTAAAATATTTAAAAATTTATCTCAATAGCTCATCCAATTTAACTTGTCAAATTCATCGATGTGGTTCATTAGTCAACCTCATTGAATGTCACAAACTAGGATTCTTTTTTTAATACTCATATATAAGGAGACACTATTCTTATTGGTTTGAATTAGGGAACAAATAGCCCATTGGGGTGCAACTCCCACAGTGACCAATCTTTATCCGATTCATGATTTTTCTCTTTTGCTTGTTGTAATGATAATCTGTCTGGATGACCCATGATTTAGTCATAAAATATATTTAAGAAATACACAATAATTATTGTGTGTCACAAAATTTATGTTGATAGAGTAGTGATTTAGTGTCATAGTGTTATATGTAAATTCATCACACACACAAATAATAAATTAAAGCAAAGTGAGACACTAGAAGTTGTATGTGGAAAAATCTTAGAAGAGAAAAAATCTAGATGACATCTCAAACTAACATATGATTTGACTTTACATCTTTGAAAAAAAAGTTATACAATCAATCCTGCAATTTATTAAAAATTTAGGATGTATATCCCACCATATAAGATCGTAAAAGAGCATAGGAAGGTGATGATTTATGTCGTTGATGACCCTTAAAATTAACTAAATTTTTATATCATTTTTAACTAATATTTTAAGGATATTGCGCTTTAATGAAATGTATTTCTTATGTTTTTGGTTGCAGGTACAAGAAAATAAGTTTATAAAGAAAAATAATATAAAAGGAGTAAAAGGAGCAAAAATGAGTCAATTGAAGAAAAAAACAAAAAAGAGCCGACTCTGGCGCCCAGGTGCCAGACTCAGCAGGGAGTTCTAGAGCACTTGTGGACGATTTTGTAATGATTATTGATGACTCAGAAGCGATCTAGAAGCCTCTGGATAATTTCTCATATGTTATAAACAAAATACAATGAATTTAGACACATGGAATCAGTTATTCAACGAAGAGATGCGACTCAAAACCTGAAGGGACGTGCCCATTCACGCAGAAGACTGGCGCCTAGGCGCCACAGTTACCTTCTAGAATATTCAATGAATTTGGACGAATTTTGAAGATGTTCCTGAAGCAACCCCTGGTCATTTTCGAAGCTCTATAAATAAAGGACAATTCTACAACAAAGGGTGGTCGTTTCGAGTGTGTAAGTGTTATAAGAGTGAAAGGGGTGTGTCACTTCATTTAGAAAAAGAGTGTTTTGTGTTATTTACTTTTCCTTAGTGGGAATTCAGAGTGTTGGAGTCTTGTTGAAGTCAAACAAAGTCAGAGAAACTTCAAGGATTGCTTAGATATTATTCTAGATAAGTATTTATAATTTAGTTCTTAAGTTTTGTACTTTGAATTTAAATTATATAAATATGATTTGTGATGTGAATCCTATGCTTTCTGAGTTTTCTTCTTATCTTTCTCCCTACGAATATGAAATGATTAAAATAAAGATTTGATTTAGTTTTGAGAACTTATTTTTCTTCATTAATAATTTGTGATGTTACTTTACCTGATTTTCATTTACACTACAACTTGATCACTTGTAATATTAAAATCTGTGGAGAGTTCTTAAGACCTGACTGTGGACTAAGAATTCTTAACTTGTAAGTATCACATCTCCCTTGGAAAGGTAGATGGTAAATTCTTAAAGGGAGGTGCGAATATATAGAGAGATAATCTTTGAAGGGCGTAGAGTTGAATAGGTTTTTAGAGTGACAGGCTAAATTCTATCAATTTTGTTTAAGAGGAGGTGACGGGTCACTAGTAGGCCCGACCATAGGCACCCATGGGGGGAAACTAGAAGTAAGAGCCTAGAACTTCGTCCCTTACTACTAATAATAATCCTGACCTTATCTTCTAAAACTAGTCATTGTTCATTAGATGCTATAACAAGGGTAAAAAATAATTATGCTCCTCTTCATTACATTACCACATTATTTAAGTTCTCAAACTAAATTAGATGTTTACTAATCATTAAATATTTCGTATGGGGAAAGAATCTTTGTTTATTGTGTTGAAGAATTTAAATTACTATTTTATTTTCAATTGCTACTTTAAATAACTTACATATTCATACTTGAAAATTGATTAGTTTATAAATAGATTTTTCATCTTTCTTTCCTTATTTATTTGTACTTAACCTTCCCCATGGGATCGATATCTGTGGCTTAATTAGAAAGTCCTATATTACTTGAAACAATATGTATACTTGCGTAGTACCTCTAGAGTGCGATTTATATTTATCAAAACTTTAATCTTTAATTATCGTACATTATTCACTTAATCGGATTTGAGGTCAAGTTTGACCATAATTTTATAAGCTATTTTACTTGCGTAATTGCGGTCGGGTCAAGTTTTTGGCGTCATTGTCAGGGAATATCAAATATCTGCTCTAAAAATTAAATAATTAAGGAAAGATAAAAACTTTATTTTTATATAATCTTTATGTTTTAATTTTATTAATTAATTAAATAATATTTTTTAATTTCTTCTATACGAAGTTCAGGATCTGAAGAATTAATACCTTACAATTCTGAATTAGAACGTGCTATAAGAAGAATTAGAAAAAAAAGAAGAATTCATAATTTCCTAGAAATAGATAATATACCTCACAACAATACGCAACAAAATATTGCAAAAAATCAAAATCAAAATCAACATAGACCTTTAAGAGAGTATGCTAACCCTACAGCTGATTAAATTCATTTAAGCATTCAAATCCTTGTTGTAGCAACAAACTCATTTGAACTTAAACTTGTAATTATACAAATGGTCCAAAATGATCAGTTTGGAGGATCTCCTACTGAAGATCCTAATTTACACCTTGCTAATTTTCTAGAACTTTGTGCTACTTTCAAATATGATAATGTTTCTGATGATCCTATTAGGCTTAGACTTTTTCCTTTTTCTTTAAGGGATAAGGCTAAGATATGGCTAAATTTATTAGCAACTGGATCTATTAAAACTTGGGGAGAAATGACGCAAAAATTTCTAGCTAAGTATTTTCCGCCTTCCAAAACTGCAAAACTTAGAAATGATATAACTTCATTTACTCAATTTGAAGGAGAAACTATTTATAAAGCATGAGAATGATTTAAAGAACTTCTTAGAAAGTGTCCACATCATGTTTTACCAGACTAGCTAATTATACAAATATTTTATAATGGATTAATAGGTTCTCTTAGATCTATTGTAGATGCTGCTGCTGGAGGTTTCCTAATGGCTAAATCATTTGATGAAGCTTATGCTTTAATAGAAGAAATGACTACCAATAATTTTCAATGGCTTTCTGATAGAATAAATACTAAAGAGTGGCTGATATACAAAAAAATGAAGCCTTTTTTATTTTAGTATCTCAAGTTGCTGCAATATCAAAAAAATTAGATAGTTTGTCTCAATTTTCGCATTTAAGTAATGATAATTCTGGAATTACTGATGAATCTCAAACTTTAGAGACATTGCAAGCTATCGCTAGCAAAACTAATAACCAACCTAACCAGATTGGAAATTGGAATTATCAAGATAATTCTAACTATCGACCTTCTTATCCTCCTGGTTTTAATAACCAGCAATTTAAGGAAAAGAAACTGTCTATAGAAGAATTAATTTTACAAATGGGTAGTTAGTTACAAAGTTGATCACAAAAAAATACATTAAGAAATTCATATATATTTTTGATGAAATTGCACTTTAAAGAAAGGTATTTTTTTATTTTACTGCAGGAATGAAGATTTATAAGTGATGGAAGCAAAAAGCATGAAATGGAGTGAATTTGGATAAAAAGGAAGAAATTCATGCAAATTGAACTAAGTCGCCGACGGCGAGATCGATGCCGCCGACGGCGAGATCATAAGGAGAATTTTTGAAGGAATTATAACTACCTCGCCGACAGCGAGCCCGAGCCCGCCGACAGCGAGATCACGTGGTTTGAAGACCTTCTAGAAGCCCCGCTGAAGGCGAGGTCGTTTCCCGCCGACGGCGAGACAGTTCAAAATGCAAATACATTGAACCTGGACGCTTTTTGAAGAGGTGTTTAAGCATCCCTTGGACCTTTTCCTACCTCTATAAATAGAGGACGAATTTTAGTCTTTTGTGTGTCTCTTTTTGGTGTCTTAAGTGTGTCTGGTGTTTGTCATTAGTGAGTTTCTTGAGTTTATTTGTATTTGAATGCTATTTAGTTAGAAGTTTGCTGTACTAGAAGGAAAAGTCAAAGGAACTTCAAGGAGTCTGCTTGGGGAGAAAATTAAGATAAATATCTTTGTTTATTGTTGTTGTTAACTTTAAATGAAATCCATGCTTTGTTTTATTCCCATGCATTCTGAGTAGTTTTCTTAGTCTTTCTCCTTGTTTATGAAAATTATTCGAATTGATGAAATTAAATAGAAGTACCTAATATATTAAAATAAATTGTGATAATTTTTACTTAAAAATTAATTTACTTTCAGTCTGGCCAATTGAGTTGTTAAAATATGTTGAATTATCAACTATAGTAAATATTACATCCAATATTTAGAGAAGTCAAAAACCTTGGAAGGAGGGTGCAAATAAATAGGGAAATATTAATTATCAGATGTAGAATTGGACATTTTAGTGTGACAGACTAAAATATTCAATTTGGTCCTATTGTTTGAGAGCTGAAGTGTAGATGTTAGCCCTCGGGTAAGGGGAACGTGGGAGCTACGAAGTGGCGACTAGTATCCTCCTGACTGTACCGCAAATTCGAGTAATAAAACATAGGATTAGTCGACGTTCTTTGCACTCGACTAAAGGGTAAAGAATAGGAATGCTCTATTTGTCACAATACAATTTAAAGATTCTATTTAAATTAGTCATTCACTTAATTTTCTAAAAACAAGGAGAATGATACTTTTTCGAATTATTTAAATCAACTTTATTTCGAAGCATTAGTTTACTTTAGTTTGCTTTAGTTACTTTAAAATTCCGATTACTATATTAGTAAGTAATTCCTTTAAATTTAGTCGATAACAAATCTGTTAAAAACTTCCCTGTGGGATCGATAACCAGGACTCCACTAGAGCCCTGTATTACTTGATACGATACGTATACTTGCGTAGAATCCATATTATACATTCCATCATTAAATCATTTAATTTGCAAACATATTAAAAAGTGGGTCAAGTTTTTGGCGCCGTTGCCGGGGAAGTAAAGAAATTATTTACTAGAGTAACAAAATATTTTAAAATTTATTTATAAAATTATATGCGAAAATTTAGAAACGAAAATTTAATACCATACGATTCAGAATTAGAGCGTACAATTAAAAGAATTAGAAAACAAAAAAGAGAAACTATAAATTTAACACAAATGACAAATATTCCTGAAAATGAAAATATCAATCAACCAAGACCATTACGAGATTATGCCAACCCTACATTAGATGAAATTCATTTAACTATTCAAAACCACGATGTAGTGCTTAACTCATTTGAACAAACTCGCGATTATCCAAATGGTACAAAACAATCAATTTAGTGGTTCACCTACTTGAAGATGCTAATTTACATCTTGCTAGTTTTTAGAACTTTGTGCCACTTTCAAATATGAAGGAGTATCTAACGATGCTTATTAGACTTAGACTTTTTCCTTTTTCTTTAAGGGATAAGGCTAAAATGTGGTTAAATTCGTTGCTCTTGGATCTATTAAAGCTTGGGGAAAGTTATCATAAAAATTTCTTTCCAAATATTTTCCACCATCTAAAACTGATAAGCTTAGAAATGATATAACTTCTTTTAGTCAGTTTGATGGAGAATCAATATATGAAGCTTGGGAGAGATTTAAGGAACTTCTTAGGAAATGCCCACATCATGTGTTACCAGATTGGTTAATTATTCAAACATTCTATAATGGATTAGTAGGATCTTTAAGATCAATCATCGATGCTGCTGCTGGAGGATCATTAATGTCAAAACCATTTGATGACGCCTATGCACTAATCGAAGAAATTGCAACCAATAATTTTCAATGGCCTGCTGATAGAATGAATCCGAAAAAGATAGCTAGTATTCATGAAAATGATGCAATATCTATGTTAGCTTCACAAATCGCTGTTGTATCTAAAAAAATTAGATCATTTTGGAATGAATTACTCTCCAACTATATCAGAAGAAAATTCATCTGGACAACTTATAGAATCCCAATCTCAATATGAAACTATAAATGCAATTAATAACAGACCCAATAACCTTTATGCGAATTATTATAATCCTGGATGGAAAAATCATCCTAATTTTAATTGGAATAATAACACAACTAATCAACCATGGATGAATAACATAACACAACCATTAGGAATCCCTTCCAATCAAGGAAATTCTAATTATAAACCTAATTATCCACCTGGATTTAATAATAATAACCCACAATTTAAAGATAAGAAATTATCAATAGAAGAATTAATATTAAATATGGGTCAACATTTACAAAATCAAGGAAATCAATTACAAATACAAGGTAATCAATTACAAAATCAAGGAACAACTATTAAAAATATTGAAACTCAACTTGGACATATAGCTACCGCACTTAATAATAGAATACATGGAACATTTTCTAGTAATGTGGAAATAAATCCCAAAGACAAATGAAATGAACAAATTAAAGCAATACAATTACGAAGTGAAAAAGAATTAGAACCTCAATTTACAAAAGAACTTGAAAGTCAAAAAGAGGAAGTGGAAATTGAAAAGGAAAAGAATCAACAAGATCCAAATTTAGAAAATCCTTTAATACCAATGAAAATTTCTGTGGAAAAACCTCCACCACCATTTCCTCAACGACTAATTCAATATAAAAAGATAAACAGTTTGCTAAATTCCTTGAAATTTTGAAGAAATTAACAATAAATATTCCTTTTGTAGAAGCTTTAGAACAGATGCCAAACTATGTAAAATTCATGAAAGATATTCTAAATAAAAAAAGAAAATTTACCGATAATGAAATGGTCACACTTAGTGAAGAGTGTAGTGTTATTATACAGTAAAAACTTCCTGAAAAATTAAAGGATCCTGGTAGTTTCACTATACCTTGCGCTATTGGAGAAAAATTCTATGGAAAAGCTTTGTGTGACTTAGGAGCAAGCATCAATCTAATGCCTCTATAAATTTTTAAAAAATTAGGATTGGGAGAAATTTCACCTACTTCAGTAACTCTTCGGTTAGTCGATCGTTCGTTACATATCCTAAGGGAGTTATTGAAGATGTATTAGTAAAAGTGGATAAATTTATCTTCCATGTAGATTTTATTGTTTTAGATATGAAAGAAGATAAAGAAATTCCTATCATTTTAGGAAGACCATTTTTAGCCACTGGAAAAGCTATGATTGATGTTCAGAAAGGAGAATTAACTATGAGAGTAAATGACAAAAAAGTTACTTTTAATATTGCTAAATCAATGAAATATTCTGCACTAGAAAAAGATGATGAGTGTTTTCGAATGGAAGTACTCGATCATTTACAAAAAGAACATTTTAAGGAATATTATGAAGAAAAATAAGAGAAAGAAAATACTGAATTAATCGAAAAAGCCGATATAAATGAAGAACTAGATTATATTTAAGAGAAATTTGAATTTTTGGATAATACAGAAAACACTGAAAAAAATATAGTTCCATCGATTATTAAACCTCCTGAATTTGAGTTAAATATGTTACCTAATCATTTAAAATATGCTTACTTAGGTAATTCTTCAACTCTGCCAGTTATTATTTCATCCGAATTAAATGAATCTCAAGAACAAAAACTTTTAAATACTTTAAAAAAATATAAGAAAATTTTTGGTTGGACTTTAGCAGATATTAAAGGAATTAGTCCTTCAATCTTTATGCACATAATTATTTTAGATAATGAACATAAACTAAAGCAGATCCGCAAAGGAGATTAAACCCGATAATGAAAGAAGTAGTCAAGAAAGAAATTTTAAAATGGTTAGATAATGGTATTATATATCCTATTTCTGACAGTGCTTGGGTAAGCCCAATTCACTGTGTACCTAAGAAAGGAGGAGTGACCGTAAAAGCTAATGAAAATAATGATCTTATCCCTATAAGACAAGTTACTGGATGGCGAATATGTATTGATTATAGAAAATTAAACACAACCACTAGGAAAGATCACTTCCCTTTACCATTTCTAGACCAGATGTTAGATAGATTAGCTGGACATAAATATTTTTGTTTCTTAGATGGATATACCGGTTATCATCAAATACAAATTGCTCCCGAGGATCAAGAGAAAACTACATTTACTAGTCCTTATGGAACTTTCGCTTTTCGAAGGATGCCTTTTGGATTATGTAATGCACCTGCAACATTCCAGAGATGTATGATGTCTATATTTAGTAAATTAATTGATAACGGAATAGAAGTATTTATGAATGATTTCTCTGTATTTGGAACAACATTTGACACATGCTTAAATCATCTTGAAAAAGTATTTGAAGTATGTGAGAAAACTAATTTGGTTCTTAATAGGGAGAAATGTCGATTTATGGTTACAAGGCGGCATTGTATTAGGGCGAAAAAATTTCGGAAAAGGGCATGGAAGTAGACCCTGCAAAAATTCAAGTTATAGCTAAATTACCACCTCCAACTACGGTAAAAGGGGTAAGAAGTTTTCTTGGACATGCTGGATTCTACAGACGTTATATTAAATATTTTTCAAAAATTACTAAACCTCTATGCTTAACTTCTTGAAAAGGACAAGAAATTTGAGTTTACAATCGAATGCTCGAATGCTTTCGAATTATTAAAAGATAAATTAATTGCGAGCACCTATAATAGTTTCACCTAGCTCGGAGAAACCATTTGAGCTTATGTGTGATGCTAGTGATTATGCTTATAGGAGTAGTTCTTGGGCAAAGATATGATAAGATTTTCAAAGTTATATACTATGCTAGTAAAACTCTAAATGATGCTGAAATAAATTATACAGTTACTGAAAGAGAATTATTAGCAGTTGTATATGCTTTTAATAAATTTTGGCATTATCTAATAGGAACTAAATGTATTGTACATACTGATCATTCTGCTATAAAATATTTAATGCAAAAGAAAGATTCTAAACCAAGATTAATTAGATGGATATTATTAATGCAAGAATTTGATTTTGAGATCATTAACAAAAAAGGAACTGATAATCAAATTGTTGATCATTTATCAAGATTAGAAAATCATGAAATATCTGATATTGATAATGAAATTTTAGACGATTTTCCGATGAACAACTTTATAATATAAATGAGTGGAAAATACCTTGGTATGCTTGATATAGTAAATTATATTGTAAGTGACATTTTACCACCTATGTTAACTTTGCAACAACAGAAAAAATTCATTCAGGATACTAAAACATACTTTTGGGATGAACCATACTTATATAAGCAATGTAAAGATCTAATTATTAGAAGATGCGTGCCTTATGAAGAAACTGAACCAATAATTCAAAAATGTCATGACTCTGATTTTGGAGGACATTTTGGGACAGATAAAACTGCGTATAAAATTCTACAATCTGGATTCTACTGGACTACTCTATTTAGGGATGTATATAGATATATAAAAACTTGCGATAAATGCCAAAGAGTAGGAAACAGATCGAGAAAAAATGAAATGCCTCTGAATTTTATATTAGAAGTTGAAATTTTTGATGTTTGGGGATTAGATTTCATGGGACCTTTTATTCTTTCATTTGGAAACTCATATATATTAGTAGCTGTTGATTATGTCTCCAAATGGATCAAAGCACAAGCTTTACCTAGGTGTGATGCTAAAAGTGTTTCAAAATTTTTAATGAAAAATATTTTTACTAAATTTGGAATGCCGAGAGTGATTATCACTGACGGAGGAACTCATTTTAGAAATAAGTATATTCACAAACTAGTAGAAAAATATAATATTATGCATAAAATATCAACTGCTTATCATCCACAAACTAGTGGATTAGCTGAAGTTTTTAATCGAGAAATTGAGCGTATATTAGAAAAATCTATAAACCCTAATAGATTAGACTGGTCTATAAGACTAGATACTGCATTATGAGCATACAGGACTGCTTATAAAACTCCGATTGGAATGACTACTTATAGGCTTATATATGGAAAAACTTGCCACTTACCAGTTGAATTAGAACATAAAGCATATTGGGCGATTAAAGAATTTAATTATAATATGAAAGAAGTCTGGTGAGAAGAGATTGTTGCAATTAAATGAATTGGAAGAATTAAGAAATGAATCATATAATAATGATAGAATTTATAAAGAAAGAATGAAATTATGGCATGATCGGAAGATTAATCGAGAGAAATTTTGAACCGGGACGAAAGTTTTGCTATATAATACTAGATTGAAATTATTTCTGGGAAATTAAAATCTCGATGGTTAGGACCTTTCACCATAACTCAAATATTTTCATATGAAACTATAGAAATTGAAGATCCAAAAATAGGACATAGATTTAAGGTAAACGGACATAGATTAAAACCATATTTCGAAGGTAGAAGACCAAATTTTAAAGAGGTTTTAATGCTCAGTCAACCTGATTACTAACTGAAATTAGGTCGAGCTGCCGACGTTAAACCAAGCGCTTTATGGGAGGCAACCCATAGTAGTCTTTTATTTTAAATTATCTACAAATTAGTGAGTATATATTATTAAAAATAATATTACTACTCAAATTTTAATTAGAATCATCACAAATTTGAACCTATATGATGAGATCAGAAAATATTCGGACCAGAGAAAAATTGGGCGATTTTTATGAATCTCGCCGACAGCGAGCCCGAGCCCGCTGACAGCGAGATCGTGTGCAATGACTTGAGTCAGTTTTATAACTAGCTCGTCGACGGCGAGAAACTTCTCGCCGTCGGAGAGGCAATTGAAATTTTGGTTTCTTAAGAATTTTCGTGCAGTCTTGGACGAATCTAAGCCATTTCTTCGTAGGAAATTATCCCAATTCCAAATTTACACTGTTTTCTTCCTTAGAAACGACTAGAGACCAATCCTTTCAATCCGAAATGGCCACCAAACTCTTAGAAACCACAAAAACTGAAGTTTTCAACCGAAGAAAATTCGTCAGTTCGAAGGCGCAGCGTATCTTCAACAAAGGCTTAATGAAGAAATGACTTATTAAAGAAAGTGGAATTGTCAACAGAGGAGTAGAGAATTCCACCACAAAAATCGAAGAAATGATCACACAGCGGCATTGGGAGGTATTTTGTTATACGACATCCGCTGCAGTTATTCCAGTAGTTGACAAGTTTTACTCTAATTTACATGCGATCAACAATGGAAATGTCTACGTCAGAGGAAGATGGGTAACATTTACTCCTTCAAGGGTAAATGAATTATTTTCTATTGAGAATACCTCTGTTTGTCATTATTCCAACTTTGTGCCTTCAAGATACAATATGAACGAGATCTATAGATACCTGACCGACGAACCTGATGATTAGGAGTTACGCGAAGACAGGTATGTCAGTTTTTCTGCATCACTTCTTAACCCTGTCTCGAAGCATTGGCATTTCTTTATATCATCAAAACTATTACCTACTATGAGGGTAAATAAAGTTTCAAAGGAATGCGATATATTAAACTACTGTATTCAAATTGGACTACCTATCGATGTTGGATCAATAATAGTAAAGTCTGCATTGGGATTGATTGTGCATGGGTCAGTGCATGGACTTGGACACCCATCGACTATATTTGCTTTATGCAGTCAGTACCAAGTTTCTTATGAGGCTTGGGAAAAAGTACTTTTACCATGGAAACCACTTGATCCTATGGATATGTTTCCAACTTTGGATAACAATGATGAGATTACCATTATTTCTGACAGAGCATCACAGAACAATCCTTTAGCAAGGCCCCTTACTGAGAAAACTAATTTTATTCTGAAGAAGATTAAAGGATTGGAGAAAGAATTATAAAATGTGATGAATTGCATCGACAATATCTCTGATATGTTTGATCACATTGATTGGAGGATGAATGAGCACTTTGATCATACTGGACATCTGGAGGCCGGCTTTATTCATTTACTAAGACGAAAGGATGGATTAATGAAGAATCTATCGCAGAATTCCCTTTCGTGCCTTTCTACAATTTATTTGTGCACCTGCGTTGCATCGGGAATATAAGAGAAGATGATAGTTCAGACACTGAAGAGTAGGAAAGATTTCTATGTTTATTTCATATATTTGTGTATATATGTGTTGATTTGGATTTAGGTTTTATTATGAGTCAAACTTTGATTTGATCATCTCAGAATTGATGAGATTTTATGTAATTGTTATGTCTCAGCATTTAGAGTGTTGTGGTGTGGATTGCGATGCTGAGTATTATAGATTTGAACATTTAAGTTAAGTATGTTGTTAAGTTGTTAGTGTGGAGTTTGTAAGTCTCATGGATTTCATATATAAAGTTATATTGTTTGTGTTGTGTGAACTTTTTGTGAGTATAAGTATCTAATCTTCATACTATTATTAAATTAAGTGATTGGAAGATTAATTAAAGGTAAATCGAGGTTGAAAATGATTGACGAATTTCAAAAATTTAAAAATTTTGAGATCTTGCCGACGGCGAGAATTATCTCACCGACAGCGAGAAAACCCGCTGACAGCGAGACCGAGCTCGCCGACGGCGGATTTTTCCTGAAACTTTTGCCTTATCAAATTAATTAGCTCTTCGACGGTGAAAAAAATCTTACCGACAGTGAGATCGCGAAATTACCTATATTTGACCGGTCAACCGACACTATTCATCATCCATTTCCTCAAAACTTCGAAAAAACCGACCTAGGGCTTGAGAGATCTCGGATTTGAGGCGATTTCAACACTTTTTGACACCGGATTTCATCTTCCCTTGGTAAGAGCTTCACTCCTATGCAAAAATTTTTGATTTTCACCAAGGATTTCTTCTACATTGGGAATTTTTTTAAAAAATCCGAAATGTGGAGAAAATACTTGGAAGAATTTCATGGAAATTGATTTAAATGGATTTTAGATGTTGTAGGAAGCCTTCTTAGTAATATTTTGGAGTTTAGTTAAGATTTTTGCAAATTTCACAGATCGAGAAATGGCTCCATGACAAAAGCGACGGATAGATTATGACGAAACCCGATTCATAAATGCAAGAGCATAAAATAGATATTTTCAAAATATCCAATCAAGAAAATGCATTCAAGATCGAGTTTTGAAGAATCCAGGAGGAGAAGTTGAGCGAATCATTAGGGAGCGAGGATGGGAAAATTTATGTTTCATGACCAACAGAGCAGCTGTAGAAGTAGTAAAGGAATTTTATGCAAATTTAACACAGGCTGAAGATGCACCGGTTAAGGTTAGAGGATTTTTTGTAGAATTCAACCCTACTAGAATAAACGCTTATTATGAAGTACGAGACACCTACACCAGCGAGTATGAAACTTTTGGAACTATGGAAGGACCACTGGAAGAGGTGATCGACTTTCTCATTGATGGGAAAGGAGTCTGGAAAATAAAGCAGTGGGAACGGGTAAACTTCCCTCTTTCTATGTTAAATGCAACATCTAAAGCCTGACATTATTTTATTTGTTC
Organism: Papilionanthe hookeriana x Papilionanthe teres; assembly: GCA_022702705.1. NCBI lineage: Eukaryota > Viridiplantae > Streptophyta > Magnoliopsida > Asparagales > Orchidaceae > Papilionanthe > Papilionanthe hookeriana x Papilionanthe teres. Next base: position 71,956,454 of record CM040423.1, read on the forward strand.
TACTTTGTTACCTATCTACCACCATAGTGAGGTAACAAGAGATAGAGCAGTTCTAAATTTCTGTATTCAGAACCAGAAGAGTATTAATGTGGGAAATGTTATTTAGAAGAATATATTAGCCACCGCTAGAAATGAAAGTGGACGAGGACTAGGACATCCTGGTCTTATCTATGCACTCTGCCAATTATCTGGGGTAGAGGCAAGAGATAATGAGGAATGGATTGAACCTATGAAACCCCTTACTCAGGCTAATATAAAGAAATATGAATCCCACGAAGGATGGAGATCTGGGACAAGGGATTATGTACCTTCTTCAAGTAGAGATATACCCTCTACTAGTTATGATCCATCCCCTCAGTACACCACTCCTACCCTTCAAGATCTGATGAATGAGCTGACTCTGAGTAGAAAAAGTTTTGAGCTATTTGGAGAAAATATGGAAAGAAGATTTGAGCATATAGACCAAAGGATCGGAGGCTTGGAAAGAAGACACGATTATGATAGCGAATATCTCCAACGACATTCAGAATACGAAATTGCATACTATGAGGCTAAACGTCGATATAGGAGTGGTGATTTAGATGTTGTCTTTCCTGAGTGCCCCCGCTATTCACGATACCGGCTTCGCTCGGCCTTCTCGACTTGGAGATCAGGGAGATGACATAGCTTGGGATTTTGATGCAGAAGTTTATAGCCTTTGTTTGGTTTGTTTAGTTTGTTTAGATTTGTTGTTTTGGAAACTTTATTATTTTGGATGTAATTATTCTGTACTTTCTAGAGACTATGGATGTTGGTATACTTGCTTATGCTATGATATTAGACTTCTTATGTGTGTTAAATTAGTTTGCAATTTTTTTATATATATAGGATGTTAGTTTAAGTTTTTATAAGTTATGAATGTTAACATTGTTTAGATTGTTTTAATATGTTTTAAAGTAGATTAGTTGATTGTATGTGTAGTAATAGATTAAGTTTTCATTTGTTATGTTTGATACTTATTTTCAAATTTCATCCCTGCACTTTCTTTTAAATACTATATGTGGAAGAATACTAACAGTACAGGTTCTTTAAGTAATGAAAAAGCTTGCAAAAATTTCAAAGAAAAGAAATACTTAAAGCTCAAAGGTATGATGAATTTTACTATATACTTTCCCTTTTCACTATTTAGTATAGATAGAAAAATTTAAGTTTGGGGGAAGGTAAAAATACAAATTTAATTATTAAATTGTTCTCAATTTCTATTTTCAAAAATTATTATTAAATGATTTTCTATAGTAGTTTTTCAATTCAATAAATATGAATTACTTTATTTAATTATTATAGAAAGTTAAATAAATGTTTCTAGTAATTCAATTAATTAAATGGAATAAGATATTTGGTTAAAAGGAATAAGAATATAGTAAACTATTTAAAGTAAGGAAAACTATATTCTAAAAATTGAAAATTCTTAAGTATTTAAATGAAAAAGAAAGGATTGAAACTCAATGAAGTAAAGGCTATGAAATATATATAAAACAAGGAAATATTTTAAGTTTCAATTTTAGGAAGAGAAATTGAAGTTCAAAATTATTAACGAAGCTATCCAGGATATTGTAATCCTCACTTGAAAAAGAAAAAGAGAAGGATTGAAAATCAATCTAAAAAGAAAAAGAAAGAAAGAAAAGAAAGAAACAAATATATATATATATATATATATATATATATATATATATATATATATATATATATATATATATATATATATATATATATATATAAGTGAGGAGAAGCTTGAGGAGATGCCTTATCAAAAATTGGCTTCAATGGATTCAACCTAAAAGGTAGAACTTAATTATATTTCTAAACTTATATATATAGATTAGTATTTTACTAAATAAATGTTTTCTTGAACTTCCTATCATCTAAATATCTTAAGTAATTTACTCTTTCAAATATAGTCATTCCTGAAATAAATTGAAAACTAGAAATCTTAGACCTGATAACTAGATAATCTTATATCTATAAAGTTAATTTAATTACTTAGAAATATTTCTATTCAACTTTACTATAATGTTATTTAAATTTAATTCTTAGTATATCTGAATTGAAAAAATTCTATTACAGAAATCATTATTTTTATTTAGTATTAAAATTACTTGAGGATAAGTAATAATTAAGTTTGAGGGATTTTGATCACAGAAAAATATATTAAGAAATTCATATCTATTTTTGATGAAATTGCACTTTAAAGAAAGGTATTTTCTTTATTTTACTGCAAGAATGAAGATTTATAAGTGATGGAAGCAAAAAACATAAAATGGAGTGAATTTGGATCAAAAAGGAAGAAATTCATGCAAATTGAACTAAGTCGTCGACGACGAGATCGATGCCGCTGACGAAGAGATCATAAGGAGAATTTCTAAAGGAATTATAACTACCTCACCGACAGCGAGCCCGAGCCCGCCGACAGTGAGATCGCGCGGTTTGAAGACCTTCTAGAAGCCCCGCTAACGGCGAGGTCGTTTCCCGCCGACGGCGAGACAGTTCAAAATGCAAATACATTGAACCTGGATGCTTTTTGAAGAGGTGTTTAAATATCCCTTGAACCTTTGCCTACCTCTATAAATAGAGGACGAATTTTAGTCTTTTGTGTGTCTCTTTTTGGTGTCTTAAGTGTGTCTGTTGTTTGTCATTAGTGAGTTTCTTGAGTTTATTTGTATTTGAGTGCTATTTAGTTAGAAGTTTGCTGTAATAGAAGGAAAAGTTAAAGGAACTTCAAGGAGTCTGCTTGAGGAGGAAATTAAGATAAGTATCTTTGTTTATTGTTGTTGTTAACTTTAAATGAAATCCATGCTTTGTTTTATTCCCATGCATTCTGAGTAGTTTTCTTAGTCTTTCTCCTTATTTATGAAAATTATGCGAATTGATGAAATTAAATAGAAGTACCTAATATATTAAAATAAATTGTGATAATTTTTACTTAAAACTTACTTTACTTTCAATCTGGCCAATTGAGTTGTTAAAATATGTTGAATTATCAACTATAGTAAATATTACATCCAATATTCAGGGAAGTCAAAAACCTTGGAAGGAGGGTGCAAATAAATGGGGAAATATTAATTATCGGACGTAGAATCGGACATTTTAGTGTGACGGACTAAAATATTCAATTTGGTCCTATTGTTTGAGAGCCGAAGGGTAGATGTTAGCCCTCGGTGAGGGGAACGTGGGAGCTCGAAGTGGCAGCCGGTATCCTCCCGACTTAGCCGCAGATTCGATAATCAAACATCGGATTAGTCAATGTTCTTTGCACCTGGACCAAAGGGTAAAGAATAGGAATGCTACTATTTGTCACAATACAATTTAAAGATTCTATTTAAATTGGTCATTCACTTAATTTTCTAAAAACAAGGAGAAGGATACTTTTTCTGAATTATTTAAATCAACTTTATTTCAAGTAGGGCTGTAAACGAGCCGAGCTTGAGCGAGCTCAGGCTTGGCTCGTGTTCGGCTCTTTAGAAATTAGCTCGGCTTGAAATTGGCTCGTGTTCGAAATGGCTTGTGAAAGGTGTGTTCGTGTTCGGCTCGAATTAAATATTCTTGTTCGTGTTCGGCTCGTGTTCGGCTCGAAATTGACTCGTTAAAATTAATTGGAAAAATATATGTCTAGCGCCGGATTCGAACCTGAACTAAATGAATGGAAACAAGAAACATAACCACGCTACCACACAAACAGTTATGATTTAAACTTAAATATAAATATATATAATATATTAATATATAATAATATATATAATAAATTATTATATAAATAATTATATGATTATTTTTTTATTTCGAGCCAATTCGAGCGGAACACGAACAAACGATTGTTCGTGTTCGGCTCGTTAACATTTCGAGCTTAAAAATTTGTTCGTGTTCGGCTCGTTAGGCTTAACAAACGAGCCGAACACGAGCTACTTAACGAGCCGAACACGAGCTGTTCGCGAACAACGAGCCAAATTGCCAGCCCTAATTTCAAGCATTAGTTTACTTTAGTTTGCTTTAGTTACTTTAAAATTCCGATTACTACATTAGTAAGTAATTCCTTTAAATTTAGCTAATAACAAATCTGTTAAAAACTTCCCTGTGGGATCGATAACCAGGACTCCACTAGATCCCTGTATTACTTGATACGATACGTATACTTACGTAGAATCCACATTATACATTCCATCATTAAATCATTTAATTTGCAAACATATTAAAAAGTGGGTCAAAAGTCAACATATTGCGATAAGAAATATTGAAAATTAAATGGGGGCAAATTGCAAATTCAATTAACAATAGACCACAGGGAAACTGTTGAAGTAAATCCAAGAGAAAATGGAAAAGATCAAGAGCAGATTAAAGCTGTATTACTTAGAAGTGGAAAAGAATTAAGGGATGGAAAGGAAAATAAAATTCAAAAAGAGACTGAAGTGATAGAAGTTGAGAAACCTAAAGAAATAATTATTGAAAAAGAAAAACAATCTCATGATGAATTTGAAAAACCTCCACCATCATTTCCACAACGACTGAAACAGTAAAAATTGGATCAACAATTTTCAAAATTTTTTGAGGTATTCAAAAAGCTTACTATTAATATTCCATTTGCTGAAGCTTTGAAACAAATACCTAAGTATGCTAAATTTATGAAAGATATTCTTAATAAAAAAAGAAAATTTGAAGCTTTTGAAATGGTTACATTAAGCGAAGAATGTAGTGCAATTATTTAGAAAAAGCTACTTTAGAAGCTTAAAGATCCTGGAAGTTTTACTTTACCTTGTGCTATAGGAGATAGATTTCATGGAAAAGTTTTAAGCGATTTAGGAGCAAGTATTAACCTCATGCCTTTACCCATTTTTAAAAGGTTGGATTTGGGAGAAATATCTCCTACTACTGTAACCTTACAATTAGTAGACCGATCTACTACTCACCCAAGAGGAATGATAGAAGACGTTTTGGTAAAAGTGGATAAATTTATTTTCCCTGTAGATTTTATAATTTTGGATATGGAAGAAGATGAAGAGATTCCTATTATTTTTGGAAGACCTTTCCTTGCTACTGAACGAGCTATGATATATGTAAAAAAAGGAGTGCTAACCATGAGAGTTAATGATCAAGAAGTAACATTCAATGTTCTTAAATCAATGCGGTATCATAACAAGGAGAAGTGTTATAGAATGGATATTTTTGATTATATGATAGCACAACACTACCAAGAAAAATGTTAGATCATTTCTAATGAAGAGTTCTTAGATCCTGAAGATTTAACTGATGAAAATGATTCTGAAGAAGATATAAAAGATATTGATTATATTAATGAAAATTTGGAAATATTGGATACAACTAAAAGTAATGAATTCAAACCATCAATTGAAAAGGTTCCGCAATTGGAATTAAAGGAATTACCCTCTCATTTACATTTTTAGGGAATTCATTAACTTTACATGTTATTATATCTTCTGAATTAACTACAGAACAAGAGATGAAATTGATTGAAGTTTTAAAAGAGTATAAAAAAGCTTTTGGATGGAAAATAACAGATATTAAAGGAATAAACCCATTAATATGTATGCACAGAATACTATTGGAAAATGAAAGTAAACACAGTATTGAACCTCAAAGAAGACTAAACCCTGTTATGAAAGACGTGGTTAAGAAAGAAATGTTAAAATAGTTGAATGTTGGAATAATTTATCCAATATCTGATAGTCCTTGGGTTAGTCCTATTCATTGTGTTCCAAAGAAAGGAGGAGTGGCTGTTGTCGAAATTGAAAATAATGAATTGATTCCAACAATACAAGTTACTAGTTGGCAAATCTGTATTGATTACAGAAAATTAAACACTGCCACCAGAAAAGATCATTTTACTCTTCCATTCTTAGATCAAATGCTGGATAGATTAGCGAGACATTCATATTTCTGTTTTTTAGATGGATATTCTGGTTATCATCAAATACATATAACTCTTGAAGATCAAGAAAAAACTACAATTACAAGTCCTTACAGAATTTTTGCTTTTTGTAGAATGCCTTTTGGGTTATGTAATGCACCTGCTACTTTTCAAAGGTGTATGATGGCTATCTTTTCTGATTTAATTGAAAAATGAATTGAAATTTTTATAGATGATTTTTCTGTATTTGGAACTTCTTTTGATTCTTGTTTACAAAATTTGATTAAAGTTTTAAAGCGCTGTCAATAAACAAATTTAGTTCTGAATTGGGAGAAGTGTCAATTTATGGTTACAGAAGGAATTCTACTGAGACATAAAATTTCTAAAAATGTAATGGAAGTTAATCAAGAAAAAATTCAAGTAATTGCTGGATTGCAACCCCCAATTAATACAACTGCTATAAGAAGTTTTCTTGGACATGTTGGATTTTATAGAAGATATATTAAAGAGTTTACCAAGATTACTAAACCTTTATGCCATCTTTTAGAAAAGATAAAAAATTTAAATTCGATAAAAATTGCCTAAATGCCTTTAATTTACTAAAAGAAAAATTAATCATTGCACCTATCATAGTTGCACCTAATTGGGAAAAAATATTTGAATTAATGTGAGTTGCGAGTGATTACACTATAGGGGCAGCTTTAGGATAAAAATATGATAAGATGTTTAAAGTTGTATATTATGTCAGTAAAACTCTTAATGAAGCTCAAATTAATTACACTACTACTGAAAAAAAAGCTATTGGCTATTGTATATGCCTTTGACAAATTTCGAACATATTTACTTGGGAATAAATGTGTTGTGCATATGGATCATTCTGCTATTAAATATCTGATGACAAAAAATGAAGCTAAACCGAGATTGATTAGATAGATCCTTCTTTTGCAAGAATTTGAATTTCAAGTAGTTGATAGAAAAGGGTCTGATAATCAAATCGCCGATCATCTTTCAAGAATAGAAAATGATAAGGACTTGAATGATAAGGAAGAAATTAATGATTGTTTTCCTGATGAACAACTTTATATTGTTTCTGATGGATTAATCCCATGGTATGCTGATATAGTTAATTATTTAGCTAGTAACATTGTACCATATAGATTAGATCATCAATAGAAAAAGCAATTCTTACATGATGTGAAATTTTACTTTTAGGATAATTCTGTTCTATTTAAACACTGTAAGGATTCTATTATACAAAGATGTGTTCCTTATGAAGAAGCTTTCGAGATTATTCAAAAATGCCACAACTCTGAATTTTGCAGGCATTTCGGAATTGATAAAACTGCTTTTAAAATTTTAAAATCCATATTTTATTGGCCTACATTATTTAAGGAAGTTTACAATTATGTTAAATCGTGTGATCGCTATCAACGTATAGGCAATATTTCTAGGAGAGATGAAATGCCTCTAAATTTTAATTTGGAAGTGGAAATTTTTGATGTTTGGGGTTTATATTTCATGGGACCATTTATACCTTATTCAGGAAAAAATAATATATTATTAGCTGTTGATTATGTTTTGAAATGGATTAAAGCTAAGACTATACCTCATTGTGATGCTAAAAGTGTTTAAAAATTTTTAATTGAAAATATTTTTACCAGATTTGGAATGCCAAGAATAATTCATACATGGGGTAAGTCATTTCAAGAATTTTATGATTCAGAGTTTAATGAGTAAATTTAGGATTAAACATAGAATATCAACAACTTATCATCCCCAAACTAGTGGATTAGCTAAAGTATCAAATCAGGAGATCAAAAGAATTTTTGGAAAAACAGTTAACCCAAAACGAACTAATTGGGCTGATAAACTCAAAGATGCTTTATGGGCTTATAAGACTGCTTATAAAACTCATATTGGAATGTCACCATATAGACTCATATATGGAAAATCTTATCATGTACCAGTTGAATTGGAACATAAAGCTTATTGGGCAACTAAAAAGTTTAATTACAATTTAAGTGATGCTGGAGATAAACAATTATTGCCATTGAATGAACTTGAAGAAATTAGAAATGATTCATATGAAAGTGATCAAATTTATAAAGAGAAAATGAAGAAACTGCATGACAAAAGAATATTAAGAAAGACTTTTGAGCTTGGACAAGATGTTTTATTATAAATTCAAGATTAAAATTGTTTCCAGGAAAACTGAAATCCAAATGAACATGACCTTTTATTGTTAAGAAAGTTTATCCTTATGGAGCGGTGGATATAATCGATCAGAAAATAAATTTTGTAATTAAAGTAAATGGACAAAGATTGAAGCCCTATATTGGAGGAATGTTACCATCTTTTAAAGATGTGCTATATTTAACCCATTTGGAATAAATTGTTGGTTATGTCAGGCTGATGATGTTAAACCAAGCGCTTTGTGGGAGGCAAGCCATAGTATGATTTAATTTGTTTCGTTATTAAGTGTGCTTTATATGTGACTTCACTTAGTTAGATATCTTTTGATCCACTTTTAGACCCTATTTTGGAGTAAAACTTACGAAAATTTGATGAAGGGCGAACCTAGGAATTTCAGGATTTTGGCGCCTAGGCGCCAGAATTGGCGCCTAAGCGCCAGATATCTAAATTCCTGGCGCCTAAGTGCCAAATTTGACGCCTAGGCGCCACAGTTCTGTAATGTGGCAAAACCACCTAAATGCAGTTTTTACCCACTCAAATCTTTATAAAACACTACTTCTTCATCCCAAAACGTCAGGCCCTCAAATTTCCACCCTAGAATTACACTTTTGAGAGAAAAGAAAGGTTGGATTGCTTTTATGGAGAGACTTAGAATGGAGAATAGAGGGAAAGCCAAGTTTATGCATAAAGATTCTCAAACCTACTTCAATGACTACTTAGCCATGACTTTGGAGAAGCTTTTTGGTCAACTTGAGAAGATTGATTGAGAATTGGTGCATATTGGAGAAATGATGCATGAGATGTACCATCAATAGAGCATTTGGAATGGCAAATGAAGGTACAATCTAACCATTTGGCTGCATTTGAAGATCACCAGGTAACCATGTATGCTCAAAACAAATGAATTGATGAAAAGATGGCCTTAAAATTTCCTCGTGTCCTTTTCTTTCACTCCTTTGTTCGTAGTGAATTACCTTGTGGAATTAACGAAGATTCTGATGTGAATGCTTAAATTTAAGGTGACTTTAAGTGGAGAATTTGATTGTGAATATGAAGTGTTAAGTAATTTACTTGATTTATTGTGTAAGTGATTTATGTGAGTGTTATGTTGTTGTGAATTGTGAGACGTTATGTATGTGTATTTTCTGAATTTTTTTGAACTTTATCTTGATGATTTGAAATAGAATGAAGTGAAACTTAAGTTTGATTGTATCAAAATTGTGTTTGGAATGAATCTTAAATTTGGAATCTATTATGGACTTGGATATTCTCTTTAATTTATGGGAGATATTTAATGAAGTTTTGACATAAGTTTAAGTATACGGAGGTTAGAAACACCTAAAATACATAATGTAAAATTTTGGGAATTTTTTGGAATTTTTGGCAAATCTGGCGCCTAGGCGCTAGTTCACCTGAACAAAAAATTTGGCCATATAACTGAACCCAACACCATTGTTAACGCCTAAGCTTCATCTTCCTCCCTAAAACTTGTGAAAACCAGTACTAAGGCTCCTTATTGTGCTTGATTTATGAAGTTTCGACGTATAAAAACACCATATTCCAACTTCTCGAGGTTAAATCTATACTTTGGCATAGTTATTTTGAATTTTTACCATGGATTTCTCTATATATGAATAGTGCCGAAATTTAGAGAAAAATTTATTTTTTTAATAGAAAATCCATGGATCTAAGCCTAATATAGTATTTCAAGCTTAGATTTTGTGCCATGTTTTGGATTTTTAAATTATTTAGAATTATTTTTTACTTACAGTATGGCACCAAAATTAAAGCGAGGAAAAGAGCGGAGTAAATTTGATCAGTCCAAGTTCGCTAGCGCAAGTGCCCAAGTGCGCTATAATGAATTTGCGTCGTCTCATAAATTCATAGTTGAACAAAGTTTTTATCATCTTGGAGGATCAATAAAAAATATTGTAGTTACTCGACAGTGGTAACAGTTCTGTTATTTCTCTGCAGTTGCTGTCATTTCAGTGGTTCAAGAATTTTATGCAAATTTTCCACAAATTGCTGACAATGAAGTTTATATTAGGGGTATGGGAGTAGAGTTTACTCTTGAAGTTATCAGTATGTTTTACGGTCAACCCCTTGCTACAGATTTCCTTTATGATATTTTTGTTCCTTCTAAAAGAGAGCTTGATGAGATTATAGCTTATCTGATCGACGGAAGAGGATCGTGGAAGATTAGAAACAACAAACGGGTAAATTTTTTCCTCTTCTATGTTGAATGCTACTTTAATGGCTTGGCATTAATTTATTTTTGCTCGTATTCTTCCATCACATCACCTGAGGGAAGTGACGAAAGAACGAGCTATTTGAAATTACTGCGTTCAAGAAATGAAGTCTATAGATGTGGGAGTCATAATATATAATGTGATCAACACTTCTGCTAGAGGAGTATTATTTCTGGTTTAGGCTTCCCGACTCTCATTTTCTCGATTTGCAAGAATGGCGGTATTACTTATTATTAATCTGAAGAGATGCTTAAGACACTTAAGCCAATTGGAAAAACTCATGTGGACATATATGGAAAGTCAAAAAGTCAAAGTTCCACAGCATTTACTTCTTCTATGCCTTCTACTTCTACAACTGGACCCTCCATTTCTACTTTTAAGCCTCCATTAGATGTGTGGAATATTGTTTGTTAGAGATATTTTGATCATCAAAGTGATCTATTTTTGATGCAATGCAGAGTAGAAGATATAGGTAGTAAGGTTGATCATATGTCTAACTACATACAGAGGAAGAGTGACTATGATGAGGAGTATAATGAAGCACTTGTGAAATTTTTGAAGGCTGATAGGAACATTGAATTTCCTACTTGTCCAAAATTCACCCCATGGATGAACCCCAGAAGTCCTATTCCTGATGATTCTTCTGACGATGAGGAAGCAACTGAGGATGATTAAACTTTATGTTTGCTTTGCTTTGTAGATGTGCCTTTTATGTGTGTTTTTACTGTTTATGTATTATTGTACTTTTTGAGAACTTTGTAGTAATTCTATTTGTTTCTATTATTAGATTGCTTAGAATGTAATCCTATTTATGCTCCTGTTGTTTTGTTAAATGTTTAAAAATGTGAAAGTGTGTTAGTCTTCTTATTGTTATTTATTTTGCTGCTCTTTTACATTGTTGTCTATGCGTGCACTATTTACTTTTCTAAAATACCTTAAATATTAAATTTCTTCTTCCTGCTTATTTTAATATTTCAAAGTGCAAAATGGTTTAAACATTATTAAAAGAACTAAGTTTGTGGGAGGGAAAAGAACTTAAATTTAAACTTTACGTGTCCTTAGTAAACAATATTTTCAAAATTAATAACATAATCTATGGAAGAAAAGTTAATTTAAGATAGATATACTGTTGATTTCATGAATACTATAATAAACTTATAAAACTATTTTTATATAACAAGGGATAATACTAAAAATTGTAATTATTTAATAAAAGGTGTTAGAATTTTGATTCAAATATCTAAATAAAAAATGTTGTATTTTTAAAAATATTAAGGAATCTAGATGTTTACTTGAGAAGATAGAATTGATGCTCTATGAAAAATATTTTTGCTAAACACATATTCATTAAGTGAAAAAGTGTTGTCTTTAAATATAAGTTAAGGATAGTGAAGTTCAAAATCATTAACAGGCTATCCAGATATAGTAATCCTCACTTAAATAAATAAAAAAAGAGAAAAAAAGAAGAAAGAAAGTATTGAAAAAAATCCCTGAAAAAGAAAAAGAAAAGTGAGGAGAAGCTTGAGGAAAAACCTAAATCTAAAATTAGCTTCACATAAATTATCTTATAGGAAGAGACCTAATGCAATTTTTTACTTAAAGTCTTATATATAAGCATCCTTACTAGTAGAGTTATCATGAAAATCTTTTTCCTGTAAATTATCTACATATTCTTAATATGACAAATTGCATTTATTTTTTGAAATAGATATGAGAAGAGAGTTCTTAACACTTGCATATTAAATATTTTACATATTTTGGTTTTAGCCTAAGTTATTTAAAAAAAACACTTTTTAAGTTTCATTATTCTATTTATAAAATAAACGGCTATAGAAGTCTTAAAGAAAATTTTTCTCCAAAGATTATTATTTTTAGTAGTAAAAAAAGTTAAGAGTTACTTGAGGACAATCAACATTTAAGTTTGGGGGATTTGACCACCCTTAAAATTACCTAAAATTTTATATCATTTTTAAATAATATTTTAAGGATATTATGCTTTAATGAAAGGTATTTCTTATGTTTTTTGTTGCAGGTACAAGAAAATAAGTTTATGAAGAAAAAAAATAAAAAAAGAAGTAAAGGAGCAAAAATGAGTCAGTTGAAGAAAAGAAGAAAAAAGGGCTGACTCTGGCGCCTAGGCGGCAGATCAGGTGTCCAGATGCCAGACTCAGCAGGAAATTCTAGAGCACTTATGGACAATTTTGTGACAATTATTGATGACTCAGAAGCGATCTAGAAGCCTCACGACAATTTCTCATATGTTATAAACAAGATACAATGAATTTAGACACAGAGAATCAGTTATTGAATGAAGAGATGTGACTCAAAATCTGAAGGAACGCGTCCATTCGCGTAGAAGACTGGCGCCTAGGCACCAGATCTGGTGCTTAGGCGCCACATTTACCTTCTAGAATATTCAACAAATTTGGACAAATTTTGAAAAGGTTCTTGAAGCAACCTGATGCACCAAAAATATATACTGTTTTTGCTATAATTTTACCCATTTTTGGTGATATTGCACTTTAAAGAAAGGTATTTTTCATAATTTGTTACAGGTATGATGATTTTAGGTGATTGGAGCGAAAAGAAGCGAAAAGGAACGAATTCATAGCAAAAAGGAGCAAAAATGAGGAAAACAGATTATGGCGCCGCCGACGCCAGAATGGGCGCCGCCGACGCTATTTTTCAGAGAACTCGGCAATTAATTCAACGATAGAGCGCCGGTGGAATTCAAATTTGAAGAGTTTTGGTGACTTTTGAAGGGATGCTTATGGAAACTCTTGGGATTTCATTTCTAACTTATAAGTAACTGTTTTTGGACGAAAAGTGTGTGGTTTTAAGTGTATGTTCTGAAGTTCTAGAGAGGGAGAGTGTGTGCTGAGTGTTAGGGCTTAGGAGAAAAGTGTGTAGAAGTTAGAATTTGAGAGGAATTCTTCTCTAAGGAGTGAAGGAGAAGAAGAAAAGTGAGATATTGCTTCTTCCTTTCCATTCTAAAGAGGGATTTAAGTGTGGCAAAGAAGAGGGAAAATGATTCAAAGAAACTTCAAGGGAATTGCATTGGGGAAGAGAAATAGATAAGTTGTATTTTCTTTTGTGGTTTGTATGACTTTTCTTTTATATATAAAATCCATGTTTTATTGTATCTTCTTCATGAATTCTGAGTAGTTTCCTTTGTCTTTCTTCTTGCATAGAGATGTGATGATGGATTGATGTAGATTTAAAGTGCTTTTAATGTATTGAAGAAATTATGATGGTTTTTCATTTTGAACATAATTTACTTTTTGATCTGGCCAATTGAATTGTTAAAATAAGTTGTTGAACATTAATTCTAAAAGGATTTAGTGTCCTACAACAATAATAATGAATCCATTCAATTTCCATGGATGAATTGCGTAGTTCATGGGAATTGAGTGCAAATAAATAGGGAAATGTGTTTTGATGGACTTCAAATTGGAGGTTTCAGGGTGACAGGCTGAGATCCCCAATTTATTCCTAAGATTAGTAACTAAACTCGAAGGTAAGCCTTCAGGTGAAGGTTGAGTGAGAGCTCTGTAGTGAGAGTCGGTATCCTCCCAGTCTAGCCTTAGATTTAGTAACTAAACTTAGGATATGTCAATATTCTTTTCATGCCTGGAAGAAGGGGTACTCTTTTAAGGGTAAAGAAACATTTATGCTCCTATTTGGCATAATAACATAGATAATCATTCCATATCATCCACACATCATGTTCTCGTTGCAAGAGGAAAGATACTTTTCATATATATCAAAAACCTTTCAAATATATAGCTTAGTGTGTGTCTGTTAGTTAATTCTGTTTTTAAAGTTATTAGAAGTAATTATAGTTTGATTAATTGTTACTGTTTTCTGCATAGTGGTAGTAGAAGTAAACATAAAACTTTAATTGCAATTTGAGTATCGGATTTTAGTGCTACATTACCTATTGTGAAACACTTTCTTCTACTTCGTAGCTTCCCTGTGGGATCGATAAACATGACTCCATTAGAGCCCTGTATTACTTGATACGATATGTATACTTGCGTTGAATGCTTGGACTTTACAAAATAATTATAAACATATATAAATTTGAGTTCATAAATTCTTGCAAAATAAAAGTTTGTAAATCGTCTAGTCACAATCCCTGGTCATTTTCGAAGCTCTATAAACATAGGATAATTCTACATCAAAGGGTGGTCGTTTTGAGTGTGTAAGTGTTAAAAGAGTGAAAGGGGTATGCCACTTCATTTAGAAAAAGAGTGTTTTGTGTTATTTAATTTTCCTTAATGGGAATTCAGAGTGTTGAAGTCTTGTAGAAGTCAGTCAAAGTCAGAGAAACTTCAAAGGATTGCTTGGATATCATTCCATATAAGTATTTATAATTTAGTTTTTAAGTATTGTAATTTGAATTTAAATTATGTAAATATGGTTTGTGGTGTGAATCCTATGCTTTCTAAGTAGTCTTCTTATCTTTCTCCCTACAAATATGAAATGATTAAAATAAAGATTTGATTTAGTTTTGAGAACTTATTTTTCTTCATTAATAATTTGTGATGTTACTTTACCTGATTTTCATTTACACTACAACTTGACCATTTGTAATGTTAAAATCTGTGGAGAGTTCTTAAGACCTGACCGTGGGTTAAGAATTCTTAACTTGTAAGTATAACATCTCCCTTGGAAAGGTAGATGGTAAATTCTTAAAGGGGGCGGTGCAAATAGGTTGGGAGATAATCTTTGAAGGGCGTAAAATTGAATAGGTTTTTAGAGTGACAAGCTAAATTCTATCAATTTGGTTTAAGAGGAGATGACGGGTCACTAGTAGGCCCGACCATAGGCACCCATGGGGGGAAACTAGAAGTGAGAGCCTAGAACTTCGTCCCTTACTACTAATAATACATCCTGATCTTATCTTCTAAAACTAGCCAATGTTCTTTAGATGCTGTAACATGGGTAAAGAATAATTATGCTCCTATTCATCACATTACCACATTATTTAAGTTCTCAAACTAAATTAGAAGTTTACTAATCATTAATATTTTGTATGGTGAAAGAATCTTTATTTATTGTGTTAAAGAATTTAAACTGCTATTTTATTTTCAACTGCTACTTTAAATAACTTGCATATTCATACTTGAAAATTGATTAGTTTATAAATATATTTTTCATCTTTCTTTTCTTATTTATTTGTACTTAACCTTCCCCGTGGGATCGATATCTGAGGCTTAATTAGAAAGTCCTATATTTCTTTAAACGATACATATACTTGCGTAGTACCCCTAGTGTGCGATTTATATTTATCAAAACTTTAAACTTTAATTATTGTACATTAGCCGCTTAATCTGATTTGAGGTTAAGTTTGGCTATAACTTTATAAGCTATTTTACTTGCGTAATTGCGGTCGAGTCATTCATACTAGACGAACAACTTTAGAATCCTAAGACAAAAGTGATGTTCACTAAATAAAGTGAAACATCAAAATCTAGTCTAAATAAAGACAACGCACATATTATTATCTACTCATCTTAAAAATTTAGTTTAGCGAAACAATCCACCCTAACCATAAATTTCTAACAAGCAAACTGCAAAACTATTTACTCCTATGACGCTTGTAAGTGATTGTTGTAGAGATAAAGAAATTAGTTAAATTTTTATATAAGACAACCCAGTCAAGATCCCCGTGTCTTTTTGTCATCCCGTGACGTCATGTTTCTTAATCTATTTAGTATAGAGAGGTAGTTAAACCTACTTCGATAAGAAGATTGTTATCAGAAACTATGGGGTTTTTCGTCTAAGAAATCTTTGTAGACCTCGTTAGAAAGGGTAAAAGTTGCGTTTAGTGATGTTGTTTCGTTTGGGTTTATCTTTAAGTTTTAGTGTCTTTTGAATTTTAAGTTGTTAAAAATGTTAGTCGGTTACGACTTCTTAGCAAATTTGCTTTATATTTCGCTTTATTTTATTTTATTTTTGATTTTGAAGTGATTAAATTTAAACATCTTTAAGATCTAAAAGAAAATATTTTAGCTACGTTTAATTTATTTATGGAACCTTCAGAGTTTTTATAGGGTCATTCAAATTGAATTCCAAACGACCTCCATAATTCTTTGGTCATTCTAATATTCATTGGAAGTCTTTATCAGTCATGTTTGATGAATTATCGATCTGAATTTTATTTAAATTTATTTAATGAAACACTTTATATTTTTTTTTATTTCAATTCTTCTTAACTTGTCTGATTCATTTTTTTGTTTTTTTAGTTGTTTGGTGAAAATTTTATTTGATTTTAATTTTGTAGAAAAGATGGAAGAATTGTATTTTTTGATTTATGAAGGTTAGTTTAAAATTTATTATTTTATTTTGTTTTGTTTGAACTACATCATTTGATTTTAGGTTTTACTAGAAATTTATTTATTTATTTATTTAATTTGAATTTTTAGTTCATAAGAACATATCTATAAATGTATTATTTTACTTTTTGAATCAATTCATTTTTTTTAAATTTTAATGTGAAGGTTTATTTAATATATTATACTTTATCTTATTGAACGGTTTAAATTGATTTATTAAAGTTTCAAATGCTTGTAACTCATTTTAATTGAGTTTTATTTTTCTTTAACCAATGAAATTTATTATAGGATTTTTAGAGATATTACAATTGCTTTTGTTAAATGAATGTGTTAGTTACATGTTATAAGGTCTCAACTTAAACATATTCATTACGTCCTCTATCCTAGAGTTTCTTATAAGAAAAAAATAAATTCTACATTCAAAGTTTTCCACCCTAAACGTATGCTCTATGTTCACATAAGAAAAGCTAGAGTTCTTGCAAATTTAAAATTTGAATTTTGATTTGAATTAAAAATTTCCTAATTATTGATTCATGTGTTTAATGCCAAATTTATTTTGATTTTTTTATTTCAATCAAATAATTTTTCATTTTAGTTTGAATTTAAACTCGATCAAGATTTAAGACAGACTTCAAAAATGTTTGAGTTCATCTTGGACCAAAGGCGTGAAGTAAGAGAAAATTTGAAATTTGGTTGATTTGATCATATAAAGTTGAAAGGTATTTTAAGCATAAAGCCAAGTATCTTAGCTTGAAAGGGTTGCTTAGGGCATTTCCAAACTTATAGAAACTCAATTTGAGCTTCAATAGTTTAAAGCTAATCAACTGAAATAAAGTTTGAGATCTAAGGTCAAATACATGTACCCACAAGGAGTCACAAAATGGATTAATTTCTAATTAGTATGGGTCCCAACATTAGTCCTCTAACCGAAGCCACTAGGAAATTTTTAGGCTAGATCTTAGGTTCTAGAGAAAAAAAGAGAGACCACATAAAAATGAGGTTAACACTATTTTGTGAGTTATGAGAGACTTGTATGAGAGGATGGACTGCTATAAGTATGGAGAAGACATGTTATTGTATGTTTTACATGTTCATGCTTCTTTCAATGAAATCCTGTATAGTTTTTCTTATTATAGTTTTATCGACGATGCGTGGCTAAATTCATTCTTCATATCTATGTGACGTAGGGGTAGTGAATATAATTGTGATTTTTCCATATTTTTTTTCCATTAGTATTTTCGTGTGCATTCATGGCCTATGTTGTTGGTTAACCTATGAACTTAATCTACTCCTACTGTAACCAATTAGGATGTTAAAATGTTTCATGAAATACGACCTCTAACCATTTTATGGTGGAAACAATGGATTAACCACAAAATTCTAAGAGGATATACATACTCCAGTAAAATTCTTGAATCATTCCAGAGGATCAAAATAGTTATGTAAAATGCAATGGGATTGAGAAAGCTTCAAGTTTATGGATTCTAGGCTTCTTTTAGCCTAGACATAGGCATAATGTGTATTATATCACTGATCAATAATAATCACGTAGAAAATATTTAAGAAAATTACAATCACTATGATCCCTAAATCACCAAGGTACGAGCCTCATCCATATTGAAGGAACTCACAACATCTTTCTGCTATTTCATTTTTCTATTCCCTGTCATTTACTCTTTTTTTTGCTAGAATCTTAGAACTTAAACCATCTTTACAATCTTCCTAAGCTTGGTTAACTAAATTAATAAGCTAGAGATTTTCTGCAAAAATAATTGTTATACTTTCCTCGTAAGATTGATACACAGACTCTAAAACAGCATACTGCCTGACACATGCACTTATGTTGTACTACTTACGCTGTAATAAGTTTTTATGCATCAAGTTTTTGACATCGTTATCAAATAAAATCATTAATAATAATTTCAAATTTTTAGGAAAACTTTAGTTGAAAAACTTAGGATCTACGTTTGACATTTTTATTATCTTAATGGTATTTTATAATTATTATTTCTATTTTTTGCATTTGTATTGTTTTTGTGTTTCTTTGCAGGCGCTGTAAATTAAAAAAAAACAAAAAATATATATAAAGATTAAAATGCCAAAAAAAATATTTTGTTGTTTATTTGTTTTATTTTTTTGCTTTATTTTATATATTGTGTATTTCATTTGCATGTTAGCTTGTTGACTGACTTCTGTGGGTCTGTGTGACTCTATGCTACATAATTTTTAGTTTTGTCTTGTTATTCATAGGGTGGCTAATGCTGACCTCACCCCTTATGACCCTAAGATTTACCACACTTTTAGACGTGTTAGGAGAATAAAACCGATTTATGAAACAAACATTGAAATGGCTGACCCTAACAACCCATCACCAAAACACTTAAGGAATATGCCAACCCTTATTTTGAAGAGATTTATATGAGCCTTAATTACCCATCTGTTGAAGCCAACACATTTGAATTGAGACCTGCTGTAATCAAGATGATTCAAAACAATTAGTTTAGGGGACTATTTTATGAAGACCCAAACCTTCACTTAGCTAGTTTTCTTTAATTATGTGCCACTATTCAGTATAATGGTGTACCCAAAGATGTCGTTAGACTGAGGCTTGTTTCCTTTTACTTGAGGGACAAGGTTAAGGTATTGCTTAAATCTTTTGCTCGGGGATCAATCGTGACCTAGAATGACTTAGTAAAGTAAATCCCATCGAGATTTTTCCTCCATCTAAAACTATAAAGCTTAGGAATAACATCACCTCATTCACTCAAATTAAGGGAGAGTCCATTTATGAGGATGGGCGTGATTTAAGGAATTACTTAGGAGGTGACAAAAACATGCCCTACCTGATTGGCTAATAATTCAAACATTTTACAATGGATTAGTAGGTTTCCTAAGATCTATAAAAGTTGTTGCTGAAAAAAGATCCTTAATGTCCAAACCATTTGACGAAGCTTACAAATTAATAGAGAAAAGGCCACCAACAATTTTTGATAGTTTGCTAAAAGAGTTACACCCAAAAAGTAGCTAGTGCAAAAGAGTCCGATAGATTAGCCATCATGGCAACCCAAGTAGCTGCAATTTCTAAGAATTTAGACAATCTAGGGATGAATTCTGTGCAAGGACTATCACCCCACAAGGGATTAATTGATACACTAGGGAAAGATCCTAGCATCTCTGCTTTAAAATCGGTGAATGTCATAGGATACCATGGTCATAGCCCTTATTCTAATAACTCATACCCAGGTTAGAGAAATCACCTAAACTTTTCTTAGAACAATAACCCCAAACAATGGAGGAAACACACTGACAAACTCTATAGGTAGTTGGCAAAATCAAGGAAATCACCACCAAAGCTAGCAATACTCACTAAGATTTTATGTTAATTTACAACCTTCCTAAAAGAAATCACTTATTAAGGAGTTGTTTATTCAAATGGGGAACACTTCACAAAGACGAGTGATCCATGAAAAAAAATTCCTATTTTTATGCCTTGATTTTTATCAAAATTTTAAGGATATTATGCTTTAATGAAAGGTATTTTATGTTTTTGGATGTATGTGATGCAAAAATGTTCAAAAAGGAAAAAAAGATGAAAAAGAATGAAAAAGGAGCAAAAAGGAGCAAAAATAGAGCCAAAATGCAAAATTGCCAAAATAGTGGGCCTAGCGCCTAGGCGCCAGAATTTGGCGCCAAAGCGCCAGCTCGATACCAAATATGTGACGGTTTTTGTAACTACTTTGGACGATTATTTTGATGGTTAGAGCGGTTATTGGACCATCTAGAAGATTGGCAGTTATTCCTAAATTATAGGACATGTGATACATTGTATTTAGACGCTTGGAAACGGTTTGGATCGCGAAGAGGTGTGATCCAAAGTGAAGAGGTGCGAAGAACCGGACGCAGAGTCCAGCGCCTAGGCCCAGATGCCGGCGCCTAGGCCCCAGATGCCGGCGCTTAGGCGCCAGACACACTTTCTAGAAGATTCATTGAACTTGGACACATTTTGAAGAGGTGACTTAGGCAACCATTGAAGCCTATAAATAGGAGGCTATTCCTACAGAGAAAAACGCCCACCCCAAGTAGCCCAATAAGAAATCCAAAAACTAGAGAGATAATTTTAAGGGCCATACATTTAGTTTACCTTCCTTCATAAATTAGTGAGTTTATTTTATTTAGAGTTTGTATTGAGAGTTTGGAAGAGTTGGTGCTTTTGAAGTCTATTTCACTTTGGAGTCAGTAGGAACCAGAGGTTCAGTTGGAGAAACACTTGAGATAAGTATTTGTAATTTTATTCAATTTTTTATTTATATGTTTTGTTATTTAGATTCAATGTGTTCTGAGTAGTTACTTTACTTTCTCCTTTCAAATATAAAAAGATAAATAAGATAATCTAAATTTCGTTGGAGAATTAGAAACTAAAATATGTTTTAAATATTGTGATGATATTAATACCGGATCTTAATTTACTATTTAAATTGGCCATTTAAATTGTAAAAATATGTTGAAGAGTTTTAAGACCTAGAAGGAAATGAACTCTTAACTAGTAGATATCACATGAATCCTTAGGTAGTCAAAGACCTTGTGCGGGGTATTCAAGTTGAAGTGCAAATAAATAGGAAAATATTATTCAATGGGCGTAAAATTGATAAGTTCTTAGAGTGACAGACTAAATTCTTGTAATTTGGTTTATAGAGAGGGAACGAGTCACTAGTAGGGCGGACCATAGCCACCCTTGGACATCTAGTAGTGTGAGCCTAGATTAACCCATTCTACTAACAGTACATCCTGACCTGATCTATAGATTAACCATTGTTCTTTATACTATCGAGCAAAGGTAAAGAATATGACTACTTCTATTTGACACAATACCATAAATCTATATTCTCCACGAATATTATATTATCTAAAAAGTCTTAGATTAATTGAAAGGAAGAAAGTTGTTTGCTTATTATTATTTACATCACTCATTATTTTAGTACTGCTTTAATTCTTCTTTTAGTAAATTAAATATTAAATTTAAAACTTTAAAAGAAATACCTAAAAATAAAATTTAAATATTTAAAAATCTATAAACCTTCTCGTGGGATCGATACTGGGATCTTTATTTAAAGCCTTATATTACTTGAAACGATACGTATACTTGCGTAGTACCTCTAGTGTGTAAAATATTTTCCATAAAATTATATTTATATACACTAGCCACTATTATTATTTGGGTCAAAGTATTGACTATAACATATTTTTGAGAGCATAAATTACTACATTGTTCGCGGATTGAGGTCAAGTTTTTGGGGCCGTTGCCGGGGAGGGCAAATTTTTAGATTTTAAATATTTATTTTATTTTATTTATTTCTTTTATTGTCAAAATACAAAAAATATAAATTACAAAAACATTTATAAAAAAAAAGGAAGTAAAGATTTTATTTCTTGTTATTTTATTTTACTTTTTATTTACTTTTTATGCGTAGTTCTGGTTCTGAAGGATTATTACCTTTAGATTCCGAATTAGAAAGAACTCGTTAGAAGAATTAAAAAGGAAAACAAATTCAAAAATATCAAGAGATGGCTAATTTACATAACAATTTACATAATCCAATTGAAATTAATGAACAAAATATTTACAAACCATTAAGGGATTATGCTAACCCTACAGCTGATAAACTTCATAATAGTATTCAAATACCTACTGTAGATGCTAATTCTTTTGAGCTTAAACCACCTATTATTCAAATGGTTGAAAATAATCAATTTGGGGGAACACCAAATGAGGATCCAAATTTACACCTTGCTAGTTTCTTAGAACTTTGTGCTGCCTTTAAATATAACAATGTTTCGGATGATGCTATTAGACTTAGACTCTTTCCTTTCTCTTTAAGAGATAAAGTAAAAATGTGGTTGAACTCATTAGCAACAGGTTCTCTTAAAACATGGGCTGAAATGGCACAAAATTTCCTTGCTAAATATTTTCCTCATAAAACTGCTAAATTAAGAAATGACATTACTTCATTTAGTTAATTTGATGGGGAGACAATTTATGAAACTTGGGAAATATTTAAAGAACTATTAAGAAAATGTCCTCATCATGCTTTACCTGATTGGTTAATTATTAAAACATTTTATAACGAACTTATTGGATCACTGAAATCAATTATCGATGCTCGTCTTGGAGGTTCTTTAATGGCTAAATCATTTGAAGAAGCTTATACTTTAATTGAAGAAATGACTAACAATAATTTTCAATGGCCTTCTGAAAGGATTAATCCTAAAAGTGGCAAGTGTTCATGATAACGAAGCCTTTTCTATCTTAGCTTCACAAGTAGCTGAAATATCTAAGAAATTAGATAATTTTGCTATCAATGTATCACATAACAATTCTATTAATATGGAAGATTCTCAAACTATTGAAACTTTAAAAGCTATTGCTAGTAAAAATAATCCTTATTCAAATTATTATAATCCTAGATGGAAAAATCACCCTAATTTTAACTGGAATAATTCACAACAACAATGGGGTAATAATCAATCTCATCCAACTGGAAATTGGAACAATCAAGTAAATTCAAACTATAAACCTCCTGGGTTTAATAATCAACAAAAGAAGTTATCTATAGAAGAATTAATTTTACAACTAAATAATCAATTACAAAATCAAAACACTGCTATTCATAATATTGAGAATCAAATGAGACAAATCGCTAATTTAATTAATTACAGACCTCCAGGAACACTTCCTAGTAATGTTGAAATCAATCCAAAAGAAACTGGAAAAGAACATGAACATGTTAAAGCTGTACAACTTAGAAATGGAAAGGAATTAAAAGAAAGAATTTAGAATGAAATTGAAAATGAGATTGAGGTTGAAGAGATTGAAAAACCTAAAGAAACTCATTCTCTTAGTAAAGATCAAACTGTTATTCCTATTAATGTGGAAGTTGAAAAACCACCACCACCTTTTCCTCAAAGATTAAAGCAGCAGAAGCTTAATCATCAATTTTCTAAGTTCTTTGAAATTTTTAAGAAACTTACCATTAACATACCTTTTGCTGAAGCTTTGGAACAGATGCCAACTTATGCAAAATTTATGAAGGATATTTTAAGTAAGAAACGAAAATTTGAAGCTTTTGAAACTATTGCATTAAGTGAAGAATGTAGTTCAACAATTCAAAAGAAATTACCTCAGATACTTAAAGATCCTAGAAGTTTCACTATACCTTGTGCTATTAGAGAAAAATTTTGTGGAAAAGCTTTATGTGATTTAGGAGCATGTATTAATCTCATGTCATTTTCTATTTTTGGAAGGTTGAATTTAGGAGAGATTACTCCCACCACTGTAATCCTTCAGTTAGTTGATAGATCTATCACTTACTCTAAAGGAGTTATAGAGGATGTTCTTGTTAAAGTGGATAAATTTATTTTCCCTGTGAATTTTTTTTTGCTTGATATGGAAGAAAATAAATAAATACCTATTATTTTAGGGAGACCTTTTCTAGCTACCGGACGGGCTATGATTAATGTACAAAAAGGAGAATTAACTGTGAGAGTTAATGATCAAGAGATTAAATTCAATGTCCTTAAATCAATGAAGTACCCTGATAAAGAAAAATGCCATCGAATGGATATTATTGATTATATAATTGAAAAACATTATCAAGAAAAATGTAAAGTCATTTCTGAAGAAAAAATTGAGTTATTAACTGACGAAAATGAAGAACTAAAAGACGAAGAATTATTTAAAGAAACTCATTATATTAAAGATAACTGAGAAATTTTAGACATAACTCAAAATGATATACTTTTACCCTCAATTAAAAAAGCTCTGAATTAAAAATGTTACCTGCACATTTAAAGTTTGTTTTTCTTGGAAATTCATTAACTTTACCTGTTATTATTTCTTCTAAACTAAGCTTAGATTAAGAAGAAAAATTAATAGGAGTGTTAAAGAATTATAAGAAAGCTTTTGGTTGGACTATTGTCGATATAAGAGGAATAAGCCCTTCCATCCGTATGCATAGGATTTTAATGGAAGAAGATTTTAAACCTACTATTGAACCTCAAAGAAGATTAAATCCTATTATGAAAGAGGTTGTTAAAAAAAATTTTTAAAATGGTTAGATGCTGGAATTATTTATCCTATTTTGGATAGTCAATGGATGAGTCCTATTCATTGTGTTCCGAAGAAAGGAGGAGTAATTGTCATTATCAATGATAAAAATGAACTAATTCCTACAAGACAAGTTACTGGATGGTGAATTTGCATTGATTATCGGAAATTAAATAACACCACTAGAAAGGATCATTTTTCTTTACCTTTCTTGGATCAAATGCTTGATAAATTAGCTGGACACTCATATTTCTATTTTCTGGATGGATATTCTGGTTATCATCAATTACTTGTCGCTCCTAAGGACCAAGAGAAAACAACATTTACAAGTCCTTATGGAACATTTGCATTTAGAAGAATGCCTTTCGGTTTATGTAATGCACCTGCAACTTTTCAAAGATGTATGATGTCAATATTTTGTGATTTGATTGACAAAGGAATTGAAATATTTATGGACGATTTTTCAGTTTTTAGAACTTCTTTTGAATCTTGTTTGGAAAATATACCCAAAGTTCTGAAAAGATGTGAAGAAACAAACTTAGTTCTTAACTGGGAAAAATGTCAATTTATGATCACAGAAGGCATTGTACTTGGTCATAAATTTTCACAAAAAGGGATGGAAGTTGATCAAGCAAAAGTGAAAATTATTGTTGAACTGTAACCACCTACTACTGTTACTGAAGTGAGAAGTTTTCTGGGACATGCTGGATTTTATAGAAGATATATAAAGGATTTTTCTAAAATTGCTAACCTCTTAGTCATTTATTGGAAAAAGAAGCTAAATTTGAATTTAATGAAGATTGTGTTAATGCTTTCAATATTTTAAAAGAAAAATTAATAACTGCACCTTTAATTATTGCACCTAATTGGAATAAACCTTTTGAATTAATGTGCGATGCAAGTGATTTTGCAATTGGAGCTGTATTGGGACAAAAATTTGAGAAAATTTTCAAAGTTAGATATTATGCTAGTAAAACTCTGACTGAAACACAGAAATTACACTACTGAAAAAGCGCTTTTAGCTATAGTCTATGCCTTTGATAAATTTAGACCTTATCTTCTTGATACCAAATGCATAGTTCATACTGATCATTCCGCTATTAAATATTTAATGTCAAAAAAAGATGCTAAACCTAGATCGATAAGATGTGTTTTACTTCTACAAGAATTTGATTTTCAAATAGTGGATAGAAAAGGAACTGACAACCAAATTGCTGATCATTTATCTAGAATTAAGAATGATATTTTTATTGAAGTAAATATAAATGAGAAATTTCCTGATGAATAGTTATATGTTATTCAAGGAAGCCAAACACCTTGGTATGCAGATATAGTTAACTATTTTGTTAGCAATATTCTACATTATGGATTGAATAACAAATATATTAAGAAATTTAAAATTGACACTAAATCTTATATTTGGGAAGATCCTCATTTATTTAAATTGGGAAGAGATTCTGTAATTCGAAGATGTGTACCTTATGAAGAAACTTTTGCTATTATTAAAAAATGTCATGATTCCGAATTTGGAGGACACGTTGGAGTAGATAAAACTGCATTTAAAATTTTAAATTCAGGATTTTATTGACCTACCTTGTTCAAAGATGTGAGATATTATGTTAAAACATATGATCGATGTCAAATGATGGGAAATATATCTAGGAAAGATGAAATGTCTTTAAACTATATATTGGAAGTTGAAATTTTTGATATATAGGGTTTAAACTTTATGGGACCATTTGTACCATCATCTGAAAAGATTTATATTTTATTAGCAGTATTATGTTTAAAAGTGGATTCAAGCTGTAGCTTTACCTAACTGTGATTCCAAATGCGTTTCGAAATTTTTAAAGAAAATGATTTTTTCTAGATTTGGAATGCCTAAAGTAATAATCACAAATGGAGGAAGTCATTTCAGAAACATAACAATTCAATCATTACTGGAAAAATTTGGAATCAAACATAGAATTGCAACTGCTTATCACCCATAAATAAGTGGAATGGCTGAAGTATCAAACAAAGAAATTAAAAGAATTTTAGAGAAGACTGTTAATCCTAAAAGAACTGATTGGGTTGATAGACTTGACTCTGCATTATGGGCTTATAGAACAGCTTATAAGACACCAATCGAAATGTCATCTTACCTATTAGTTTATGGTAAACATTGTCACTTACCTGTTGAACTTGAACATAAAGCTTATTGGGCGATAAAGGAGTTTAATTTTGATTTGAATACTGCAAGAGAAAAATGATTATTACAATTAAATGAGATGGATGAAATAAGAAATGAGTCATATGAAAATGCAAAAATTTATAAAGAGAAAATGAAGATATTACAAGATAAAAAGATTTCAGGAAAAATATTCAAGCCTGGACAAGAAGTATTATTATTTAATACTCATTTAATACTTTTTCTTGGAAATTTAAGATCTAAATGGATGGGACCATATATAATTGAGAAAGTATACCATTATGGAGCTGTGGATATTAAAGACCCCAAAACGGGAGAAATGTTTAAAGTTAACGGATTAAGACTAAAGCCTTATTTGGGAGAAATAAAAATGACTTATAAAGAGGCTTACGAGTTGAGTCTACCTGATTAAAGACTTAATTAGGTCGGGCTGACGACGTTAAACCAAGCGCTTTGTGGGAGGCAACCCATAGTTATTTTTGAGTGTTTTTACATTTTTAATGTAAGGTTATGCCTCGGCCTTGACTAATTTTATATAACTTTAGAAAATTGGATGCTAACAAGTCTTTATTGACTTAAGCTAAAGATTATCTTGAAGCATATAAAATTTGGACTTTGGATCACTCCATTTTGTATGTGAGTAAAAAGAAGATCAAGTTAACCTTCATTGTTTTAATTACCGAGTTTATATTGATCTTACCATTCTAATTTACCTATTTTTGAGATCAAAACTTTTAAATTTGACGTTAGGAGAAACGGAGTCGAACATGGTTCTGGCGCCTAGGCGCCAAAATCCGGTGCCTAAGCGCTAGAGTAAACTATGTGTCGATGGGTCCGGCGCCTAGGCGCTAGATTTGTCGCCTAAGCGCCACAGTTACTGGGTCGTGTAAAAACTGAAAATTTTTAGTTTTTCACACGATTTTCTCCTATAAACTACCCCATCTTCGTCCCCAATCCCTAAGCAACCATAGTTACGACCTTTACACTTCATACATGAGGAGATAAGAGAAGATTTTGAAGAAATGGAGAGAAGAAATCATGGAGAAGAGGCTAGAGATAAGTATT
This sequence comes from Papilionanthe hookeriana x Papilionanthe teres, assembly GCA_022702705.1. Classification (NCBI taxonomy): domain Eukaryota; kingdom Viridiplantae; phylum Streptophyta; class Magnoliopsida; order Asparagales; family Orchidaceae; genus Papilionanthe; species Papilionanthe hookeriana x Papilionanthe teres. The sequence continues at coordinate 71,984,490 of CM040423.1, forward strand.
CTAAGGATCATCAACCTTACTTCAATGGTTTCATTGCTGTTAGTTTGGAGAAGTTTTCGAGTCGTCTAGATAAGTTTGAAGCAGAATTCAAAAGCATTGGAGATCGTCTCCATGAGATGTGTCATCAAATCGAGTATTTGGAATGGCAAGCAAAGCTTCAATTCAATCACCTAGCGGCCTATCAAGATGCTCAAGTGGAGATGTATGCAAAGAACAAATGGATCGACGAGAAAATGGCTACGGATTTTCCAAGGGCGTTAGTGTTCTTCCTAAGTAGGACAAGTAATCTTCATTGCGACGAAAATGGAAATTTCTAATTTGAAGATTAGAAAGTAAATGCGGTTAGATCGAGACTTTATCTAGTGTGTCGTTGTATCGATTTGGTAAATTGATTGTGTTGTTTGTGTGTTTGTTTTATTATTCAATGTGTGTTGTATTTTCTTTGAAATTATTTTGTTTGATTATTAGTAAGACTTGAATCTTATTATTGTACTTATCTGTATTGTATTGAGCCCGACATTGAAGATTATGAATGGAATTAGAAGAGTTTGACTTAAACTTGTATTTAATTGATGGATTTAATTTTTAATTTTTAAAATTTTTGGAAATATTTTGGAATTTAGAAGCTGAAGCAATACTCTTATGTGATTAATTAGAAGTTAAATTTGTGAGTTTTGGTGGAAAATTAATTAAAAAAAAATGATTTTTATGAAAGGCGAGTCTGGCGCTAGAATTCGGCGCTTAAGCACCGGTTCGGCCTGCTACCCGAAAATCGGGATTTAAACCCCCAAAAGCCATGGACGACGCCTAAGCTTCATCCCCTTCCTCATTTTCGCGAAAATACACCCCTTAGATCCATCTTGAGATCAAAATGTCACGTATTTGAGCCCGAAATCACTTGTTTTCTTCATCTTAAGGTCAGATCTACCTTCTAATCCATTTATTTTTGATTTCTACCATGGATTTTCCTATTTTTGCTAAAAACCGAAATTTTGGAGAAAAATTTTGATTTTTAGAAATTCTCCATGGATTTTCTTAACTCATTTTAAGTTTCTCAAGATTAAAAGAGTTTAGATCTTTGATTCCTTTATTTATTTGTGTTTTCTTTCACGTTTAGATGTCACCTAAATCTAAGCGCGGAAAAGCACGTGAAAATTTCGACAACAGCAAGTTCGCTACTGCGGCAGCGCACTTTCGTTATCACGAATTTGCATCATCAAGGAAATTTATCTCGGAGCGCAGTTTTTACAATTCTGGAGAGTTGATTGTGATCACGATCGTTGCACACAACTGGCAGCGATTCTGTTATTTCACTGTCGTTGCTGTTATTTCTGTTGTACGAGAGTTTTATGCCAACTTTATGGATACAGAAGACTACAAAGTCTTCGTTAGAGGTGTCAGAGTGGGATTCACTCCGGAATGGATCAATATTTTCTACGGCCTACCACCTATCGTCGAGTGCTACTATTCTTGTCTATCTCCATCTGAAGGAGATCTGGAGATGATTATTGCATTTCTGACTGATGGCTATGGAGCTTGGAAGATCCGAAACGACAAAAGGGTAAACTTTAAATCTTCTAAGCTGAATGGTATTTCAAAGGCCTAGCACTATTTTATTTCTGATATACTACTTCCTTCCAACCACCTGAGTGAAGTTACCAGAGATAGAGCTATTCTGAACTATTGCATTCAGGAGAGGAAGCCGATAGATGTTGACAGCATTATCTATGATTCTGTGGAGTCTATTGCAAGATCCAGCACTTCTATGGGATTAGGATTCCCATCCTTGATATATTCTTTATGTGTGAGCAATGGAGTTATTGCTGATATTTCAGAGGAGAAGCTGAAGACTACAAAGCCTATTGGGCAGGAGAGTGTTAGTATTTATGATCGTCTTCGCGGGAAGAGATCTATTGCTCCTACTTTTGTACCTACTCCAGGTAGAGCTTCTACTTCTACTGCTGAGCCACCATCTAGTTTCTGGGAATCAATGTATGATCAATTTCTGGAGCAGCAGAATGAGTTATTTTTAACTCACTGCAGAATAGATACTATAGACAAGAAGATTGATCATCTATTTGAATATACCCAAAGGAAAAGTGATTATGATGCTGAGTATTTGGAGTCTTTAGCTAGATTCTTGAAGGGTGAAAATAATGTTCAGTTCCCTACCTGTCTTAGATTTTCACCGTATGTTGATCCAAAGGATGTGGAATTTTCTTTTGGTGATGACGATGACGAGGCTATAGATAGTGATTAGTAGCTTGATTTACCTCTGGAGATGAGTTGATTCTGTTTTTAGTTTATTTCTTGTTTGTTAGTACTGATTAGTTTGTTGTTAGTTAGTGTCGATTTGTTTAAGTAACTTTGTGTGGATTTTTTTATGTTGAGACTGTTTTTAGAGTATCTAGTTTGATATGTGTTTAAGACTGAAATATGGATGAATTTTTTTGTATGATAAATGTTTATTTCTGTTTTCAGCCTACTGTTTAGTATTCTTATATAGTTATTGATGTTGTTTTGTTTCTGTTATTATGATTAGTATAGTCGTTTAATTTTGCTAATGATATAAAAATTGAGCCCGCTTACTTTTATATATGCTTCATTATTTCAGTAATATTCATAAAAAGCATGTGTAGAAGTAAATTTTTCTTTGTAGACTGTTTTAACATACTTATAAAAAAAATTCCTGTTTAAAATTATGCCTTTCTTTCTCTCATACTTTAAAATTTTTCATGATATATCAGAACTTAAGTTTGGGAGAAGGGAAAATACATGCAAATTTAAATTTTATATTTCCCTAAAGTGCTAATATTTTCTAATATATATATATATATATATATATATATATATATATATATATATATATATATATATTAACATAACATAAGGAATGAAAAATCTATTTAAGATCACTTAAATTTTTGAAATTATAAATAATTTAGTAAACTTAACCAAAAATTTTAATAACTTTGATTGATTTTAAGAATAGAATTATTCAACTTAAAGAAGAGTAAGATTAAGAATTTTTTCTATTCATGATAGAGATAATTGAATTTTAGAAGTATTAAGAAATCAAGAATTATAACTTGAAAAAGAAAAAGATTAAAAGTCTTCTTGAAAACTATTCATCATATAATAATTAAGTGAAAATGTATACGTTTGAAAATATAAGTTAAGGATAGTGAAGTTCAAAACCATAAACAGGATATCCAGATACAGTAATCCTCACTTTAAAAAAAAAAGAAGAAGAAGAAGTGAGGAGAAGCTTGAGGAGATGCCTAATCAAAAATTGGTTTCACTTGAATTATCTTATAAAAAGAAAACTAATTACATATTTTACTTAATTTTTATGCATATATCTTTATTAAAAAAGATTTTCATGAAGATCTTCTTCTTGTAAATAGTTTATGTGATCTTAATACAATAAACTACAATTATTTTCAAAATGAATGAAAATTTGTTTGAAGTCTTACAATTTGGTAGTTAAATATTCTTTAAATTCTTAAAATTAAACTTAGTTAGTGAAATTTGGTTAATGATTTACTAAAGTCTTTATAAAATAAAAAATTACAAGGAATCTTAAATATTTACCTTTATTCCAAATGTTATACATTTTATACAGTAAAAAGAGTTACTTGAGGACAAGTAACGTTTAAGTTTGGGGGATTTTGATCCATGAAAAAAATACTTGTTTTTATGCCTTGATTTTTATCAAATTTTTAAGGATATTATGCTTTAATGAAAGGTATTTTATGTTTTTGGATGTAGGTGATGCAAAAATGTTCAAAAAGGAAAAAAAGATGAAAAAAATGAAAAAGGAGCAAAAAGGAGCAAAAATGGAGCCAAAATGCAAAATTGCCAAAATAATGGGACTGGCGCCTAGGCGCCAGAATCCGGCGCCAAAGCGCCAGCTCGATACCAAATCTGTGACGATTTTTGTAACTACTTTGGACGGTTATTTTGACGGTTAGAGCGGCTATTGGGCCATCTACAAGATTGGCAGTTATTCTTGGATTATAGGACATGTGATACATTGTATTTAGACGCTTGGAAAAGGTTTTGATCGCGAAGAGGTGCGATCCAATGTGAAGAGGTGCAAAAAACAAGAAGCAGAGTCCGGCGCCTAGGCGCCAGATGCCGGCGCCTAGGCGCCAGACACACTTTCTAGAAGATTCATTGAACTTGGACACATTTTGAAGAGGTGCCTTAGGCAACCCTTGAAGCCTATAAATAGGAGGCTATTCCTACAGAGAAAAACGCCCACCCTAAGTAGCCCAATAAGAAATCCAAAAATTAGAGAGATAATTTTAAGGGCCATACTTTTAGTTTACTTTCCTTCATAAATTAGTGAGTTTATTTTATTTAGAGTTTGTATTGAGAGTTTGGAAGAGTTGGAGCTTTTGAAGTCTGTTTCGCTTTGGAGTCAGTAGGAACCAGAGGTACAGTTGGAGAAACATTTGAGATAAGTATTTGTAATTTTATTTAAAGTTTTATTTATATGTTTTGTTATTTAGATTCAATGTGTTCTCAGTAGTTATTTTACTTTATCCTTTCAATTATGAAAAGATAAATAAGATAATCTAAAATTCGTTGGAGAATTAGAAACTAAAATATGTTTTAAATATTGTGATTATATTAATACCGGATCTTACTTTACTATTTAAATTGGCCATTTAAATTGTAAAAATCTGTTGAAGAGTTTTGAGACCTAGAAGGAAATGAACTCTTAACTAGTAGATATCACATGAATCCTTGGGTAGTCAAAGGCCTTGTGCGGGGTATTCAAGGTGAAGTGCAAATAAATAGGAAAATATTATTCAGTGGGTGTAAAATTGATAAGTTTTTAGAGTGACAGACTAAATTCTTGTAATTTGGTTTATAGAGAGGGAACGGGTCACTAGTAGGGCTGACCATAGACACCCTTGGACATCTAGTAGTGTGAGCCTAGATTAACCCATTCTACTAACAATACATCCAGACCTGATTAATAGATTAGCCAATATTTTTTATACTATCGAGCGAAGGTAAAGAATAGGACTGCTTCTATTTGGCACAATACCATAAATTTATATTCTCTACGAATATTATATTATCTAAAAAGTCTTGAAGTAATTGAAAGGTAGAAAGTTGTTTGCTTATTATTATTTACATCACTCATTATTTTAGTACTGCTTTAATTCTGCTTTTAGTAAATTAAATATTAAATTTAAAACTTTAAAAGAAATACATAAAAATAAAATTTAAATATTTAAAAATCTATAAACCTCCTCGTGGGATCGATACTGGGATCTTTATTTAAAGCCCTATATTACTTGAAACGATACGTATACTTGCTTAGTACCTCTAGTGTGTAAAAAATTTTTCATAAATTTATATTTATATACACTAGCCGCTATTATTATTTAGGTCAAAGTATTGACTATAACATATTTTTGAGAGCATAAATTTCTACGTTGTTCGCGGATTGAGGTCAACGAGCTAAAACAATTAAAAATTTGGAAACTCAATTAGCTCAGCTGGAAAACTCGATGAACAATAGAGCATCTGGAGCACTACTAAGTAATACATAGTTAAACCCAAATAATCAAAATTTGGAGCAGTGCAAGGTAGGAGTAAGGACTGGTGTAGAAAAGGAAGTTGGTTATCTTGATGATCATACCCCTATAAAGTTTGGTCTTAAACAAGTTTCATCCATAATTACTATTGACCCAGCTAAGAGGCTTGCACCTCTATTCCCTGAAAGACTGCAAATAGCCTATCAGGGATAGACACTTTGTGACCTAAGAGCCAGTGTCAATATCATTCCCTTGAAAACTTTCAAACAACATGGAAGAGGAGAAATTAAGTCTGCCAATATGACAGTTCAATTAGAAGATCAGACTGTGGCCCATTCTTTAGAAATAGTGAAAATTATTCTTGTTATAGTGGATAGAGTCACATTTCTAGCTGATTTCATAATCTTGAATTTAAAAGTTGATAGAGAGAAGCATGTGAATTTTTGGAGACCATTTTTAGCCAATGGAAGGGCTATTATTGTTGTTCTTGACAAGAGGATAATATTTTGAGAACATGATCAAGTAGTTATTTTTTATGTTTTAAAATCACTAGACCTCTCACAAGCTTAGAGGAATGATCAAACTCAAAGTCCTGTAACTGTGGCTCGTGTAGTAAAAATCCAATCTACTGAATTTGAGAAAGTCCACTTGGAAGAGCAACTTATAATTGATGGATTTTTTGGAAATTTGACTAATGATAATTTTACTCTTCCTTTAGAAGAAACCCAGCCACCATCCCCAGACCTATCAGGATAAGATCGTAGTTTATCGATTGGAACTACTGAAGATTACTTAATTGAATGTGAGAGGTTACAACACAGCCTCATTCAATAGATAGAATAAGATTGATGTTTGTGGAATAAAGCTGAGAACATAACATTACTTGAGGATGAGAGAGGAAATCCAGGATAACTTGAGTATGGGACGAGCGATCCGAGACTACTGAATTGACAATTCGATCAAAGAGAACCTGTTTAAGATGATTCCAAAGACTTTGTCTTGTTAAGAATGATAAACCAAATGCTTTCTTGGGTGGAAACTCAAGTGGTATCTTATGTTTTCATATATTCATCGCACGAATGTATGTCCCATTCGTCTGTTTTTGCTTCAAGTTTTTGTATTTGTGTGGTTGTTTGTCTATCTTATGTTTGTTGTGTTGAACTGAGCATCGCTGGGACCATGCCAGGATCTAGTGTGACTACATCGATCAATGGTGTGACCACACCACATTCAGGCATGACCACACCGCTCCTGGCTCATTTCGGGTAAGTCATGAGAAACGGCTGCATGGCCATGCCATAGCCAGGCGTGAACATGTTGTTTAATATTAAAGTACTTGAAGCACCTTTTTCAAGCTTTTACCTCATCTTATTCACCTAAGAAGTTCCACCTCTACCTCCCCTGCTCTTAGATCACCGGAAAGGGAGCTCTTTTCGTGAGATCCAGCTCTCCATTAGTAGATCGTGGTAGAAGCTCTAGGATTTGGAGATTTTTTGCTTAAAACTATTTTTTTATTTAAGTCTTTCATTTTATTCTCACAAACCTCACTAATATTTCCATAAACCTATGTTGGCACTAATTTTTCCATGGTAGTTCTTTGATTTCTAGTTGCAATATCTGATTTTGGGGGCCAATGATTTCAATTTTATTGAGCTATCCTTTATAATCCAATTTTTTCTTTCATTTCATGGCGCTCAAAACCAATGGGAAAGGGAGGTTGAGCTACAAGTGCACTACATTTTGTAGTCATGCTAAATCGCAATGGGATGAAAACATACTAGTATGGAAGAAGCCAATTCGAGAGAGGTGATGCGTCGGGCTTATATTACAAAAATTTATGAACTTAAATTTATATATGTATAATGATTTTGTTAAGTCCAAGCATTCAACGCAAGTATACGTATCGTATCAAGTAATACATGGCTCTAATGGAGTCTTGGTTATCGATCCCATGGGGAAGTTTAGAATATAAGAAAGCGTTCACAATATAAGTAACGTAGCACTAAAATATGATATTTAATTCGTAATTAATGTTTACTACTTACTACTACTATGCATGAAACAGTAACGATTAACTACACTACAATTACTTCTAATAACTTTAAAAATAGAATTAACTAATAGACACACTAAACTAAGTATTTAAAAGGTTTTCGATATATGAGAAAAGTATTTTTCCTCTTGCAATGAGAATATGATGTGTGGATTGATATGGAACAAATATTTATATTATTCTGCCAAATAGGAGCATAGATGATTCTTTACCCTTAAAAGAGTACTTCCTCTTCTAAGTAAGAAAAGAAGATTGACATATCCTAAGTTTAGTCACTAAATCTAAGGCTAGGCTGGGAGGATACCGGCTGTCACTTCGGAGCTCCCACTCACCCTTCACCCGAAGGCTAGCCTTTGATATTAGTTACTAATCTTAGAATCAATTTGGGGATTTCAGCTTGTCACCCTGAAATCTCCACATTGAAGTCCATCAAAACATATTTCCCTACTCATTTGCACTCAATTCCCATGAACTACGCAATTCATCCATAGAAATTGAATGGATCTCATTATTGTTGTAGGACATTAAATCTTTTCAAACTTAATGTTCAACAACACATTTTAACATTTCAATTGGCCAAATTGAAAGTAAATTAAGTTCTAAATGAAAACCAGTCAGAATTTCTTCATTACATTGAAAGCACGTCAAATCCACATCAATCCATCATCACATCTCTAAGAAAGAAGAAAGACATGGGAGACTACTCAGAATTCATGAAGAAGATACAATAAAACATGGATTTTATATATAAAAGAAAAGTCGTACAAACCACAAAAGAAAATAAAAATTATCTCTTTCTCTTCCCCAATGCAATTCCCTTAATGTTCCTTTGAATCCTCTTCTCTCTTCTTTACAACACTTGATTCTCTCTTTAGAATGGAAAGGAAGAAGCAATCTCTCACTTTACCCCTTCTTCTTCACTCCTTAGAGAAGAATTCCTCTCAAATCGTCACTCTACACAGTCTTCATCTAAACCCTAACACTTAACACTCACTAAAACTAATCACAAGAGACTCACACACACACCATTTTCATCCAAAACTAGTTAATTATAAGATAGGGACGAATCTCAAGAGTTTCCATATACATCCCTTCAAAAAGTCGCTAAAACTCTTCAAATTTGAACTCCACCGACTTCGGACACCAGTGACGCCAGAGAGGGCACCGGCGGCGCTCTATCATGCCAATTAAATGCTTAAGTATCTGGATTTGGGTGCTGGCGGCGCCCATTCTGGCGTCGGCAGCGCCAGAACACCTTTTCCACCATTTTGCTCTTTTTGGCTCCTTTTTGCTCCGAATTTGTTCCTTTCTGCTTCTTTTCACTCCAATCATCTAAAATCATCATACCTGCAACAAATCATGAAAAATATCTTTCTTTAAAGTGCAATATCACCAAAAATGCGTAAAATTATATAGCAAAAACTGTATATATTTTTAGTGCATCAAAATCCCCCAAACTTTAACTATTACTTGTCCTTAAGTAATCTTTTTACTACATAAAATATAACTCTAGGCAATGTACTTTTCAACTGTAGGACACTAAAATTTTTCATTCAAAAGAATATATTGGTTAGATTTTTAGAAAGAAATTTAGTAACTCAGGTTAACACTACAGGTGTAAGAATATTCAACAATCAAGTCTAAGAGTTCTAGTCTTCTATTTATTTCAAGATGAACCATAATTTGTCACATTAAGAGTGCCTCAAAAGACTATGTGAAAAAGGAGTTCATGTAAACTTCATTAGAATGTAGGCCATTACTTAAAATATAAATTTAGAATTGAAATCAAGTTCTCCCTTTAGGGTGATTCAAGTGAAGCCAATTTTTGATTAGACATCTCCTCAAGCTTCTCCTCACAATATTTTTCTGTCTTTTTCTTTTCTTTTCTTTTTCTCTTTTCTTTTAGGGATTGTTTTTCAATCCTTCTTTTCTTTTCTCTCTTTCTTTTTTTTATTGAAGATTACTATATCTGGATAGCCCTTTAATGATTCTGAACTTCACTCTCCAACTTTCTAAAGTTCAAACCTGAAACATCTCCTTACTTTATAGTTAAGTATATACTTTATTATTCATTATAAAGTTACAATCTCTTCTTAACACACAATACTTTAAGTCCCTTAATATTTTAGAAATACAGTTTTCTTTACTTTAAATGGTTGAATATAATCAAATCATTTCATACCAACTATCTTACTTCTATAAAATCAACCTTTATCACTAAAAATTTTCATCCTATCCTTCCATAATATTCAACTGAAAAAAAAAATTTAGTTATCTTATAATGAGGTTCAACTGCCAGAAGTTATGCTAATAATTTTTGAAAATATAATAATTGAGAACAAATAAAAGTTAGTATTTCTCTACCCTCCCCCAAGCTTAAATTTTTCAGTAAATTTGAAACAGTGAAGAGTAAAAGAAAACTATCCTTTCTGTGTTGGGATCTTGAAATCTTCAACAACTATATGGTATTAGTCAAAACTTACAACTAGCAGGCATGAAGCAATTAGTAGCAGTGATATAACAATTTTTAAATATTTGCATGGGTAAAGAGAAATTAAAATTAAACATCTAAACATCCAACAGAACACTACAACATGAAACAAACTATCATAGTACTACACAGTCCAGCTAACAATTTTAATGTTTCAGTACAACATAACAATACACCAACAGAGTTACACATCATATGAAAATAAATACTACAACACAACAGTACAACAACAGGGTTACATGAAAAGCAAATATCTACTACATCACATCAGTACAACACAACACAACAAGAACAATAGAAGTAAAAAACAAACAATCTACCAGTCTCCATCACCAGGATCAGCAGTCATCAAATGGGTCATCAACAGGGTCCTCAGCAGGGTCAGGTCTATATGGTGTATAGCTGGGGCAAGTAGGAAATATCACATCAAACTTCCCCCTTATAAATCTGACCTAAGCATCATAATAAGCAACATCGAACTCAACTCTCCTCTGCAGATAATCTTCATTCACATCACTCCTCGCCTCAAATACATCCATCCGACCATGGAGTCTATCTACACTAGCACTCTATAGTCTCAGCTGCTCCATAATATCAGATAAGGTAGGCGGCTCAGATGTAGATGGAACATCATAACTCGTAGTAGGAATATCAGTACTCCTACGCTCAGCTCTGGCTCCTACATGAGACTCATAAGTACGGATAATATTCTTTGTAATTGGTCTCAAAGGTATAGCCACTTCTTCGGAACTACTGAACTCCACTCCAGACTGAACACAGAGGGTACGAATTAAAGCAGGATATCCTAATCCTCTAGTGGTCTCACCTCTAGCAATCGTCTGAATATTCTTGTAAATAATAGTCCCAATATCAATCTTTTTCATCGTCTGAATATAGTAGTTCAGAAGCTCTATCTCTTGTAACTTCGCTGTGGTGATAAGATGGTAATCTCGCAAAAATGAAATGAAGCAAAACTTTTGAAGCAACATTCAATATGGAGGCGGGGGAATTAATCAACTGTCTTTGAGTTACTTTCCATTCTCCTCGCCCGTCAGTCAAAAAAGCAATAACTTCTCTCATATTCTCCCCTCCCAGTGTCAAAGTTTTCGTATTCACACACGAATGGTTCCTGAGTCTGATAGAAAGCATTGATACGTTGAGGAGTAAACTCAACCATTTTTCCTCTAACAAACACTCAGTCTTGGTCCATGGTATATTCGAATAGAACTCTCTAACTACACCCATAACGACATTCACAGTGAAATAACAAAATCGCTCCCAATTCCACTCTGCAATTAATTGTTCTACAGATCCTCCAAGACTATCAAAAGCTTGATCCTGGATACACTTCTTATTGTAGAGGTAAGAGTTATAGCGAAATTGGGCTTTGATGTTAACAAACTTCTCCTCATTAACATCCAATTTCCTCTTCCATTTACTCAACCTTGGAGCCATGTGAATTTCTAAAATTTGCAAGAAAATTCCAATAAATCCCAAATTCACAATTTAACAAACTCCAAACACTATTCTAAACAAGTAAAAGCAAATTTCATCATGGAAATATCAAAATCTCTTTAAAACTCCAAAAATTCCACCATAAGCAATGTGAGAGATTTCCATGGTGAATATCTAAAATTTTTAACTTAAAGTAAAGCTCTTACCAAGAGAAGTGTAGATCTGGTGTCCAAAAGCTTTGAAATCTCCTTAAATCCGAGATCTAACAAGCTCTAGATCTTCAAATTCACGAGAATGGAGGAGGAAGACGAAGGAAAAGGAAAATTTTGCGGGTCCCAAGGTAAAAATCACGAAACTGAGGGTTTTTGGGATTTTATTGAGTTTGGGCTTTGGCGGCGCTCTATTTACAGTAAATTGCCAAACTCTTTAGATTGGGCACCAGCGGCGCCAGTCCAAAATATTTTCCGGGTCTGAAAATTTTTTCGTAATTTCGATCGTTTCGACATCCACAAAGATGTTTAACACTTCAATAAGCATTTACATCATCCCATAAGCAAAAATTGACACAATTCTTCACACAAACAATACACAACAATCTTATATATATATATATATATATATATATATATATATATATATATAATCCAAGTTACATCATAGACACCAAATATGTTCATTCAAACCAACTACTCTTAGATATTTAGTGCAGCAAGTACTTTACGATAGGCAAACACTACGATCTAAGCACACAATGAAAGCAAGCACATCCAAATCCAAGTTCAAATCTAAAAGCAAATACTACACAAACCAAACATAACTAAACAAAACAAACTAAACATACAACAAATATAAGTAGAATCCATCAATTACTCCACATTAGTTTCAGAACAATCTTCTTTCTAATGTCTCCAATTGATTGCTGATGCACAAACAAGTTTTAGAATGGATGAAATGGAAATTCTTCAGATGATTCCTCAGCAATCACCGCGTTCTTCTTCATCAGATTGATCAAGATCATCTCAATTTGACTAGTGTGATCGAATTGCTCTTTCATTCTCCAATCTATATGATCGAATAAATCAGAAATGTTATTGATCGTATTCATAACGTTTCGTACCTCAGTCTCCAACTATTTGATCCTCTTCAATATCATTCTCGAACTTTCAGGAAAATAGGGTTGAATTGGTTGTGAAGTCTGTGTTGGTTGATCAGCGAGCAAGTTCATGTCATCTTCATCTCCAACTGTCTGGTAGTCATAGGGATTAGTTGGATCAATAGGCCTCCATGGAAGAAGAACCTTTTCCCAACTTTTATAAGAAACCTCTGACTGACTACATAACAGAAATATGGTGGATGGGTGTCCAAGCCCATATTTAGATCCATGCACAATTAATCCCAAAACTGATTTCACAATGATATTACCAATGTTAACCGGCCTCCCAGTTTAAATACAGAAATTCAAAATGACGCTTTCCTCGGTTACCTTGCTAATCTTTAAAGTCGGAAATAACTTTGCTGAAATAAAGTAGTGCCACTGCTTTGATACTGGATTGAGAGATACAGATGGGAAACTAATGTATCCATTCTCTCTAATTTCCCATTCTTCATTCTCATCCGTCAGATATCGATACACATCATTCATATTATCCCTCATGACATTGAAATTAGAATATTGACAAATACGTACGTTCTTGATCATAAAGATATTGTTAATTCACGTAGGAGTGAATTGCACAAATCTACCACGCAGAAATACGAACCCTTAATTGATCCCGTGAAGGTTTGCATAAAATTATTTCATGACGGGAATAACAACGACAACGTTAGTGTAGCAAAGCACTTCCCAACGTCTCTCCTTAATAATCTCTTCAATTCTAGTAGTAGGATTATCCATATCTCGATTTATGAAGCCTCTTCCCTTGATAATCTTTCTTTTCATCATCACTTTGTTGAACTAACATTGCGCTTCAAAACTTATGAACTTCCTTCGGTTGAAAACACAAAATCGAGGGGTTTTATGGGAAAGGAATCCATAGGATACGAATTGGAATTGGTGGTTTTCATTTTTCTGGAGTTAAGAAGTCAAAATTGGAGTTTAGGGAGTTATAAGGATGAACATCCCACCAAAAACCGCCAAAACTAGCATTTTAAAACTTAAAAAACGTCAAACAGATTTTGGACTCTGGCGGTGCTCGATAGGGCGCCGACGGTGCTCAAACAGATAAGTTCAATGTAGGAAATGTGATAGGAAGCCGACGGTGCCCATTCTGGCGCGGGCGGTGCTAGTGGTAAAAAACTCTCACCGAACTTTGTTTGGCCCAAAATATTTTAATATCTCGATTCGATCCATCATTTATCAAATTTTAAAGTCTATAGGAGTAATTAGGATTCAAAAACAACTATCTAAAAAGCCCAACTACATCAAACAAGCAAACACAAGTTAAACATAAGTTCAACCATATTGAACTTAAATCAACCTTTCCAACTTAGGTTCAACCAAAATTGAACCCAAGTCAACCCAAACTTAAGTTTTACCCATATTGAACTTAAATCAACCTTTCTAACTTAGGTTCAATCTAAATTGAACCGAAGTCAAGAAAAATTTAAGTTCAACCCATATTGAACTTAAATCAACATATGGGTTGTCTCCCATAAAGCGCTTGGTTTAACGTCCTCAGCCCGATAAACCATTCAGTTAATCGAGATAACTCAGCATTAAAACCTCTTTGAAGTCTGGTTGAAACCCGTCAAAGTAAGGCTTTAATCGATGCCCATTAACCTTGAAAATATTTCAAGTATCATAATCTTTAATATTAACAACTCCAAAAGAATGAACTTTTGGAAGTGTAAAAGGTCCTAACCATCTAGACTTGAGTTTTCCAGGAAATAACTTCAATCTTGTGTTGTGTAATAAAACTTTTTCTCCAAATTCCAAGTTCTTTTTCAATATCTTCCGATCATGTCATAATTTCCTTTCTCTTTATAGATCCTATCATTGTGATAAGATGCATTTCTAATCTCTTCCAATTCATTTAATTGCATAAATCTTTCCCTCCAGCATTTTTCAAAATAAAATTTAACTCTTTTATCGCCCAATATGCTTTATGCTCCAATTCAACCGGTAAATGGCAAGTCTTACCAAACACTAATCTATAAGGAGACATTCCAATAGGGGTTTTAAAAGCAGTCATATAAGCCCATAAAGCAGTATCTAATCGAGCAAACCAATTTAATTTATGATTATCCACAGTTTTATCCAAAATTCTTTTAATTTCACTATTAGACACCTCTGCTAAACCACTATTCTGGGGATGATAAGCAGTAGAGATTCTATGAATAATATTATATTTCTCAATTAATCTCTTAATTTGATTATTCCTGAAATGGGATCCACCATCAGTTATGATCACTCTCGGCATTCCATATCTTGTAAATATATTTTTTCTTTAAAAATTTTGAAACACTCCTAGCATCACAACTCGGTAAAGCAACAGCTTCAATTTATTTCGATACATAATCAACGGAAACCAATAGTTATAAATTTCTAAATGAAGGAGTAAATGGTCCCATAAAATCTAATCCCCATACATCAAAAATTTCAACTTCTTAATTTAGAGGCATTTCATTTCTTCTAGAGATATTACCTACTCTCTAACTTTGATCACATGATTTAATGTATCTATAAACATCTCTAAAAAGAGCAAGCCAATAAAATCCAGATTGTAAAATCTTAAAAGCAGTTTTATCAACACCAAAATGACCTCCAAATTCATAATCATGACATCGTTGAATAATCAGATTTGTATCTTCTTGTGGCACACATTTCTTAATAATCAAATCCTTACACTATTTATATAGATAGGGCTCATCCCAAATATAGAATTTTGCATCATATTTAAACTTCTTTTATTATTGCCTTGTTAAATCAGGTGGTACAATATCGCTTACAATATAATTCACAATATCAGCATACCAAGGCAAACTACTTCCCATAATAGTATAGAGTTGCTCATCAGGGAAAATTTCAGTAATTTCTTTCTTAAATTCAGATAACTTATCATAATCTATTCTTGACAGATGACCATCTATTTTATTATCAGCTCCCTTCCTATCAACTACCATAAAATCAAATTCTTGCAGAAGAAGTATCCATCTAATGAGTCTAGGTTTCCCATCCTTCTTTTGCATTAAATGTTTGATAGTCGAATGGTCTGTATGCACAATAATTTTAGCTCTAATTAAATAAGGTCTAAAATTTTCAAAAGTAAATATTATAGCTAATAACTCTCTTTCAGTTGTGGTATAATTAATTTGAGCATCATTAAGAGTTTTACTAGCATAGTAGATGACTTTGAAAACTTTATTATGCCTTTGCCCCAATGCTACTCCGATCGCATAATCACTAGCATCACACATAAGTTTAAATGGTTTCTCCCAATCAGGTGAAACAATTATAAGTGCAGTGATTAATTTTTCTTTTAATAATTTGAAAGCTCTCAAGCATTCATCATTAAAATCAAACTTTTTATCATTTTCTAGAAGTCGACACAAAGGTTTAGTAATTTTAGAAAAATAGTTAATATATCGCCTGCAAAATCCAATGTGTCCTAAGAAACTCCTCACCTCTCTCACAATAGTGGGTGACGACAATCTCTCAATCACTCTAAATTTAGCAGGATCGACCTCCATACTATTTTCAGAAATTTTATGCCCATGCATAATTCCTCCTGCAACCATAAATTGATATTTCTCCCAATTCAGAACTAGATTTGTTTTCTCACAGAGCTCCAAAATTTTTGCTAAGTTTTCCAGGAAAATTTCAAATGAATTCCCAAATACAGAGAAATCATCCATAAAAACTTCTATTCCATTATCTATCATACTACTGAAGATAAACATCATACATTTCTGAAATGTTGTAGGTGTGTTACACAGTCCAAAAGGCATTCTTCGAAAAGCAAAGGTTCCATAAGTGCTAGTAAATGTTGTCTTTTCTTGATCCTCAGGAGCAATAGGTATTTGATGGTAACCAGTATATCCATCTAGAAAACAGTAGTACTCGTGTCCAGCATGTCTATCTAGCATTTGATCGAGAAAAGGAAGAGGAAAGTGATCTTTTCTTGTGGCAACATTTAATTTCATATAGTCAATAAAAATTCGTCATCCATTAATTTGCCTTGTGGGTATAATTTCATTACATTCATTCACTTAAACAGTCACTCCCTTTTTCGGTACACAATGTATTGGACTCACCCAAGCACTATCCGAAATAGGATAAATAATTCTAGCATCCAGCCATTTTAAAATCTCTTTCTTAATTACTTCTTTCATTATAGGATTCAATCTCCTTTACGGATCAACTCTCGGTTTATGTTCTTCATCTAATAAAATTTTGTGCATACAAATCAAAGGACTAACTCCTTTAATATCTACTAAATTTCATCCAAAAGCTTTCTTGTATCTTTTTAAAGTTTTCAAAAACTTATGTTCTTTGTATTCGTTTAATTCTGAAGATAAAATAACTGGCAAGATAGATTATTCTCCTAAAAACATTACTTTAAATGATTAGGGAGAATTTTCATTTCAAGTTCAGGAGGTTTGATGATAGATGGAATTAAGCTTTTATCTCCACCTTCCATAGTGTCTAGTACTTCGAATCTTTCCTGAACATACTCGAAATCTTCATTCTTCTTAATATCTGAATTTTCTTCATATTCAATTTATTCTTCAAACATATTTTTGTATTCTTCTTCTTTTTTAAGTATATTTTCAAAATGATCATTTCTCAAGTAATCACAGACCTCCATCCTAAAACATTCATTATCTTTTTCCATTGAGGGATACTTCATAGATTTTAAAATATTAAAGGTCACCTCTTGATCAATAACTCGCATAGTTAATTCTCCTTTTTGAGCATCAATTACCACTCTTCCAATAGCAAGGAATGGTCTTCCTAAAATGATTGAAATTTCTTTATCTTCCTCCATATCTAGTACAATAAAATCCACAAGAAAGATAAATTTATCCACTTTCACTAACACATCTTCCACCACTCCTTTAGGGTAAGTAATGGAACCATCGACCAACTGAAGAGTCACAGATGTAGGAGAAATATCTCCTATTCCCATCCTTTTGAAAGTTGATAAAGGCATAAGATTAATACTAGCTCCCATATCACATAAAGCTCTTCCGAAAAAATTTTCACCTATAACACACAGAATAGTGAAACTACCAGGATCTTTGAGTTTTTCCGGAAGCTTCTTCTGAATAATTGCACTACACTCTCTGCTAAGTGCAATAGTTTCATAATCTTTAAACTTTCTTTTCTTTCTTAGAATATCCTTCATAAACTTGGCATAGTCACACATCTGTTCCAATGCTTCAACAAAAGGAATTTTTATCTTTAATTTCTTAAGGATCTCCAAAAAATTTTCAAATATGTTATCCCTGTTTTATTTCTTCAATCTTTGAGGAAATGGAGGTGGTGGTTTTTCAACAGTTATCTTCATTAGCTCAAGAAGATAATCCAAGTCTGGATAAATCTTGTTTAAATCTTTTTCGATTTCCACTTTCTCCATTTCTATTTCAACTTCTTTTTGCACTCTAGTTTCCAATTCTTTTCCACTCCTTAATTGAATAGCCTTAAGTTGTTCTTTTTTTTGATGTTTTGGATGATCTCAACATTACTTGGAAGTGTTCCAGAAGGTCTATTATTAAGTGCAGTGAAAATATGTCCTAATTGAATTTCAATATTTTTCATAGCAACACCTTGAGTTTGTAATTGATTTCCCGTATTAAGAATCATTTCTTCAGTAGACAACTTCTTATCCTTAAATTGTGGGTTACTATTAAATCTAGGAGGATGAGATGGTCTAAAATTAGTATTTCCTTGATTGTTCGAATTTTCAATTGGATTTATAGAATTTTTAGCCTAATGCGGGTTAACATTAGCATTGTTATTATTCCAATTGAAGTTTGGGTAATTCTTCCAACCAGGATTATAATAATTCAAATAAGGATTGTTAGGTCTATTAATAGCATTTAAAGTCTCATAAGGTGTTTGAGATTCTGTTATCTGTCCAAATGAATTTTCCTCCAACACTTGAGGTGGTTGAGAATAATTCATTCCATATTGATCTATTTTCTTTGAAAGGGTTGCAATTTGAGAAACTACCATAGTCATCATATCTGAATCATGAACACTAGCCACTCTCTTAGGATTTACCCGTTCAGAGGGCCATTGAAATTTATTAGTAGCCATTTATTCAATTAATGCGTATGCTTCATCAAAAGGTTTTGACATTAATGATCCACCAGCAACAGCATCTATAATAGATCTCAATGATCCCACTAATCCATTATAAAATGTTTGAATTATTAAACAATCTTGTAAAACATAATGTGGGCACTTCCTAAGAAGATCTTTAAATCTCTCCTAAGCTTCATATATTGACTCTTCTTCAAACTGACAAAAGGATGTAATATCATTTCTTAGTTTAGCAGTCTATGATGGAGGGAAATATTTTGATAGAAAATTTTGAGATAATTCTCCCCAAGTTATAATAGATCCATGTGCTAACGAGTTTAACCACGTCTTAGCTTTATCCCTTAATGAAAAAGGAAAAAGTCTAAGTCTGACAGTGTCACTAGACACTCTGTCATATTTAAAAGTAGCACACAGTTCTAGAAAACTAGTGAGATGTAAAATTGGATCCTCATTAGGTGTTCCTCCAAATTGATTATTTTGTACCATTTGGATAATAACAGGTTTAAATTCAAATGAATTAGCAGCAACATCAGAATTTTGAATAGTTATGTGAATCTCATCTGTTGTTGGGTTAGCATAATCTCTTAAAGGTCTTGACAAATTTTCAATAACATTTCTCTGATTATCTTGATTATTCACCTTTTAGCAAGGATTTTCAATTTATTTTTGTTGTTTTTTAATTTTCTGACAGTACGCTCTAACTCCGAATTGTAAGGCACTAAACCTATAGATCTGCTACTACGCATATACAAATACAAATACTTTAATAATGACAAACAAACACACAATTACACACTACAAAATAAAGGTTTTCTATTATTATATTATCAATAAATACCGTTTATACTTTCTTTCTTAACTCTGTTACCTTCCTACTTACTTTGTTAACTCAGTTACCTTCTCCGGCAACGTTACCAAAAACTTGATGTGTCGGACTTATATTACACGAATTTATGAACTCAAATTTATATATTTATAATGATTTTGTTAAGTCCAAGCATTCAACGCAAGTATACGTATCGTATCAAATAATACAGGGCTCTAATGGAGTCATGGTTATCGATCCCATAGGGAAGTTTGAAATATAAGAAAGCGTTCACAATATAAGTAACGTAGCACTAAAATCTGTTATTTAATTCGCAATTAAAGTTTACTACTTACTACTACTATGCAGGAAACAGTAACAATTAACTACACTACAATTACTTCTAACAACCTTAAAAATAGAATTAACTAACAGAGACACTAAACTAAGTATTTGAAAGGTTTTTGATATATGAGAAAAGTATCTTTCCTCTTGCAATGAGAATATGATGTGTGGATTGACATGGAATAAATATTTATATTATTGTGCCAAATAGGAGCATAGATGATTCTTTACCCTTAAAAGAGTACCCCCTCTTCTAAGTAAGAAAAGAACATTGACATATCCTAAGTTTAGTCACTAAATCTAAGGCTAGGATGGGAGGATACCGGCTCTCACTTAAGAGCTCCCACTTACCCGAAGGCTAACGTTTGATATTAGTTACTAATCTTAGAACCAATTTGGGGATTTCAGCCTGTCACCCTGAAATCTCCACATTGAAGTTCATCAAAAAATATTTCTCTATTCATTTGCACTCAATTCTCATGAACTACGCAATTCATCCATAGAAATTGAATGAATCTTTCAGTATTGTTGTAGGACATTAAATCTTTTCAAACTTAATGTTCAACAACACATTTTAACATTTCAATTGGCCAAATCGAAAGTAAATTAAGTTCTAAATGAAAAACCGTCATAATTTCTTCATTGCATTGAAAGCACTTCAAATCCACATCAATCCATCATCACATCTCTATGCAAGAAGAAAGACAAGGGAGTACTCAGAATTCATAGAGAAGATACAATAAAATATGGATTTTATATATAAAAGAAAAGTCATACAAACCACAAAAGAAAATAAAACTTATCTCTTTCTCTTCCCCAATGCAATTCCCTTGAAGTTCCTTTGAATCCTCTTCTCTCTTCTTTACAACACTTGATTATCTCTTTAGAATGGATAGGAAGAAGCAATCTCTCACTTTACCCCTTCTCCTTCACTCCTTAGAGAAGAATTCCTCTCAAATCCTCACTCTACACACTCTTCTTCTAAACCCTAACACTTAACACTCACTAAAACTACTCACAAGAGACTCACACACACACCATTTTCGTCTAAAAGTAGTTACTTATAAAATAGGGACGAAATTGATCCACAATTTTAAATATAATTATATATCTAAGAATTTGACACCACTATTAAAAGATATAAATCCTCAGCAACAATGCAAAAAACTTGATCAGGAGCGTAATTTTAATTTTAGTAATAATTAAATATTATAAACTTTTGATCGCAGAGTTACCTTTAAACACAAGTATACTTATCGCTCAAGTAATACAGGGCTCTAATGGAGTTCTGGTTATCAATCCCTCAGGGAAAAATATTAAAGCCTATGGACTAGGATTATATAAACCAAGTTAAAATTACTAAATTGAATTTGCCTATCTGTCACTAATATGCAATCGATAATAAAGTTCTTATATCTAAACTAGTTCTACTAACAGATTACCAATACTACTAAAGTTAAGTTCAAATATATAATAGCAAGAATCTTTCTCCTTTGTTAAGATATTTAAGTGAAGTGATAATTAAAATTAGTTTCATATGTATTGTGCCAAATAGGAGCATACCTATTCTTTACCATTTGGTTCAGGCATAAACAACATTTACTAATCCTATGCTTGGTTACTGAATCTGCGGCTAGGTTGGGAGGATATCGACTCTCACTTCGAGGCTCCCACGTTCCCCTCGCCTGAGGGCTAACAATCTACACCTCAACACCCAAACGATAAGACCGAATTGAGGATTTTAGCCTGTCACCCTAAAATCTCCAATTCTACGCCCGATTAATATTATTTCCCTATTTATTTGCACTTCTCCTTTCAAGGATTTACCCGTCTACCTTTTAAAGCGAAATGTGATACATACTCGTTAAGAATTCTTAGCCCACGGTTAGATCTTAAGAATTCTTCACAGATTTTAACAATACAAATGACCAATTTGTATAGTAAAGTAAGTTTAGGTATAGTATCATCACAACTTCTTATAATTTGTTTAATAAACTAATTCATATAATCATTTCACAAAAACATCAAAACAAAAAGAAAGACAAAACAACTACTCAGAGTTCATGGAAAGGATGCAATAAAACTTGAATTTCATATAATAAAGTAAAGTTCTACAAACTATAGTAAATAAACACAACTTATCTCAAATTTCTCCCCAAGCAAACTCCTTGAAGTTCCTCTGGATTCTTCCTTTCTTACAGCACATGGATTTCTCCTTCGAAACAGCAATGCAGAAGAGATCTCTCACTTCCCTTCCACTCTTATAATCCCTCAAAGAATTCCTCACAAAATCTCTATTTGAACTCACTACTCTCCAAATAACAACACTAATGGCTCACTAATAGACTCTTTAGAACACTTTGGACTCACTAGTAATCACGTAAGAGACACTTTTTTGGCCTAATTTGGTTCTTTTTAAGGTTGTTGAAGAGTCTCTGAGGGTTTTATAGGCACCCCTTCGAAAATTGTTCACATTCAACGTACTTTTAGAAAGAACCGTCGATCCCGCCGTCACCAGCCTCGAGCTCGCCGTCGGCGGCCTTCTAGAAATAATACTTTTAAACAGGCTCCGCCATCGGCGGCCTCGATCTCCGCCGTCGGCGGCCTTCCTTGGAATTAATTCTGAACTCTCAGGAAAATCACGCCATCGGCGCCATCAACCTCGTCGTCGGCGCCCTAAGTCAATTTTTGCATAATTTGGTCCTTTTTGCTCCAAATTTGCTCCTTTTTACATATTTTCATTCCTTTGTCCTTCAATCTTCATACCTACAGAAAAACACCAAAAATACCATTCTTTAAAGTGCAATATTATCAAAATCAATAAAAAATAGGCATGAAAATCTTAACCTTTTTTCCTTGGGTCATCAAGTAATCCTTAGTACTACATAAAAGTTATGATTCATTGTGGTAAAGTTTTAATTCAGAAGTACTATAATTCTGATTTAAATAAATATTATAGTAAGAATTCTCAGAAAGATTTTCAAATAATTAGATTAATTCTGCAGGTATAAGACTATCTTGTTATCAAGTTTAAGAGTTCTAGTTTTCTATTCATTTCAAGAATGACTATATGTTGCAATATTAATTCACTTAGGTATTCAGAAGATAGAAAATTCATGAAGAAACTATAAGTAAGAAACTAATCATAAATATAATTTCAGAAATGCTTTTAGTTTTTCTTTTAGGTTAATCAAAGTGAAGCTAATTTTTGATAAGGCATTTCCTCAAGCTTCTCCTCACTTATTTTCTTTTTTTTTCTTTTCAGGGATTGTTTTTCAATCCTTTTTCTTTTTCTTACTTTTTCTTTTTAAAGTGAGGATTACTATATCAGGATAGCCTGTTAATAATTTTGAACTTCACACTTCTTTTCCTAAATTTGAAACGTTCAACATTCTTTACCTTATAGGTACTTCATAGTTTTTACTTTATTGAATCAAAATCTTTCTTTCTCAATTGAATTCCTAAGATTCTTAATATTTCAAAATATAGTTTTCCTTACTTTAAATAGTTAACTAGTCTTATCCCCTTATACTAAATATCTTAATCTACAAAATTAATTTTCATTATAAAAAATATTTCTTTGAATCTTTTACAATATTTAGATAAAATTTAAATATAGTTATTGGAATTAAATTTTATCACAAAAAATCATATTAATAATTTTTGAAAATATATTATTTGAGAACATATAGTAGTTAAGATTTTTCTTCCCACCCCCAAACTTAAAATTTTCTATAAATAGAAATAGTACATGGGTGAAAGAAAATTTTAAATATAAAATTCATACCTTTGCACTTTAGGCATTTTTGTCTTTTTGAAATTTGCAGGTTCTTTTCAAAAATTCTAACTTCAATTGACCTGTAATATTAAAAACCTTTCTACACACATAACATTTTAAAATTTGCTTGGGTAATGAAATTTTAAAACAAGTATATAAAACTAAACATCAAACAAAAATAATTAACTACACTACATAGGACATGCATTTCACAACACAGAACAAACAGTTTACTAATTTAAACTAAACAGTTCACAATTACAATTACTATCACAAATATCACAAGCATCCAGAAATAAAAATGCAAACTACCAAACTATGACATATCACAAAAAATAAAGCATAATCCACCGAATACAATATAAATCAAAGCAGATCAAACAAAATCTAAAAACAAACAAATACATCACATTCCATCTAAAATATCAGTCATCAAATTCCCATACAACGTTCTCATCACCCTGGTCAGCAGGAGGATTGGGCTGATACTGAGTATACCTGGGGCACTCTGGAAAAGTCACATATGGCTCTCCTCAGTAGTATCTAGCCTGAGCATCGTAATAAGCCATCTCAAAATATGAATGCCTCTGAAGATACTCACTATCATGATCATGTTTTTTCTCTAGCCCTTCAATCCTGTGATCAATTCTATCCAAATTTTCATCCAACTGTTCAAAACTTTTCCTCTGCAGGGTCATGACATTCATCATATCATACAAAGTAAGGGGACTAGAGGCAGGAGGGTCATAGCTAGTAGAAGGGATATCTCTACTAGTTGAAGGTTCTTTGCTCCTACTCCCTGATCTCCATTCCTCATGGGATGCATAAGTCTTAATATTTCCTTTACTAATGGGTCTCATAAGATAAACCCATTCCTCATCATCTCTTGCTTCAACTCCAGATAGTTGATAAAGTGCATAAATGAGGTCAGCATGCCCTAAATATCCACTTGTCTCACTCCTCGTAGTAACCATAATATTCTTATAGATTATTCTCCCCACATTAATGCTTCGGTTGTTCTGAATACAGAAATTTAGAACATCTTTCTCTCTAGAGACTTCACTATGATGGTAAGTCGGTAGCAGAGTCAAACAGATGAAATAATGCCATGCCTTAGCAGTGGCATTCATCATGGACAATGGAAAGTTAATCCGTTCATGATTTTTAATTTTCCAAACACCTTTTCCATCAGTGAGAAAGTCGATAACATCGTTCAACGAACCTTCCATTGTTCCAAATGTTTCAAACTCCCTAGAAAAATAGTCTTGAAGCTCGTAAAAAGTGTTAATGTAATTTGTTGACCTCATTTTTGGTGAGGTCTTTTCTTCTCTCCTTAGTGCTTAGGATCTAGCCAGAGGTTTTCTCCTTGACTTCCTAGAGGACTAGAATTGGGACCCACCCTTTAGCAATTCAGCTACTTCTTCACTCCTCTTGGGATCCCACTTGGATGTTTGCGAACCTCTAAATCACCTTAGAAAATTAAGACCACCATATGGGGAACCAATAGTGAGCTCCTATAAGGTTTTTCAAGCCTTAGGACTACCCTGGGTGGTCTGGTCCTGGTGAGGTCTGGCTTACACACACTGCACTGTCACACACACCATCCTTACCCATTTCTCCCCCTGGTTCATTTGAGCACTCATGTGGCTAAGTCCAGACCCCTAGCTCTTTGGCAAAGAGGGTTGGAAACAACCCATGAGATGTTCAAGGTGGACATTTCTTGGTCCATGGCTCACTTTAAGCTTCATCATAATCAAAATTCAACTTTTGCCAAATGCCTAGTTGTGACATTGGGTCCTTCAAACCTACCTAAAATTACTTGATTACCCCAAATTTTCCAAAATTCCCCAAAAATTACCCAAAATTCCAAAAAATCCTAAAAATCATTTTGAAACAACCTCCACCTTTTAAATTTACCAAAATACCCCAATATCCTCCAAATAACCTCTTGATACCCTAAAATACCCTTTTGGCACAAAATTCCAAAAATTCCATAAATTCCTAGAAAATTCCAGAAAATCTCAAATATTCCCAATTTCATTTTGTTTAACTACACCATAGCCCAATTTTTCCAAAATAAGCCACTTTTATCAAAATCCCCAAATTGACCCATTTTTAACCTAAATGGACCCAATGTCACACTAAACCAACCCATTTGACCTCAATTTTGCCTAATTTCAATTCTAAACTTTGATTCAACATCATTACTATCAATCTAAACTAAATCCAATTCCAAATTGATTCATATTTGAGTTCAATTCCATTTGAAATCCAATACCCCCATTTTAGCCTAAAGTGAACCCATGCCCTAAACCTACCAAATTGATTAGCCAAACCCTAAAATTTCTTCCCAATTGATGTTGGGAACTCTTCAATACATTCCCCTAGACCATTTGAAACTTTCAATTGGGTCTAAACCCCGCCTTAACCCAACTTGAACCCAAGTTGATTCAACCCTCCCCAAATTAACCAAAATACCAAAATCCACCAAATTAACCTTCCAATTGAACTCAAAACCTCCCCATGTCTTCATGAAACTTCTTCATGGCAATAAGCTCTTCAAAATTGCTCAAGACATTTGGACCCAAATCAAGACCTAACTCAAGTTAACCCAACCCAAACCCAAATGAGTCAATTTGCACCCAAGACCAAACCAAACCAAATTGAACCAAATGTGGCTAAACCAACCTATCCACAACCACTAAGTGAACCCTTGGAACCACCCTAGATCCACCTAACCCAAGCTAAGTGAGCCATGGACCAAGGTTCCTCATTTTAAGGGTTCTCTTCCTTTAAATGGACAAATCCTCTTTTGCCTCACCCCAAATCCCCCCTTGCCTGGTTTATCACCATTAAACTCTACTCCTTGGTTGACCTGACCCATGGCCAGCTCCCTTGTCCTTTCCGGCCGACCTAAACGCCGGAGGGAGTCAAAACCAAGAGCCACCACCAAGTGAAACAAACCCAAACTTACCCAATTGGCCACCTCAGCCAAATCAAACGGTGGAGCTCCTCTGCCCTCCACCTGAGCAGTGGAATCCACCCACCAATTGAGCCCTAGCTCAGCCCAATGGCCCTGTCCATTTAAACACCTCTTCTCAGCCATGAGAAAGGTGCTAAAGGGTGTTGAAATTTTTCTCAACCAAACCTCACCAAATCACTCCCAGAGCTTCTCCCAGCCTAGAGAAGAAGAACCCCAATGTTCTCCTCCCCTGAATCCCCCACTCGAGCTCAATTTCTCACTGAAAATCGAGCGTAAACAGGACACTCTCTCGAAACTTCACCAAATCCAAATTAACTCTTCCCACACCTTCACCGCAGGTAGAGAAGGAGTTCCCCAGTGAAAGTCCCCTCTCCAGACCGTCCAGTTGTTCCAGCCTCCAAGCTTTGTGATCCGGCCTGGTGGAAGTCAAGCCTAGACATTTCACCACAACTCCAGGCTTCATCCCTAGCCTCCTTGGACTCCAACGAACGTGTCGAGCCTCTCTGATAGAAGCTTCACTTCTCAGAGCCAAGGTATTGCCCTCTTCTTCCTCCCGAGCTTCCAGCGATTCTTCATTTTATTTAAGTCAATTTCAATGTCTGTTTACCATATGGATGTGTTCGTCTTCTCAAGACGAATCCATAGAGCATAAGAACTCCAAAATCCGTTGAGAATCAAGGGAGATATTAGGGTTAGAAGGTCGACGGCTCATAGGACGCACCAGTCGTAGACGATGACCAGAAGCCGTCCGATCGATTGTGTATCGGTTGAACGGCGGAGATCAAGTCGGAGCAGAAGACGGAGCGGGACCGCAGGATGCGTGGCAGCTGACTCAGGTGGCGGCGTCGAAAGGGAGCGCGACACGTAGAGCTTCGGAGCCGCCGAGGTTGACGCGGCGCTGACTGGTTTGTTTAAATAGGAAAATCTAATTTTTCTTATTTATTTAAATACCTAAAACTTCAAAAATTGATATCTTTGCATAGGAAAATCATAAAAATAAAAGAAAAATACCCTCTTGCTCAGTGAACAAAGGAGAATAATGTGGAAAAAAAATTGATCTATTTTGTTGAGTATTTTATTTTTAATTAATTTAATAATATTTTGAGCATTTTAATTCTCTATGCATGTATACATTTCACCATGGAAAGAGACCATAGGGCTTTTGAAGCCTCTGATCTTGGGAACATTCTCTAAATTTTTCAAGGTCAGAGGCCATCCCTGTGGTAAGTTATGTATTTCTCAAGTTTACGTAACTGTTTTTGGAATTTTAATTCCAAAAATTAGCATGTTGTTCAGACAATCCCAAAAAAAATATGGTGAATTTCCTTAGGACCAGAGGACCCTAAGATAATTATGGTTTGAGTTAATTCATTAAAAATAATCCTAATTGGCCTAATCACTCAAAATTAAACTTTAATTAATTAGAGTTAATCACACATTAAAATAACTTGAAATCAATTCTCCACTGATCTCTAGGATCAGGGGAACCTCACATAAAAATTTGAAGTCAATTGGAAATGTTTAACCCCACTAAATGGATTAATTAAGCCACATAATCAAAATTAAACTTTAAAAATTCATAACTCCAAAAATACATTTTAAAAATTCACCAAATTGATTTTGGGACTTCTCTGATATCATAGGAGTCTAAAAAAAATAAAGTTAGAATTTTCTAAAAATTTTCATTTTTGAGCATAATTTAATATTTTCAATAATTAAAAAATAATAAAAATCACAAAAATGATAAAAATCATAAAAATGTCATATTTGGTCCTCTAATTACTTAGGAACAAACCAAATATTTTTCCCAAGTCTCAAAGTAAAGATATTGAATTTTAAATGCTTAAAACAATTTTTGAATTAAAAAATGGATTTTCCAACCTTTTCACTAAATTAATTCTAATAAATCAAAGAAAAGTCATAAAAAAGTAAAATTTGTTTTCTGACTTTCTTGAGGTCAGAGGGATTTTTGAAAAATATAAAATCCATTTTTCAACTTTTATTTTATTTTATAATTAATTAACACTCCAAAATTTTAATTCTAATAAATAAAATATAATTTAAAAAATCACCAAAATTGGTCTAAGTGGTCCTCTGGTCATTAGGAATGTTCCATAATTTTATTAAGGACAGAAACTTTACCTTGGTCATGTTGATGAATTTTCTTTGAAAATCCTTATTTTTCATTAAAAATAATTATATAAATAAATTAAATTCAGAAAAATCACATCTTCCCCTCTAATGTCTTAATTGACATGTGAGTGGAGAGGCATAAAAAATTTTAAGTTCATTTAAGCTTAATTTAATGAGTTATAAAATAAATAAGCTTAAAGGGGTATAAAGCTAATTAAAAGATTTTAACCCCTAATTGAAACTTTAGGTTTAATCAACATGGGGGTAAAATATCTGATTTTATTCTTCTCTTAGATGATTGAAACTTTGGGAACTCAAAGGGTAGAAACCCATTGATCACTTTAATAAACCCAAAAATGAAATTTTAATTAATTGAGTTATTTAAATTTTGGAAGATTAATTAAAGTTGAATTATTAAAATGGGGATATAACTTAAGAAGATATTAATTCCTTAATTTAAAAATCCCTAAATAAATCACTTAATAATACTTAACTCTTAAACTTAAGAGGATAAGTGGAATTAATAATTAAATGATTAAAAGTAAATAATTCTTAATTTGATTAAAACCTACATCATTAAATAATCTAACAATCGATTAAAACCTAAAATGTTAAATAATTAAAAAGTAAATTAAAATATTTGGAACTAATTAAGAATCATTTCAAAACAAACTTAAATCAAATTTACAAATTTTAAATAATTTTAAGATAACTTACCTTAAAACATGATGTAAAAATTAAATTAATTAATATCATTTATAAAAGGTTTAACTTAAATGGATCAAACACCATTCTAAACTTAAAATCATTGAGTAAAATTTCATAATTAAATCACATTAAGATAAATCATCAACTTTAAATAAAAATCATTAAAAATCTTTAACAAATTAACTTGCCTCTGAAAGCTTTAAATTATTATAACTATTAAATGAAGCGTTAAGTGAAATGTCACCTCACTCATGGGATAATCAAACATCCTAGTTCACTGAGCAAAAGAACAAAACTTAATTAAACCCTTGGATGATCAATTCACCAGTACAATGAAGTTCATTTGGACTCAAAATAATCTCAGAAGTATTGAAACGATGTTTGGAATTCGTTCTAAACACTTCCTCGATACGGTGAGATGTTTTAAAGAACAATTGAACTTAATTGTTCTTTGATGAAGAAAATCATCCTTAACCAAAATCAAGAACCTAGGTGTCATAGGAAATGACTAGCATTAGGATTAGGATTCTGGTAGACAACCAAAATCACTCCTTTAGTCTTAACCTAGGTACTTGTTGAAATGTTTAAATGCCTTAACATGTGTTTTAAAGTGTAGCTTGGAAAGATGGGAAGACTCTCCAGGTACGCATTTTATGTTATTACAATTTACTTTATTGCACTGCGCTTTATTTTTATTGCATGTTAAACAAGATTGTTGCATGAAAACCAAAACCTTTAGGATAGCCACAAAATCGAAACCAAAACTAAATTAAAAATCACTACAAGATGAAATCCACCGCCACAACATTTCAAAATATAAAACAACTCAAAATTTAATCACAAACATAACAACAAAACCATAACTTTAACTAAATTAAAACGTCTCGTTGAATGATCGGGAATACCCCGGATGATGTAACCCACGTGTTGCTAACGGGATTTCCCACGGTCTAAATGAAAGTGTGGAACTCATTCAGTTGAGTTTAGCAAATTCATCTGGACTAAGTGAATTCGATGAAAATAACGGTGTCGGGATGACGGAACCGTGGTATCTTAATCGGTTCTGTTTAAACAACTTTAAGATTTGTTTTAATTAAAACACTAAAAGACATTTGGACTTTAAGATTTCTAAACCATAACACTTCTCTCATCTCTTGATTTTCATCTTCTAAAACCAAACCTTTGCAACAACAAGTAGCTCGGAGCATAGTGGGCAGCACGGCCATCTTCGTCAGCAAAACTTTCTTAGAATTAAATAACCAAGCCATAGGATTTCAAGGTAGTTTGCCTAGTGCGACATAAATACTCAACTTCTCGTTAGGCATTTGCATAATCATGTTATGCAAATTAAGCCCTAACCGGTCTTAGGACTCCAAGGTAGTCGTTCGGTACGACATAAACCCTCACATCTTTGAGGCTATTTTGTGTGATCATATCATACAAGGATAAGTCCTAATTAATTAAAACTGGCAGGATTGCAACATTAAATAAAATCCCAAATTGAAGCCAAACAATAGGATAGTTTGGGAAGTTGCCAAGATTCTTCTTGGATCCTCAACTTCTCCTACTTCTCGTTCTTTGGATTCTTAAAATAAACCGTTCCGAATTTGAGCTAATCCCTATTGAAATTTCCAAAACTCAACTTTTCGAAAACCTTAAACTTTGAAATTCTTGAAAGTAAAACCACTGATCATTATCGAGAGTTTTCTTAAATGATTCCCGTCATTTAAGATGTAATTAACTATAGGGGCTTGCTCTTATAGGGAACTTTAAGAACCCAGGTAATAAAAACCCTGCTTATTTCCTTTATATTAAGCAAGGAAACTTGTCAGCTTATAAAATTGGTTCGCAAACCAAACATATATCACAAATCTTGTAGTTTATTTAATCGAGCTCCATCATTAAGCATTGTATTTATTCTTGGGGATAAATACACGGTTTGTGGTGCAGTGCTCGTTTATATAAACTATTTGGGATATGAGATCGGTTTAATTTCACATCTTATAATTTTTCAAATTTAAAATTATTTTCAAAATCAAATGCTACTTTCTAAATTATTTATATATTTAAATTAAAAACCTAAAATAAAATAAAAAAATACGCCGACACGCTTCTGGCGACTCCGCTGGAGACTAGATCCTCTCTCCATTTTGATTGGATGGTTTTGCTTGCATAAATCGTTAGTAAGTCCATGCCCCTAGTGGATCAGACTACCATTCTTCCGTTGGCATACCTCGCTCATTTCTGTCTTGAACGGGTATAGTCAACTCTTCTTGGATTTTGGAGCCACTGTTTAGACACTCCTAAATAGAGAGGTTCCAAAATCCTCCTTTTGATACCTCTCTGGAGAGGCGAGGTAGACCCCCAATAGGTGTTAGTTTAGGAGCGGTCCTTCGGGTTGGGAAATCCTACGATATTTTCCCTTCCTTTCTGAGCTATGGATTGTGTCCTTTACCCTCTCTAATCTCCGCTCGTTTTTAACGAATAAACTAACCGCCTAACAAACAAAATCTCTTTTTAATCAAACTTAAATAAATTGTGTTCAGACTCTTTTCGATTTCTTTCTTTTTGTCCTAATGAAGGAAGCATAATTTGAGACTGATAGTTGGAACTTGCCTTGCAGAAGATGCCTGCCCCGAAGCTGATCTTCTCTTTCACCAGCGGACTTGACTTAGCTGTCTACCAGGACGAGCTGCCTAGCGATGCAATCATCCGCTTTGGACAAGGGTTTAACAATACGGGCGTTAAGTTTGCCGATGTTACTCTTTTCTCACTGATGAACAAAGTGCCTGAGACTGAAGAACCTATGATTGAGTTTAACCTGAAGTCAACTCAAGAATTCCCTCCCCTGCAGAGAGCACCAGTTGAAGGGAACACCGCTGTTCACAGGAAGTTGACTCCTACCCCCAGAACTGTCGTCTCTACCCTCACCGGTCTAGTCATTACTGCACCTACCCCGATTCCTGCCAAACTGAAAGGAAAGGAAGTACAAGTCAGTTATGAGCCTGTCACCGTGGAGGGTTCAGACTTCACTGCGATACCGTCTGTTTTCGAGATAGGGTCCGTTTCGAAGTATAGGCCCTTAACCCGGACACAAAGGAGGAATAAAAAAAGGAAGTTTGCTAAGATCAAGAAGGTCAGAGAAGCTGAAGCCGCCTGTCTTGAAGAAATCCCCGAAGAGAAAGAGGAAGAACTGCAAGAATACTCACCACTGTTGGAAAGAAATAGATTCCACCCTCTCTCCGCTGCATCTGATGAAATAGATGCCAGAAAGATCGTCGCTGCGTTACCCTGCCCTACATATTAAAGTGACAGTAAGAAGAAGAATAGGAGGGCTACACCGCTCACCCGATTGCGTGCGGTAGTCGATAAATTAGCCAGAAAACAAGGATGTCCTGTATCAGAGATTCTGAGAAGAATGGAACGAGTGCCAGTTATGTCTCGCCTCGGTCCTTGAGTAAAGCCTTCTATTGTTCCTGAAAGACCAAAGAAAAAGGTACGAGCTAGCATGGAAGGCTCACCTGTTGTTGTATCGAGTCTCCATATCAGGGAGGACACCACCTACTTACGCACCGCCGATAGACCAGCTGGTCCTAGGCCTTCTGCTATAAGAAGAATGGTGTGGCGACCTATTATTGCCTAACCAATACAAACACAACGTTCTGGAAAGAGAAGTCTCACTGAAGATCCCAGATCTGAAGAGAGTGCCGCAAAGAAAGGAAACTTCCGAAAGAGAGGTTCAACGGCCGTCTCCTAACGACCATGAGATCGCTCGAAAAGGCCACTCGAGGATGCCATAGGGCAACTAAGAATGGAAATCGACGGCTAGCAAGAGAAAGAGGAGAAGAATTAAGGGATGAAGTGGATTCGTCAGAATTTATGGATGAAGAGTATGTTGAGATTAACATGGTTGAAACACGAGCATCATCAGCCTCGCAGGGAGTCCCGCCAGCTTTAAAAAGAGATGAGCTAGAATTAATGAGAGCACAGCTTCGGGAAAAAGATGATATGATTTCCCAAATGGAGAAAAGGATGGAAGAGATGGCTGCCGCCTTAGCCACTCTCCAGAGTCAGGCCCAGCCTCAGAAAGAAATAGCCCCGGAGGTCATCCATATTGCAGATGGAGGAAAATAGATTACATCTATTAACGAAGATGATCGACCGAAGAAAGATTCCGCACGTAACATGATTCCCGAAAAGGATATTAAGAGCATGTTAGAATAGCAGGTGCGAGAAGCCTTAGCTCAGTCCAAGAATGGAACATCTATTCAGACGGGTAGACCTTACCCTGAAGAATTTGTCGCAGTCCAATACCCGAAGGGCTTTGTACCACCTCTGTTTAAGACTTTCGATGGAACGGGAAACCCCCGGCAACATGTCGCACATTTTCTTGTCAGTTGCTGCAATGCCGGTGGGAGCGACGCCTTACTTTTCCAACAGTTTGTCAGCAGTTTATCAGGGATCGCCTTCGACTGGTATGCAGAATTGCCAAATGGATCAGTCAAGACTTTTGCAGAATTAGAAAATCTCTTCGTTAAGCGGTTTGCCGGAGCTCAGCACCACATCACTATTTAAGATCTAGTGGTGGAGCGACTGAAACCGAACGAAACTTTGGTGGATTACATACTTCGATGGAGGAACCTGAGCATGAAGTGTGAACCACAGCTTCGGGAACAGCTTGCGGTCGGTATCTTACTTAAGAGTATCCATGGCCCGATAGCACTTCTCCTTAAGGGATTCACCATTAAGACTTTCGAGAAGTTGCTTAGCAAGGCCGGAAGCTTGCAAGAGGAAGCAAAACAGCTAAGTTTTATCGATAAAACTGATAAGCAGAAGCCTGTGAAAGCACTCGAGAAGAAATCTGGGACCGTCACAGCAGTGGACAAAGGTAAGCAGCCAGTGCAAATACGGCCAGAGCAACCGCAACAGACTTATCAACACCCTCAGCAGAATTATCAGCCTCGACAGATTTTTCAGCCTCGACCGAGTCATCAGTCGCCGCGGTACGATCAATAGCCGTCTCGTCCGCTCCGTCCTCTGAAGGAACTGTTGAACAAAGAATACCCCTTCAAGACTGAGGCAGCGACTGGGATGTTTCGTAGTTTGATGAAGACGCCTGACTTTCAGTTACCAGAGCCCACGAAGCCTGCAGAAGTCGACAAGAAGGATCATCCGAACTACTGTCCCTACCATCGGATGATCGGACATAAAATCGAAGACTGCTTCACTTTCAAGAATTGGCTCAAGAACAACCTTCGACAAGGGAACATAACGATCCCAAAGGAATACATGAAGGAACCCCAAAAAGGAGGTTCTGTTAATGTTATCTCGACGAAGCCTATTGTTTCGATTGACCCGTACACGACTAATGATGGATGGAGTACTGTCTGGACGAAGTCATCAAAGAAAATTTTGGATCACATCCAAACCGCTTCGGTGTGCACTTCAACTCAGAGTTTGAAACCTGTCGAGCCGGCATTATCACTTGCGATTGAAGGACCGCCTCAGGAGGAGGAGAAGATCGTAGAAGAAAAGAAGACCGACGCTTCGAAGACTAGACTAGGGGCTGCTTATCCTAGGATGGTTGTTTCTTATTTGGGGGAGAAATCCCTCGAACCTCTGACTCTGTATGATTATTTGCTCGCTCCGGTGGGATCTTATAATGATAAGAGTTTTGGTATTGGCTACGTTTTGACTGTTCCTAACGATTACGTAATTAACGACAACCAACCTAATCCGGATCTCGATTTCGACACGAATAATGATTCTCAAATCATACAAAACCTAGATAACCACGATGAAGAGGAAGACATTCACAAGGATGGCTACGAAAGTTCAGTAAGTGACGAGTCTATTTGTGAATTCCGGGGAGCTCCGATCACGATAGAGTTAGAACTATCAGACGCCGAGGCAACTTCAGAAGAGCCAGTCGCTCCGATCCAAGAGGAGACACCGGTAGATCCAGATGAAATTACTGAAGTCAATCTAAGGAGCGAAAAGGTCCTACCTCTGAGATTGGGTCCAAAGGACAAAGGAAAGCAGGTGGTTGCTCAGGAAGAGCCAACCCCAGCGGAAGAATTGCCCGTTCGGGAAGAAATTGAACGACACGGTAACAAAGTGGACTATAATGTGCTAGCCCATCTTAGGAATCTATCGAGCTAAGCCGAGCATCTACGACTCTCTGATCCTATCAAAGGAGATGAGAGAATCTCTGGTCAAGGCCTTGCTTGATCCAGAAAATTGCTTAGCTCAAATGGCTGGTAATTCCTTCAACGAGGTTTGCTCATTGAAAGGACAGCGTGGTGTTACCTTCACGGACGATGATTTACTACTTGGAATAGCAGATCACAACCGATCGTTGTACATTTCAGTCAGTATTGGAAAGTTCACACTCTCCAGGGTGCTAGTCGATCCGGGAGCATCAATTAATATAATGAACCTTCGGACGCTAGCTTATTTAGAGATTGATGCCCTTGATCTCGAGGCAGACAAGATGATGCTAAGAGGCTTCAACCAGAAAGGAGAAAGAGCTCTTGGATAGATAACACTGTTAATGAAGATCGGTGAGTTAGCCAAGACAACCACAAAGTTCCACATAATTGATTCTGAGACGTCATTCAACGCTCTACTGGGCTGGCCCTGGATCCATGAAAACCGGATGGTACCGTCGTCACTACACCAGTGCATAAAGTACTATGAAGGAGGACAAGAGCAGTGTATCAAAGGTGATTTACAACCATTCTTCGTGCATGAAATCGGAATCCATGAAGATGCAGCTTACTACGCACCTCCAAAGAAAACTATCTTCTCCAGAAATGTCATACCAAATCAATAAAAAGAAGCACGAGAAGACAAAGAACCTGAAATCCTCGTTCAACAGTTACTCACCACTCCCTTACAACTAGATGGTGAAGGTTTCTCCAGAACTCGCACCCGAGGTCGAGGCCGAGGACGAGGTCAAGGAAGGAACGGTGGAACAGTTGAACAGAAGAAACCGGTCATCAACGTTGATTGGGAGAATAGCTCTGAAGAAGAAGAGGAAATCAAGAAAGAAGCAGCAACAGTAAACTAAAAGAAACCCCAGTTCAAGATCTCTCTCGAAGATGAAAAGAATGAAGAATACTAAGAAATGTACGAGAAGATTAACCACTATGTGCATACTATGACCCTGATCCCGATCCATTCTAATAAGATCGAGGGTATGGTGGTCAAGGAAATACATGGTGGCGGTACTAAACCAATCAAGTTCTACCGTGGTGCTTCTTCTTCCAAAACTGAAAAAGATGTACAATTTGAAGATGTTACTTCTTCTAAATTAATGGAATTGCCGTTTGAGTGGTATTCTCCTTGTGTTCAAAATTTAATTCAACGTGGTGTTTTACCTAAACAGTGGTCAAAAGGTCAATCACAGCGCTTTGAAAAGTTATGGAACAATGCCAGTCAGCCTCCCAATTCAAAACATGGTCTCGGATTCGGCACAGTAGGATCGGTTGATGATACAGGATTTTGTTTGGTTATCTCTAGTGAGCCTAATGAATGTTACTTGGAAGCTTCAGATAATCTTGAAGATCTACCAATCGGAGACGCTCCGCCAGAATTTGAAGAAGAAATTAAATCTACAATAGACGAGTTAATGGAAGTTAACTTAGGTACTAGCGAAGAGCCTAGGCCGACCTTTGTTAGCTCCTTACTCAATAAAGAAGACTCCGAAGAAATGATCAAGCTATTAATGGAATTCAAGAATTGTTTTGCTTGGAATTATGACGAGATGCCAGGATTAGCTCCAGAAGTTGCAGTTCATAGACTAGGAGTGGATCCCGTTGTCATTCCAGTTAGACAAGCTCCCATAAGAATGCGTCTAGAGATTGAACAACAAGTTATAACTGAAGTTAAGAAGCTATTAGACGCTAAATTTGTCCGTGAAGAACAATACCCTACTTTGTTAGCCAATGTGGTACCAGTCAGAAAGAAGAATGGTCAGATCAGAATCTGCGTAGACTTCAGAGATTTAAATAAAGCATGCCCAAAAGATGAATTCCCGCTACCAATTCCAGAATTGATGATCGAAGTTGCTTCAACACATGAAGTCTTCTCATTCATGGATGGATCATCAGGATACAATCAGATAAAGATGGCACCAGAAGATGAAAAGCTCACAGCCTTCAGAACGCCAATCGGAATGTACTACTACACAGTAATGCCTTTTGGATTGAAGAACGCAGGAACAACTTACCAAAGAGCAATGACGAGGATTTTTGATGATCTCATTCACAACCAAGTCGAGTGCTACGTGGATGATGTGGTCATCAAAGGCAAACTGAAAGAAGATCATTTGTATGATTTAAGAATTGTTTTCGAGCGATTAAGACAATTTAACCTTAAGATGAATCCCCTGAAATGAGCCTTCGGCGTCACCTATGGGAAATTCTTAGGATTTGTTGTTCGACATCGTGGAATTGAAGTTGATCCGGAAAAGATTAAAGCTATCTTAGAAATGCCGCCTCCCAAAACCTTGAAACAACTACGATCCTTTCAAGGAAAATTGGCATATCTTCGACGCTTTATTTCGAACTTGTCAGGTAGGTGTCAGCCCTTCTCGGCATTGGTTAAAAAGGACGCCAAATTCGTTTGGGAAGAGAAATGCCAACGGGCCTTCGAGGACATTAAGCAATATCTAATGACACCTCCTGTATTAGCAGCCCCAGTCTCGGGTAGACCGTTGATACTTTATACTGCTGCTTTAGACGACTCCCTTGGAGCCCTGTTAGCCCAGGTCTATGACGAGGGAAAAGAAAATGCACTCTACTACTTAAGTCGTCATCTGATTCCGACGGAACTAAAGTACCCTCCAATTGAGAAGCATTGTTTGGCCCTGATCTTCGCCACCCAGAAACTCAGGCATTACATGCTTTATCATAAGGTCAACCTTATTTTAAAGTTCAATCCGTTACAATATTTGATGGCTCGCCCGACGCTTTCTGGCAGACTTGCTAGGTGGTCGATGATACTATTTCAATTCGATAGAACTTTCTTTCCTCTTCGTGTCGTTAAAAGGCAAGTCTTAGCAGACTTCCTCGCAGCACATCCTTTGCCGGCAGAATCGCCTCTTAATGACAACTTGCCAGACGAGCAAACAATGAGCTTAGAAGACCCCCGATGATCAACGTTGGGAATTGTACTTCGATGGAGCATCTTCAGCGCAGAAAGACAGAGAATCGCAAATGATAGTGCCCGGTAAGGCAGGAATCTGACTAATCTTTATAACACCGGAGCGGGAGATGTTAAGATACTCCTACCACCTAACATAACTGTGTACAAATAACGAAGCAGAATATGAAGCCCTCATAACGGGATTGGAGTTAACCATTCAAATGGGTATAACAGATATAAATATCTACGGAGATTCGCAGTTGATCATTCAGCAGATTGCTGGACAATACAGAATTCTGAAACATAGACTCGAGCAGTACTTTCAGTATGCCATGAAACTATTGGAGCAAATTCCGAATGTAACAATCTACAAGATTCCCAGAAAAGAAAATGCTCTTGCAGATGCGTTAGCCCGCCTCGCAAAAGAGTTTGCCTGCTTACAAGATGAATCAGTTGAAGTGTCAGTTCAGGGACATCAGGTTCTCTCACAGCTCGACATGGACACGATACACAAGTCAGAAAAAGAAGAAGAATCAATTGCTTCAATAACAGAAAATATAGAAGATTGGCGGCAGCCACTGATAGACTACTTGCAAACAGGAAACCTACCGGATGATAAGTCGTTAGCCCATCAAATCAAAAAAAGAACTCTGTCTTACGCATTAATTAACAATACGTTATACAGAAGGTCTTTTGACCAGATGTGGCTAAGGTGCCTGAGCGGGTCCGAGGCTCTTGAAATTGTTAAAGAAGTGCACTCAAGACTTTGTGGCGCTCATCAGCCAGGTCCGAAGATGAAAATGAAGATTAAGAGACTAGGGTACTATTGGCCCTCAATGATGACCAACTGCATGAAGGTCGCCAAGAGTTTTCACCAGTGCCAAGTGCATGGAGTGGTTCTACATCAACCTCCAAATGTGCTACATCCGACAATCGCGTCGTGGCTATTTGAATGTTGGGGCACAGATATAGTGGGTCCAATAGAACCGCCTTCTTCAAGAGGACATCGCTTCATTCTCGCAGCTACAGATTACTTTTCCAAGTGGGCAGAAGCAGTACCGCTCAGAGAAGTGAAGGCACATCACGTGCTACAGTTCTTCAAGAATCAGGTCGTCTACCGCTTCGGAGTACCGCGCAGAATTATCTTAGATAATGGGTCCGCATTCAGAAGCACGAAGATCAACAATTTTGTCAGAAGACACGGGATCGATTGGCATTATTCAACGATCTACTACCCGAGAGCAAACGGCTTGGCCGAGGCTTTTAATAAAACTCTCGTCCAAATCTTAAAGAAAACCTTGGACGATAACAAAAGGAATTGGCACGAGAAGTTGTTAGAAGCCTTATGGGCCTACAGAACAACTTTCAGGGCTCCTACTCAGTCTACACCCTACGCTTTAGTGTACGGGTATGAGGCAGTTCTACCCTTGGAACTTCAGCTCCCATCACTCAAAATTGCAGTTGCGAATAAAATCACTACAGAGGAAAATGCCAGACTACGGCTGGAAGAATTGGAAAACTTGGAAGGAAAATGAATTGCAGCGCAACAGAATCTGGAAATGTATCAAGCTAAGATGATCCAGGCCCACGACAAACTGGTCCGCCCAAGGACATTCAAAGTCGGTGACTTGGTCCTAGTTCTCAGAAGACCTATTCTTGCACACCGCAATATAGGAGGTAAATTTGAACCGACTTGGGAAGGGCCATTCGTGGTCGAGACAGTCTACTCAGGAGGTTCTTACCAGCTTGTGAATTGTCGTAGAGAACGATTTATGCTTCCGATCAATGGACGATATTTGAAGAAGTATTACGCAACCTGATGTTTTGAAGAATGGAATTTCATTCCTAGAAGCACGGGTAGAGTGATCACTTATAACTGGGTCCGAACCCAAAAGAAAATGAATGATAAAAAAGAAGAATGTATTAAAGGAAAACATATGCAATTGAAGTAATAATGGAATTTTGACTCTTCCTTTCGAGCCCAGCTCACTCCTGATCTTTTCCTATCTTCTCTTACTCTTATAAAATTTGAAATAATTAAATAAGAATTTTTCATTAATAAGTAAATATTCTTATTATTCTCGTCCTGAGTACAGCCCCTGATCCTTTCCTTATTTTCTTTTCAGGGAAATGTCGAACGGGCGGCTGTTCCTGAACTTTAAGGATGGCGTAAGTCTTGCACTTAACAAAGAAGAGCCGAAAGCCGATGCTCGTGATGGAGGCCGGCTCGGACCTTGCACAGCTAGAGTTGGAATATGAGGAAACTGCTTGGACTGCTGTGGATCCCGAACAGTTCCGTGGGAAGACAGTGATGAGGCTCAACAAGAAGGCTCCCCAAGATGCGAACAAGAAGAGAAAGATCAATATGATCGAGGAAAACAAAATGAAATCAGTGATAACGTCCGCAGGAGGAAAGCTTGTCAGTGCCGATCCTACCGAGATTCAGGGAGAGAGGAAAGCCACCTTGACCCCAACTCAGAGAAGAAACAAGAATCGTCGTATCGCCAAGATGCTGAAGAAATTAACAGAAGAGCAGAACAAAGAAGAAACCCCGACGGCCGTGGCGTTTACCCCGAGGAGGCCAGTCCTCAGGAGCACCATAGCAGAGGTTGTCCCGGAGGAGGTTACTACAGAGCCTACACCTGAGATAGTGACGATCCCTGGAGAGCGTGACGGTGTGGAGCCATATATCCCACAGTACGTCACTAGACCCCGACGGCTGCAGATAATTTTAGAGCACGAATTGGAGATGATTCAGAGGGTGCGGAAGCAGAATTTTGAATACTTTCAGAGAATCAGAGGCAGATATGTCAAAATCCTGGAAGGACTAGAGCTACATAAAGATGTTTTCTCTCACTACGTGCAAAGTGAAATTGTAGACTACGTCAATGAACTGAAGAAACAAGGTCGTGCAGGACGATTACGTAAGCAGGACCTACTCTGAGCCAAAGAAGTGGAAACGAGGCAAGGGAAGGATTACGATCCAATTTGGATGCTGTTACAACTTCGCTGATGACAGGAAAGGAAATCCGCTAGGGATACTCCGCTACGATGAAGTGGATCCAATGCCAGTTTTAATTAAGAAAATGATAAAAAGGATGGTGGCTTGGCGAGTCTTACCCACTGATTGCATACCGAACAGTTGTATTATCAACATCTATGCGATGAGGACCGCATTCCACCTCACACGTATCATCATGATTTTGTAAGGCCCTTTTGTATCGTTTCCTTCATCAACCAATGCAACATTATGTTCGGGACAGAACTCCGGATAGTTGGCCCCGGAGAATTCCGAGGGCCGGTGGAGATACCTCTAC
The DNA here is from genome assembly GCA_022702705.1 of Papilionanthe hookeriana x Papilionanthe teres. Classification (NCBI taxonomy): domain Eukaryota; kingdom Viridiplantae; phylum Streptophyta; class Magnoliopsida; order Asparagales; family Orchidaceae; genus Papilionanthe; species Papilionanthe hookeriana x Papilionanthe teres. The sequence continues at coordinate 72,026,533 of CM040423.1, forward strand.
CGGTAGGCTCTGTTCTCGTACTACAAGGAAATGGTGCAGATGTAGCGAAGCACTGCATACCGGGAGTTCCCTACGAGCGAATCTCCATCACTTTCAGAAGGATGGAAGAGAGTAAAATTCCGGTCTACTTCCAGTTCTCTTTCGAGATCGATACTCAAATTTTGATTCTCTCTTCTAAATTCTCGCCAATCTCGTATCCTATCCGAGAAACTTTTCCGCACTCTAATCCTCTGACTCGGGTATAAGACCACTAAGGCATCCTGATCTCGGTGTCCCTAAACCCGCACTCTTCCGAGAAACTTTTTCGCACTCCTGAAATTTTCGAGATCGATACCTAAATTTCGATTCTCTTTCGAGACTGGTACCTAAATTTCAGTTCTCTCCTTTCGAGGTCGGTACCTAAATTTTGACTCTTTTTCCGAGATCGATACCTAAATTTCGATTCTCTTTCGAGACTGGTACCTAAATTCCAGCTCTCTCCTTTCGAGGTCAGTATCTAAATTTCGACTCTCTTTTCGAGATCGATACCTAAATTTCGACTCTCTTTCGAGACTGGTACCTAAATTCCAGTTCTCTCCTTTCGAGGCTCGGTACCTAAATTCCGACTCTTTCCGAGATCGATACCTAAATTTCGATTCTCTTTTGAGACTGGTACCTAAATTCCAGTTCTCTCCTTTTGAGGTCGGTACCTAAATTTCGATTCTCTTTCCGAGATCGATACCTAAATTTCAATTCTCTTTCGAGACTGGTACCTAAATTCCAGTTCTCTCCTTTTGAGGTCGATACCTAAATTCTGACTCTCTTTTCGAGATCGATACCTAAATTTCGAATCTCTTTCGAAACTGGTACATAAATTCCAGTTCTCTCCTTTTGAGGTCGGTACCTATATTCTGACTCTCTTTCCGAGGTCGGTACCTAAATTCTGACTCTCTTTTTGAGATTGATACCTAAATTTCAATTCTCACCCCTCTTTGAGATCAGTACCTAAATTCTGATTCTCATCCCTCTCGAGGTCGGTACCTAAATTCTGACTCTCTTTTTGAGATTGATAATTAAATTTCAACTCTCACTCCTTCGAGATCAGTACCTAAATTCTGATTCTCATCCTTTGTGAGGTCGGTACCTAAATTCAGACTCTCTTTCCGAGATCAGTACCTAAATTCTGATTCTCATCCTTTTGAGGTCGGTACCTAAATTCCGACTCTCTTTTTGAGATTGATACCTAAATTTCAATTCTCACTCCTTCGAGATCAGTACCTAAATTCTGATTCTCATCCTTTGTGAGGTCGGTACCTAAATTCCGATTCTCTCTCCGAGGCTGGTACTTAAATTCCGGTCCTCATTCCTTTCGATCAGCACCTAAATTATGATCTTCTTTCCGAGGTTGGAGCCTAAATTCCAACTCTCTTCGTCGAGGCTAGAACCTAAATTCTAGTTCTCTTTCGAATTCCGAGGTTAGAACCTAGGTTCTGATTCTCATTCCAAATCACGAATCTTAACAAAATCCACCTTAAAATCAATCTTAAACCAAACTTTAACTAAAATTTAAACTCAAATCAATTTAAAATTCGAAATTGAAACTTGAAATAGAAAATGAATCGAATCTAAAATCCGATCTCTCCAAATCTTGTGATTTGGAATTCACCTCCTTCTTCCCCAGCGAGAGTTCAGGGATCTTCAGTCTTAGAGATCTGCCTGACACTCCCCAGTGGAAGATTTTCTCTACTCTGTTCTAAGTGTGTCACTTAGACGTCTGTGTTGGTTTTGTTGATCTCTTCGGTCAACGCCAATAAGCGCGGTATGCTCCGTTAGCACACCACACCTATTGGGGGTCCATTTGTTGACCTCATTTTTGGTGAGGTCTTTTCTTCTCTCCTTAGTGCTTAGGATCTAGCCATAGGTTTTCTCCTTGACTATCCTAGAGGACTAGAATTGGGACCCACCCTTTAGCAATTCAGCTACTTCTTCACTCCTCTTGGGATCCCACTTGGATGGTTGCAAACCTCTAAATCACCTTAGAAGGTTAAGACCACAATATGGGGAACCAATAGTGAGCTCCTATAAGGTTGTTCAAGCCTTAGGACTACTCTGGGTGGTCTAGTCCTGGTGAGGTCTGGCTTACACACACTGCACTCTCACACACACCATCCTTACCCATTTCTCCCCCTGGTTCATTTGAGCACTCATGTGGCTAAGTCCAAACCCCTAGCTCTTTGGCTAAGAGGGTTGGAAACAACCCATGAGATGTTCAGGGAGGACATTTCTTGGTTCATGGCTCACTTTAAGCTTCATCATAATCAAAATTCAACTTTTGCCAAATGCCTAGTTGTGACATTGGGTCCTTCAAACCTACCTAAAATTACTTAATTACCCCAAATTTTCCAAAATTCCCCAAAAATTACCCAAAATTCCCAAAAATCCTAAAAATCATTTTGAAGCAACCCTCACCTTTTAAATTTACCAAAATACCCCAATACCCTCCAAATAACCTCTTGATACCCTAAAATACCCTTTTGGCACAAAATTCCAAAAATTCCAAAAATTCCTAGAAAATTCTAGAAAATCCCAAATATTCCCAATTTCATTTTGTTCAACTACACCATAGCTCAATTTTGACAAAATAACCCACTTTTATCAAAATCTCCAAATTGACCCATTTTTAACCTAAATGGACCCAATGTCACACTAAACCAACCCATTTGACCTCAATTTTGCCCAATTTCAATTCTAAACTTTGATTCAACATCACTAATATCAATCTAAACCAAATCCAAGTCCAAATTGATTCATATTTGAGTTCAATTCCATTTGAAATCCAATACCCCCATTTTAGCCTAAAGTGAACCCATGCCCTAAACCTACCAAATTGATTAGCCAAACCCTAAAATTTCTTCCCAATTGATGTTGGGAACTCTTCAATACATTTCCCTAGACCATTTGAAACTTTCAATTGGGTCTAAACCCTGCCTTAACCCAACTTGGACCCAAGTTGATTCAACCCTCCCCAAATTAACCAAAATACCAAAATCCACCAAATTGACCTTCCAATTGAACTCAAAACCTCCCCATGTCTTCATGAAACTTCTTCATGGCAATCACCTCTTCAAAATTTCTCAAGAAATTTGGACCCAAATCAAGACCTAACTCAAGTTAGCCCAACCCAAACCCAAATGAGTCAATTTGAACCCATGACCGAACCAAACCAAATTGAACCAAATGTGGCTAAACCAACCTATCCACAGCCACTACGTGAGCCCTAGGAACCACCCTAGATCCATCTAGCCCAAGATAAGTGAGCCATGGACCAAGGGTTCCCCATTTTAAGGGTTCTCTTCCCTTAAATGGATAAATCCTCTTTTACCTCACCCCAAATCCCCCCTTGCATGGTTTATCACCACTAAACTCTACTCCTTGGTTGACCTGACACATGGCCAGCTCCCTTGTCCTTGCCGGCTGGCCTAGCCACCGGAGGGAGTCAAAAACGAGAGCCACCACCAAGTTAAACACACCCAAACTCACCAAATTGGCCACCTCAGCCAAATCAAACGTTGGAGCTCCTCTGCCCTCCACCTGAGCAGTGGAATCCACCCACCAATTGAGCCCTAGCTCAGCCCAATGGCCCTGGCGATTTAAACACCTCTTCTCGGACATAAGAAAAGTGCTAAAGGGTGTTGAAATCTTTCTCAACCAAACCTCACCAAATCACTCCCAGAGCTTCTCCCAGCCTAGAGAAGAAGAACCCCACTGTTCTCCCCGCCCGAATCCTCGCCACTCGAGCTCAATTTCTCAGTTGAAAATCAGGCCAGAAACAGGAAACTCTCTGAAACTTCACCAAATCAAAATTAACCCTTCTCACACCTTCACCAGAGGAATAGAAGGAGTTCCCCAATGAAAGCCCCCTCTCCAGACCATCCAGTTGTTCCAGCCTCCAAGCTTTGTGATCGAGCCTGGTGGAAGTCAAGCCTAGACATTTAACCACAATTCCAGGATTCATCCCTAGCCTCCTTGGACTCCAACGAACGTGTCGAGCCTCTCTGATAGAAGCCTCACTTCTCAGAGCCAAGGTATTGCCCTCTTCTTCCTCCCGAGCTTCCAGCGATTCTTCATTTTATTTAAGTCAATTTCAATGCCTGTTTACCATATGGATGTGTTCGTCTTCTCAAGACGAATTCACAGAGCATAAGAACTCAGAAATCCATTGAGAATCGAGGGAGATATTAGGGTTAGAAGGTTGATGGCTCACGGGACGCACCAGTCGTAGACGATGACCAGAAGCCGTCCGATCGATTGTGTATCGGTTGAACGGCGGAGATCAAGTCAGACCAGAAGACGGAGCAGGACCGCGGGACACTTGAAAGCTGACTCAGGTGGCAGCGTCGAATGGGAGTGCGACACGTAGAGCTTCGGAGCCATCAAGGTTGACGCGGCGCTGACTGGTTTAAGTAGGAAAATATGATTTTTCTTATTTATTTAAATATCTGAAACTTCAAAAATTGATATCTTTGCATAGAAAAATCATAAAAATAAAAGAAAAATACTCTCTTTCTCAGTGAACAGAGGAGAATAATGTGGAAAAAGAATTGATCTATTTTGTTGAGTATTTTATTTTTAATTAATTTAATACTGTTTTGAGCATTTTAATTCTCAATGCATGTATACATTTCACCATGGCATGAGACCATAGGGTTTTGAAGCCTCTAATCTTGAGAACATTCTCTGAATTTTTCAAGGTCAGAGGCCATCCCTGTGGTAAGTTATGTATTTTTCAAGTTTATGTCACTGTTTTTGACATTTTAATTCCAAAAATTAGCATGTTGTTCAGAAAATCCCAGAAAAATATGGTGAAGTTCCTTAGGACCAGAGGACCCTAGGATAATTATGGTTTGAGTTAATTCATTAAAAATAATCCTAATTGGTCTAATCACTCAAAATTAAAATTTAATTAATTAGAGTTAATCACACATTAAAATAACTTGAAATAAATTCTCCTCTGATCTCTAGGATCAGGGGAACCTCACATAAAAATTTGAAGTCAATTGGAAATGTTTAACCTCACTAAATAGATTAATTAAACCACATAATCAAAATTAAATTTTAAAAATTCATAACACCAAAAATACATTTCAAAAATTCACCAAATTGATTTTGGACTTCTCTGATATCAGAGGAGTCTAAAAAAAATAAAATTAGAATTTTCTAAAAATTTTTATTTTTGAGCATAATTTAATATTTTTTAATAATTAAAAAATAATAAAAATTACAAAAATAATAAAAATAAAAAAAATGTCATATTTGGTCCCCTAATCACTTAGGAATAAACCAAATATTTTTCCCAAGTCTCAAAGTAAAGATATTGAATTTTAAATGCTTAAAACAATTTTTGAATTAAAAAATGGATTTTCCAACCTTTTCACTAAATTAATTCTAATAAATCAAAGAAAAATCATAAAAATATAAAATTTGTTTCTCTGACTTTCTTGAGGTCAGAGGGATTTTTGAAAAATATAAAATCCATTTTTCAACTTTTATTTTATTTTATAATTAATTAAAACTTCAAAACTTAAAATAATTCTAATAAATAAAATATAATTCAAAAAAACAGTAAAATTGGTCCAAGTGGTCCTCTAGTTATTAGGAATGTCCCATAATTTTATTAAAGACAGAAACTTTACCTTGGTCATGTTGATGAATTTTCTTTGAAAATCCTTATTTTTCATTAAAAATAATTATATAAATAAATTAAATTCAGAAAAAATCACATTTTCCCCTCTAATGTCTTAATTGACATGTGAGTGGAGTGGCATAAAAATTTTAAGTTCATTTAGGCTTAATTTAATGAGTTATAAAATAAATAAGCTTAAAGGGGCATAAAGGTAATTAAAAGATTTTAACCCCTAATTGAAACTTTAGGTTTAATCAACATGGGGGTAAAATATCTGATTTTAATCTTATCTTAGATGATTGAAACTTTGGGAACTCAAAGGGTAGAAACCCATTGATCACTTTAATAAACCCAAAAATGAAATTTTAATTAATTGAGTGATTTAAATTTTGGAAGATTAATTAAAGTTGGATTATTAAAATGGGGATATAACTTAAGTAGATATTAATTCCTTAATTTAAAAATCCCTAAATAAATCACTTAATAATACTTAAATCTTAAACTTAAGAGGATAAGTGGAATTAATAATTAAATGATTAAAAGTAAATAATTCTTCATTTGATTAAAACCTACATTATTAAATAATCTAACAATCGATTAAAACCTAAAATGTTAAATAATTAAAAAGTAAATTAAAATATTTGGAACTAATTAAGAATCATTTCAAAACAAACTTAAATCAATTTTGCAAATTTTAAATAATTTTAAGATGACTTACCTTAAAACATGATGTAAAAATTAAATTAAATAATATCATTTATAAAAGGTTTAACTTAAATGAACCAAACACCATTCTAAACTTAAAATCATTGAGTAAAATTTCAAAATTAAATCACATTTAGATAAATCATCAACTTTAAATAAAAATCATTAAAAATCTTTAACAAATTAACTTGCCTCTGAAAGCTTTAAATTATTATAACTATTAAATGAAGCGTTAAGTGAAATGTCACCTCACTCATGGGATAATCAAACATCCTAGTTCACTGAGCAAAAGAACAAAACTTTACTAACCCTTGGATGATCAATTCACCAGTACAATGAAGTTCATTTGGACTCAAAATAATCTCAAAAGTATTGAAAAGATATTTGGAATTCGTTCTAAACACTTCCTCGATACGGTGAGATTTTTTAAAGAACAATTGAACTAAATTGTTCTTTGATGAAGAAAATCATCCTTAACCAAAATCAAGAACCTAGACGTCATAGGAAATGACTAGCTATAGGATTAGAATTTTGGTAGACAACCAAAATCACTCCTTTAGTCTTTACCTAGGTACTTGTTGAAATGCTTAAATGCCTTAACATGTGTTTTAAATTGTAGCTTGGAATGACGGGAATACTCTCCAGGTACACTTTTTATGTTATTGCAATTTACTTTATTGCACTGCGATTTACTTTTATTGCATGTTAAACAAGATTGTTGCATGAAAACCAAAACCTTTAGGATAGCCACAAAATCGAAACCAAAACTAAATTAAAAATCACTACAAGATAAAATCCACCACCACAACATTTCAAAATATAAAACAACTCAAAATTTAATCACAAACAGAACAACAAAACCACAACTTTAACTAAATTAAAACGTCTCGTTGAATGATCGGGAATACCCCAGATGATGTAACCCACGTGTTGCTAACGGGATTTCCCACGGTCTAAATGAAAGTGTGGAACTCATTCAGTTGAGTATAGCAAATTCATCTGGACTACGTGAATTCGATGAAAATAACGGTGCCGGGATGACGGAACTGTGGGATCTTAATCGCTTCTGTTTAAACAACTTTAAGATTTGTTTTAATTAAAACACAAAAAGACATTTGGACTTTAAGATTTCTAAACCATAACACTTCTCTCATCTCTTGATTTTCATCTTCTAAAACCAAACCTCTGCAACAACAAGTAGCTCGAAGTATAGTGGGCAGCACGGCCATCTTCGTCAGCAAAACTTATGTCTACTTCAGTAAAACTTTCTTAGAATTAAATAACTAAGCCATAGGATTTCGAGGTAGTTTACCTAGTGCGACATAAATCCTCAACTTCTCGTTAGGCATTTACATAATCATGTTATGCAAATTAAGCCCTAACCGGTCTTAGGACTCCGAGGTAGTCGTTCGGTACGACATAAACCCTCACATCTTCGAGGCTATTTTGTGTGATCATATCATACAAGTATAAGTCCTAATTAATTAAAACTGGCAGGATTGCAACATTAAATAAACTCCCAAATTGAAGCCAAACAATAGGATAGTTTGGGAAGTTGCCAAGATTCTTCTTGGATCCTCTGCTTCTCCTACTTCTCTTTCTTTGGATTCTTAAAATAAACTGTTCCGAATTTGAGCTAATCCCTATTGAAATTTCCAAAACTCAATCCTTTGAAAACCTTAAACTTCAAAATTCTTGAAAGCAAAACCACTGATCATTATCGAGAGTTTTCTTAAATGATTTCTATCATTTAAGATGTAATTAACTATAGGGGCTTGCCCTTATAGTGAACTTTAAGAACCCATGTAATATAAACCCTGCTTAATTCCTTTATATTAAGCAGGGGAACTTATCGGCTTATAAAATTGCTTCGTAAACCAAATGGATGTCACAAATCTTCTAGTTTATTTAATCGAGCCCCATCATCAAGCAATGTATTTATTCTTCGGGATAAATACACGGTTTGTGGTGCGGTGCTCGTTTATATAAACTATTTAGGATGTGAGATCGGTTTAATTTCACATCTTATAATTTTGCAAAATTAAAATTATTTTCAAAATCAAATGCTACTTTCTAAATTATTTATATATTTAAATTAAAAACCTAAAATAAAATAAAAAAAAATACGCCGACATGATTAGAATTAAATTCGACAGAAAATCCCCTTACTTGGACAGGCACGTCCTCAAGTTGAGTAAGATTGGAGTACAACTCTCTAACAACTTCAATAGTAGCCTTGTTAGTTTTATAGCAGAAGTTCTCCCATCCTCTCTCTTTGATTAAACTTTCTAACTCTCCTCTAAGATTCTCGAAAACTCTATCTTGTATACACTTTTTACTTTGGTAGACTGAATTGTACCTCAATTGTACCTTCGCATTAACGAATCAAGATTCATCAAATTCAAGTCTTCTCTTTTGTCTTGGAGCCATAGTTCGATTTATCAAATCACAAAAATTCCAAACTAATCTTCAAAATAACAATAGAATGACTTCTAAAAGGGGTTTAAAACAATAAATCAATTTCCATGAATTCCTTCTAAGTCTTTTCTCCACATTTTCAATTTTTTCCAAAATTTCTTAATGTGGAAGAAATTCATGGTGAAAATCAAAAATTTTTACATAGGAGTGAAGCTCTTACCAAGGAAAGCTGAAATCCGATGTTAGATTTTGTTGAAATCGCTCCAAATCCAAGATCTTTCAAGCCCTAGGTCGACTTTTTGGGTAAAAATGGGAAGAAGATGATGAATAGTGGCATTTGACCGGTCAAAATCGTAGTAAATAGGTAGTTTTCATGATCACGCCATCGGCGGGCTCTTTCGCGCCGTCGGCAGGATCTATTGAATTAATTTCTTATTCTTCTCGGGAAAATCGCGCCGTCGGCGAGATTTTCAAAAATTGATCATTTTCAAATTTTTTGCGATTTCGATCAATTTTAAGCCTCGTCATCATCTGTTCAATCTATTTTATCATATATTTTAAGTGACTGAGTGATGTATTAACACAAATAAACGGTCACACAACAAACTTCACATTTATATATTGAATCCAAGTGTTTGCAACACACAATACATAACACACATATGTAGGTATTCTTTCAACCTAAGTTCATATAATCAGCGTCGCAATCCAAACCACAAGACTCAAAACGCTGAAAACAAACATTTCAAATTTAATCTCATCTATACTGAGATTAAAATGCAAACCAAAGAAATCATACACACACACAAACATACAAACATTGTTAAAATCAAACACAACATAGTCAAGTCTACTACTCTTCAGAATTAGTGCTAGTCTCTCCTCTGATATCTCCCATTGCTTGAACATGGATGAACAGGTTGTAAAAAGGTCCGAATGGGAATTCTTCAGTTGAATCTTCATCGATCAATCCCATCTTTCTCATCAATCGCACCAAACTCGCTTCGAATTGTCCAGTATGATGAAAATGTTCTTTCATTCTCCGATCGATGTGATCAAAGAAATCAGACATGTTGCTAACTATACTCGTTAAGTTTTGTACCTGATTCTCCAGATTCTTGATTTTATGCAAGAGCATCAGTGTCTTGTCTGCTACTAATGGTTGAACTAGAACATAATTTTGTGATGCTTGATCCATAATCAAGCCTACATCACTCTCTCCATCATTGGCTGGGAACATCTGAGTTAGGTCTAGGGGTTTCCAGGGTAGCAGTATCTTCTCCCAAACTTCGTACGACACTTGAAACAAACTGCAAATCGAGAAAATTATGGAAGGATGTCCAAGCCCTTGGGATGATCCTTGAACGATCAGGCTATAAACAAATTTCATAATAATCAATCCAATATCATGGACCATCCCATTTGAATGCAGTTGTTCAAAATTGCACTTTCTTTCATGACTTTGCCAATTTTCATCATCGACAATAACTTCGTAGAGATGAAAAGTGCCAATGTTTTGAAATGGGATTTAAAAGTGTTGCAGAGAAACTAAAATACCACTTCTCTCTAATTTCCCAGTCATCAGTTTCGTCCGTCAAATATTGGTATATTTCATTCATCTTTTCTCTCGTCGACACGAAATTCAAATAATAATAGACTGGAACATTCTCAAGCATATATAGCTCATTAATTCTTCCAGAATTAAATGTAATCCACCTACCTCACACATAGACGCTTCCTTGGTTGATTCCATGTAAATTGGCATAGAATTCTTTAACCACTGGAACAACTACTGCGGCAGTAGTGTAGCAAAAGACTTCCCATCTTCTTCGCACAATTATTTCTTCAATTACTGATGAAGGATTGCTTTGTCCTCTATTGACAAATCCTCTTTCTTTAATCAATCTTTTCTTCGAGATTACCTTATTGAAAAGTCGCTGCGCTTCTACACTGACGAACTTTCTCCGGTTGTACACTCTAAATCTTGGGTTATCAATTGAATTGGAAGCCATTTTAGAAGGATTCGAGAGAGTATCCATTTGTTTTTGGGAGTTTGGTGTGTTTAGGAACCGTCCACGGGAGTTTATAAAGGTCGAATTCACTAAAACTCGCCAAAAACCGTCATTTTGAACACGAAAAACTACCCACACGCTGATCCCGTTGTCGGCAGCCTCAAAGGCACCGTCGGCGAGCCTTATGCAACTAAATACTAGAGCTCTCAGGAAAAATCCTTCGTCTGTGGCATCGAGCACGCCGTCGGCACCCTAGGCAAAAATTTGCATAAAAGCGTCGTGGTCCAATACGTTCCAAATTTTCTCTATGGATTCAAATTCTATGATAATCAAAGGATAAATATGAGTTGTAGGACTTAATATTACTACAAATTAACAATAATTTCAAACAAACACACAACTATTAAAGATAACTATATGTTGCCTCCCATAAAGCGCTTGGTTTAACATCGTCAGCCCGACCTATTTAGGTATTCAGGTAGACTAAGCATTAAAACCTCTTTAAAATTTGGTCTTTTACCTTCAAAATATGGTTTTAATCTATGTTCATTTACTTTAAATCTATTTCTAGTCTTTGGATCTTCAATTTCAACTGCTCCATAAGTATAAACTTGAGTCACAATAAAGGGTCCTAACCAACGAGACTTTAATTTCCTAGAGAATAATTTCAGCCTTGTATTATAAAGCAAAACTTCTTGCCCTGGTTCAAAGTTCTTTCGGTTAATCTTCCGATTATGTCTTAACATCAGTTTTTCCTTATAAATTTTGTTATTATTGTAAGATTCATTTCTTAATTCTTTTAATTCATTCAATTGCAGCATTCTCTTCTCACTAGCATTTTTCAAATTATGATTGAATTCTTTAATCGCCCAATATGCTTTATGCTCCAATTCTACAGGTAAGTGACAAGTTTTTCCTTATATAAGCCTGTAAGGAGTCATACCAATAGGAGTTTATAAGCAGTCCTGTATGTCCATAATGCAGTATCTAGTCTAGTAGACTAATCTACTCTATTAGGGTTTACAGTCTTTTCTTGAATTTGTTTGATCTCACAATTAGGAACTTGAGCTAAACCACTAGTTTGAGGATGATAGACAGTAGAGAATTTATTAACAATACTAAACTTATCTGTGAATCTTTAAATATATTTATTCCTAAAATGGGATCCTCCGTCAGTGATAATCACTCTCGGCATACCGTAACCTGTGAAAATATTTTTCATTAAGATTTTTGAAACACTTTTAGCATCACAACGAGGTAAAGCTTGTGATTTAATCTACTTTAATACATAATCAACCAAAATCAAAATATATAAGTTCTCAAAAGAAGGAATAAATGGTCCCATGAAATCTAATCCCCAAACATCAAAAATCTCAACTTTTAATATGAAATTCAGAGGTATTTTGTTTCTTCTAGATATATTACCTACTCGTTGGCATCTATCACATGTTTTGATATATCTGTAAACATCTCTAAAAGGAGTAGGTCAATAGAATCCAGCTTGTAAAATTTTATATGCAATTTTATCAATCCCAAAATGTCCTCCAAAATCAGAATCATGACATTTTTGAATAATCTGTTCAGTTTCTTCATAAGGCACACATCTCCTAATAATAAGGTCATTACATTGTTTATATAAATATGGTTCATCCCTAAAATATGATTTTGAATCATGAACAAATTTTTTCTGTTGCTTTAATATTAGCATATGTGGTAAAATATCGCTTACTAAATAATTTACTATATCAGCATACCAAGATATTTTCCACTCATTAATATTATAAATTTTTTCATCAGAGAAACTGTCTATTATTTCTTTATCGGTGTCAGATAATTCATGATATTTCAGTCTAAACAATTGATCAGCAATTTGATTTTCAGTTCATTTTCTATCAATCACCACAAAATCAAATTATTGCATTAAAAGTACCCATCTAATTGATCTTGGTTTAGTATCCTTCTTTTGCATCAGATATTTAATAGCTGAATGATCAGTATGCACAATACATTTAGCTACAATTAAATATGATATAAATTTATCAAAAGCATATACCATATCCAATAACTCTTTTTCAGTAAGAGTATAATTAATTTGAGCATCATTAAGAGTTCTACTAGCATAGTATATAACCTTAAAAATTTTGTCATATCTTTGACCAAGAACAGCTCCAATAGCATAATCACTAGCATCACGCATTAGTTCGAATGGCTTCTCCCAGTCAGGTGAAACTATTACAGGTGCTGTGATTAGTTTTTGCTTTAATAACTCAAAGGCATTGAAGCATTTTTCAGTAAATTCAAATTTCTTGTCTTCTTCTAAAAGTTGGCATAGAGTTTTGGTAATTTTTGAAAAATCTTTAATATAGCGCCTGTAGAAACCAACATGTCCAAGAAAACTTCTTACCCCTCTCACTGTAGTAGGAGGTGGTAATTTAGCTATTACTTGAATTTTTATAGGGTCTACTTCCATGTCATTTTCTGAAATTTTATGTTCTAATACAATTCCTCCTGCAACTATAAATTGACATTTCTCCCAATTTAGAACTAAGTTAGTTTTTTTGCATAGCTCCAAAACTTTTTCAAGATGATTTAAGCATGCGTCAAATGATGTCCAAACACAGAGGAATCATCCATAAATACTTCTATTCCATTGTCTATTAATTTAATAAAAATAGACATCATACATCTCTGCAATGTTGCAGGTGCATTACATAGTCCAAAAGGCATTCTTCTGAAAGCAAAAGTTCCATAAGGACTAGTAAAATTTGTTTTCTCATGATCCGCATGAGCAATAGGTATCTGATGGTAACCAGTATATCCATCCAGAAAATAGTAGTACTTGTGTCCGGCAAGTCTATCCAACATTTGGTCTAGGAAAGGAAGAGGAAAGTGATCTTTCCGGGTGGCGGTATTTAATTTTCGATAGTCAATACAAATACGCCATCCAGATACTTGTCTGATAGGTATTAATTCATTATTTTCATTTTATTCAACAGTTATTCCTCCTTTCTTTGGAACACAAGGAATTGGACTTACCAAAGTACTATCTGAAATGAGATATATAATTCCAGCATCTAACCATTTTAAAATCTCTTTTTTAACTACTTCTTTCATTATAGGGTTCAGTCTCCTTCGAGGGTCAATTCTTGGTTTATGTTCTTCATTTAATAAAATTTTGTACATATAAAAAGAAGGACTAATTCCTTTAATATCAGCTAAAGTCCAACCAAAATCTCTTTTGTATTTTTTTAATGTATCCATTAATTTTTGTTCTTGAATTTCATTTAAGTCAGAGGATACAATTACTGGTAATGTTGAAAAATCTCCTAAAAATACATACTTCAAATGAATTGGAAGATTCTTTAATTCAAGTTCAGGTGGTTTTACAACAGATGGAATTAATATTTCATTTTTTGGTGTGTTGACCTCATTTTTTATGAGGTCTTCTCTTCTTCTCTTTAGTACTTAGGACCTAGCCTTAGGTTTTTCCTTTAACTGTCCTAGAGGATTAGAATTGGGACCCACCACTTAGAAATTCAAACCACTTCTTAACTCCCTGCAAACTCCACAAACTTGATTGTAGACTCCTAATCACCTAGAGGGTTGAAATCAAATGTGGAAGTTTAAAGGATGAGTTCCTATAGGACTCTTTGGCCTTAGGACCGCCTCGGTGGCCCGGTCCAGTGAAGGGTTGGCTTACACACATAATACACCTATGCACTACACTTTCACACACCTCTTAAAACCACACCCACACCCAACCGGACCTCCCGACTCATGAAGGTGATTCACATGGATGGTCCTTAACCCCTAAGCCCTCGGCTAAGAGGGTTAGGAACAACATAGATGAATGCCTCAAATGAGTCCCTTCATGGCTCATGTGGGCTTGATATGGCTTCATGGCTCAACCAAAATGATTTCATTCCACTTACATTTACCTAATCTTCAATTTTGCAAATTTTCAATTTTTGACCCCTGGGACCCTACACCCGCCTAGCCTACCCAAAACCCTTGAAACCACCCAAAATTTGCAAAATCACCTAAATTACTCAAAATCCCTCAAAATCAATCCTAAAAATTCCCATATTACTCAAATTGATCATCCATACCCAAAAATACCAAAATTCCAAAAATACCTCCCAATACCCTCCAAATACCCAAAATGCCCCTCTTCGCCAAAAAATCCAAAAATTCAGAAAATTCTCAGAAAATTCTAGAAAATCCCAAATATTCCCAATTTCATTTTGTTCAACTACACCATGGGCCAATTTTGTCAATTTACCCCACTTTTATCAAAACCCCCAATTCGACCCATTTTAACCCAAAATGAACCCAATGTCAAACCAAACCTACCCAATTGACTCAAATTCTGGTCCAATTCAATTCTAAACTTCAATTAAACATCCCCAACACCAATCTAGACCAAATCCAAGTCCAATTTGATTGACATTTGGATCCAATTTCACTTTTGGCCTTAAAGCCCAATTTGGACCCATGACCCAAACTTAGCCCAAACTCACCCAATTCAACTCCAATTAACCCCAAATCTTTTCTAAACCTTCCTTAACATCCCCATAAACAAAACACTAACATGATTTGCCCAAATTTTAGGCCCAAACCCCACTCAAATTCAACCAAAAGCTAAAAGGCCCAATTTTGACCTAAACCTAAACCTAGCCCAAATAGACCCAAACCCCAAAATCAAAACCCAACCAAAGCCAAAACCTCTTTGAAACACTACCATAAACATTTCCCAACATTAATTTTACATCAATTTCAACCCTAGCCCAACATTGGCCCAAGTTAGCCCAATTCGACCTACATTGGCCCACTTACCAAATGAACCCAAATTCAAACCAATTCAATTCCAAATCACACCAAATTGACTCCAAACCATTCATGAAACATCACTAAACCAATTGTAACATTTATTTGACATGGTCCTTCACAAAATTTTCACCCAAATGCCCATCCTAAAATCAAAAAGCCCACTTCCCTTAAACCTTCCTAAAAGCCCACTTCCTTCAAATTCAAAAGCCCAAATTCATCCAAAGCCCACATGACACTTCCCCTCATCATCCATTTAATCAAAATCACCCCTAAGTTTCAAAATCATCAATTAAACAATTCCAAATCAAGCCCCATAACAATTTCCATTAAAATGCCAAAATCCACAAAATCCCTTTTTATGAAATCGACCCAATCTTTTCCCAAGCCACATGGAGCCATGAAGCCACATGCAAGCCATCGGCAAGCCATGAGGATCTCTAAGTTGTCAACCCTCCTTAAATGGCAAAAGGAGGAGGTCCTTTAAGCACCTCCTAAAAGTCATTAACCTTAAGCATGTTTCACCTTAACCTAAATTTAATCCAAATATATTTGGATAAGGACTTCTCCATGCCAAACCAGCTAATCCTTTTGACTCCCCACAACACCCAAAGCCACCTCGAAGGGTGAACCAAGCCCAAAATGATGGGTTGACCCAAACCAAGCCAAAATGGCCTCTTCCCCATTCCATTCCAAGCCATCCCCTTTACACATGGCAAGGCCCAATTGACTACACTAAACCCCAGCCCTGACCCACCTGGACCTGAGGGTGACCCATGCCTGCTGGCCAGCCGCCTGGGTCGCCGGAAAACTCCATGGCCGAGACATGGGGAGGAGCCAAACTTTGGAATTCCACCTTGCTGAGCTGCCCCATGCCCAATGGCCACCATGGCTGTTCTGCCCTTGACCTAAGAAGCTGATCCCAACCCTTGGCCATCCCAACCCTTGGCCATCCCTGTGAGGCTCTCCAGCCACCTCTATTTAAACACCACCCCTCTCGGCCATGGGAGGTGCTGAACCAAAACCTTAAGGAAACTCTGCCAAAATCATTCCAGATCACTCTCCACACATAGAGCACTTGATCCCCACTGAATTCCAGCCCCAATTCCTCCAGTCGAGCTCGATTTTGAGCTCAAACTTTAGCCCAAAAACCAGGACACTTCTTCACAGTGGATCAATCTTCAAATTGACTGGTCCTACACCTTCACCAGACCAAGAGGAGAAGTTTCCCATCGAAAGCCCCATCCCCGAGCCACCCAGTTGTTCCAGCCTCCAAGCTTTGTGATCGGACTGTGGTCACTTTCATAGCTAGACAATTCACCAGGCCAAGGGACTTCATCTGGAGCTTGCTTGGACCCAATCGAAGGTGACACAACTCTCAGATCGAAGCTTCACTTCTTTGAGCAAAGGTATGGACTCACTCTTCTTCCCTAGCTTACAGAGATTCTCCATTTAATTTGAGTCAATTTAAATACATGTTTACCGTATGGATGTGTTCGTCTCCTCAAGACGAATCCATAGAGCATAAGAACACAAAAATCCATTGAGAATCGAGTGAGAAATTAGGGTTAGAAGGTTGACGGTCACGGGTGCACACCAGTCGTAGACGATGATTGGGAGCCGTCGGATCGAGCGTGTATCGAGCGGACGGTCTGGATCGAGCCGGACGGCCGCAATGGTGCATGAACCGCGGGCCCCGGAACGCTGAGTCGGATGGCGGCACCGAATCAGGAGACGACGCGTGGCCTTTCGGAGCTGCCGAGGATGGCGTGGCGCCGCGTGGATAAGTAGGAAAATAGGCTATTTTTCTATTTATTTAATTACCATAACTTCAAAAATTCATAACTTTGTGTAGAAAAATCCTAAAAATAAAATAAAAATACCTTCTTGCTCAGTGAACAGAGGAGAATAATGTGGAAAAGAAATCATTTAATTTCATCAAGTATTTTATTTTTAATGATTTATTTACTGTCTGCATTGTTTTAATTCTCCATGCATATAGGAAATTCACCATGGCATGAGACCATAGGGCTTTTGAAGCCTCGACTTTGGGAACATTCCCTGAATTTTCCAAAGTCGAGGCCATCCTATGAGAAGTTATTGATTTTTCAAATTCATGTTACTGTTTTGAGTATTTTAAATCTAATAATTAGCATGTTGTGAAATAAATTCTAGGAAAATTTGGTGATGTTTCTTATGACCAGAGGACCCTAGGAAAAATAGGTTTTGAATTAATTCACTTGGAATGACCCTAATTGGCTTAAACACCCAAAATAGGTCTTTAATTAATTAGAGCTAATCATACATCAAATTGACTTGAAATCAATTCTCCACTAACCTTTAGGATCAGAGAAACCCACCATAAAAATTTGAAGTCAATTGGACTTGGTTAGCCCTACTAAATGGGTTGATTAAGCCATTTAGCCAATTTAAACTTTAAAAATTCATAACTTTCAAAATACTTTTCAAAAATTCACCAAATTGGTTTTGGAGCCTCTCTGATATTAGGGAATTTAAGAAAATTAAAATTTCAATTTTCTAAAAAAGTTGATTTTTTGTATTATTTTAATTTTTTAATAATTAATAAAATAATAAAAATCACAAAAATAATAAAATTCACCAAAATGTCACATTTTGAATTTTAGTCACTTAGGAACAAACCCCATATTTTTCCTAGGTCTCTATGATGAGTTATTAAATTTTAAAGCCCTAAGGCAATTTTAAAATAAAAAAATGTATTTTCTAGGCTTTCAACTAAAATAATTTTAATAAATCAAAGAAAAATCAGAAAATTATAAAAATTGATTCTTTGATTTTCTTGATATCAGAGAGATTTTTGAAAAATATAAAATTCATTTTTCAAACTTTATTTTATTTTTAAATTAATTAATACTCCAAAACTCAAAGTAATTATAATAAAAATAATATAATTCAAAAAATCACCAAAATTGGTCCAAGTGGTTCTCTGGTCATTAGAAATGTCCCATAATTTTCTTAAGGACAGAAACTTTTCCTTGGTCATGTTATTGAATTTTCCTTGGAAATCTTTATTTTCCACCAAAAACAATTACATAAATAAATCAAATAGAGAAAAATCACATTTTCTCCTCTCATGTCTTTATTGACATATGAGTGAAGTCACATAAAAATTTCAAATTCATTTAAGCTCAATTTAGTGAGTTATAAAATTATTAAGCTTGAAGGGCAAAATGGTAATTAAAATCTTAACCCTTAATTAAAACTTTAGGCTTAATAAAATGAAAGAGTAAAATATTTGATCTTAATCTGATTAGGATGATTGAAATTTAAATAATTAAAGGGTAGGAACCTATTAAACAATTCAAAAATAATTGAAATGAACTTTAATTAAAATAATTAATTAAATTTGGGAAGAATAATAAATTTTGAATTATTAAAATAGGGATGTTATTAGGAAGAGATTTATTCCTTAATTTAAGAATCCCTAAATTAATCATCTCAATAATATTTAATTCCTAATTAAAATGATAACTCAAACTTAAGATTTAAAATGCTAAAAGACTTAATCATTAAATTAAATTAAAGTTAAATTATTTAAATCAAACCCTTTTAAAATAAAATATTAAATTAAAAATAAAAAAATTAAATTAAATTAAATTAAATTAAATTAAATTAAATTGAAACATATTAAATTAAATTAAATTAAATTAAATCAAATCAAAATTTAAATTAAATTAAATTAAATTAAATTAAATTAAATTAAATTAAATTAAATTAAACTAAATTAAATTAAATTAAATTAAATCAAATTAAATTAAATTAAATTGAATCATATTATATTAAATTAACTTAAATTAAACTAAATTAAGTTAAACCACATTGAATTAAATTAAGTTAAATTAAAATAAATTAAATTAAGTATAACATCACCTAAGACATAAAGAATTCAAAAATAAATCTAAAACAACTTGAACACTATTCCAAACTTAAATCCATTAACTAAAATTAAATCATGAACCACTTGAACATCCATTTGCCCTCGAAAGTTTTTGTTGTCATAACTCCTAAACGGAGCGTTAAGTGAAGTGTTACTTCACTTATAGGATATTCAAATGTCCTAGTTCACCGAGCGAGATAACAAAACTTAAACTCCCGGACGATTAATTCATTTGTATAATTAAATTCATTTGGACTTAAAATAATCCTAGAAATGTTGAAAAGATGTTTAAGACTCGTCTTAAGCACTTCCTCGATACGATAGGATATTTATAAGAACAATTAAATTTAGTTGTTCTTTGATGAAGAAAATCGTCCTCAAACCAAAATACAAGAACCTAGACGTCATAGGAGATGACTAGCTATAGGATTAGGAACTTGGTAGAGAACCATAACCCTTCCCTTAGCTTTACCTAGGAATCTGCTTTAAATAACTAAATATTCTAATTATGTTTTAAGTGCAGCTCGGGATGATGGGAAGACCCTCCAGATATGCTTTTATTTTATTGCAATTTACCTTATTGCAATTTATTTAATCGCATCGCACTTACTTTTCTTGCATGATAAACAACTGTTGCATGAAAACCCACACCTCTAGGATAGTCCCTAAAACTGAAACCAAAACTAAATTAAAAGTCATTGCAAGATAAAATTCACCTCCATAACATTTCAAAATATAAAATAACTCAAAATTTAATCACAAACAGAACAACAAAACTACAACTACAACTAAATTAAAACGTCTTGTTGGATGATCGGGAATACCTCGGATGATGTAACCTACGTGTTGCTAACGGGATTTCCCACGGTCTAAATGAAAGTGTGGAACTCATTCAGTTGAGTTTAGCAAATTCATCCGGACTAAGTGAATCCGATAAAAATAACGATGCCGGAAGGATGGAACCGTGGGATCTTAACCGGTGTTGTTATAATCAACTTTAAGATTTGTTTAATTAAAATATTAAAAACACCTGGATTTTAAGATTTTCTCTAAACCAGAACACTTTTCTCATCTCCTGATTTATGACTTCTAAAACTAATCCACTACAACAACAAGGAGCTCAAAGCATGGTGGGCAGCACGGCCATCGTCATCAGCAAAACCTGAGTCTACTTCAGAAAAACTTTCTTAGAATTAGATAACCAAGCTATAGGACTTCGAGGTAGTTTGCCTAGTGCAACATAAATCCTCAACTCTTCGTTAGGCATTTGCATTGCAAATTAAGCCCTAACCGGTCTTAGGACTCCGAGGTAGTCGTCCGATACGACATAAACCCTCACATCTTCGAGGTCTGTTTGTATGATTGTGTCATACGAATATAAGTCCTAATTAATTAAAATTGGCAAGATCAAAACATTAAATAAACATTAGGACTTTCCTAAATTCAAGCCAAACAATAGGATAGTCGGGAAATTACCGAAGTTCGCTTCGAATCTGTGATTTCTCCTACCTTTCTTCCTTTGAATTCCCAAAACAAAATGTTCCAAATTTGATCCATTCCCTATTGAAATTCCAAAATTCAATCCATTGAAAACTTAAACTTTAAAATTCTTGAGAGCGGAACTACCGATTATTATCGAGAGTTTTCTTAGGTGATTTCCGTCACTTAAGATGTAATTAACTATAGGGGCTTGCCCTTATAGGGAATTTTAAGAACCTGAGTAATATAAACCCTCGTTTAATGTTTTCATATTAAATAGGGGAATTTGTCGGCTTATAAAATTGGTTCGCAGATCAAACGGATGTCACAAACTTCTCTAGTTTATTTAATCGAGCCTCATTATCAAGCAGTATGTCTATTCTTCGGGATAGATACACGGTTTGTAGTGCGGCGTTCGTTTATATAAACTATTTGGGATGTGAGATTAGTTTGATTTCATATCTTAAAATTTTCAAATTTAAAATTATTTTCAAAATCAAATACTACTTTTCAAATTATTTATTTAAATTAAGTTAAAATTCGCCGACAATTTCTGTAGGCGACCCCCTTTTCAAAATACAACACATAACCTAAAAATAAGCCGTACATGGTGTTGTTGAATTGAGCGTTTCAAAATTTTCCTGAATATAATCAGCTTCTTTGCTTTCAATTTTATCATAATTATCTTTTTCTACATCCTCTTTTTCTTCATAATTTTCTTTAAAATATTCTTTTCTTAGATAATCACATATATCCATTCTAAAAAATTCATCATCTTTTTCTATTGATGGATATTTCATTGACTTTGAGATGTTAAAGGTTACTTCTTGATCATTTACTCTCATAGTCAACTGCCATTTTTGAACGTCTATCATAGCTCTTCCTGTAGCTAGGAATGGTCTTCCTAAAATGATTGGAATTTCTTTATCTTCTTTAATATCTAGAATGATAAAGTCCACAAGAAAAATAAACTTATTAACCTTGAACAAAACATCTTCTACAACTCCCTTAGGATGTGTAATAGATCGATCAGCTAACTATAGAGTTATAGAAGTTGGTGATATCTCTCCAATTTCTAATCTTTTAAAAGTTGATAGAGGCATCAAATTTATGCTAGCTCCCAAATCACATAATGCTAGCCCATAAAATGTTTCACCAATAGCACACGGGATAGTGAAACTACCAGGATCTTTAAGTTTTTCAGAAAGTTTTCTCTGAATTATAGCACTACACTCTACACTGAGTGCAATAGTCTCATGATCTAGTAACTTCCTCTTTTTGTTGAGTATATCCTTCATAAATTTAACATAATTAGACATTTTTTCTAAAGCTTCTACAAAAGGAATATTTATTGATAATTTTTTCAAAATGTTTAAGAATTTAGCAAATCTTTTTCCTTTATCTTGTTGCTTTAATCTTTGAGGAAATGGTGGAGGTGGTTTTTCAATAGTAAATTTCGTAGGTTTCAGAGGAAAATCAGGATATAAACTTTCATTTATCCTTTAGTTTCTTCTTTTTCCTTTTTAACTACAGTTTCTTTTTAAACTCTCGTTTCTAACTCTTTTACAATTCTCAATTGAATAGCTTTGATTTGTTCTTTTTCCTTGATCTTTAGGATTTACTTCAACATTACTAGGTAAAGTTCTAACAGGTCTATTACTTAATGCAATAGCAATTTGCCCTAATTGGTTTTCTATGTTTTTAATAGCATTTATTTGATTTTGTAATTTATTACCCATATTCAAAACTAATTCTTCCATAGACAACTTCTTCTCCTTAAATTATGAATTATTATAAAAATCTGGTGGATTAGAAGGCCTATAATTGGAATTACTTTGATTTTTCATATTTCTTAATGAGTTTATTGGATTGTTCCCCCATTGAGGATTAACATTATTATTTTGATTATTCCAATTAAAGTTTGGATGATTCTTCCAACCTAGATAATAATAGTTTGAATAAGGATTATTTTATCTATTATTTATTACATTTATAGTCTCATATGAAGATCAAGCATCTACGATTTGTCCTAATAAATTTTCTTCTAACACTGGAGGTTTTTAATAAT
This sequence comes from Papilionanthe hookeriana x Papilionanthe teres, assembly GCA_022702705.1. Lineage (NCBI taxonomy): Eukaryota > Viridiplantae > Streptophyta > Magnoliopsida > Asparagales > Orchidaceae > Papilionanthe > Papilionanthe hookeriana x Papilionanthe teres. Next base: position 72,049,620 of record CM040423.1, read on the forward strand.
GATTCATTCTGTATTGATTTATTTTCTTTGAAAGAGCAGCAATTTGAGAAACAATCATAGTTAAAGCATTAGAATCATGAATACTGGCTACTCTCTTAGGATTTACCCTTTCAGCAGGCCATTGAAAAGTATTGGTAACCATTTCTTCTATTAATGCATGCGCTTCTTCAAAAGGTTTAGACATTAGTGATCCACCAGCAGCAGAGTCTATTATAGATCTAAGAGATCCTACTAATCCATTATAAAATGTTTGAATAATTAACCAATCTGGTAAAGCATGATGTGGACATTTTCAAAGAAGTTCTTTAAATCTTTCCAAAGATTCATATATCGATTCTCCCTCATACTGACTGAAAGATGTGATATTGTTTCTAAGCTTAGCAGTCTTAGACGGTGGAAAATATTTCGATAAAAATTTTTGTGAAAGTTCTCCCCAAGTTCTAATAGATCCAGGTGCTAATGAATTTAACCAAGCCTTAGCCTTATCCCTTAGCGAAAAAGAAAAGAGTCTAAGTCTGACAACATCATCAGACACTCTATCGTACTTAAAAGTAGCACAAAGTTCTAAGAAACTTGCAAGATGTAAATTAGGATCTTCATTTGAAGTTCCACCAAATTGATTGTTTTGTACCATTTGGATAATTGCAGGTTTAAGCTCAAATGAATTAGCGGCTGCATTAGGATTTTGGATAATTTAGTGAATTTCATCTAATGTTGGGTTAGCGTAATCTCTTAAAGGTCTAGATTGATGTTCATTTTCTATTCTTTGGTTGTTTTTGTTGTTTTCCATTGTTTCAAAATTTATAGGTTTTTTTCTCAGTTTTCTAATTCTCCTAACAGTGTGTTCTAATTCCAAATTGTAGGGTATAAGATTTTCAGAACCAAATTTACGCATACAATCGAAATCAGTACACAATAAAACAATTAACTAAATAAGTTGCAATTCTATAAAGGTTTTCTAATAGTCCTAAATTGTCCGTTACTTTAATTATGTTTTCCCCAGCAACGGCGCCAAAAACTTGATCTGTGATTTTAAATATACTTATATATCTAAGAATTCGACACCACTATTAAAAGATATAAATCCTCAGCAACAGTGCCAAAAACTTGATCAGGAGTGTAATTTTAATTTTAGTAACAATTAAGTATTATAAACTTTTGATCACAAAGTTACCTTTAAACGCAAGTATACGTATCGCTCAAGTAATACAAGGCTCTAGTGGAGTCCTGGTTATCGATCCCACAGGGAAAAATATTAAAGCCTACGGACTAGGATTATATAAGCCAAGTTAAAAATTACAACTAAATCGAATTTGCCTATCTGTCACTAATATGCAATCGATAATAAAGTTCTTATATCTAAACTAGTTCTACTAACAGGTTATTAATACTACTAAAGTTAAGTTCAAATATATAATAACAATAATCTTTCTCCTTTGTTAAGATATTTAAGTGAAGTGAGAATTAAAATTAGTTTTATATGTGTTGTGCCAAATAGGAGCATACTTATTTTTTACCCTTTGGTCCAGACATAAAGACTATTGACTAATCCTATGCTTGGTTACTGAATCTGCGGCTAGGCTGGGAGGATATTGGCTCTCACTTTGGAGCTCCCACATTCCCTCTCCTGAGGGCTAACAATCTACACCTCAACACCCAAACGATAGGACCAAATTGAGGATTTTAGTCTGTCACTCTAAAATCTCCAATTCTACGCCCGATTAATATTATTTCCCTATTTATTTGCACTTCTCCTTTCAAGGATTTACTCGTCTATCTTTCAAAGAGAAAGGTGAGACATACTAGTTAAGAATTCTTAGCCCACGGCCAGATATTAAGAATTCTTCATAGATTTTAATAATACAAATGGCCAATTCGTATAGTAAAGTATGTTTAGGTATAGTATAATCACAACTTCTTATAATTTTTTTAATAGACTAATTCATATAATCATTTCACAAAAACATCAAAACAAGGAGAAAGACAGAACAACTGCTGAGAGTTCATGGAAAGATACAATAAAACTTAGATTTCATATAATAAAGTAAAGTTCTACAAACTATAGCAAATAAACACAACTTATCTCAAATTCCTCCCCAAGCAAACTCCTTGAAGTTCTTCTGGATTTCTTCCTTTCTTACAATACATAGAATTCTCCTTCTAAACGGCAATGCAGAAGAGATCTCTCACTTCTCTTCCACTCTTACAATCCCTCAAAGAATTCCTCACAAAATCACTATTTGAACTCAATACTCTCTAAATAACAACACTAATGACTCACTAATAGACTCTTTAGAACACTTTGGACTCACTAGTAATCACATAGGAGACACTTTTTTCGGCCTAATTTGGTTCTTTTTAAAGTTATAGAAGAGTCTCTAAGGGTTTTACAGGCACCCCTTCAAAAATCATCCACATTAAACGTATTTTTGGAAAGAACCGTCGATCCCGCCGTCGGCGGCCTCGAGCTCGCCGTTGGCGGCCTTCTAAAAATAGTACTTTTAAACAGGATCCGCCGTCGGCGGCCTCCATCTCCGCTGTCGGCAGCCTTCCTTGGAATTAATACTGAACTCTCGCGAAAATCACGCTAACGGCACCATCGACCTCGCCGTTGTACGGCTTATTTTTAGGTTAAGTGGTATTTTTAAAAAAAGGGTCGCCTACAGAAGTTGTCGGCGAATTTTAAATTTAATTTACATATATATATAATTTGGAAAGTAGTGTTTTGATTTTGAAAATAATTTTAAAAAATTTTAAGATATGAAGTAAAACTGATCTCACATCCCGAATAGTTTATATAAACGAGCGCCGCACCACAAACCGTGTATCTATCCCGAAGAATAGACACACTGGCTCGATGATGGGGCTCGATTAAATAAACTAGAAAGGTTTGTGCCATCCGTTTGGTCCGCGAACCAATTTTATAAGCCGACAAGTTCCCCTACTTAATATAAATGAATTAAGCGGGGTTTATATTACCCGGGTTCTTAAAGTTCCCTATAAGGGCAAGCCCCTATAGTTAATTACATCTTAAGTGACGGGAATCACCTAAGAAAACTCTCGATAATAATCAATAATTCTCGCTCTCAAGAATTTCAAAGTTTAAGTTTTCAAAGGATTGAATTTTGGAAATTTCAATAGGGAATGGATCAAATTTAGAACATTTTTTTATTTTGGGAATTCAAAGGAAGAAAAGTAGGAGAGATCACGGATTCGAAGCGGACTTCGGTAATCTCCCGACTATCCTATTGTTTGGCTTGGATTTAGGAAAGTCCTAATGTTTATTTAATGTTTTATTCTTGCCAATTTTAGTTAATTAGGGCTTATATTTATATGATAGAATCATACAAATAGCCTAGAAGATATGAGGGTTTATGTCGTACCGGACGACTACCTCGGAATCCTAAGACCGGTTAGGGCTTAATTTGCAATGCAAATGCCTAACGAAGAGTTGAGGATTTATGTTGCACTAGGCAAACTACCTCGAAGTCCTATGGCTTGGTTGTTTAATTCTAGGGAAGTTTTGCTGACGACGATGGCCGTGCTGCCCACCATGCTCCGAGCTCCTTGTCGTTGCAGAGGTTTAGTTTTAGAAATCATAAATCAGGGGATGAGAAAAGTGTTCTGGTTTAGAGAAGTCTTAATTTCCAAGTGTTTTTTGTGTTTTAATTAAAACAAATCTTAAAGTTGATTATAACGACACCGGTTAAGATCCCACGGTTCCATCCTTCCGGCATCATTATTTTTATCGGATTCACTTAGTCCGTATGAATTTGCCAAACTCAACCGAATGAGTTCCACACTTTCATTTAGACCGTGGGAAATCCCGTTAGCAACACGTAGGTTACATCATCCGAGGTATTCCCGATCATCCAACAAGACGTTTTAATTTAGTTGTAATTGTAGTTTTGTGTTCTGTTTGTGATTAAATTTTGAGTTGTCTTATATTTTGAAATGTTGTGGAAGTGAATTTTATCTTGTAGTGTCTTTTATTTTAATTTTGGGTTTCGGCTTTGGTTTCTCGTCCTAAAGGTGTAGGTTTTCATGCAACTGTTGTTTATCATGCAAGAAAAATAAAGTGCATTTGCAATAAAATAAACCGCAATAAAATAAAAGCGTACTCGGAGGGTCTTCCCGTCATCCCAAGCTGCACTTAAAACACAGTTAGAATATTTAAGCAAGTTCCTAGGTAAAGCTAAGGGAAAGGCTTATGGTTTTCTACCAAATTCCTAATCCTATAGCTAGTCATTTCCTATGACGTCTAGGTTCTTTGTGTTTTAGTTTGAAGACGATTTTCTTCATCAAAGAACAAATTAAGTTCAATTGTTCTTATCAACATCCTATCATATTGAGGAAGTGCTTAGGAGAGATCCCAAACATCTTTTCAATATTTCTAGGATTGTTTTAAGTCCAAATGAATTTAATTGTGTAAATGAATCGATCGTTCGAGGTTTTCAAGTTTTGTTAACTTGCTCAGTGAACTAGGACATTTGAATGTCCTATAAGTGAAGTAACATTTCATTTTAATGTTCTATTTAGGAGTTATGATAACTAAAGCTCCTAAGGGCAAAATGGTATTTAGTGATTTGTGATTCAAATTTAAGTTCAAATTAATGATTTAAGTTTGGAATAGTGTTCAAGTTATTTTAGATTTATTTCTTCATGCCTTAAGTGAGGTTATTTAATTCAATTTAATTTAATTTAATTTATTTTAATTTAATTTAATTTAATTTAGTTTGATTTGATTTAATTTAATTCAATTTAATTTATTTGATTTAATTTCTTAATTTAATTTAATTTAATTTTAATTTAATTTAATTTAATTTAATTTAATTTAATTTATTTAATTTAATTTAGTTTAATTTACTTATTTAATTTAATTTAATTTAATTTAATTTTACTTATTTAATTTAATTTAATTTAATTTAATTTTATTTATTTAATTTAATGTATTTAATTCATTTAATTTAATTTAATTTGTTTATTTAATTTAATTTAATTTTAATTTAATTTAATTTAATTTAATTGAAATTTTTGAAAGAGTTTAATGATTTAATTTTAGTTTAATGATTAAGTCTTTTAATATTTTAAATTTGAGTTATCATTTTAATTAAGAGTTGAATATTAATGAGATGATTAATTTAGGGATTTTTAAATTAAAGAATAAATCTCTTCCTAATAATATCCCTTATTTTAATAATTCCAATTTTATTATTCTTCCAAATTCAATTAATTATTTAATTAAAGTTTAATCATTTTAAATTGCTTAATGGGTTTCTACCCTTTAATTATTAAATTTCAATCATCCAAATCAGATTAGGATCAAATATTTTACTTGTTAATTTTTTTATTAAACCTAAAGTTTTAATTAAAGGGTTAAAATTTTAATTACCATTTTGCCCTTTAAGCCTAATAATTTCATAACTCACTAAATTGAGCTCAAATGAACTTGAAATTTTTATGTGACTTCACTCATATGTCAATAAAGACATGAGAGGAGAAAATGTGATTTTTCTGTATTTAATTTATTTATATAATTATTTTTTTTGTAGAAAAGAGAAATTTCCAAGGAAAATTCAATAACATGACCAAGGGAAAGTTTCTGTCCTTAAGAAAATTAGGGAACATTCCTAATGACCAGAGGACCACTTGGACCAAATTTTGTAATTTTTTGAATTATATTTTATTTATTAGAATTATTTTAAGTTCTAGAGTATTAATTAATTTAAAAATAAAATAAATGTTGAAAAATAAATTTTATAATTTTTAAAATTCTCTCTGATATCAAGGATTCCAGAGAACCAAACTTTGCAATTTTCTGATTTTTCTTTGATTTATTATAATTATTTTGGTGAAAATGCTAGAAAATATATTTTTTTAATTTTAAAATTACCCTAGAGCTTTAAAAAATTAATATCTCACTAAATAGACCTAGGAAAAATATGGGACTTGTTCCCAAGTGATTAAAATTCAAAATATAACATTTTAGTGAATTTTATTATTTTTGTGATTTTTATTATTTTTTAATTATTAAAAATATTAAAATAATATTAAAAATCAACTTTTTTAGAAAATTGAAATTTTAATTTTCTTAAACTCCCCTGATATCAGAGAGACTCCAAAACCAATTTGGTGAATTTTTGAAAGATATTTTGAGAGTTATGAATTTTTTAAAGTTTAAAATGACTAAGTGGCTTAATCAACCCAATTAGTGGGGCTAACCAAGTCCAATTGACCTCAAATTTTTATGATGGGTTCCTCTGATCCTAAAGGTCAGTGGAGAATTGATTTCAAGTCAATTTGATCTATAGTTAACTCTAATTAATTAGAGATCTATTTTGGGTATTTAAGCCAATTAGGGTTAATCTAAGTGAATTAACTCAAATCCTATTTTTCCTAGGGTTCTCTCGGTCATAAGGAACATCACCAAATTTTCCTAGAATTTATTTCACAACATGCTAATTTTTGGAATTAAAATACTTAAAATAGCAACATGCATTTGAAAAATCAATAACTTTTCATAGGGATGGCCTCGACTTTGGAAAATTCGGGGAATGTTCCCAAATTCGGAGGCTTCAAAAGCCCTATGGTCTCATGCCATGGTGAATTGTATGAATGCATGGAGAATTAAATGTATGCAGAGAGTAAATAAATTACTAAAAATAAAATACTTGGACAAAATTGAATGATTTCTTTTCCACATTATTCTCCTCCGTTCACCGAGCAAGAGGGTATTTTTATTTTATTTTTGTGATTTTTCTACACGGAGATATGAATTTTCCAAGTTTAGGGAATTAAATAAATAGGAAAATACCCTATTTTTCTATTTATCCACGCGGCGCCGCGTCAACCTCGGCAGCCTCCGAATGCACACGCGGCGCGCTCCCATTCGACGCCGCCATCCGAGTCGGCAACCCGGGCCCCGCGGTTCTCGTACCGTCTCTCCGGTCCGACGCCATCCGAGCCGTCCGTCCGCGCGTGTATTAAATGGACGCGCATCCGTTCATCGTCCCCGAGCGTCCTCACCCGAGAGCCGTCCACACTAAATCTCTAAGATCTCACTCGATACTCGACAGATTTTTATGTTCTTATGCTCTATGGATTCGTCTCGAAGAGACGAACACATCTATACGGTTATCATGCATTGAAATTAAGGCATTTGAAATGGAGAATCTCCGGAAGCTCGGGATGAAGAATTAACTCATACCTTAGCTCTGAGAGGTGAAGCCTCGATCAGAGATGCTTGGCACGTTCGTTGGAGCTGCAGGAGGCTAGGGATGAAGCCTGGGGATGTGGTGAATTGCCTAGGTATGATTTCCACCAAAGCTGATCACAACCTTTGGAGTCTGGAACAAGCTGGGTAACTCGGAGATGGGGCTTTTGCTGGTGGACACCTTCCCTCGACTCGGTGCGGGTGTAGGACCAATCAATTCGGGGATTGGCTCACCGTGGAGAAGTGTCCTGGTTTTGGGTGGAATTTCAACTACGAAATCGAGCTCACGGAGAAGAAATGGCAGGGGGATCTCACCGGGGATCAAGTGCTCGTGTGTGGGGAGGAGTCCGGAACAATTTTGGCGAGTTTCGGTAAGGTCCGGTTCGAGCACTTCTCATGGCCGAGAAGGTGAGGGGTTTAAATAGGAGAGGCTGGAGGCTCTCCCGGGGGAGCTGAGGGCTGGGATCGACTGCTCTTGGCATGTGAAGAACAGCCATGGTGGCCATTTAGAGTGGGGCGGCTCGGCAGGATGGAATTTCAAAGCTTGGCTTCTCCCAAGGTTTCGGGCATGGTGTTTTCCGGCGACTGGGTGGCCGGCCGGCCAGGCATGGGTCACCCTCAAGGTCAGGTGGGTCAGGGCTTGATGTTTGTGAAGGCAATTGGTGGCTGCCATGTGTAAAGTGGTTTAATCAAAATGGAATGGGGAAGGGGTCATTTTGGCTTCAATTTGGTCAACCCATTGGTTTGGGTTGGGTGCACCTCCCCATGGCTCTGATTTTGGGCTGAGAGGATCGGTTAGGTCACTGCCATGGAGTGGTGAAGTCTCCATCCATGGTGAGGTGGCTAAGCATGGTTTAGTGTGTGACATGCTTAAGGTAAAAAAAGGTTAAAGGAGGTTTAAGAAAGAACCCCCTCTTCTTGCCATAAATGGACTAATGACAAGTCAAAGCCCTCATGGCTTCATGTGGCTTGAGAATGGCTTGTTCATGGCTCCATTTGGCTTGGGAAAAGGTTGATTTGTTTCATGAAAAGGGTTTTAAGATTTTGGATATTTTGGTGTGAATTTGTATGGGGCTTGATTTGGAATTGTTTGATGATGGAATTATAACTTAGGGAATGGCTTTGATTAAATGGATGGCAAATGGAAATGTCATGTGGGCTTTAGGGCCAAATTTGGGCTTTTGTATTTGGTGGAAATGGGCTTTTAGGGAGGTTTAGGGAAGTGGGCTTTTAAATTTAAAATGGATTTTGGGATGAAATTTTGGTAAAGGCTTGGGCCAAATAATTGTTGAGTTTGGTTTAGGGATGCTTCATGAGTGGTTTGAAACAAATTTGAGGTGATTTGGGTTTGAATTGGTTTGGATATGGGCCTTTTGGTAAAGAGGCTAAGGTGGGCCAAAATGGGCTACCATGGGCCAAAGTTAGGCTAGAGTTGAAATTGATGTAAAATTAATGTTGGGAAATGTTTATGGGAGTGTTTCAAAGAGGTTTTGGCTTTGGTTAGGTTTTGATTTTGGGGATTTGGGCTCATTTGGGCTAGGTTTGGGTTTAGGTCAAAAATGGGCCTTTTAGCTTTGGGTTGAATTTCAGTGGGGTTTGGATCAAAATTTTGGGCAAATCATGTTAGTTTTTTGTTTATGGGGATGTCAAGGAAGGTTTAGAAAAGATTTGGGGTTAATTGGAGTTGAATTGGGTGAGTTTGGGTTAGGTTTGGGTCATAGGTCCAAATTGGGCTTTAAGGCCAAAAGTGAAATTGGATCCCAATGCCAATCAAATTGAGCTTGTATTTGGTCTAGATTGGTGTTGGGGATGTTGAATTGAAGTTTAGAACTGAATTGGACCAAAATTTGGATCAATTGGGTAGGTTTGGTTTGACATTGGGTTCATTTTGGGTTAAAATGGGTCAAATTGGGGGTTTTGATAAAAGTGGGGTAAATTGACAAAATTGGCCCATGGTGTAGTTGAACAAAATGAAATTGGGAATATTTGGGATTTTTTGTAATTTTCTGGGAATTTTCTAAATTTTTGGATTTTTTGGCTAGGAGGGCTATTTTGGGTATTTGGAGGGTAATGGGGGGTATTTTTGGAATTTTTGGTACTTCTGGCTATGGATGATCAATTTGATTGGTGAGGAAGTGTTCAAGGTTAATTTTGGGGAATTTTGGGTGATTTGGAAATTTTTGAGAAATTTGGGTAGTTTCAAAGGCATTTGGTAGGTTAGGCGGGGTGTAGGGTCCCGGGGGTCAAAAATTGAAAATTTGGAAAATTGAAGATTGGGTGGATGTAAGTGGAATGCAACCATTTTGGTTGAGCCATGAAGCCACATCAAGCTCATATGAGCCATGAAGGGACTCATTTGAGGTATTCACTATGTTGTTCCTAACCCTCTTAGCCAAGGGCTTAGGGGTTAAGGACCATCCATGTGAATCACCTACATGAGTCGGGAAGTCAAGTTAGGTATAGGTGTGGTTTAGGAGGTGTGTGAAAGTGTAGTGCATAAGTGTAGTGTGTGTGTAAGTCAGCCCTTTCACTGCACTGGGCCACCCGTAGGCGATCCTAAGGCCAAAGAGTCCTATAGGAACTCATCCTTTAAACTTCCACATTTGATTTCAACCCTCTAGGTGATTAGGGGTCTATAGTCAAGTTTGTGGAGTTTGCGGGGAGTTAAGAAGTGGTTTGAATTTCTAAAAGGTGTCCCAATTCTAGTCCTCTAAGATAGTCAAAGGAAAAGCCTAAGGCTAGATCCTAAGTACTAAAGAGAAGAAGAGAAGACCTCATCAAAAATGAGGTCAACAGCCGTCGGCGCCCTAGGTCAAATTTTGCATAATTTGGTCATTTTTGCTCCAAATTCACTCTTTTTTGCATATTTTCATTCCTTTGTCCTTCAATCTTCATACCTGCAGAAAAACACCAGAAATACCCTTCTTTAAAGTGAAATATTATCAAAATCAGTATAAAATAGACATGAAAATTTTAACATTTTTTCCTTGGGTCAAAAATCCCAAGAGTTTCGATAGGCATCCCTTCAAAATGTTGTCAAAACTCTTCAAATTTGAACTCCACCGACTTCGAGCACCGGCGGCGCTCTATCGTGCCAATTAAATGCTGAAGTCTCTGGATTTGGGCGCCGGCGGTGCCCATTCTGGCACCGGCGGTGCCATAACACCTTTTCCACCATTTTGCTCCTTTCTGCTTCTTTTTGCTCCGGATTCGTTCCTTTTGCTTCTTTTCACTCCAATCACCTAAAATCATCATGCATGCAATAAATCATGAAAAATACATTTCTTTAAAGTTAAATATCACCAAGATTGGGTAAAATTATATAGCAAAAATCGTATATATTTTTGGTGCATCAAGCGGGTGCTCCAGTTTCCCAAGGATAGGATTTTGTTGAAATTAATCGAGAAGGTTGGATGAGTTTTGCTATGTTTTTGGCCCCAACGTTGTCTCACTCTTCCATGAATTTTGTGCCAATTTGGAAGAATTTGTGGATGGACAAGCCTACGTGTGAGTGAAGCTTATTTCCTTTCAATCTTATTACCATAAATAGTCTTTTTGATTTTCCTGACATTCTTAACTATGATTTTAAATAATTCCTTTATCTTGATTATCAAAAGAGCATATCCTCCCTTACCAAAGATTTCAATTTTATTGAGCTTTCCTTCACAATCCAATTTTTTCTTTCATTTCATGGTGCTCAAAACCAATGGGAAACGGAGGTTGTGCTACAATTGCACTAGATTTTTCAGTCATGCTAAATCACAATGGTATGAAAACATTCTAGTCTGGAAGAAGCCGATTCAAGAGCAGGTGTTCTAGTTTCCTAAGGATAGGGTTCTGTTGAAATTAGTCGATGAGATTGGATGAGTTTTTCTATGTTGCTGGATTTTTCGTTCTCTCACTCATTCGTGAATTTTATGCCAATTTGGAAAAATTTGTGGACAGACAGGCTTATGTGTGAGGGAAGCTTATTTCCCTTCGGTCCCATCACCATAAATAGTCTTTTTGGCCTTCCTGACATTCTTAACTATGATTTTAGGATAGTTCCTTTCTCCTAATTATTAGAAGATCATATCCTTCCTTACTGAAGACATCGGTCAATGGAAGACTCGTTTTGGGGAAGAGGAAGAGACGCTTGTCAATTTCTCATTGACTTATCTGAACGTTGTCTCCCGATCCTGACTGCACTTTATTATTTCTCGTCTTCTCTCTACCTCTAGTCTCATTAATGTGACTAGAGATAGGGGCATCTTGAACTTCTACATTCAGATGGATCGATCCATAGATGTAGGGATCATCCTCCACCAGTCCATCATGCACATTGCTAGTGGTCAGACCACTATAGGTCAAGAACATGCCTGCATTATTTATGCTTTATGTCATAATGAGGGGTAAGCTAGAGTGAGTGGAGATGAGATGCTAGCTTCGTAGAAGCTGATCACAAGTAACACCTTTTATTCTACTGGATCTACGCGGGATTCACCCTGTGAGAGAGGAGAGGGCTCCTCATGGCATCCCGAGAGTTCACAACCAGGCCGTTCGAGTACCGAGATCATGATACACATAAAAGACATCTCTCTGAAGATACATGATATACACATGAAAACACAACTCTATGCGAACCATCACCTGTGGCAGTATGTATACATGTACCGATGCATTCAGGAGGTGCATCAATCACTACTGTCAGTGACCTTCCTGAATGTGTCACCCTTCGAGCTCTCCTTCCTGGAGACTAACAACATGAAGAAGACCGATAGAGGTTAGGTGACTTTGGCATTGTCGTGTGCTTGCACTTAGTGAGTGTCTTACCCACAATGGTGTGCTTGAACCATTCATGCCAAGGGAGTGTAATCCGAGTGGTCGTGGCAATGACGTGGATGTCTACTACATTCTTGAGCGTCATATGTCGTGTGTTTGTGTATTGTTGTCCAAACTGATCCTAAATAACTAGTTTCTTAAGATAGGCTATTGCATTATGTTTGGCTGCTGGTGTGAGTTTTTGTTTTCTTTTTGTGTCTTGTTGTCTATGTTAAGTGCCCGTGAAACAGTTTGTGCTTGTTTGATTTTTATATAAAATGAGATTTTGCACATTACAGTGCTTTTTCTTATTGATTTTCTGGATACTCTTACATGCAAAGTTTTCATTGTACTTTCAAAGATTCATGTGCACCATGGACTTACCCTTTTTCCAGTACTTACTTGCTCTTTCAGTACTATTGTTTAGGTTATGCATGTGTGGAAAAGGCAAGTTTGGGGGAAAGAAAATGTACCTTATTATGAACCTTAAAAGCACTCACATGACTTTGTAGAGGATTAAATTTAATTTGGCAACTCATGTTGAGAATTTTGATATATTTCAAAATATTTATCATGGCTTATTAAAAGTAGATAAATGTCATTGAAGAAAAGGTTAATTTTAGTGAGTTCATAATAAGATTCAAAACTTAATAACTCCAGACTTTACGTAGATGAACCCATAGATTATTGAAAAGGTGTGATTTATGTCTTAAGTAGCAAACATAAAATATTTCAATATTTTTTTCATTCATATTAAGTAAATTAGCTTTATCATAAGTTTTTGACTGAAAATACAACCTAAAAGATATGGCATTAAAATAACAAGCGTTGAGCTTTTATTATTTAAGAAACACTTCCCTTTCATCTTATTTAAATATGTAAAGAAAACATTGCCAACCAAATATAGTAACTCTTAGGAAAAAAAGAAAAAGAAAAGGAAAAAAAGTAAAAAAGTGAAAAACTCCTGAGGAGAACCTTGAGGATGGCACAACGAAAAAAAAACCCCAGAAATTTGTCTTGTGGGACTTAAGTAACAAAACTTCTCAATGATTCTTAAATAGAAAACCCTTTAGTTGTCTTCAAAGGAAAGAGTTAAGTAATGTTAAGTTGGGTAAAATCCACTAAAATTGCATCAGAAACATTTGAGGGTTAGTGAAAAAGGCTTATATTACATCAATTTAATGATTTATAGGATTCTCTTTAAGGATATGAATGAGGGGAACTAAAAAAATGGAAAGTTATTAACCATTAAAGTTAATTAATCTACAATGAAATTTAAGCACTTTTAGTTTGCTTTGATAATCATATGAAAGAGTTGGAAATCTAAGTGAGTATCTATCATCTTCATTAAATCCCAATGGAGTTATGTGATTAATTGAGGGCAAGTAATAGGGTAAGCCTGGTGGTATTGACATGTGTCAATTTTACATGATTTTACACGCATATTTCTCTATAATTTACATATTACTTCTACATAGTTAGCACAGATTTAAGCTTTAAAAAGTTTTATTGTTGTTGTTGTGTAGGTTGTTGGGATCAAATATGAAATACTTGTAACGATAAAATCAAACGAAAAAGTGACCCAAATCAGCGTGACCAAGATTTATAATGACGTGACCATGCCACTTATAAAAGGCAACTAGCGTGACCACACCGCAATTAGGAATGACCACACCAACACCTTCAGCTAATCACTGTGACCACGCCAGATCTGGCGTGACCAGGCAGGATCCGGCATGACCACGCCAGATCTAGCGTGACCACGTTGACGAGTGAGAAATAACTTTAGGAAGAATATTTGATGGCACATGCCGTGATTCTTGAAATAGAATTAATTTTTAGGGCTTCATCGAGCGAATGCTGCATCGGGGAGTCATTGGAGACTACTGGAGGCAAGATTTGGAAAAAATTTGAGAGCTTTCCTCATGGTCTTCTTTCTCCTATGGTGAAAACCTTGTAAGGTGAGAGTTTCATCTGTTTTGTGAGTTGTGAGAGACTTATATAAGGTGACGGATTGCTATAAGTTTGGAAAATATAAGTTATTGTATGTCTTATATGTTCATGTTTCTTGCAATGAAATTCTGCTTTTTTCCGCTATGGTTTTCTCAACGATGCCTGACTAAGTTCATTCTTAGTGTCTCTGTGATGTAAAGGTAGTTGATTTAATCACAATTTTTTCTGTAATGTTTTTCTATTATCGTTTTCTCTCGCTTTTATGTCCTATGTTGTTGGTGAACCTATGAACTTAATTTACTCATAGTCTGGCCAACAAGGATTTTAAAATATTTCATGAAGCTATGAGCTCTAACCATTGCATATTTGAAACAAAGGTTAAACACAAAATTTCAAGAAAATAAACATTTTCAATGGAATTATGCACTTATTCCATGGGATCAAAATTGTTATGCAGAATACCACGGTGATTGAGGAAGCCTCAAGGATTCTGTGCTTTTTTTGACATTGACATAGACATAGACATAAGGAGTACTATATCCCTAATCAACAATCACGCAGGAAAATATTTAAAAAAACGGAGCACTTTGGTTTGGCTGAACATCCTGGTCCAATTAGCCGACCACTTTGGTTTGACCAGCCACCCATGCCTGGTCAATTAAGCACTTTGGTTGGACTGGCTATCCCAGAATGGTCTACCAGCGATTTTGGCTTGACTAGCCACCCCAGTCCAGTCAACTAACCACTTTGTTTGATCGCCCGCCTCGACCCAGTCGACTGATCATCTGCATAGTTGTGCATGTGAATGGGTCTATTTTTTTACTTTTATAGTGCTCTACACCCTATATTTGATTGTCATTTGCATGTTTTTTGGTTGCTATTGGAGTACAGTGTAATTCTCCCCAGTGGCATCCTATACCCAAGGCTATAGAGCTTAATATCTCGTATGTTGTATGTCATACATGAAAACTTGTATAGTAATTATCATTTGCTTGAATTGCATTTTGAGTGTCCATTCATACACTCACCCTACTTGTATGATTCTCCTCAGCAAAGAGTATCACCATTTTTCATCACTGCCTCCAAGACATACCCATCTTTCGGGCCACTGCCTCCATGACACGCCCACCCTTTCGGGTCATTGCCTCCACGGTATACCCATCATTCAGGTCACTGCCTCTATGACACGCCCACCCTTTCGGGTCACTACTTCCATCGTATACCCATCTTCCGGACCGCTGCCTCTTTAACACGCCTACCCTTTCGGGTCACTACTTCCATCGTATACCCATCTTCCGGACCGCTGCCTCTTTAACACGCCTACCCTTTCGGGTCAATGCGTCCACGACATATGCATGTTATGGGTCGTTGCCTACATGAAATATTTTGGGCTACTGCCTACATGGCAGGCCCACCCTTTTGGGTCACTGCCTCCAAAAAATCATACCCATCTTTCTGGTCATCCACCCTTTCGGATCATTGCCTTCATGGCATACACATTTTTTGGGCCGCTGCCTACACGCCATGCTCAACCTTGTGAGCCACTGCCTCCACGACAACCCCTCCTTTAAGTCACCGCCTCCACAACAGACCTACCTTTTTGAGTCACTGCCTCTATGACATAATCATCGTCACCACTTCTATCAAATGATTGTTTGCATTTGCATTTGCATTTATATGTGTTCATAAATAATTAGCCATGCTCGATAAGTGAGTGAACCTATGCTGGTCGTGATGCCTTAACGAACATTTATTGTCAGGTTGATCCTGGTGAGCAATGCGAGTTAAAACATTAGGATTGAATGAGCATGATTGTGCTAAGGATCCAAAAGATCAAACTCTTGTCATCTTGTATGTTATAGGCTCGCATTTAATGGCCTTGATTTTAAAACTAAAAAAGAAAATATATTCTTCTACTTTTTACATTTTTTGTAATTTTAAAATTAAGCATTTAGCAAATTAAATTGTATATAAGGCCAACTCTTTTCAAAATCCATCCTGGATGACACCCTTTAGATCCATTAAATCTTTAAGACAGGGCCGGTGCGGTGACCTTTTCAAAGTCATATGTACCCGGAAACTTACTCTTAGGATACTTATTGTTAGATGGTGTGCTATACTAGTATTTAGAATGTTATGTAGTTTTTTTACGCCTATGGCTATTATTCTCTGCTAGTTTTCTTATGCTAGTCATTCATCATTTTTGTCTTTTTAGTGTGCTCGTGTGCTCGTGACGTAATTTACAGATTGCTGAACAGGGATCTCTGGACGTGTTTAGACAAGTACCTTCACGACCAGTTAGATTTTTTATCTTAGTGGCTTGGGATGATGGGTTCATAGTATCCTGACCTGACTACCTATACCTTTTAGGGATTACTCCCCCCTTTCATTGACTACCCCTATTGAGCCGTATTGCTCTAGTTGCATTCGTTGGTATCATTTTGATGGCCTAATTGCTGATGAGCTGCCACTCGTTTGAGATATAATGATTTATCCTTTGTCCTTATAACCTTAATGTGCTTTGACATATCGGGATTTCCCATCAAGATGATTCAGTTATTTTGCATGCCGATGAGTCTGTTGCCTATGTGGGGACTGTGAGAGACTTACTCTTTGCCCTATGGCTTAGCAAGATCTTTGAAAGCATCAAAGTATCTCCCTACGAGATAATCATCTTATAAAAGTCTTGTACTAATCATCACTACCAATGTAAGCAAAACTCCTTTAGACCAAGAGTATTCTTGGGCAACCCCCAAGATGTAATTAAACAAGTGGGATGTCCCCTTGGGAGCACTCTAGACCCCAAAGCAGGAAAACATACCAGAATCTCTGGTTTTGGGTACTCTACGTAGGTATTCTTTCGCAGATACTGGCTCAAGGTGCTTCCCCCGATCTTGTTTGGGTGGACATACTTGACTTATCTTTGCAAGGTTTATCGCACGTAGGCACTTTACATTATTTCTCTTGTCTGTCATCTTTATCATATATTCATGTTTTCTAATTCCTGTCTTCTCTTGATCATACATTGACTCAGAAGAGAGATTTATTTAGAAAATGAAAGTATATGATGATAGACAAATTAGAGATTCCTTTAAAAATAAAAAGAGAAAATACGAAAACTAATTGCCAAAAAAAATTTTGAGTGTCGTGCTAGATGATAAGATTTTTTTGGATGACACATCAATTGCCTTCCTATTTTATGATGTTGATACTTATATCATTCAAAAATACAAGTCATTGAAAAATTTTCCATCTTAATTTCAGACATCACAGATTTTTCTAAAATGATTACAACGAGAATGTCTCAGATTTTACTTTATCCAAATTTACTCATAAATTTATGTATTTTTGAAAATGCCAAAATTTAATTCACAATGCAAAAAAAGTAAAATAGGCACTTAAAAAATAATAATGTGATCATGTTGTCATTGTCAATGTTGGTAGCAGTTTTATGTTCTAGGAGTATAGGCATGTAGGTTCAGGGGCACTTTTACATGTGTGCAAGAAAATGGGTACAATAGTATTCCTGAGAAAGTAGTGTCGGCCACAGGCAAGTATGAGACTAAGCGGTGGCGTATTGACATGTGAGGGGTTAGGCTGACGAAATAGTGAGAGCACCTTTATGTTAGTATGCATTTGCTCATGTAGATAGGTGCACGCTGGTGCTAGTGCATGTGTGCTCTTAGCCGCACACCCAAGTGCATTGATGCTGGAACAATTATGTAACTGTTCGCACACATGAAACTACTTTCACTCGTAGCATTTGCGCATGGGCAAGCATGTGGAACCTGTCGCATAGGCCGACGCGCTCACTGATTGGCCTATGGAGTAAAACTTCAAAATTTGGATTTTTTTTTCAATTGTTCCTAGTTTTTTACTATAAATTCCTTGCTTGATGAGGAGAGAAATTACACACCTCCTTTATGTACTGTAATGAATTACTTTAGGTTGATGTCACTTTCTCCCTTCTAGGCTGTTGTTGTCTTCTCTCATTCAGACAGTTGTTTCCACCTTACATTCAGGCTGTTGTTGTCCATAGAATGTTATTTTCATTCCATGTTGAGATCGTCGTTGCCTTCCTATATCAAGGTTGTAGTAACCATCCCAAATTCAGAAAATTGTTGCCAAACCAAATTCAAGCAATTTTTTTCTACCCATATTCAAGCAGTTGTTTCCTTTTCAAATTTAAGAGTTGTTGACTATCCAAATTCAGATATTTATGTCTAGTTTGTCCTAGGATGTTGCTGCTTGATGAGTTTTTAGCTATTTTTTTTTATAAAGATGGTATTTAAGATCAACAAGGATAAAATATTGATTCTTCGTTGAAAGAAGTGTTGACCGTGTTGTCTTCTTTATACATACTTGATCTTCAACTTGATATTGCTAATATTAGTGAGATCATTAGCTTTAAAAATGTATAATATTTTTGTTGGTAGGTATTGTGTTGGTTTGATGCAATTAAAATGAACTGTAGTTGGTACATATATTCCATTTTTGTTATAAACTTCGTAGATAAAAAGATGAGCCGATGGATGTCGATAAGAACTTTGAAGGTAATACAAGATCATAAAAATTACTATAGAGTCAATTAGATTGTATTTTATTTTAAGGTAATTTTTCTTTTCAATGTATGAACTCAACTAAAATTCATGATGTTGATACTTGATGAATTGTTAATCTTTATGTAAGAATGTTGATCCTCTATAACTTGTCTCCCAGAAAAAGCAAAGTCAATTATATGTCTTGTTAAGAAACTATTATATTGTGATTAAGATATTGCCCTTGTTAGGACCATAATGAGATCAAAATTTCTTGAGACTGAAAGCCTTCTGAGATTTCTTGATTGTACATGTACTTTTGTGGCTTTTAGCATTCTATGATTTTTTTTTAGTGAACATGTATCTCTTAAGACTTATAATGTACATGTATATTTTAAGGCTTATATCTCTTTGAGATTTTTTGAGTAGAGACTCTGTCAATCACTTACTCTCATGATATATTTTTAGTGAGAACCCTGTCCACAACTAGTTTTTCATCGATGTTATCTCATGGGTGTGTCTTCTAGGGGTTTGAGTGGAGATCTTATCTGTCACTTCCCCTCAATGTGTTTTTTCTGCTCTTCCTCTCTCTCACACTCTCTCATCTATTATGCTTCGACTCAAGATGTTCGTCTCCTATTTAGAATAGTCGAGACAGTTGTCCCACTCAAATCGACCTAATGTGAAATTCATTTTTTTTTCTTCATATATTTAGTTATTACATATGAATCCTCTCCAACTATCATATGCAATCACCATTTTCCAACCACATGATAGCAATTCAAATTCACCAACATCAAATATATTTTGCAAAAAATTTGATGAATCAAATCTCTTTTGGTAGATCCAATGAATATACAACTAGAAGAGAGTGATTTAAAATGATGTGAATCAGACGGTTTGACTTTTGTCTTCTACGATATATATTCAAGAAAAAAAGATATCTCATAATACATATTTGATTTTTTTTTTCTTTAGCCTTTTCTTTTCTTTTATTTTTATTTTGTTTTCGCCCCTTTGAATAAAAAAAAGGATTACTTGATTTATAAGTTGAGTAGCATAGCTTTCTTCCTTGAACCTAAAAGTTGAATCTTCTTCCCATCGAGAGCATATTTTGGGCGTATCTTCTAATGATATATTTGAAATATGTCTTCCACTTGCTCTCAAGAAATCTTTCTAGTAAGAATTATGTCTACCGCTAGCTTCCCATGGTCATCATTGTTGTACTTTATTGCTTATGGGCGGCTACATTTCCTTGGCATTCATGTTGGCTCATTCCTGATGTATAATTTAAAAATTATTTTTGAATGGTTTAAATAACTAATATTAGTCCATATTTGCTTTGTCGAAATGATTTGCGATTTTGTTTGCAATCGTTACATGTATAAATGTTTTGCTTTTGAATATTGATTTTTTAAAGTCGAATTATCCGTTATTTTTTTCCATGCATCATGCTTCAAGAACATTATCAATTTCAGTTTTGCTTCGACCCGTATTACTTTTTTAAGTATATAAAATTTTGTAAAAATTAGAATATTGATATTTTGACGTGATATAAAAGACTTGTTTGGTATAAAATTAAAAAACAAAATATAAGTGTTAAATATGTAAATATATTGGAATTGAGTGCTATGCATGCAATGCAGTTCATAAAGTTCAAAACATAATTTTTTTTCTTATTTCCATTTAACAAAGAGGCATAATTTTTTAAAATTTAAAGAAAAAATTTATGAGATGAAATAGTATTTTTCTTATATTCAAATTTACGATTAATATCGCGTGTAATCATAAAAAGTTGCCTATGAATTGTGATCATGACTTTTCAAATCATATATATATTTCTACCAAGCTAACTATTGAATTTATGTCTAAGAAGTAAATATGTCCCTAAGAATTTAAATTTCCCATGGTGCGTTCATATTTTTGAAGTCTAATTTCGCATGGAAAACGTGGAATCTAATTTGTCATGAAAACTTTCCAGAACCTTAAATTTGAAGAATTTGGATTCGTTATTCGTTTGGGAAGATAAATGTTTTGAATGAATAGATTTGTGTCCTTTATTTACGGACGAGATTTTAAACGTGAGTTTAATTGTACTCGTTCGAATTGGCCCACCGGCCAGCTTATTTATGATCATAAAATAGACAAAATATATTTGATTTAGGTAGTTAATGATAAATATACAAATTTTTTCAATATTTTTAATCTTAAATATTCGAGCTTTTAAGTTATTTTAATATCATTTTTGTTCGAATTTTTTTAATGGAGTGGGTTAAAATTTATTAAAATTAGGGCCCGTTTGGGGCAGCTTATTTGGTGTTGTGGCGTTTTGAAAACGCACTTGACCTGTTTGGGTAAACTGCGTTTTGGCAGCTTATGCGTTTTAAAAACGCTAAAACAAGTTTTTCACACCGCACCTATCTTGGTGCAGTGGCAGCTTTCTGCCTGCGGTCTAATTTTTCCAGAAAAATAAAAATTATTAATAGCCATCACACCTAGCTTTTCAGCAGATTATTTTTAATCAGCTTATTAGCAGATTATTCAATAAGCTGCAGCTGCCCTAAACAGACCCTTAGTTGAGCTATAAACTGTAACTCCTCCTGTTATATAATGGGGTACAAAGGCGGCATTTTTCCGTTTGAGTTTGGGAACAAATAGCCCATTGGAGTACAACTCCCATCTAGTGCAATCTCTAGCGAATTCAAGTTTTTTTCTCTTTTTGCTTGCCGTAAGGATAAGTTATTTGGAAGGCCCGTTTAATAGTCATAAAATATATTTATAAAATAATAATATTTTTGCATGGCAAAAAGCTCACGAGGATAGAGTAATAATTTATCATCATAGTGTTGTATGAAAATTCATCATACACAAATATAATAAAATATAGCGAATGATAACACTAAAATTTTTATGTGGAAAAAATTTGAAAGACAAAAAACTATGAAGGCTATCCACGTTAAAGTAATCTACTATTTGTTAGTAATTACAATGATATCTTCTCCTCTTATTATAAAGAGAACGAGATTGCACTCTTGCAATGAAAACTAGTCTTTATAAAACTAAAAAATTCAAGTATTAGGAAACTCAACATAAGTCATAATTTGGCTATAACAGTTGCAATTAGTGGTCGCTCATGGTCGGGGGTCATCCGGGACAGGAAATGACAGGGGAGGTGATCGATGGCCGCGTAGGTTGATGGTTCACGATGGCTAGCAGCTATAGATGCCTGTGGTTACAAGTGGGGCTATTTCTTCAAAACAATATCTGAAATTTCAATTCTCGTTCTTTTCTTCTCCTTCCCGTCCAACTAAAGAGAGTGGGCCTATTTATAGATTTTTGAGGTGGGACGTTTTAGTCTTTCGGTACATAACTTCTCTAGCCATATAATCGGATGAAGTATGCTAATAACTCTTAATTATAGCTATTACTTTTAAGGATTTGAGTTCTTTAATGATCTTATAATTTAGCGATCTTTGGCTTTTTAGATTCCTCTCATCAAGATAGAATTCGACTTAAATATGTCAAATTCGGAGTTTATTTGATCATTCAATTAATAATACAAAGCCTCTAATTATCCTTTCATGACTTGATTTGAACTAAATTGAACGAATCTAGAATCATTGTCGAGACACTCAATTGGTTATATACTTGCTATAATTGGGGCATGAATGATCATGAATTTGAATTTAGAATAGTTTTTTGCTCAAAAATGCATTGACTGTCATGTTACACGATAAACTTTTTTTGTTGACACATTAGCTGCTTCCTTATTTTGGGTCGTCGATGCTTGTATCATTCAAAAATACAAGTCATTGAAACATAATTTTAGATTTTCCAGATATTTGTATGTCGATAGAATGAAATCTCTCACATTTCAATTTATCCGATGTTACTCGTAAATATTTTCTGAAATTTTGAAAATGTCGAAATAGAGTCCAGAATGCCAAAAAACTGAAAATTGCACTTCAAAATAAAACACTTGATCATGTTGCCGATTTCAATGTTGGCAGCAGTTGTACTGTCTGAGAGTATAGGCATGTATGATCGAGTGCATTTTTACATGTGTGCGAGCAAATGGGCACAATGGTATTCCTGAGAAGGTAGAATGGTCCATAGGCGAGTACATGAATGAGAGGGGGCAGGTGGATGCAACAGCGAGGGCATGTGTACCGGTGCGCTTGTTCGCGAGGGTGCTTGTATATGCGTGCTCCTGGATGTGCACTTTAATGCGTGCGCGTGAGAACGATTGTGCAACCGTTCATGCACACATAACTATTTCCATGCACAATACTTGTACATGGGTGAGCGCATGAAGCTTCCTGTGTAAGCCAACCTGCTCGCTAAGTCAGTTATAGAGTGAACCTCCAATTTTTAAAAATTTCAAAATTTTCCAAATTTTTACTATAAATACATCTCTTGAAGGGAAGTGAAGTCGCATACCTCTGCTGCAAAATGTAGTTATTTACTTTAGGGTGATGTTGCTATCTCCCTTCTAGGCTGCTATTATCTTTTCTCATTCGGGTTGTAGTTGCCTCACTACATTTAGATTGTTGTTGTCTTCAGGTTAATGTTTCCTATCCATGTTGAGATTATTGTTGCATTCCCAATATCAAAGTAATAGTTGCGATCCCAAATTCACGCAATTGTTGCCTGCCCAAATTTAGGTGTTGTTGTCTACCCAAATACAGGCATTTTTATTTAACTTTTAATATTGTTGATTGATTATTTTTTAGCTGTTATTCTTCATAAATAAGGTAATTAAGAGAGGTGTTGATCTTGTTTTCGACTTTGTACATACTTGGCATTCAACTTGGTATTGCTAATATTAGTGATATAAATAGCTTTGAGAAATTATAACATTTTACTAGAATGCATAAATCTTGGTTTGATTCTAGTAAAATGAATTGTAGTTGGGACTTTGAAAGAAATGGAAGTTCATAAGAACTTTGAAAGAAATGGAAGATCCTGTTGGCATCAATTTTTGATAGCACGAGTGTAGGGTGTCCATCTTCATGAGATGAGATGGTCTGCTGTCCCTCTATATCATCTGGTAGCTCAAGACACCAACCTGAGAATCTCTAGCACTTGTTCGGGGCAAGAGCTAGAGTTGGTGGTGATTTAGGCCTACCCAAAAAACCTGCCAACGAGAAGGTTCACTTAGTAATTAAGACGTGCTTGGTGCATAAATTGATTATTACAAGTCATCACATGTCCATCCGGAGTCTCCCATAGCCAAAGGAAGCCATGGTGTCATTTTATGCGCTATGGGAATTCGGGTTTGGGACACACTACGAGCGCCGTGGTTCAAGACGACCATTGACACCGATTTTCTTTGTGAATGACCGACTAAAACACTCAATTTTAGAGTTATGGGACTACATTTCACTCCCATGAAATCTCTCATAGCTTACAGATTGAAAAAATCCTCCACTGGGCGTTCCAGGCGAATATGAGGGTTTCGGGCTAGATTGACACCCTAACAGTGCTCTGGGTGACTATGCACCCAAAATGCCTCCCCAGATCATCAAGCCTAAGCCTCGAGAGGCCTGACACCTATTTTTAGCACCTGTGCAGCATGTCGAGTGCCTAGGTGTCAATACCGGGCGCCCAGGCGCCCAAAACAAGCAAAAATTTTGACACAATCCTAGAAGATGAAAGTCTGGAGAAACATGGGTTGCACCTAGGCACCCAAACTGGTGCCTAGGAACTAGGAGGACTGGCACCTAGGTGCCCAAGGACCCAGTGCCTAGGTGCCAGTCACTTCCCAAACCACGAAAATGACCATTTTGGGCACTGTTTCGACTTCCTAGGCCACCATAATCGCAGAGGGTTGACTAATCCCCATTGTCATCCTCTAGAAGAATCCTAGGCTTCTTGTAGCGGAGTTTTTGGTCAATTAGAGGGGGAGCCAGGTTTAATCTATCCCCCACCCCCCCCCTTCATATGGGCTGTCTCTCACTCGATCTTTCGGGGGACTAATGCCCCAAGCTCCGCCTCCATCTCCTCTGTCTTTATCTCCTTCACAGTGGATAGCTGAAGAGGGGCTTTTAGGGAAGGATTGGAGAGGCTTGTGCAGAGATCTAGTTAGGAATTTTTTTTTAGAGCAAAGGATGAGGGGCTTCTCTTCCCCTCCTTAAATATTCTTTCTTCCCCCTCATTTTTCTCATCTTCTTCCACATTTTGTGAGGGTGTGAGAGGGTTTTCATGAGGAAGAGCTTGGGAGCAAGGCATCCACTCTCTTACGCCTAAGGAGAGCTTCATCCTTGCTCGGGGAAGGATCGTTGAAACTTCACAGGAACATCTCCAGAGCGATGCCAAGATGTGGGCTTCTCTCCTACTGATAGAAGAGCTTCCTCCTACACGAGGAAATGCATCCCTAACCTTCACGGTGGTGAGAACCTCAAACTCCTATCCGGCCTTAGGATTAATTTATTCTAGGCACGTGAGTTTGATCGCCTACAAGGGATGAGTACGCTGATCAATGTTAGTCAGCACAACTATGCCGCTTTTGTGATGGACCGTTGATTTTCTCGAGGTAGCCCAAAGATAGAAAGCACGTGTGATGGACATTCCATTACGAAGCTAAGTGATTTCCCTCTGTGAGCCCTATGTCTAAATCCCAAGTGGTCGGAATCCTAATTTCTCATGGCATTCGCGCACCCAAACTTCCTTGAAGGGGTTGGTTGAGTTTTATCTCGAGAGATGGGAAATGCTTTGTAGGTAGCCCGTTACGCCAGATCGCGGGCATTCAAAAAATGGATAAAAGCTTTGTAGTTAGTCCGCCTTTCGAATAGTGAAGGACTTTCTCTATGAGAAATCAGAGGCTAAGGTCCTCCACGTTCCCACGCGACTATGCTGCAGATCCAAGAGCGTCAACCCTAGGTACCTATGCGAGGTCGTTAGGCCAAGTTCGACGTGTCGTCGAGCGTCCATTGGGTTGCTGCTTGCTCATTGCATTGTTGCATGTGGATCACATAGCTTATTATATGCGTGTTTGTGTGAGCACTTCAGGTCGATCCCTGATCATCTTTTGGGTTTAAATGGTCGTCCCGAGCCAATATTAGCCATCCATTTTTGTATCATGTCAATGTCAAGGAGTCGCCATCTAATATTAGCCTAGTTTTATTCATATAAATCCCATGAAGGATTTAGAGAATTTTTAAGACTAATAGTAGAAAATGATGTTTATGATAATTCTTATATGAGGATATTCTAAAATAACATATTCTAGAATTTTCATATTTAGAAAATCATGGTAAACCAAAGGTTTCTATTTCGGGTTCTTTTAGATCTCATATAGAGGCAAGCCTCTATAGTTAATTACATCTTAAACAATTTTCAATTGTTTAAGAAAACTTCTGATTAATGTTAATCATTTGTTTTCTCAGAATTTATTTTAAGGAGAGATGTACCCACTATCACTCCCGAATGTCGTTATATCATATTATTGAATACTTTAGGTATTATGTCTAACTTAAAGGTTCTGGTTTTGTTTTTGTTGTCAATGTTGTTGATTTGTTGAAAAATTTCATGTTTTGATTTTGTTTTTGTTGTCAATGTTTCAGGTTATATGTCTAACCTAAAAGTTCTGGTTTTGTTTTTGTTGTCAAAAGTTTCAGGTTATATGTCTAACCTAAAAGTTTTGGTTTTGTTTTTGTTCGCCTAGAATGTCGTCCTGTAAAATAGAGTTAGTACACCCTATAACATGTAAAGAAAATCTAAGCGAAATTTCTTATTTTCACCCTGCAAAGAAACGTTGTCAGAAATAACATCACAGAATATTTGGATATGTCTTGGATGTTAGTTTATGTCGAATTATTTTGAAATGTTGATTTTTTGTTTATTATGTCAGTTTTGGTTTAAAATGTTGAATTTATATCTTGATCTTAAATTCTGAATTAACTTGAGTTCATGTTTTTCTGAACTCTAAGTTAAAAAAGGGTTTGAAATTAGATTCAATATTGATTGAATTAACTTGGGTTCATGTCTGGTTAAACCTAAGTTAGATTCAATGTTGATTAAATCTATTTAACTTGAGTTCATGTCTGTCTGAACTTAAGTTAAAAGATTTGAAATTAGATTCAATATTGATTGAATTGACTTGGGTTCATGTCCGGTTGAACCTAAGTTAGATTCAATGTTGATTGAATCTATTTAACTTGAGTTCATGTCCGTCCGAACTTAAGTTAAAAGGTTTGAAATTAGATTCAATATTGATTGAATTAACTTGGGTTCATGTCCGGTTGAACCTAAGTTAGATTCGATGTTGATTGAATCTATTTAACTTGAGTTCATGTCCGTACGAACTTAAGTTAAAAGGTTTGAAATTAGATTCAATATTGTTGAATTAACTTGGGTTCATGTCTAGTTGAACCTAAGTTAGATTCAATGTTGATTGAATCTATTTAACTTGAGTTTATGTCTGTCTGAACTTAAGTTAAAAGGTTTGAAATTAGATTCAATATTGATTGAATTGACTTGGGTTCATGTCTAGTTGAACCTAAGTTAGATTCAATATTGATTGAATCTATTTAACTTGAGTTCATGTCTGTCTGAACTTAAGTTAACTTGAGTTCATGTCTGTCTGAACTTAAGTTAAAAGGTTTGAAATTAGATTCAATATTGATTGAATTCACTTGGGTTCATGTCTGGTTGAACCTAAGTTAGATTCAATGTTGATTGAATCTATTTAACTTGAGTTCATGTCTGCTCGAACTTAAGTTAAAAGATTTGAAATTAGATTCAATGTTGATTGAATCGACTTGGGTTCATGTCCGGTTGAACCTAAGTTAGATTCAATGTTGATTGAATCTATTTAACTTGAGTTCATGTCCGTTCGAACTTAAGTTAAAAGGTTTGAAATTAGATTCAATATTGATTGAATTAACTTGGGTTCATGTCCGGTTGAACCTAAGTTAGATTCAATGTCGATTGAATCTATTTAACTTGAGTTCATGTCTGTCTAAACTTAAGTTAAAAGGTTTGAAATTAGATTCAATATTGATTGAATTAACTTGGGTTCATGTCTGGTTGAACCTAAGTTAGATTTAATGTTGATTGAATCTATTTAACTTGAGTTCATGTCTGTCTGAACTTAAGTTAAAAGTTTTGGTCATAATAGATTTAATTAAGTTTTAAGTCTTGTTTAAATAGGACTTAAAGGTTAATCAAGTCTAATAAATTAGACTCAATTAGATTTGCAGACCATCTAAGTCCCTTTTATATAAGACTTAAATTTTAATTAAGTCTATTTAAAGTTAAGCCTAGACTTAGGATTGAACTTAAGCCGGGTTTTAGTTTAGATTCAAGTTAGGTTGAGCCTACGGCTTAGGTTAGACTTAGGTTTATATCGTGTTAAACCTAAGTATGGTTTGACTTTAGTCTAATATGGGTTAGACTTAAGTTAAATTTTGAGTTTAGATTAAGTTAGGTTCAAGTCAGGTTGAACCTAGACTTAAGGTCGATTTAAGTTCAAGATGGGTTGAACATAAGATTTATGTCGATTTAGGTTCAATTTGGGTTGAACCTAAAGGTTTATATTGATTTAGGTTCAATTTGGGTTGAACCTAAGGTTTCTGTCAATTTAGGTTCAATTTGGGTTGAACCTAAAGGTTATAGGTTAACTTGAGTTCAAGTTAGGTTCGACTCAAGTTAGGTTAGGTTTAGGTTAGGTTCAATGTGGGTTGAACCTAAGGTTTAGGTTAACTTGAGTTCAAGTTAGGTTGGACGCAAGTTAGGTTAGGTTTAGGTTAGGTTCAATGTGGGTTAAACCTAAGGTTTTAGGTTAACTTGAGTTCAAGTTAGGTTGGACTCAAGTTAGGTTAGGTTCAATGTGGGTTGAACCTAAGGTTTTAGGTTAACTTGAGTTCAAGTTAGGTTGGACTCGGGTTAGGTTTAGGTTAGGTTCACTGTGGGTTGAACCTAAGGTTTTAGGTTAACTTGAGTTCAAGTTAGGTTGGACTCAAGTTAGGTTAGGTTTAGGTTAGGTTCAATGTGGGTTGAACCTAAGGTTTTAGGTTAACTTGAACTTGGACTAAAAGGTTGGATTTGGGTTTAATTAATCCTTAGTTGATTAAGGTTTAATAATTAATTAAGTCTAATGTAGTAGACTTAATTAGGATTTGTGTTTGATTAAGTCTTACTTAGTTAAGACTTAATAGCTTAATTAGGTCTAATGAGTTAGACTTAATTAAGGTTTATGTTTGATTAAACCTTAGTTAGTTAAGGTCTAATGGTTTAATTAGGTCTAATGGGTTAGACCTAATTAAGGTTTTTGTTTGACTAAAACCTTAGTTAGTTAAGGTTTAATGGTTTAATAAGGTCTAATGGTTTAGACCTAATTAGGGTTTAAGTTTGATTAAACATTAATTAGTTAACGTCTAATGGTTTAGACCTAATTAGGATTTAAGTTTGATTAAACGTTAGTTAGTTAAGGTATAATTGTTTAATTAGGTCTAATGGTTTAGACCTAATTAGGGTTTAAGTTTGATTAAACCTTAGTTAGTTAAGGTCTAATGGTTTAATTAGGTCTAATGGGTTAGACCTAATTAAGGTTTATGTTTGATTTAAACCTTAGTTAGTTAAAGTCTAATGGTTTAATTAGGTCTAAAGGGTTAGACCTAATTAGGGTTTAAGTTTGATAAAACTTTAATTAGTTAAGGTCTAATGGTTTAATTAGGTCTAATGGGTTATACCTAATTAGGGTTTATGTTTGATTTAAACCTTAGTTAGTTAAGGTCTAATGGTTTAATTAGGTCTAATGGGTTAGACCTAATTAGGGTTTAAGTTTGATTAAACCTTAGTTAGTTAAGGTCCAATGGTTTAATTAGGTGCAATGGGTTAGACCTAATTAGGGTTTATGTTTGATTTAAACCTTAGTTAGTTAAGGTCTAATGGTTTAATTGAGTCTAATGGGTTAGACCTAATTAGGGTTTAAGTTTGATTAAACCTTAATTAGTTAAGGTCTAATGGTTTAATTAGAGTTCAATGGGTCGGACACTAATTAGGGTTTATGTTTGATTTAAACCTTAGTTAGTTAAGGTCTAATGGTTTAATTAGGTCTAATGGGTCAGACCTAATTAGGATTTATGTTTGATTTAAACCATAGTTAGTTAAGGTATAATGGTTTAATTAGGTCTAATGGGTTAGACCTAATTAGGGTTTATGTTTGATTTAAACCTTAGTTAGTTAAGGTCTAATGGTTTAATTAGGTCTAATGGTTTAGACCTAATTAGGGCTTATGTTTGATTTAAACCTTAGTTAGTTAAGGTCTAATGGTTTAATTAGGTCTAATGGGTTAGACCTAATTAGGGTTTAAATTTGATTTAAACCTTAGTTAGTTAAGGTCTAATGGTTTAATTAGGTCTAATGGTTTAGACCTAGTTAGGGTTTATGTTTGATTAATGTGTAAGGAGGTTAATTAAGTTTTAATGAGTCTTTAATTAAGATTTGATTTTTATATTAAACCTAATTTAATTAAGGTTTAATGAACTAATTGAGTTTATTATGTCTTTAAACTTAATTAAAAAGTTTAATTTTGATTAATTAAGTTTAATATGTCTTTAAACTTAATTATGATTTAATTTTTATATTAAACCTAATTTAAGTAAGGTTTAATGAGTTAATTAAGTTTATTATGTCTTTAAACTTATTTAAAAAGTTTAATTTTGATTAATTAAGTTTAATGTCTTTAAACTTAATTAAGATTTAATTTTTATATTAAACCTAATTTAAGTAAGGTTTAATGAGCTAATTAAGTTTATTATGTCTTTAAACTTAATTAAAAAGTTTAATTTTGATTAATTAAGTTTAAGATGTCTTTAAACTTAATTAATATTTAATTTTTATATTAAACCTAATTTAAGTAAGGTTTAATGGGTTTAATTAAATTTAAATTTAGTTAAGTCCAATTTGGTCATTTTAGACTTAAGTGAAGTTTCTCATTAGTCTATCATAGACTAGAACCATTTTCAAACTTTGATTGTTGATGAAAATATGTTAAATTTATAAAGGGTTATTTTTAGGATTAAAATTATTTAATTAATAAAGGATTTTAACCCTAAATTTCAAAATACCATTCAAAATGATTTTTATGACTTAGAAATAATTGTCTTAGGGTTATTGTCTGTTGCCCTATCATTTCTAGCCATTTGCATTTTTATTTTCCTTAATTTTCAAATTTTATAATTATTATTTGAAATAATTGTAAAGAAACTTGAAAATTAAAGAAAAGTGTCTTATGCATGTTTTCTGTCCTTGGAAAAATTATGGAAGGTTCCTAAGAACATAAAGGTAAATGCCTCAAAGTTTCATAATTTTTTTATTTATAAATAATTTTTAATAATTAAAATACTTCAGAAAGTATTTAATTAATTAAAAATTAAATACTGAGAATAAAATTATGATTTTGGTCTCATAATTTTCTCCTCTTCAAGAGCTTTCCGGAGGTATTTTTATTTTATTTTTATGACCTTTGGATAAAAAGATATTGATTTTTGAAGTTTTTAAGGTTTCCTAGATTTTTTTATAATTTCTCGCCGCCAAACTCCTCACGCGTCGACGCGTGTCCTCGGAGCCGTCGAAGAGCGGGAAAATCCGGTGCGGGCAGCCGAACAACGGACACCGCGGGGGAGAGATCAGCGTCGTCCGTTCCTAAAGCGCGGGATCGGACGACAGAGAAAATTCGGCCAAAAATCCGAAAATTCTCGAGCCATTAAACTTCAAACATCAATATCTCACTCATTTCTTGGTGAAATTGAGTGATTTTTTTTAAATGATCATCTGGATGAGAAGTATCCATCCATACGGTGATGATACACTTACGAGCTAAGTATAACACATGATATGTCGAAAATACGATTTATTTTGTAAAGAAAAATTCCATACCTTTGCCACAAGCAAATCAAGCTAGATCAGACTTTATGGTTACCTTCTCGGACTCCAATGGAAGGTTACTGCTGCAGCAATTTGATCCAGAAGTCGGGCTTAGGGAGGAATTTCGAAGAAGTACCTAATTTGGGGCTGTTTTTGAAATTTGGTCAAATTTGCTCAAATAGGCTCAAACTATGGCTTGAATTTGATCCTAAAAGATTGCTGAGACTCTTAGGAAGACTTTTTATGTTGGGAGCAAGTGGATTTGGGCAGATTATAGTTCTCCCTAATTTTTTTCTTCTCTTTGCTAGGTTCGGCCATGGGGTCCTATTTATAGCAAGGGGAGGTTATGGCTTAACTTAGGATGTTCTTGGGAAGTAGTTACCTCCTCTATCAGCCCATTGGGTGAAGAAATTGGCCGAAGATAGGCATTGATGCTTCTCCCTAAGTTTTCCATGATGATTTCCATTGTTTTGTCTCTCACCCATTGGCTCATGTAAGAGGTGCATGGTGAGCTGCCTCTACTCTTCTTAGGGAGCTTACACATCATCTCTTAAGCTTGGCAAATGGTGACACACAAGCTTATCCCTCATCATTGCTTCTAACCATGGTAAGGGGGGTTTCATGTATGGTTTTCCTTCCATTGGGTGGCTTGGGAGGTGGGAGGTGAGGCCTCATGTTGGCCGGCCACCTCATGGCTAAATGAAGCTTAGGGTGAAGGAGAGAGTGACACCTCACCCCATGCATCATGATGGATATTAACCCATGGCTAAGTGGTCTTAATGTGGGCTTAATTATGTGTTAATTAAACCTTAAGATGAGTTTAGCCTAATTAATTATGAGAAGGCTATATGTCATTTCATTTCTTTTTAATTTCCCATTTTAATTAATTATTTTATTAATTAAAATTGTTGGAAAATATTTTATTAATCAATTTATTAATTGAAAATAATTTCAATTTAATTAATTGATTAATTTTATCATTTTTGTCATTTTATGATTTTAATTTAATTTTCATTTTAATTAATTATGTCATTTAATTAAAATATTGAAAATTAAATCATTAATCATTTTAATTAATCAAAATAATTTTAAAATTAATTATTTGATTAATTTTGTTGTTTTTATTTCATTTTTATCTATTTTAATCAAAATAGATAAGTGTTGATCAATTTTGACTCGAGTTGACTCAAGTCAGCCAAATTGATCAATTTAATTTTAAAATGTCCAAGTACTTGTGATTTTGTCATTGTGGGGTTTTAAATGTGTCATTGGGTGAAAGGGTTGACCTATGGGTCAACAGGATTGGTTATTGGGTCTAGTTTGACCATTTTGACCACAGTTGACTTTTTAGGTCATAAGGTTGACCTATGGGGTCAACAGGGTAGGTCATTGGGTCTGGTTTGACCATTTTGACTAATGTTGACTTTTTAGGTCATAAGGGTGACCTATGGGGTCAACAAGGTTGGTCACTGGGTCTGGTTTGACCAATTTGACCAAAGTTGACTTTTTAAGTCATAAGGGTGACCTATGGGGTCAACAGGGTTGGTCATGAGGTCTGGTTTGACCATTTTCACCAAAGTTGACTTTTTAGGTCAAAAGGGTGACCTATGGGGTCAACAGAGTTAGTCGATGAGGTCCGGTTTGACCATTTTGACCAAAGTTGACTTTTTAGGTCATAAGGTTGACCTATGGGGTCAACGGGGTTGACAATGAGGTCTAGTTTGACCATTTTGACCAAAGTTGACTTTTTAGGTCATAAGGGTGACCTATGGGTCAACGAGGGTTGGTCGATAGAGTCCGGTTTGACCATTTTGACCAAAGTTGACTTTTTAGGTCATAAGGTTGACTTATGGGGTCAACGGGGTTGGTCACTAGGTCTGGTTTGACCATTTTCACCAATGTTGACTTTTAGGTTATAAGGGTGACCTATGGGGTCAACATGGTTGGTCAGTGGGTCTGGTTTGACCATTTTGACCAAAGTTGACTTTTTAGGTCATAAGGTTGACCTATGGGGTCAACAGAGTTGGTCACTGGGTCTGGTTTGACCATTTTGACCAAAGTTGACTTTTTAGGTCATAAGGGTGACCTATGGGGTCAACATGGTTGGTCACTGGGTCTGGTTTGACCATTTTGACCAAAGTTGACTTTTTAGGTCATAAGGTTGACCTATGGGGTCAACAGGGTTGGTCAGTAGGTCTGGTTTGACGAATTTGACCAAAGTTGACTTTTTAGGTCATAAGGTTGACCTATGGGGTCAACATGGTTGGTCAGTATGTCTAGTTTGACCATTTTGACCAAAGTTGACTTTTTAGGTCATAAGGGTCACCTATGGGGTCAACAGGGTTGGTCACTGGGTCTGGTTTGACCAATTTGACCAAAGTTGACTTTTTAGGTCATAAGGTTGACTTATGGGGTCAACGGGGTAGGTCATTTGGTTTGGTTTGATCGGTCTGACCAAAGTTGACTTTTTAGGTCGAAAGGGTGACCTATGGAGTCAACAGGGTTGGTCATTAGGTCTGGTTTGACCAATTTGACCAATGTTGACTTTTTAGGTCAAAAGGTTGACCTATGGGGTCAACAGGATTGGTCATTAGGTATGGTTTGATCATTTTGACCAATGTTGACTTTTTAGGTCAAAAGGTTGACCTATGGGGTCAACAGGGTAGGTCATTAGGTCTGGTTTGACCAATTTGACCAATGTTGACTCTTTAGGTCATAAGGTTGACCTATGGGGTCTACAGGGTAGGTCATTAGGCCTGGTTTGACCAGTTTGACCAAAGTTGACTTTTTAGGTCAAAAGGGTGACCTATGGGGTCAACATGGTTGGTCATTAGGTCTGGTTTGACCAATTTGACCAATGTTGACTTTTTAGGTCAAAATGTTGACCTATGGGGTCAACAGGATTGGTCATTAGGTCTGGTTTGACCATTTTGACCAATGTTGACTTTTTAGGTCAAAAGGTTGACCTATGGGGTCAACAGGGTAGGTCATTAGGTCTGGTTTGACCAATTTGATCAAAGTTGACTCTTTAGGTCATAAGGTTATTGACTCATTGTAAAATGAGGTCAACAACCCTGTCTCTCGATTTGATCGACCGCTACATGTCGATCACCCATCGTGGGTTCGATCGGCAGTCCTAGGCTGATCACCCTATCTCTCAGGTTTGATCGACCGTCACGTATCGCTCAGCCGTCTTAGGTTTGATCGGCCTTCCCGGGTTGATCACCCTATCTCTTGGGTTTGATTGACCACTACGTGTCGATCACCCGTCTTGGCTTAGATCAGCCTTCCTGGGTCGATCACCCTATCTTTCGGTTTGATTGCCTGCTAAGTGTCGATCACCTATTTTAGGTTCGATCAGCTATCACAAAGCCTATCATCCCGTCTCTCAGGTTTGATTGACTGCTACATGTCAACCAGCCATCTTCGGTATGATTGGCCATCTTGGACCAATCACCTTATCTTCTGAGTTTGATCGCCCACTACGTATCGATCACCCACGTTGGGTTCGATCGGCCATCTCAAGTCGATCAACCTATCTTCTAGGCTTGATCGACCTCTACATATTGATTACCTTTTTGGGTTTGATCGTCAATCCCTGGCTGATCAACCACTCTTTTGGAAATGGTTGATCACCCCGTATCAATCAAACCGCTTCTTCGGTCTGATCGACCTCCACGTCACGGTCGATTGACTGCTTGCAAGCTCGTATGTCTATGCATCATATTGCATGTTTTTTTGCATGTGCATGGTGCCTGATTGTGTGCCTGCCATTTGCATGTGCATTTGGTTGCTATTGAGGCAAGGTGTAATTCGTCTCATTAGCTTCTATACTCTAGGTGACCAACGCTTGTATGTTTATATGCCTCTACATCATATTGCATGTTCATTTGCTTGTGTGATTCTAGCTGGTGAGGATCACCACATTTTTTGGGTCAGTGCTTCCTCAGCATACCCATCTATCAGATCAATGCCTTTACGACATGCCCATCCCTGGGTCATTTCCTTCTTGGCATACTCATCGGTCCGGCCACCAATTTCATGGCATGCACATTCCCAGGTCAATGCCTCATGGCATACCCATCTGTTGGGCCGCTGCCTTCATAGCAAGCCCATCCTCGTGTCATGCCTCTTTGGCATTCCCACCCTACGGCCGTTACCTTGACGACATGCCCAAACTTAAGTCATTGCCTCCTCAGCATACCCATATTTCGAGTCACCGCCTTCACAGCATGCTCATATTCTGGTCACTGTCTCCTCGACATACCAATCTGTCAGGTCGCTGCCTTAACGGCATGCCCATCCCCGGGTCACTGCCTCCTCGGCATACCCATCTGTCTGGCCTCTGCCTTCAAGGCATGCCCATTGTTGGGTCACTACCTCCTCGGCATACTCATCTGCTTCGTCGCTGCCTTCAGGGCATGCCCATCCTCGAGTCACTAACTCCTCAGCATACCCATCTGCCTGGTTGTTTCCTTCACGGTATGCTCATCTCGGACCATTGCCTCCTC
The DNA here is from genome assembly GCA_022702705.1 of Papilionanthe hookeriana x Papilionanthe teres. Classification (NCBI taxonomy): domain Eukaryota; kingdom Viridiplantae; phylum Streptophyta; class Magnoliopsida; order Asparagales; family Orchidaceae; genus Papilionanthe; species Papilionanthe hookeriana x Papilionanthe teres. The sequence goes on from CM040423.1 coordinate 72,085,508, forward strand.
GACATACCATCTATCGGGCTGCTGCATTCACTGCTTGACCATCACTTCAAGTCACTGCCTCCTCAATATATGCATCTTTTGGGATCCTCCCTCCTTAACATGGTCATCCTCAAGTCACTACCTTCACAGCATACCCATCTTCCAGGCCCATGCCTTCACGTTATGCCCAACTTTTCTTGAGTCGCTGCCTCTATGGCACTCACCATTTATGAATATTCTTGTTGCATATCTTGCATGTTTGTATGTGTGTTCGGCGAGTGTCCCTCAGGTAAGGTGTGAATAGTTTTTGAAGGTGTCCTTTTACTCGATGCAAACTTCTTTGTAGCCTGTGTCTACTTGTAGCATGGCGCCCCGCACATGTGTAATTCCTCACATAGGTAGTATGTTCTTACCAGTACATCTTATTCATGCATGGCATGTTGCATTTGGCATCCTTGTACTCATTTTCAAGAAGTGTGTTCACCCTTTTGGTTGCCCATTATGATTGTCTCGATTATGTCGTACTTCGGTCGAACAATCACAATGTAAGCTTCTTGCATGTTTGTATGTTTGCCCATTTGCCTTGACGACTTGTCTTGCTCGTTAGGAGAGTGACCCCGTGTTGATCGTGATGCCTTAAAGAGCACTGTTTGCTGGGTTGATCCTGATGAGCAATGCGAGTTAAGTCAATAGAAATGACACGAGTATGACTGTGCGAAGGATCTAAAGGTTCTGAGGTGTGTCATAAGAGTCACGGATCCGCATTATAGGTCTGTTATTTTGAAAGTATAAAAATTGATATTTTATATTATTTATGAATTATCCACCCTACTTTTAAAATTATATAAGTTAGGTCATATGTGAGGTCACCTATTTTAAAATGTTACCCATTATCTTGTGATATGCCTTAGAACCATTGGATCATTAGGACGAGGCCGGTATAGGAACCCCGTCAAATCCATATGGTAGCCGGAGACTTTACCCTCTGCACTTAGATGTTGGTTAGGACACTTTTTTTAGATGGTGTGCTAGGTTTTTTTATGCCTAGCTATTGTTTTTTGCTTGATTTGTTGACCTAGTCAGACATCTTTCTAATTTTGTTCTTCTTGTGTGCCTGCATGCTTGATATGAATGGTAGTGTGTTAGGGCATTCTGTTGCAGGGAATTGTGCTTTTATATGTGCACACACAGATACTTTAAAATGGGGAGCATGTGATGATTTCCACTAACTCTTTTCTTGCAGGTTCAGTTTAGCTCCCATACTACACACCGCTTATTATGCATTATATAACTTTCCTCACTAGTGTTATGTTCAAGTAGGTTGAGTCTTGTTCTCCTTTTCCTGTGTACTTTTAGAGTCCTAGGAGAGTCCTGTAGTGGAAATAAGATACAAGCATGGGTTTCAAGGTGCTTTGACATGGGAACCACGTGATGGGGAGCAAGAGTAGATGCTCTATTCTTGTATCTTAGTTTTGCATTTTACATTGATGTATCGAATTAGGATCGGACACGTATATGCAAAATCTTGTTACTCTTTTCATTTCTAGGATATGTTATCGATTCAGCGGCACCAGCCTTTTATATATATTTTTGGCTAGTTTTCTGCCTTATTGCGTGCTTGAATGGTTCTAATCTTCTTCTTGTTTATTTATGTGATTTGTTTGTGAATCACGATACAATATAGGCTCTGTAAGATAAAAAATTCTAAAGTTTTTTTGCAAAATCCTAATAAAATACTCAAGATAATGAAAATTTAGAATTAAAATATTCAGGATTTTAAAATATGCACTTTAACTTTCCTCCATGACCTTCGATCTAGATTTTAAACTGGCTACATTGAATGGTTATAACACAAGTCATTTTTATAAGGCCTCCATAATATTTAAGGTCGTCTTTAAGTAATTGCATTCACATTGCTTGTTCCGAGGAGAAGCCCCTGTGCTTCTCCAACCCGATCGACCCAGCATACTTTTTTATATATAGGTGGTTGTCCAGTGCGCCTAGGGTGTTAGAAGGCTCCCTAACCCAGAAAGGGTGTAAGTCCTTTTATTTGGAGCATTTCCAGCTTTTAGCTAAAGCTTATTCTCTCTTCCTTTCTTGAGGTATTCTTACCACTTTGGTAGGTATAAATCCCATCTCTTGGAGCTCCAACCATATAGGCCATATGATAGAGTTTCATTCCTTTGATTTCAGGGCTACTGAGGTCCCCATGGATGACACAATTCATGGATTGCTAACCATGGATCTCCAGACGTGTTTGATCGACTACCTGATGTAGACTTAAGGTCCTAATGGCTTAGGATGACAGATCTATGGTATCATAACCCAGCTACCTTTACCTTATAGGATTACTCAATCTTCTGGTTATTGAGCCCTTTTGAGTCATGTCGCTCCTTGACTTCGTTGATATCATCTTGAAGGCCTAATGCTGATGAGCTATCGCCCATTTGGGGTATGACGATTTATCCTCTGCCTTTATGGCCCAGATGTGTTTTGATGTATAGGGATATTCCCACCAAGATGATCATGGTTATTCCGTGGGTCCCGTGTGCCAATGAGCCGCTATCAACCTAAGGTTTTACCTCTAGGGGTAAAACCTAATCATTTAAGGGAATTCTATTCTTTAAACTTGAACTTCTAGTGTTTATGAAATGCTTATCACAAGTTATGTAATTTTATTTCTTAATCCCTTTAAATAATCTTTTAGATCAAACCGAGCTCACTACAAGCTCTTAGATATCGTAAGGACGAATTTGAAATTTTGAAAAGTTTTATGAAATATATTCTATTCTTATTAAAAGATTAGATTATTATTTGATCATTAGTTTGGGGCCTTAAATCAATGAATTATCGTCTCCCTTACTCATGCCCCTCACATTTGGATCATCCAAACTTAGTTGTTTTCCAAACCATAACAATTTGATTAATTATATTTTTATATTTTTTTTTCTAAAAAATGAAGTGAGTTAGTTTCTACCTTTACCCCTTGTGTTCAATCATCTTAAAAGATTAGTTATCATGAATATTACCCTTTTACCCTCTAATTTGACCTAAATCTTAATTAAGATGTGAAATTCCAAAACTATCATTTTACTCCTAGGGTTCTTTACTTCCTAATTCATTCAATTTAATTCCAAAGATTTTAAAATTTTGTTTTCAATTTACACATTAAAGAAGAATTTATATTTTTTCTAATTTTTATTTAATTTTTAATAATCATCTTAATCCAAAAAATAAGAATTTTCAAGGTTAATTAATTTAATTAACTAAAACATACTTTTTGTCCTTATGAAATTTTAAAAAGTTCACTTGGGTCAGAGGACCACGTGGAATAATTTTCATGATTTTTTGAATTATATTTTTTAATTTATAATTTGTTAATAAATTTAATGAATAAATAAATAGAAAATATATTTTATTTCAAAAATTCATTTTTATATTTTCCATTGATCTCTCTGACATTAGAGGGCTACGAGAAATGAATTTCAATTTTTTTTATTTTTATTTTGTTTTCTTTTTTGTAATTATTTTATCCAAAAATATGGAAAAAATATTTAAGTACTAAAAATATATTTTTATACTTTTAGAAATTTATAAACACATTTTTAAGTCATTCTCTATTATTAGGGTGATGTTTATGATGATTTGAAGTGTTTTCATATTTTTGTAATTTTTGATATTTTTAGTTATTTTGAAATTTGAAAAATGCTTAAAAATTAACTTTTTGCTTTAAATTCAATTTTATTTTTCCTAGGTTCTTCTAATCTCAAGGAACACTCTAAACAAATTTTTATTTTATTCTATTTTTTTAATTATTTGAACCTAAAATTTCTATTTATTTAGTAAATACATTATTATATTAAAGTAATTTTCCTGACTTTCAAAATCAAATTTTCACGAAAACTTTACAATATCATTTTCTTCATCTTGAGATATTTTGGTGATTTTTTTAATTATTTTGTGTTTTTCTAGTTTTTAATAATTTTTATTGATTTTAAATAGGAAAAATGCATTTTTGAACTTTTGAAATTTGATTTTAATTTTTCTTAGATTCCTCTAGCCACAGTGAACCTACCAAACTTGATTTCATATTTTTTCTGACTATTATTTTATTTTTCATAATTTTTTAAATTAAAATAATACTAATAATCCTAGAAAATTAGAGCTTTTCATCGTAGGGATGTTATCTAACCTTGGAAAAACCGGAGAAGGTTCTCCTAGTCAATAGGGATAAACCCTCAAAATTTCATTTAGTTTGGGTAATGTTTAATCAATTATAATTATTTTACTCTCTAAAGTATTTAATTAATTTAAAATAAAATATTTAATAAATATTTTTAATTTTTAGTCCAATAAGTCATTTTCTGTTCACTGAGCACAAATGTATTTTTATTTCATTTTTGTGATTTCTTTACATCAAGAAATGTATTTTTAAAGTTTCTGAATAAATTTAAATAGAAAATACCATATTTTCCTTCTAATTCGAGTAAACGCCAGCGCAACCTTAGCCTCCCCGAAGTCCCATGCACCGACGTCTAATTGGTTGCACTTTCTACGTACTCTGCTGACTGTGCCCGCGGCTCGCGTATCATCCGCCTATCCGACTCCATCCACACCGTCTGATCGATACATGCCCGAATGGACGGCACCGTCATCGTCCTCGATCGCCCTAACCGAAAAACCATCCAACTTCTAGACCTAATATCTCACTCGACACTCAACCAAATTAAGTGTGGTATGTTCATACAGCTTCATCTAAGTGAGACGAACCTATCTATACGGTCAAATAAATATATGTAACAAACCCCTTTTTATAGAAGATAGGAGGTCATAAGCTGAAAAATTACGTATATGGCTCTGCTTTAATAGGATGTTACAAGATATTATTATCTTTGTCTAGTCTTTTCAAATTTATACCTGATTCTGACATCTTTTCATATGTACTGGACCTTCAGAGTGGTAGCTAGTCGACCTTAGGATGATGCTCAGCTTGTTTGACTCAATATTTATTAGTGATTTTTGGGGATTTTTTTAGGGGAGTTGTTGAGAGCCTTATGTTGATACTTGTGAGATTATTGAGGGTACAATACCTTTGTTAGTCATTAGAGAGAATATGCTCTCAGTTGGCCTATGTAAGCCTTCATCCAAACATCTCGCTGCCAGTCGATTATCAGTTCTTCATTCAGTCAATCTTATGAATACTAGCCTTTGATCTGGACCGTCAGATTGCCTTGAGAAACTCCAATGACTCGGAAAACAGATTTGAGACTTGATAAAAACTAAACTAAAGGAAAGAAAGAGTGAGAAAAAGGAGGCTTCCAATCCTACCCTTTTCTCTTTTCTACTCTCTACTCCTACTCCTAATGAAAACTCTTATAAAATACAATAAAAACTCTGTAAAAACTCTCTTCAAAATGAAATGGAAGAGCACAATCATTCACAAGACCCTGCTTTAAAAATTAAACAGTGTTAATTGTCTCTTGAAAATGTGTCGATTCGATGTATCCGCCGAAGAATGCACATCTTCATTCAAAATTGCCGCCCAAAGAAAGTTATGGAAGTTACCACCAAGAGTTGCATCCCATCCCCTTTGAAAATGGCGTCAAATTCAAGTTAATCTTTATTTTTAATGTGGCGGCTAAGCGTCGACAGTGGCGCTTAACGCGGTGCGGAATTTTCATTTTTCATTTTTTGTCAAATTTGATCAATTTTTGCTCCTTTCATCATAATCACTTATTTTCATCATACCTACAAGAAAAACAAAAAATACCTTCCATTAAAGTGCAATATCATCAAAAATAGGTATAAAATGTGCATAAAAAATATTTTATATATTTTAGGTGTATCATAAGGAAACTTAATTGTCTTGAGTACGAAATTTACTCGATTTGATGCTAATGGTGAATAAAAATGAGTTAAACAATAGTAAGTCTCCTTCCTTTGGGATTATTAGAGGCATCAAAGCAGTTAATGATGTTTGACTTTTTGGTGTAGAATGTTAGAGGCTTTGCGAATTTAGATACCTACTAACTTAAGAAATTTCTTAGATCTCATAAAAATTAATTTTCTTAGGATTCTAGAACCTTTAGTGGTTGTGCGAGAATAATGACAAGTATTTTGGAGAATTAGGAGTTTTAATCTTATTGCTAATTCCACCAACAAGATCTAGTTTTTTTTGTGGAGAAGGTCTTTATGCGGTTATTCTAGTAGACCACCCTCGGTTTATTCAAATTAGAATTTCTTGTAAAAGAAATTTTCTTCTTGTCACTATTATTTATATAGGCTGCAATAGACCTGCTAGATTGGAACTTTAGAATTACTTAAGATTCCTTAAATCAATCAATGATCCTTGTTTTGTTGGGGTGGACTTTCATTTGTTCACTTTAACTAAAGGGAGAAAAAGATGATGCTTTATTTGATGTGGTCTTTTTATTTGAGATTTATGGTAAACCTTCTACTTTGTCTAGAGGTAATGTTTTTGAAAGGATTTGATAGATTTAGTTCTTACAATCTATGGGTGGATGGAGTTTACTTGTTAATAATGTTCAACATCGGTACGTATTGGTTTTGATCATGCACCTCTTCTTCTTGGTGTAAGTATCGGTATTAAACCTCAAAATCTTTATCATTTCAAATTTCTTAATATGTGAGATTCTTCATCCTTCTTCCAAGAAATTTGTGATTAGTAATTTTAGAAGAGAGAATATTGATAATGCTGGCTATAGTCTGTAATAGATTGCGGAAAAATCGGCTCTGCCGAAAAGGAACTAGGAGGTTTTTGGTAACCTTCATTATATTGTTAACAAAAGTAAAAGCAAAGTTTAAACTTTGGAGATGGATTAAAATAGTGTTATTATTTGTCTAATTCTTTACTTCGAGTCCGAGAAAATTGAATATGATTATTTCTATGATGAAATTTTTCTATATTGAGATTGTGGGACATAAAATGGTTGATGGGGATAGAAACACATCATATTTTACTACCTTTATTAAAAATTAAGAGGATGACTAATGTGACTTATAAAATTAAAAAGGCGGATGGAAACCATATTCGAGAACCTAATTGATTGAGAGGATAGGTGTTAATTATTTTTCTAATCTTCTTGAAGTGATAATAATGTGCTTATGGATATTTCATTGTGATTTTTAATGATATTCATAAATTTTTTAGTAAAATCTCACTTTAATTCCTAACATAGGGAGATTAAAAATGCTTAACAACATGGAAGTGGTAAGTATGTAGGACCATATTTTGTTTCTATGAATCTTTATAAAGTTTTTAGGAGTGGTAAATTAGGATGTAATGTTGCCATACGAAATTCCCTCATATACTATTGAGCTATCGGGTATTTTAATCTTGCTAATATTGTCTTAATTCCAAAGAGTAGAATGCTTTTATTTTGGAAGCATGGACAATCAGTTTGAATAATGTGTTATCTAAAATTATTTTCAGGATTATTATGAAAAGGATTCAAGCTATTCTTTATAAAAAGTGTTAGCATTAGCAATCTTCCTTTGTTAATGTTAAAAAAAATTGTGATAATGCTCTAATTGTGTAAGAGTTGGATCTTGTTTGGAAAAAGGGAAGAGGTGGAAATGTTATTTTCAAAAAGTGGATATTAGAAAAGCTTGTAATCTTTATCTAGTGGGACTTCATCTTAGTTTTTATGAAAACTTGTGGTTTTGGCATGGAATTTTTCAAGCTTGTTAGCAAATTTTGGACAATAACTTCGTTTTATTTTGAATAATAGGAACACTTGTGGTTATTTAATTCAATGAAGGGATCAAGCAAGGCAGTATTTTGTTAACTAATTTTTTCATTATTGCTCTTGATTATCTTTCTGGAGGTGTTTGAATCTTATGTTAAACGTCACCTAAACTGGAATTATGACCATAAAAATCATTTTTTTCATCTTATTTATGTTGATGATTTAGTGATTTTTAACTAATCTTAATAAGAGATCCATTAAAAGGGAATGCAGAAAGATTTGGAGAAATTTCGGGAGGCTTGGGCTTTTGTTTAATGTTTCCAAATACATTTTTAATTCTAACATTATTGCTTCTAGTTAAAAAAATATTATGATTAATTATTATACTAGATGTCTTGGATTGATTACCATGCTTCAGTATGATTATTTGATGGATAATCATAATATGAGGAAGCATTTATTTTACTAATCTGATTGAGAAGATTAATAGTCAAATTCTTTCTTGGGAGAATATTTTTCTCTCATTTAGGAGAATGATAACTCTAATAAGGCAGATTTCTTTCTTCTCATTCATACCTTTATATATTATGCAAGTTATGAAAGTCCTTCCAGCATTTGTAAGAGGTTAGAGATTTATTTTTAATAAATTTTGTGGTGTGGAAAGGAGTCACAAATTTCATTTGAAAAATTGGTCTACACTTTGCGAAATCCATTAGTACTTGTGGTATGGGTTTCAAAGTTTGAAAGATAACATGAAAATCTATTTTATGAGACTTTGGTTTCATTTAGGAAAGGTAAATCCTTACGAACCTCTTAAGACATTGGTGGTAAATGTGTGAATTTAAAGAAGTCACATTAAGAAGTTCTTTTTTAAAACCTTAACTTATGACTCGACCATTGGTCTGGACATTAAATTAGTAGGTTATTGACTTCTAATTCATGTCCTAAACATTCAAACAATTCAATTTAATTTAATCTTCCATTATTCAACAATTTGAATAATTACATTTTTACCTTCTTTTCCAAAAGAAGGTTAATTGGTTTCTACTTCTTACCCACATCTTTCAATCACCTTAGAACATTTCTTAGGCTCAAATATTACCCTTTAAACCCTTAGATTGTCCTAAATCATAATTAAGGGGTGGAAAGGGGAAATTACATTTTTGTCCCTAAGGCTCTTATCTTCATAAGTCTTTAAGTGTTCAATGGGCTTGAAAAATTTCTGACCAATCTCTCATAGATTAATTGAAATACCGGAGAAGAAATCATATTTTTTCTAATTTCTATATTATTTTTATAATTATTTTAATCCAAAAATAGGTATTTCCAAATTTAATTCATTTTTATCAAACAAGATAGAGTTTCTATCCATGAGAAGATTATTGAGTTCACAAAGTTAGAGGACCACTTGGGCGGAAATTTTATGAATTTTTTAATTATATTTTAATTTTTATAATTGTTGTTTATTTTGAGAATCAATTAAATAGAAAAGATATTTTATTTTGAAAAATCAATTTTATATTTTTCATTGATTTTTTTGACTTGAGGAACTTTAAGAAAATTATTTTGTATATTTCTAGTATTTATTTTATTTTTCATAATTATTTTACTGAAAAATTAAGAAAATATATATTTAGGCATTTAATAATTCATAAATTTATTTAGAAAAATAAGAAAAATATTCTAAGTAGTCCAAAGTGGTTAGGGAACAATTAGAAACATTTTTGATGCATTTTTGTACTTTTTTAATTATTTTTACTTATTTTAAATTTGAAAATTAGGTTAAGAATGAAATTTTCATTTTAATACCTTTTCTTTGGGTGACCACAGTCATGAGGATCACTACGAGCCGCTTTTTATAATATTCTTAATTATATTTTATTTATTATAATTATGTTAATATAAAAATCCTTTTTACCTTGAAAAATAGATTTTAGTTGTTAAATCAATTTATATAATTTCAAAATTTTATAAAGGGTTAACTTGTCCATTATTTATAGTGTGGATCAATTTTTGTTATTTTTTTAATTATATTTAATTTATTTTTTTATAGGTTTTTAATGACTTAAATTAATAAATTACATTTAAAAATCATTTAAACTTAAGTTTTATTTTCTTACACACTCCTCACAACAAGGTGAACCTATGCAACAAACCTTTATATTTTTGTGACTTTTATTTTAATTTATATAATTATTTTTAATAAAAAAATTAACATAACTTTGGAAGTTAGGGTTTACCACATTAAGTGTCTTTGACTTTGGAAAAATCGAGGAGAATATTCTAATAACAGAGAGAACAAACCCTCAAAATTCCATATTATGTTGATTAATATTTAATTAGTTACGAATTAAACAATTTAATGTATTTAATTAATTTAAAAATAAATACAAATTAAGTAATTTTTATTTTTGAAGAAATCCATAATTCCTCTGTGTTCTTTTTTAGCACGGGGATATTTTTTATCTTATTGTTATGATTTTTCTACCCAAGTTATGCATTTTTGAAGTTTTATGAATTTTTTAATCCAAAAATAAATTTAATATTCTACTTATCCACGTCGGCGCCGTCCTCCTCGGCGGCTCCAAAAGACCACGCGGGCGCTCTCATTGATGTCACCTTCGAGTCGGCCACCACGAATCCCACGGTTCACGAATAGATCTCCGAGTACGTGCAATCTAGCCCGTCGTCCGATACACGCGCCGAGCCGCAAGCTCTTGCGCCTTCGTCCCCAGTGACATAACACGTAAATGATTCATTTTCTAAACCCCAATTTCCCTCACAGATTCTCGACTAGATCCTGCCGGGGTTTATTCCTACACCATCATCTTCTCGAAGAACATATCTATACGGTTGATCAAGTTTGGAATACAAGTTTGTTTCGCGGTAACAATAGGAGCCCAAGAATGAGGAAAATGGGTTCATACCTTTGTCCGAGAGGTGTATCCTCAGTCAGAGTAGTTCTACACATTTATTTGTGGTCGACGAACCTCCTCCAAGTGTTATTTTTGAAGTGGGGTTGGGTACATGTAGGACTAACGGCAGGTGGCACGGTTTAGATAGAAGTACGTACGAGCTCGGTGTTCTGGGATTTCAGGGGAACTTCCTATCTTGCTGCGGTGAAGCTCAAGAGTCGATCAATTTGGGGAATTGATTGAGTTCTGAGCAGTGAAAGCCCTGAATTTCGGTACGAGTGAGGCTAACCGAAGAATTAAACTGAGGAAAATGGTGGGGATTATCTTCTGCGAACTACGGGGTACGGTGAAATTTTGGCGGGTTGGATAAGGTGTGCACACTTCTATTTGGCCATGGGGTGGTCTTATTTTATAGCCATGGCCATGGTGGCCAATAAGACGGCAAGTGGCGAGAGAGGCCGCTTAGGTGGAGGGAAGAAGAGCACTAGTGGCCAATTGGGATGAGCCAGATTAGGTGGGTTTAATTTTGGGTTTTCCCCGATCGGACCTCTTGGACATGGTGTTTTATGGCGGGTTGTGGTAGTGGTGGCCAGTCGGATCACCTCTAAGTTCGGGGGAGGTTAAGAAAGTTAGTGGTCAGAAAATTTGGTCCCCGAGGCTCCATGGTGAAAATCCAGTGGAAATGAGGTTTGGGTAAGTTTGGCTAGGTTGGGTTCATCCCCTTAGTCACATGGCCTTGGTCACATTGCTAAACGTGGTCAAAGGTGGTTAAATTTAATTATAAGACCCTTGAGCAGGTTTTGGTGATCGAAATGGCTGGTTTGGGGCATAAAACCAAGGGTTAGACTTTGCATGAGAAGGTAAATCCAATTGGAGAGAGAAGGAGTGATCACCTCTGCTTGCCAAATTTGGAAAATTTGACTTCATGATGCCCATGGAAGGCTCCATGAGGCATGTCGAGCTATGTATGAGGCCATTGAAAAGTTTCATGCAAAAGATTTTCAAGGTTTTATGATTTTTTTAATGAAAGATTAGAAATGCCTAATTTGGATAAAGTGTCATGCATGCATGGCTAGGTTTTAGTATGATGCCATGGTTGAATGCTTTGAATGTCATGAGATGATGAAGGGTTAAATCTTTGTCATGTGGGCTCCAATTGAGCTTGTCAAATTGGGGCCATGGGCTTTTAAATGTGCATATGAGCTAGGGCCTTTTAAAACATGCATGATGGACTTAAAACTTTGGAATTGATTATGGAGCTAACCAAATTGGGCTTAGGTTGATTGAAATTGATTTTGCTAAAATTGGGTAGTTTTGGAGTGAATTGGGTGAAGATTGGGGGTCGATTTAATCAATTGGGTGCAAATTGAGGATTTTGGGCCTTTAAGAGAGTAACATTGAGATTTTGGTCAATTGGTCGATTGGTGAATTGAGGCTCATTATGGTTTGGGATTGGTTTTTAAGGGAGGTTTGGAATCATTTAAGAGGTATTGGGAATTTTTTGGGATATGAAGGGCATTTTAGTAGTTTTTGCAAAATTGAGAATTTTAGGAATTTTGAGGAAATTAGGGCTTTTGATAAATTTGGGTAGTTTTAAATGGTTTGTTATGATTTTTGGAGAGAATTTGATTTTTTGCTGCTTTTGGAAAGTTGGGGTTCGAGGACATTTTGGTAATTTTGGTGAATTTTAGCAAAATTGGGTATTTTAGGTGGATTGAGGGTTTGGGGGTATTTGGTCATGGGTCTTACTATACTTAACCACCTTGGGACGAGCTTGATCAATGAAAACCCTTTTATGAACCTTCGCATATTGCTTATAGCCATCTCTCTTTCATAAACGAGGCTTTGGACTATCCATGTGAGTTTATTAAAAGATAAAGGAGGTTAGTCGATAGATGTGATTTAGGGTTTAGGACAAGTGGAAAGTTGTGATGAGCTTGAGTGTGTGAAATACAATCACACAGCCCACCGAGTTTTCCTAAGGTCTAACGGATCCCCATGGGGACTCATCCTTGAATCCTTACATGTTGGTCGGCGACCTTCCGAGTGTTGGAGGATCTTGATCTTTCCGTAGGTTCCAAAAGAGCAAGGAAGTGGTTTAAATTTCTATATAGGTAGGGTCCATCTCTAGTTTTCTAAGATGAGTAAAAGTCCTAAAACTGAATCCACAAGCACTAAGAGGAAGGAAATTTTACTTTTAAAATTTGCTCGTTCTCGTGGGTTCTATATATAAACTTCATTATATATACTACTTGAACACGCGTACACTTGCATGATTCGCTAGTACTTTGCGGCATTTGGTCATATCATTGCTCCAGGTGAATCATGAAGAGGAAATTTTAGAGCACAAGACAATACTCACTCAACACACATATCCGACGGAAATACAATAGAACACCTTCACAAGAATAAAATCATCATAAACATGAGAAGAAACATATAATTAATCGATGAAAATATGACTTTTTTACTTCACGTTGTACGAATCCCTTCACCATTTGTTTCGTTAGAAATTTTAGAATTTTCTTCACAACATAACATATTATTTTGTTCCATATAACATATTTTAATAGAATTTATAACACATAAAAGCTCACACATTATCCTTATTACCTTGGTAACAACCCACTTCTCCCACTCACCCACTCTCCAACAAAGTTATGAAAGAGGCGGACATCGAGCTCGGAAGTAACGAATGTTCGAGTTCGGTAGTTGACCCGAGTTGGACCCAAGGTTTAACGAGATGATATAAACATATCTAAATTATTTTTATATAGTTTAAATAGTATAATAATAATATTATATTAGTCTTATTTTGTATCGATTTAATAAATAATTTTCAATTTAAAAAAAATACTTTGTTATTTTAAATAATATTTCAAAGTAAAAATTTAGGAAATGGTATTTTTTTAATTATTAATTTAAATATTTCTTGCCATCCGACCAAAACTAAAATGAAAAAAATGGATAGTATTTGAACCAGTTGATTCCTTAAAAACTGGGTCGGTTCACCTATTTGCCTATTCAACCCCATTTCTGATCATTTGAATTTTGGTTCTATGTACAAATGATTTTGAGTTTTGGTAAGATCGGTTATATGACTTGTTTATGATTGAAGTATGTGTCAAGCAAACCGGTCTATGTTGATTTTTAAAATCATGCTCACCACTATTTTATATTAATTTGCTACTCCACCACTTCTTCGCTATCTATGAGCGAACATGAGGGTTGTACCTCCCATGATTAACCAACAACTCAACCAACCACACTTGGGTTTACCTCCCATCACACAATTTTCATAAAAAAAATATAATAAGTATAATAAAACATTAATATATATGAAAATATATGAATTTTACTAAATTTTAAATTCTTTCTATTTGACTTCTAATATGGGTCCACCTAAATCTAAATTAGCTCTCCTTGGTAATGGGTCTTAACATTTTGCATTTTGAATGACCATTAATCTTCTAAGTCAAAAATAAAATACATAAAAAAAACAAACAATTATTATTGGAAAAGTTTTTCACTTACAACCCTACTTAAACTACTCAATTAAATTATCTTGAAGGCCTGATTGCCGAAAAATCACCGCCCGTTTGGGATGCGATGAATCACCCTCTGCCCTTATGGCCCGGTGAGTTCTAGAGTATTGAGATATTCTCGTCAAGATGATTTTGGTTATTTTGCAGGCTTTGCATACCAATGAGCGACTAACCATTTAGGATGTGAAATAATAACTCTCTGCTTAGTGGCTTAGCAAGAACTTTAAAGCATTGAGTGTTCCAAATGAAACAACCATCCTTTGATGACCTATTCTCCAAGTTTACAATAATACAAGTGAAACCCTTTTTATCAAGAGTATTCATAGGTATCCCTCATAATGTAATTACCTAGATTGATACGTTCCTTTAGAAGACTCTTAACCCCAGAACAAAAATGTTCTTTTTAGTTCTCTGGTTACGGGTGCCTTATGTAGGTGTTGACCTCATTTTTGGTGAGGTCTTTTCTTACTTCTTAGTGCTTAGGATCTAGCCATAGGACTTCGCCTTGACTATCCTAGAAGACTAGAGATGGAACCCACCTTTTAGAAATTCAAACCAAATCTTGATTCTCTTTGCAATCCTACATAGATGGTCATTAACCTCCAAGTCACTTGGAAGGTTGGGACCAATGTGCAGGAAAAGAAAGATGAATTCCTATAGGGCGTTGAAGCCTTAGGACTGGCCTAGGTGGTCTGGTCTTGGTGAAGTCTGGCTGGCATATACACTGCACTCTCACACCCATCCTAAATCTTAAACCATCCCTACCCAATCTTGACTCATGGTTCATTAGAAAACTCATGTGGTTAAGTCCAAACCCCTAGCTCCTTGGCTAAGAGGGTTAGGAACAACATATGAGATGTTCAAAATGGATATTTCTTGGTCCATGGCTCACTCTGAGCTTCTTCACTCCCTCTACCATTACCAAATATCATTTTTACCAAAATTTCTGGTTTTGACATTGGGTCCTCAAGCCTAAATTCTAGTTTTCTTTCAAACTTCCGAGTCTGGAGCCTAACTTCCAGTTCTCTTCCTGAGGCTAGAGCCTAAATTCTAGTTCTCTTTCAAACTTTCAAGGTTGGAGCCTAACTTCTAGTTCTCTTCCTGAGGCTAGAGTCCAAATTCTAGTTCTCTTTCAAATTTCCGAGGCTGGAGCCTAACTTCCAGTTCTCTTCCTGAGACTAGAGCCTAAATTTTTTCTCTTTCAAACTTTTGAGGCTGGAGCCTAACTTCCAATTCTCTTCCTAAGACTAGAGCCTAAATTCTAGTTCTCTTTCAAACTTTCGAGGCTGGAGCCTAACTTCCAGTTCTCTTCCTGAGACTAGAGCCTAAATTCCAGTTCTCTTTCAAACTTTCGAGGTTGGAGCCAAACTTCCAGTTCTCTTCCTGAGGCTAGAGTCTAAATTCTAGTTCCCTTTCAAACTTTTGAGACTGGAGCCTAACTTCCAGCTCTCTTCCTGAGACTAGAGCTTAAATTCTAGTTCTCTTTCAAATCCTCGGGGCTGGAGCCTAAATTCCAGTTCCCTTTCAAATCTTTGAAGCTGGAACCTAAATTCCAGTCCTCTTTTCAATCTCGAGGTTGGAACCTAGGTTCCAATTCTCATTCTAAATCTACAATTTTAATGAAGTTAACCTTAAAATCGATCTTAAATTAAATCTTAATTTAAATCGAAACCCCAATTAAATCAAAATTCAAACTCAAAATTAAATCTTGAAATAAAAAATGAAATGAATCTAAAGACCGGTTCCTCCAGATCCTGTGATTTGGGATTCACCTCCTTTTTTCCCAGCGAGAGTTCTCGAATCTTCAGTCTTGGAGATTTACCCGATACTCCCTAGTGGAAATTTTTTACGTCTCGTTCTAAGTGTGACACTTGGACATCTGTGTTGGTTTTGTTGATTTGTTCAGTCAACGCCAATATGCGCGGTGTGTTTGGTTAGCACACCACACCTATTGGGATCCATTTGTTGACCTCATTTTTGGTGAGGTCTTTTCTTACTTCTTACTTCTTAGGATCTAGCCATAGGACTTCGCCTTGACTATCCTAGAAGACTAGAGATGGAACCCACCTTTTAGAAATTCAAACCAAATCTTGATTCTCTTTGCAATCCTACATGGATGGTCATCAACCTCCAAGTCACTTGGAAGGTTGGGACGAATGTGCAGGAAAACAAAGATGAATTCCTATAGGGTGTTCAAGCCTTAGGACTGCCTTGGGTGGCCTGGTCTTGGTGAGGTCTGGCTGGCACACACACTGCACTCTCACACCCATCCTAAACCTTAAACCATCCTTACCGAATCTTGACTTCTGGTTCATTAGAACACTCATGTGGTTAAGTCCAAACCCCTAGATCCTTGGCTAAGAGGGTTAGGAACAACATATGGGATGTTCAAAATGGATATTTCTTGGTCCATAGCTCACTCTAAGCTTCTTCACTCCCTCTACCATAACCAAATACCATTTTTGCCAAAATTTATGGTTTTGACATTGGGTCCTCAAGACTAAATTCTAGTTCTCTTTCAAACTTCCGAGGCTGGAGCCTAACTTCCAGTTCTCTTCCTGAGGCTAGAGCCTAAATTCTAGATCTCTTTCAAACTTTCAAGGCTGGAGCCTAACTTCTAGTTCTCTTCCTGAAGCTAGAGCCCAAATTCTAGTTCTCTTTCAAATTTCCGAGGCTGGAGCGTAACTTCCAGTTCTCTTCCTAAGACTAGAGCCTAAATTCTAGTTCTCTTTCAAACTTTCGAGGCTGGAGCCTAACATCTAGTTCTCTTCCTGAGACTAAAGCTTAAATTCTAGTTCTCTTTCAAACTTCCAAGGCTGGAGCCTAACTTCCTGTTCTCTTCCTGAGACTAGAGCCTAAATTCTAGTTCTCTTTCAAACTTCCGAGGCTGGAGCCTAACTTCCAGTTCTCTTCCTGAGACTAGAGCCTAAACTCTAGTTCTCTTTCAAACTTTCAAGGCTGGAGCCTAACTTCCAGTTCTCTTCCTGAGACTAGAGCCTAAATTCTAGTTCTCTTTCAAACTTTCGAGGCTGGAGCCTAACTTCCAGTTCTCTTCCTGAGACTAGAGCCTAAATTCTAGTTCTCTTTCAAACTTTCGAGGCTGGAGCCTAACTTCCAGTTCTCTTCCTGAGACTAGAGCCTAAATTCTAGTTATCTTTGAAACTTTCAAGGCTGGAGCCTAACTTTCAGTTCTCTTCCTGAGACTAGAGCCTAAATTCTAGTTCTCTTTCAAACTTTCGAGGTTGAAGCTTAACTTACAGTTCTCTTCCTGAGGCTAGAGCCTAAATTTTAGTTCTCTTTCAAACTTTCGAGGCTGGAACCTAACTTCCAGTTCTCTTCCTGAGACTAGAGCCTAAATTCTAGTTCTCTTTCAAATCCTCGAGGTTGGAGCCTAAATTCCAGTTCTCTTTCAAATCTTTGAGGCTGGAACCTAAATTCCAGTCCTCTTTTCAATCTCGAGGTTGGAACCTAGGTTCCAATTCTCATTCTAAATCCAGAATTTCAATGAAGTTAACCTTAAAATCGATCTTAAATTAAATCTTAATTTAAATCGAAACCCCAATTAAATCAAAATTCAAACTCAAAATTAAAACTTGAAATAAAAAATGAAATGAATCTAAAGTCCGGTTCCTCCAGATCTTGTGATTTGGGATTCACCTCCTTTTTCCCCTGCGAGAGTTCTGGAATCTTCAGTCTTGAAGATTTACCCGATACTCCCTAGTGAAAATTTTCTACGTCTCGTTCTAAGTGTGACACTTGGACGTCTGTGTTGGTTTTGTTGATTTCTTCAGTCAACGTTAATACGGGCGGTGTGCTTGGTTAGCACACCACACCTATTGGGGGTCCATTTGTTGACCTCATTTTTGGTAAGGTCTTTTCTTTCTTCTTAGTGCTTAGGATCTAGCCATAGAACTTATCCTTGACTATCCTAGAAGACTAGAGATGGAACCCACCTTTTAGAAATTTAAACTAAATCTTGATTCTCTTTGCAATCCTACATACATGGTCATCAACCTCCAAGTCACTTGGAAGGTTGGAACCAATGTGTAGGAAAATAAAGATGAATTCCTATAGGGCGTTCAAGCCTTAGGATTGCCCTGGGTAGCCTAGTCTTGGTGAGGTCTGGCTGGCACACACACTGCACTCTGAGTCCCATCCTAAACCTTAAACCATCCTTACCCAATCTTAACTCCTGGTTCATTAGAACACTCATGTGGTTAAGTCCAAACCCCTAGCTCCTTGGCTAAGAGGGTTAGGAACAACATATGAGATGTTCAAAATGGATATTTTTTGGTCCATGGCTCACTCTAAGCTTCTTCACTCCCTCTACCATAACCAAATACCATTTTTGCCAAAATTTCTGGTTTTGACATTGGGTCCTCAATCCTACTTAAAACTACCTAAAATACCCCTACAACCACAAAACTCTCCAAAACTCCCCAAAAATTACCCAAAATTCTCAAAAATCCTAAAAATCATTTTTAAACAATTCCCACCTCTTAAATCCACCAAAATACCCCAATGCCCTCCAAATAACCTCTTAATACCCTAAATACCCTTTTTGGCCCAAAATTCCAAAAATTTCAAAAATTCCCAGAAAATTCCAAAAAATCCCAAATATTCCCAATTTCATTTTGTTAAACTACATCATAAGCTAATTTTGCCAATTTGACCCAATTTTATCAAAATCCCCAATTTGACCCATTTTTAACCCAAATGGACCTAATGTCAAACCAAACCAACCCATTTGAACTCAATTTTGCCCAATTTCAATTCTAAACTTTAATTAAACATCCTCAATACCAATTTAAACCAAATACTAGTCCAAATTGATTCACATTTGAGTTCAATTGCATTTGAAATCCAAAATCCCCAAATTTCCCTAATTAATCCAAAATTTCCCAATTAGCCTAATGTCAACTTTTTTCTTCCAAATTTCAATCCTAAAACCTTCCATGACACTCCAATGAAACCCATGCAACCTTCAATTGTCCCAATTTGAGCCTAAGCTTAGCCTAAATCCATTTGAAAACCAAGGTTACCCCATTTTGACCCAAATTGAATTCATGCCCTAAATCTACCAAATTGATTGACCTAATCCTAAAATTTCTTCCCAATTAATGTTGGGAACTCTTCAATACATTCCCCTAGATCATTTGAAACTTTAAATTGGGTCTAAACCCCACCTTAACCCAACTTGGACCCAACTTGACCCAACCTTGCTCAAATTAACCAAAATCACAAAATCCACCTAATTGACCTATCAATTGAACTCAAAACCTTTTCATGTCTTGATGAAAGTTCTTCATGGAAATCATTTACACAATCTTGCTCAAGACATTTGGACCCAAATCAAATCTAGACCCAATTTAGTCCAACCTAAACCCAAATGGACCAAATCGAACCTATGACCTAACCTAACCAAATTGAACCAAATGTGGCTAAACCAACTCTTCCACAGCCACCATTTGAACCCTAGGAACCACCCTAGATCCACTGACCCACAATTTTATATTATGATATTTTTAATTTAATTGCAACGACGCCAAAAAACTTGACCCCGCTATATTATATGTATAGAATTGTAATTGTTTATGTTGTGGATGCTACGCGAGTATACGTATCGTATCAAGTAATACGGGGCTCTAGTGGAGTCTCGGTTATCGATCCCACGGGGAAATAGAAAATTAAATAACAACTAATTTTAAAATAATAATAATAATAATTTTAAAATAGTATACGAAAATTTGGAATTCTAAATTTAAGCGTAATAAAGTAAACTAAGTATTTTAATTAGGTAACTTAACTAAGTAGAAAATTAATACGTATTGAAAGTGCGGGAAATTAAACTAATTGCTAAATAAGTCTTAACTATTCGGAAAAAGTATCTTTCCCCTTGTTTAGAAATTTAAGTGATTGATGAATTTAAATAGATAATTTTAAGGTATTGTGACAAATAGGAGCATTCCTATTCTTTACCCTTTGAGTCAGAGTGTAAAGAATATTGACTAATCCTATGTTTGATTATCGAATCTGCGGCTAGAGTCAGGAGGATACTGATTGCCACTTCGAGCTCCCACGTTCCCCTCGCTCGAGGGCTAACATCTACACTTCGACTCTCAAACAATAGGACCGAATTGAATATTTTAGTACGTCACACTAAAATGCTCGATTCTACGCCCGATGATATTATTTCTCTATTTATTTGCACCTTCCTTCCAAGGCTTTTGAATTCCTCGAATATCAGATGTAATTTTTACTATAGTTGATATTCAACATATTTTAACAAATCAAATGACCAGTTTGATGATAAATTAAGTTTTAAGTAAAAATTATCACAATTTATTAATATATATATAAGTACTTCGTTTTAAGTTCATCAAGTCACTTAATTTCATAACGAGGAGAAAGACTAATAAACTACTCGAATGCATAGGAACTAAACTAAGCATGGATTTCATTTAAAGTTAAAAACAATAAATACAAATACTTATCTCGATTTATCCCAAGCAGACTCCTCGCAGTTCCTTTGACTCTTCCTTCCAGTACAGCAAGACTCACTAAAAACTCACTAACTCACTAAAGACTCACTAATTACACTAATTAAGACTCTAAAGACTACTCACACACATAAATAAAAGACTCTTAAGACACAAATTGACACACACTTATCTCGATCTCGCCGTCGGCGACTCAGCACAAATTGCATTATTTTCTTCCTTTTTGCTCCAAATCCGCTCATTTTTATGATTTTTGCTTTTATCACCTAAATTCTCCATTCCTGCAACAAAATAAAGAAAATATCTTTCTTTAAAGTTCAATTTCATCAAAAATAGGTATGAATTTCTTAATAAATTTTTCAGTGATCAAAATCCCCCAAACTTACTTATTACTTGTCCTCAAGTAATTTTTGTACTACATAAAAATAATGAGTTCTATAATAAGATTTTTCAATTTAAATAAACTATGAATTAGATTAATTAATATCATAATAAAGTTAAATAAAAATAATTCATGTAATTGAATTAATCTTATAGAAATAAATTATTTAGTTATCGAGTCTAAGATTTCTAGCTTACTATTCATTTCGGGAATGACTATATTTAAAAGAATAACTACTTAAGATATTCATATGATAAGAAATTCAAGAAAACACTATTAGGTAAAATTCTAATCCATAAACATAAGTTTGGAAATATCTAAGTTTTTCCCTTTAGGTTAATTCAAATGAAGCCAATTTTTGATAAGGCATCTCCTCAAGCTTCTCCTCATTTTTCTTTTTCTTTTTCTTTTTCTTTTTCTTTTTCTTTTTTCTAAGGAGGATTACTTGTATCCGGAGAGCACTGTTAATAATTTTGAACTTCATTTTCATCTTCCTAAATTTGAAACTTAGAAATATTTCTTAGCTTATATATACTTCATAGTTTTTACTTCATTGATTTTCAATCTTTTCTTTTTCACTTGAATACTTAAGAATTTTAATTTTAGAATATAGTTTTCCTTACTAAAAATAGTTTACTATATTCTTATTCCCTTTAACCAAATATTTTATCTATTTAATTAATTAAAGCACTAGAAATATTTCATTTAACCTTTTATAATAATTAAATAAAATAATTCATATTAATTAAATTGAAAAATTTGCTATAAAAATCAATTTATAATAATTTGAAAATAGAAATTGAGAACAAGTTAATAACTAAATTTGTATTTTACTCCCCCCAAACTTAAATTTTTATATCTACTCTAAATAATGAAAAAGGGAAAGTAAATAAATCATACCTTTGAAGTTTAGGTATTTCTTTTTCTTTGAAATTTTTGCGAGCTTTTTCATTTTTCATTGAACACTGTACTTGTTAGTATTCTCCATATATATATAACAATTTAAAGAAAATGCGAGGATAAAATCCGAGATAAGTATTAAATACAACAATTAAAATTAACTCTACACTACACATATGAATTACTAACATATTAAAAATATTGAACTAACAGATTAACAATTTTAAAAACTTAAAACAATACAAAATAAAATAAAAACATACTAAAGAAAACTACATCCTATTTAACATAAAAACAAATGCAATTAACTAACACAAAAAAAATAACTAAACTATTATCACAATTCAAGCAAATTAATCTAACTAACATCCAATATCTCACAACATAAAGTACTAAATATTACAAACATATAAAAGTTTCCAAAATAACTTAACATCAAACAAACAAAACAAATAAAGTCCTAATTTTCAGCATCAAAGTCCCAAACTATATTATCATCCCCTCCTTGATACGTAGGCTGAGAAGGCGAGCGGGATGATGCGAGTATACCTCGGGCACTCTGGAAAGATGACATCTAAATCTCCAGCTCTGTAGCGACGTTCGGCTTCATGATATGCTTATCTCGTACTACGAATGTCTCTGCGGTACTCACTATCATAATCATGTCTCCTCTCCAGGATTATCGATCCTTTGATCGAAAATGATCAAATCTTCTCCCCATTGTCTCTCCAAGCTGCTCAAAACTCCTCCATGCGGGGTCGGCTCATTCATCGGATCTTGTAGGGTAGGGATGGTAGGCTCGGGAGGTTCATGGCTAGTAGAGGGTATATCTGCTACTGGCGAGTGAAATAACTTCTCACTCCCGATCTCCACCCTTCATGAGACTCATATTTCTTAATATTGGCCGGCTGTGAGTGGGTTCATGGGTTCATCCACTCCTCGTCATCTAGCTGCCTCGACTCAGGAGAGTTGGCGGTTGCATAAATCAACCCGGGATGTCCCGATCCCCCTCCGCTTTCATTTCCGATAGTGGCTAAGATATTTCTATAGATGACACTTCCAATGTTAATACTTCATTGTTACGAATACGAAATTTAGAACGCTTTCTATCCCTTGTTACCTCAGTTGTGGTGATATGTAGGTAACAAAGTAGAACAAATAAAATAGTGCCATGCTTTAGAATTTGTATTTAACTTAGAAAGAGGAAAATTCACTCTTTCCAGTTGCTTTATCTTCCAAACTCCGGTCCGTCGGTAAGAAAATTTATCACCTCTTCTAGAGGTTCCGGCATAGTTCCAAATGTTTCGTACTCATTTGGACCGTCCCGAACTTCATAGAAGGCGTTAATTCTAGCAACGGCGAAGTCGACCATAAATCCACGTACCTTTGCGGGTGCGTCCTCTACGACGATCGAGTTAGAATAAAATTCCTTTACTACTTCCACAGCGGCTCATTGGTGATGTAGCGAGAGATTCTCCCAACCTCGTTCTTTAATGATCCGCTCAACTTCACCTCCCAGATTCTTAAAAACTCGAATCGCAATGCACTTTCTTGCTTGAATGTTTTGAAAATATCGATTTTGTGCTCGTGCATTGACAAATCGGTCAGTATCGTAATCTACTCGTCTTTTACGTCGCGGAGCCATTTTTCGATCGATCTATGAAATTCACGAAAATCGTCGCTAAACTTCCTAATATTACTAAGGAGGCTTCCTACAACATCTAAGATCAAATTAAAACAAATTTTATGGATTTCTACCAAGTAATTCTTCCACATTTAGGATTTTTCAAAATTTTTCAATGTGGAGAAAATACATGGTGAAAATAAAAAAATTTTGCATAGGAGTGAAGCACTTACCAAGAGAAGATGAAATCTGGTGTTTTTGAGTGATGAAATTGCCTCTAAATCCAAAATTTCGTGAGCCCTAGGGTAGTTTTTGCGAAAATGAGAGGTTGGGGATGATGAATAGTGTTTTTGACCGGTCAATTAAAGTATTTTTCGCGACCTCGCTGTCAACGAGATTTTTCTCGCCGTCGGCGAGCTAATATTTTCGGAACCAAAAACTCTCGGGAAAAATCCAGTTGTCGGCGAGAAATTTTGCTCTAACCTTCGGCATCGGCGAGATCGATCTCGGCTTGTCGGCGGGATTTTTCTCGCCGTCGGCGATATTCCAAAAATTTAATTTCCGAAATTCGTCACTCATTTTCGTCCTTGATTTGCCTTATATTATATTTCCGATCACATCATTTATTAATTTAATATGAAGATTAGCTACTTATACACAAACAAATTCACACAACACAACAAATTAACTTTAATATTGAAATCCATGAGATGTACAAACTAACATAATTTTAAACTCTATAATCAAATTTGAATTCTCAATCCTTACTACTAATCGACATCGCAAACCAATCCACGACACACTAAATGCTGATACAAAACTATGACGCATATCTTAATTAAGTTTGAGATATTCGAATCATCACTCCACACATAATAAAATCTAAATCGAAATCGAATAACATAAATACAAACATACTTATGGAAATCTTTACTACTACTCTTCGATGTCGAATCTTCATCTTCTCTGATATTTCCGATATGACGATGATGCACAAATAAGTTATAGAAAGGCCTGAAGGGAAACTCCGAAGCAGATTCTTCAGTGATCTCTAAAATAATGTCCAATTTCGCTCTAAATCGAATAATTTCTTTTCTCATCATAATGGTTCGAATATGTGATGATTCTTAATAATAATTGAGTAGTAAAGTTTCAATAATATAGACTAACTATTAAGATACAATAAAAATAGATAACTAATATGGGTTGCCTCCATAAAGCGCTTGGTTTAACGTCGTCGGCCGACCTAATTTCGATTATTAATCGGATCGACTAAGCATTAAAACCTCTTTATAGTTAGGTCTTATACCTTCGAAATATGGTTTTAATCTATGTCCATTAACTTTAAATTTATGTCCGAGTTTTTGGATCTTCGATTTCTATAGTTCCGTATGAAAATATTTGAGTTATGGTGAAAGGTCCTAACCATCGAGACTTCGATTTTCCGGAAATAATTTCAATCTAGTATTATATAGTAAAACTTCACTGTCACGGTTCAAAATTTCTACGATTAATCTTACGATCATGCCATAATTTCATCTTTTCTTTATAAATCCGATCATTATCATATGATTCATTTCTTAATTCTTCCAATTCATTTAATTGCGGCAATCTTTTCTCATCAGACTTCCTTCATATTATAATTAAATTCTTTAATCGCTCAATATGCTTTATGTTCTAATTCAACTGGTAAGTGGCATGTTTTTCCATATATAAGCACTGTAGGAGTCATTCCAATCGGAGTTTTATAAGCGATCCTATAAGCTCATAATGCGATTAGTCAATCTAATAGACCACTCTAACCTATTTGGGTTTACAGATTTTTCTAAAATACGTTTAATCTCACGATTAGATACTTCAGCTAATCCGCTAGTCTGTGGATAATAAGTAGTGGATATCTTATGAGTAATATTGTATTTTTCTACTAGTTTGTGAATGTATTTATTTCTAAAATGAGTTCCTCCGTCAGTGATAATCACTCTCGGCATTCCAAATCTAGTAAAAATATTTTTCATCGAAATTTTGAAACACTCTTAGCATCACACCTAGGTAAAGCTTGTGCCTCAATCCATTTGGAAACATAATCGACAACTACTTAATATATATGAGTTTCCAAATGAAGGAATAAAAGGTCCCATAAAATCTAATCCCCAAACATCAAAAATTTCGACTTCTAATATAAAATTCGGAGACATTTCGTTTCTTCTAGATATATTTCCTACTCTTTGACATTTATCGCAAGTTTTAATATATCTGTATACATCTCTAAATAGAGTAGGCCGATAAAATCCATATTGTAGAATCTTATAAGCGGTTTTATCGGTCCCAAAATGTCCTCCAAAATCAGAATCATGACATTTTTGAATAATTGGTTCAGTTTCTTCATAAGGTACACATCTTCTAATAATTAAATCCTTACATTGCTTATATAAATATGGTTCATCCCAAAAATAGGTTTTCGTATCATGAATGAATTTTTTCTATTTTTGCAAAGTTAGCATAGGTGGTAAAATATTACTAACTATATAGTTTACTATATTAGCATACCATGGTATTTTCCACTCATTGATATTATATAGTTGTTCATCGGAAAAGCATACATAATTTCATTTTCAATATCGGATAATTCATGATTTTCTAATCTTGATAAATGATCCGCGATTTGATTATCGGTTCCTTTCTTATTAACGATCTCGAAATCGAATTCTTGCATTAATAGCATCCATCTAATTAATCTTCGTTTGGAATCTTTCTTTTGCATTAAATATTTGATAGCGAGAATGATCGGTATGCACGATACATTTTGTTCCAATCAAATAAGGTCTAAATTTATTAAAACCATATACTACCGCTAATAATTCTCTTTACGTAGCTGTATAATTTATTTCGGCATCATTTAGAGTTTTACTTAGCATAGTATATAACTTTAAAAATCTTTTCATATCTTTGCCCGAAGCTGCTCCTACGGCATAATCACTAGCATCACACATAAGCTCGAATGGTTTCTCCCAGGTTAGGTGAAACTATTATAAGTGTCGTAATTAATTTTTCTTTTAAGAGTTCAAAAGCATTCGGGCATTCGATTGTAAATTCAAATTTCTTGTCCTTTTCGAGAAGTTGGCATAGAGGTTTAGTAATTTTTGAAAAATCTTTTATATAGCGTACGTAGAATCCGAGCATGTCCAAGAAAACTTCTTACCCCTTTTACGTAGTTGGAGGTGGTAATTTAGCTATAACTTGAATTTTTGCGAGGTCTACTTCCATGCTTTTTCAGAAATTTTATGCCCTAATACAATGCGCCCGCAACCATAAATTGACATTTCTCCCGATTTAGAACTAAATTTGTTTTCTCACATATTTCTAATACTTTTTCAAGATGAGTTAAGCATGTGTCGAATGATGTTCCAAATACGGAGAAATCATCCATAAATACTTCTATTCCATTGTCGATTAACTTACTTAAATATAGACATCATACATCTACGGAATGTTGCTTGGTGCATTACATAATCCAAAAGGCATTCTTCGAAAAGTGAAAGTTCCATAAGGACTAGTAAATGTAGTTTTCTCTTGATCCTCGGGAGCGATTTGTATTTGATGATAACCGGTGTATCCATCCAGAAAACAAAAATACTTATGTCCAGTTGATCTATCTAACATCTAGTCTAGAAATGGTAAAGGGAAGTGATCTTTCCTGGTGGCGGCATTTAATTTCCTATAATCGATACATATACGCCAACCAGGTAACTTGTCTTATAGGAATAAGATCGTTATTTTCATTGGTAGTGACGGTCGCTCCTCCCTTCTTAGGAAGACGGTGAATTGGGCTTACCCGAGCATTCGTCGAAATAGGATATATAATACCATTATCTAACCATTTTAAAATTTCTTTCTTAACTACTTCTTTCATTATCGGGTTTAATCTCCTTTGGGGATCTGCTTTAGGTTTATGTTCATCATCTAAAATAATTACATGCATACGGATTGAAGGACTAATTCCTTTAATATCTGCTAAAGTCCGACAAAAGTTTTCTTATATTTTTTTAAAGTTTCTAAAAGTTTTTGTTCTTGAGATTCGTTTAATGCGAGATGAAATAATAGCTGGTAAAGTTGAAGAATTACCTAAATAAGCATATTTCGAATGATCGGGTAATATTTTTAGCTCGAAGTTCGGGAGGTTTAATAATTGATGGAACTATATTCTTGTCGGTGTTTTCGGTATTATCCAAAAATTCAAATATTTCACGAATATAATCTAGTTCTTCATTATTATCTTCAATTAATTCGAGTGTTTTCTTTTTCTAATTTATCTTCGTAATATTCCTTAAAATGTTCTTGTTGTAAATGTTCAAGTATTTCCATCCGAAAACATTCATCATCTTTTTCTAGCGCAGGATATTTCATTGATTTTGCAATATTAAATGTAAATTTTTGGTCATTTACTCTCATAGTTAATTCTCCTTTACGAACATCGATCATAGCTTTTCCGGTAGCTAAAAATGGTCTTCCTAAAATGATAGGAATTTCTTTATCTTCCTCAATATCTAAAACGATAAAATCTGCTTGGGAAGATAAATTTATCCACTTTTACTTACACATCTTCAATAACTCCCTTAGGATAGGTAACAGAACGATCAACTAATTGAAGGGTTACTGAAGTAGGTGTAATTTTTCCTAATCCTAATCTCTTAAAAATCGATAGAGGCATTAGATTGATGCTTGCTCCTAAGTCACACAAAGCTTTTCCATAAAATTTTTCTCCTATAGCGCGGGGTATAGTGAAACTACCGGGATCTTTCAATTTTTCGGGAAGCTTCTTCGAATAATAGCACTACACTCTTCACTAAGTGCGACTTGTTTCATTATCGGTGAATTTTCTTTTCTTATTTAGAATATCTTTCATAAATTTTACATAATTTGGCATACGATCTAAAGCTTCGACAAAAGGTATATTGATTGTTAATTTCTTTAATATTTCAAGGAATTTAGCAAATTGTTTATCTTTTTTATGTTGAGCTAGTCGTTGAGGAAATGGTGGTGGAAGTTTTTCAACGAAATTTTCATAGGTATTAAAGGATGTTCTAAGTTTGAATCTTGTTGAAGCGTTTCCTTTTCAATTTCCACTTCCTCTTTTTGGCTTTCAAGTTCTTTTTGAATTTGAGGTTCTAATTCTTTTCCACTCCTTAGTTGTATTGCTTTAATTTGCTCTTTTCCTTGATCTTTAGGATTTATTTCCACATTACTAGGAAAAGTTCCAGGTATTCTATTATTTAGCGCTGATAGCAATATGTCCAAGTTGAGTTTCGATATTTTTAATAGATGTTCCTTGAATTTGTAATTGATTTTCTTGAATTTGTAGTTGATTTCCTTGATTTTGTAGTTGATGACCCATATTCAATATTAATTCATCCATAGATAATTTCTCATCTTTGAATTGAGGGTTATTGTTATTAAATCCAGGTGGGTAATTAGGTTTATGGTTTAGATTTGCTTGATTAGGTTGATTCATCCATTGTTGATTAGATGTGTTATTCCAATTAAAATTTGGATGAGTTTTCCAACCAGGATTATAATAGTTTGAATAAGGGTTATTAGTTCTATTATTAATAGCATTTAAAGTTTCATAATTAGATTGAGATTCTATGATTTGTCCGAGATGAGTTTTCTTAAAGTAGGAGAGTAGTTCATTCCAAAATGATCTAATTTCTTAGATATAGCGACAATTTGAGAAGCTAACATAGATATTGCATCGTTTTCATGAATGCTTGGCTATCTTTTTCGGATTTATTCTATCAGCGAGCCATTGAAAATTATTTGTTGTCATTTCTTCGATTAGTGCATAAGCTTCATCGAATGGTTTAGACATTAATGAACCTCAACGGCGACATCGATGATTGATCTTAAAGATCCTACTAATCCATTATAAAAGGTTTGAATAATCGGCCAATCTGGTAGCGCATGATGTGGGCATTTCCTAAGAAGTTCCTTAAATCTCTCCCAAGCTTCATATATTGATTCTCCATCTAATCGACAAAAAGAAGTTATATCATTTCTAAACTTAGCGAGTTTTAGATGGTGGAAAATATTTGGATAGAAATTTTTGTGATAATTCTCCCCGAGTTTTAATAGATCCAGGATGCTTAACGAATTCGACCACATTTTAGCCTTATCCCTTAATGAAAAAGGAAAAAGTCTAAGTCTTATAGCATCGTCGGATACTCCTTGATATTTAAAAGTAGCACTGAAAGTTCAGAAAACTAGCGAAGATGTAAGTTAGGATCTTCGGTAGGTGAACCACTAAATTGATTGTTTTGTACCATTTGGATAATTGCGGGTTTAAGTTCGAATGAATTAGCGGCTACATCGGGGTTTTGAATAGTTAAATGAATTTCATCGATGTAGGGTTGGCATAATCTCTTAATGGTCTTTGTTGGTTGATATTTTGAATTTCAGGAATATTCGCCATTTGTGTTAAATTTATAATTTGTTTGTTTTGTTTTCTAATTCTTTTAATTGTACGCTCTAATTCAGAATTATAAGGTATTAAATTTTCATTTCAAATTTGCGCATACAATTTTAGAATAGATATTAATTTATTTATTATGATTATTTTAAAATAGTCCTTTACTCTAGTAAATTTTTCTTACTTTCCCCGGCAACGGCACCAAAAACTTGACCCACAATTTTATATTATGATATTTTTAATTTAATTGCAACGACTGACCCCACTATATTATATGTATAGAATTGTAATTGTTTATGTTGTGGATGCTACGCAAGTATACGTATCGTATCGAAGTAATACGAGGCTCTAGTGGAGTCTCGGTTATCGATCCCGCGGGGAAATAGAAAATTAAATAACAACTAATTTTAAAATAATAATAATAATAATTTTAAAATAGTATACGAAAATTTGGAATTCTAAATTTAAGCGTAATAAAGTAAACTAAGTATTTTAATTAGGTAACTTAACTAAGTAGAAAATTAATACGTATTGAAAGTGCGGGAAATTAAACTAATTGCTAAATAAGTCTTAACTATTCGGAAAAAGTATCTTTCCCTTGTTTAGAAATTTAAGTGATTGATGAATTTAAATAGATAATTTTAAGGTATTGTGACAAATAGGAGCATTCCTATTCTTTACCCTTTGGTCAGAGTGTAAAGAATATTGACTAATCCTATGTTTGATTGCGAATCGCAGTGCTAAGTTCGGGAGGATACTGATCGCCACTCGAAGCTCCACGTTCCCCTCGCACGAGGGCTAACATCTACACTTCGACTCTTAAACAATAGGACTGAATTGAATATTTTAGTACGTCACACTAAAATGCTCGATTCTACGCCCGGTGATATTATTTCCTTATTTATTTGCACCCTCCTTCCAAGGCTTTTGAATTCCCCGAATATCGGATGTAATTTTTACTATAGTTGATAATCAACACATTTTAACAAATCGAATGGCCGGTTTGAAAGTAAATTAAGTTTTAAGTAAAAATTATCACAATTTATTAATATTTAAAAGTACTTCTATTTTTAGTTCATCTAGTCGCTTAATTTCATAAACGGGGAGAAAGACTAAATTAACTACTCGAATGCATGGGAACTAAACTAAGCATGGATTTCATTTAAAGTTAAAAACAATAAATATAAATACTTATCTCGATTTATCCCCAAGCAGACTCCTCGCAGTTCCTTTGACTCTTCCTTCCAGTACAGCAAGACTCACTAAAAACTCACTAACTCACTAAAGACTCACTAATTACACTAATTAAGACTCTAAAGACTACTCACACATAAATAAAAGACTCTTAAGACACAAATTGACACACACCGAGGCTGAATTTCGGCCTCTATATATAGAGGTGAGCAAAGGACCAAGAGGTGTGTAAGCATCCCTTCAAAAGTGTCCGGGTTCGATGTATCTGCGCCATTTGAACTAGCTCGCCGTCGGCGACGAACTACCTCGGCTGTCGGCGAGGCTTCTAGAAGGTCTTCGAACCGCGCTATCTCGGCGTCGGCGGGCTCGGGCTCGGCTGTCGGCGAGACAGGTTATAAATCCTTCGAATTTTCTTCCTCGTACCCTCGCCGTCGGCGAGCTCGATCTCGCCGTCGGCGACTCAGCTCAAATTGCATTATTTTCTTCCTTTTTGCTCCAAATCCGCTCCTTTTTATGATTTTTGCTTTTATCACCTAAATTCTCCATTCCTGCAACAAAATAAAGAAAATACCTTTCTTTAAAGTGCAATTTCATCAAAAATAGGTATGAATTTCTTAATAAATTTTTCAGTGATCATCCACCTAGCCTAAGCTAAGTCAAAACCGAGAGCCACCACCCACCTAAGCTGACCCAAAATTCCCCAACTGGACACCTCAACCAAATTTAACCTTGGAGCCTCTCTGCCCTCCACCTAAGCAACTGAATGCACCCCTCAATTGAACCCAAGATCAGCCATATGGCCCTGACCATATAAACACCATTTCTCGGCCGTGAGAAGGTTGTTGAAGGCTGTTGAAATTTTCTCACAGAAATCCTTCCAATTTGCTCCCAGAGCTCCTCCCAGCTAAGAGAAGCTCAGCCCCACTGTCCTCCTGCCCTAATTCCCACTGGTTGAGCTCATATTTTGAGCTCAATCTCAGGCCAGAAAACAGGACATCCCTAAAACCTCCATAGAAACCAAATTAAACTCACCCACACCATCACCAGAGGTAGAGAGGAAGTTCCCAAGTGAAAGCCCCCTCACCAGGCCACCCATTTCTTCTATCGGCCAGAGCTCCAAATCGGGCTTGGACGAAGCCATACCTAGGCGATTCACCAGTGCTCGAGGCTTCATCCGTAGGCTTCTCCAGCTCCAATGAACGTGTCGAGCTTATCCAATCGAGGCTTCACATCTTGGACCAAGGTATGGAAACTCCTCTTGCTCCCGAGCTTTCAGCGATTCCTCATTTAATTTGATTCAATTACGCATTAGCCATATATATGTGTAGCTCTAGCCTAGACGAGCACATAGGACCAAACCCCATGTGATTTGGTTGAGAAATGAGCGAGATATTAGGTCTGGAAGGTGGACGGCTCTCGGGTTGAACCAGACAGAGACGATGACCAGCAGCCATTGGATCGTGCGTGTAACGGATGGACAGCCAGAAACAAGTCGGATGGAACCAGGGAGCCTAAAGCGTGGGCCACGTAGCGTTGACTCAGATGGCGGCGCCGAATGGAGAAACACCGTGTGGAGCTTCGATTCTTCCCAAGATGACACGGCACTGCGTCGGATAAGTAGAAAAATAGGGTTATTTTGATTTATTTAAATACCCTGAACTTTAAAAATGCATAACTTTGTCCAGAAAAATCATAAAAATAAACTAAAAATACCATCTTGCTCAGTGAACAGAGAAGAATAATGTGGAAAATAAATGAAGCTATTTGGTTGAGTATTTAATTTTTAATGATTTTTATACTGATTTGAGTATTTTAATTCTCCACTCACATACACAATTCACCATGGCATGAGACAATAAGGTTTTTGTAGCCTCTGATCTTGGGACATTTACTGAATTTTCCAAGGCCAGAGGCTATGTCCATGGTAAGTTATCTATTTTCCAAGTTTTTATGCTTGTTTTGGTATTTTAGTTCCAATAATTAGCATAATTTTTGGAAACTTCCAGAAAAATTAGGATAGGTTCCCTATGACCAGAGGAACTTGGGATAATTATGGCAAGAACCAAAACATTATGAATAATCCTAATGGCTCACTTAACCTAAAACTAACTTTGAATTAATTAGAGCAAAATAAAAATCAAAATACCTTGAAATCAATTCTCCACTGATCTTTAGGATCAGAGGAACCCCCATAAAAGTTTGAAATTAATTAAAAATGGTTTAACCCTTTAAATGAATTTTCTAAGTAACATAGCCAAACTTAAAATTAACAAATTCATAAAACTCAAAATACATTTCAAAAATTCACCAAATTGATTTTGAGGCTTCTTTGATGTCAGAGAAGTCTAAGAAAATTAAAATTGGATTTTTTTCTAAAAACTTTATTTTTAACCCCACTTTTAATATTTTTATAATTAAAAAATCATAAAAATCATAAAAATATTAAAATTCATAAAAATAACATATTTGGTCCCCTAATCACTTGGAAACCAACCAAAATTTTTTCCCAAGTCTCTAAGTAAAAATATTGAATTTTAAAGGCTTAAGACAATTTTTAATATTAAAATTAGATTTTTCAACCTTTTCACTAAAAATAATTCTAAAAATTTAAAGAAAAATGAGAAAAATATAAAATTTATTTCTTTGAGCTTCTTGGGATCAGAGAGATTTAAGAAAAATATAAAACTCATTTTTCCACTCTAATTTTATTTTATAATTAATTAATACTCTAAAATTTTAAATAAATATAATAAAAAAAATATAATTCAAAAAATCACCAAAATTGGTCCAAGTGATCCTCTGGTCAGTAGAAACCTCCTATAATTTTCCTAAGGACAGAAACTTCCTCTTGGTCATTTCATGAAATTTTCATTAAAAATCCTTATTTTCCTTTAAAATTATTATATAAATTAAATTAAAATCGAAAAATTCACATTTTATCCTCTAATGTCTTAATTGACATGTGAGTGAGGTGACATAAAAAGTTTAAGTTCATTTGAGCTTAATTTGATGAATTATGAGATGAATAAGCTCAAGAGGGCATTACGGTAATTAACAGGTTTTAACCATTAATTAATCTTTAGGCTTAACCAAAGAGGAGGGTAAATCTTTGATCCTAAATTTATTTTGGATGATTGAAACATAGGGAATTTAAGTGGTAGGAACTCATTAAACCACCTTAAACATTAAAGAAGAAACATTAATTAAATCACATGAAATTTGGAAGATTAATTAAAGCTTGAATGATTGAGATTAAGGGATTGTAACGCAAGAGAATTCTAATTCTTTAAATTAAACCCTTAATCAATAATTTGATCACACATTATTTGAATATAAATTAATGGAACTTTAAAATGATAATTGGAATTAATATTTTAAGAATGGAATAATTTTGAACATCTTATGATTAAACTAAAGACATTAAAAGAAATTGATTTGAAATTGTCTAAAACTTAAATTAAAATAAGTCCAAAATGTTAAAGCTAAATTTTAAATACCCTAAAACATTAAGATTAATCTGAAATTGTTTAAAACTTAAATTAAAAATAAATTTAAAACATTAAAGTTGATTTGGCATAATTTATAAATCACAAGGTTATAATTAAAGGAAACTAAAACAGTTTAAAATATTCAAAATGAGCTTAAAAAGTTGAGACTTTCCAAAATACTAAAGCTTAATTGAATTAAAAAAAAACTTGAACACTATTCCAAACTTAAAATAATTGATCAAAATATTATAACTAAACTAAATCACCTTGAAATCACCAATTCAATTCAAACTTAAACTAAGAATGGTTAGAATCTTTAATGAACTAACTTGCCCCTAAGGGCTTTCATTATCATAATTTTTAAATGAAGCATTAAATCAAAATGTCACCTTACTAACAAGGATAATCAAACATCCTAATTCACTTAGCAAGAGTAGTCTGGGTGATTGATCCATCACCACAATGAAACTAACTAAACTTAAAATAATCCCTAAAATGTTTAGGAAGATGTTCAGAATCCAATTCCGAGCAGTTCCCTAACTTGATGGGACGTTTTAAAAGAACGGTGAGATTTTATTGTTCTTTGGTGAAGAAAATCGTCCTTAATAAAACACAAGGACCTAGACGTCATAGGAATTGACTAGCAATAGGACTAGAATTTTGATAGACAACCACAACCTTCCCTTAGCTTTACCTAGGTGCTTGTTGCAAATATATAAATGCCTTAATATGTGTTTTAACTGCAGGTGAAAATGACGGGAGTGCCCACCAGGTACGCATTTAAGTTTTTTGCAATTTACATTTAGCAATTTATTAAATGTCTTACTTTTTCGTACTTATAAATGCATGAAAATGATCGAACCCAGCATGTTTAAATAACTCAAAATTTAATCACCAACAAAAATGAAACTACAATTACAACTAAAATTAAAACGTCTCGTTGGATGATCGAGAATCCCTCGGATGATGTAACCCACGTGTTGCTAACGAGATTTCTCACGATCTAAATGAAAGTGTGGAACTCATTCAGTTGGGTTTAGCAAATTCATTTGGACTAAGTGAATCCGATGAAAATAGCGGTGTCGGGATGACGGAACCGTGAGATCTTAATCGGTTCTGCTTAATCAACTTTAAGATTTGTTTTAATTAAAATACTAAGCCATCTCAATTTTGAACCTTTCTAAACCAAAACACTTCTCTCATCTCTCTATTTCCACTTTCTAAAACCAAACCTCTGCAACGACAAGGAGCTTGGAGCACAGTGGGCAACACAACCATCTTCGTCAGCAAAACTTGTGTCTACTTCAGCAAAACCTTTCTTATAATTAAATAACCAAGCCATAGGATTTCGAGGTAGTTTGCCTAGTGCAACATAAATCATCAGCTTTTCGTTAGGTATTTGCAAAATCATGTTATGCAAATTAAGCCCTAACCGGTCTTAGGACTCCGAGGTAGTCTTTTGGTACGACATAAACCCTCACTTCTTCGAGGCTTTTTGTGTGATTATGCCATACAAATATAAGTCCTAAGTAATTAAAATTGGCAGGATTGAAACATTAAATAAAACTCTTAATTGAAGCCAAACAATAGGATAGCTGGGAAGTCACCGAAGTTCACTTCAGGTCTGTGACATCCCCTACTTCTCTTCCTTTAGACTCTTAAAAATAAACTATTCCAAATTTGAGCTATTCCCTATTGAAAATTTCAAAATTCAATTCTTTGAGACCTTAAACTTTGAAACTCTTGAGAGCAAAACCACTGATCATTATCGAGATTTTTCTTAATTGTCTTCGGACATTTAGGATGTAATTAACTATAAGGGCTTTGACCGCGACTTTATATATTCAGCAAGAATTTATGAAGTCGAATTTATATATTTAGAATGATTTAGTAAAGTCACAAATTCAACGCAAGTATATGTATCGTATCAAGTAATATAGGGCTCTAATGGAGTCCTGGTTATCGATCCCACAGGGAGGTGAACGTTCTTTAAATCAGATAATATAGTACTAAAATCTAATAACCAATGTAACAATTACTTAAGTGTACTACCACTAGTTAATGCAAAGCATAATAAAGCTACTACAATTACTTCTAATTACTGAACTATATTAACTAACAAACACACTAACTTATGTGATTTATAAGATACTTCTATATGAAAAGTGTCTTTCTTACTGCATAAAGATTATTATGTGTGGATGATGAAGAATGGTAATTATTTGTGTTGTGCCAAATAGGAGCTATTTGCTTCTTTACCTTTAAAAGAGTACCCCCTCTTCCAAGCAGGTAAAGAACATTGCCATATCTTAAGTTTAGTTACTAAATCTAAGGCTAGGCTGGGAGGATACCGGCTCTCACTTCGGAGCTCCCACTCACCCTTCACCCGAAGGCTAACCATAGGCTTTAGTTACCAATCTTAAGACCAATATGGGGATCCCATTCTATCACCATGAAACCTCCAGTTTGAAGTCCATCAAAACTCATTTCCCTATTTATTTGCACTTAATCCCAATGAACTACGCAATTCATTCACGGACATTAAATGGTTTCTTCATTCTTGTTGTAGAACATTCAATTCTTTTGGAATTAATGTTCCTCAACATGTTTTAAAAATTCAATTAGCTGGATTGAAAAGTAAATTAAGTTCCAAATTAAAGAAACATCACAACTTTTATAACACTTAAAGGGCACATCATTTCCACATCACCACATCATAATCACTTTATGCAAGAAGAAAGGCAAGGGTGACTACTCACTAACCATGGAGAAGATATAAAAACACATGGATTTTATATATAAAAGAAGAGTCATAGAAACTACAATAGTAAATATAACTTATCTCTTTCTCTTCCCTAAACACCCTTCAAAGTCCCCTTGATTCCTTTTCTCTTCCTTGCAACACTTGATTCTCTCCTTGGAACAAAGATGAAGAAGCAATCTCACACTTTATTCCCTCTTCTCCCCTCCTTAGAAAAGAATCTCTCTTAAAATCACAAACCCTAACTCTCTCTCACACTTTCCTCACACTCTCTACAGCAATTCTCTTCTCTTCCTCCCCTCTATTTTCGTCTTGGACACTTAATTTAATGTTAGGAATGAATTCCCCAAGAGTTTCTTCAAGCACCTCTTCAAAAATCCACCAAAACTTTTGAATTCGAAGTGAACCGACATAGGGCGCCCGCGGCGCCCTATCGTGTCAATTAATTCTGGAGTCTCTAGAATAGGGCGCTGGCGGCGCCCATTGTGGCGCCGGCGGCGTCAGGGCTGTTTTCCTCCAAATTGCTCCATTTTGCTCCAAATTCGTTCCTTTTTGCATCTTTTCGCTCCAATCACTTATAATTATCATACCTGCAACAAATCATGAAAAATACCTTCCTTTAAAGTGCAATATCACCAAAAATAGGTAAAAACATATAGCTAAAAGAGTATATATTTTTGGTGCATCAGGATTGCCCTTATAGGGAACTTTAAGAACCCAGGTAATATATACCCTGCTTAATTCATTTATATTATACAGGGGAACTTGTCGATTTATAAAGTTGGTTCGCAGACCAAACGAATGTCACAAATCTTTTAGTTTATTTAATTGAGCCTCATCATCAAGCAGTGTGTCTATTCCTCGGGATAGATACACGGTTTGTGATGTGGTGCTCGTTTATATAAACTATTTAGGATGTGAGATCGGTTTGATTTCATATCTTAAAATTTTTTAAACTTAAAATTATTTTCAAAATCAAATGCTACTTTCTAAAATATATATATATATTTAAATTAAATCTAAAATCTAAAATTCACCGACAACTTCTGTAGGTGACCCCCTTTTTTTCAAAACACACAACCTAAAAATAAGTCGTAGAGTAGGGATTCTATTCATGGATGTTTTGTTTTGAGGTACTTCAGTCTGACCTTGTTTGGACGTATACTCTCGAACCATCACATGAGGATTACCATATATAAGCCTTATGCTTTTTCTTTTTATTTGTATGCTTATTTGTTGTCTTATATTATTCTTTTTTTATTCCTTTCCTCTTCAAATCCTTGATATGCTTCAGGTGAGATTTATTCAATTAAAGAAACTATAGGACAACATATAAATAGACCAGTTGTTGAATCTGTATCCTTAAAAAGAACAGAGAAAACATGTAGGTGATGCATAAAATATAAGGTTATTTGTATAAATGATGATAATACTTTTTAGGGAGGAGAACTAACTGGTGTAAAAAGATATAGTAAACAATTAAGAAGATATCATAAGACTCAAGTGAAGGCTAAAATACATTCAACTCTCAAGCAAACGAAGGCAAATATCCACTTACAAGAGCCCAAGAAAGTGTCTAATTAAGAGCTCATTCAAGGCCCATCACAAGAGCCATATCAAGAAGAAATATATGAATATGTATATTTTAATTTCAATTTCTAGATTACTTGAATTTTTAAAATTTAATGCTTTTATGTCTGGTCATAAAAAAAAATAAATTCGGTCCATGGTTATCGCCTTTCTTCATTAATGGCCACCTACCACCTTTTGAAAATTCCTCTTCCTTTTATTGTAATCCCTATAAAAAGGGCTGATATGTAATGCTTTGAAGCAATTTTTGAATGAAATATTTGAGTCAGAACTTTCTCTCTTGTTGCTTGGAGCTTAGTGCTTAGTGGCTTAAAGTGTTGCATTCTCTTTGGTGAGATTAGATATTTATTATTGCTAATCTTTTATGTTATTCATTAATCCTCCATAGCACTTACTCTCAGACTCTTCATCAGTCTTCATCAACTTTCTAAGCTTCTTATAATATCAACAAACCAACGAACAAAACCTCACGAACATTCCAAATTCCACTTCATAGCTCTTGGACAAGCAATAGTATATTAAGACCAAGTCCTGTTCCCTAACCCTAAACTTTATTGTAAACCCATTAAAAACCCGCCCATCTATCCCAGATCATAAGTAAAAATCCTAATATAACCACCAATAAACATTTCTATCCATTTACCTATTATTAAGCTACATTTTCAAAGTGATAATTCCAATAAGCCCAAACAAGTCTAATCGAAACTAGTCTTGATATTCTAGCCACCATTCCCTCCAAGATCTTTTAACATTCCATCAAAACTCCACATCACATCTTTTAGTCTACAACCAAATATCAATAATAAATTTTTGATACTTTATCTCATCAAAATTTCCACTCACCTCCATCATATTTGGTATCCAAGCGAATCTAGAAATGCACCATGTAACGATAATAGTGTGTGTGGGTGGGGGGGGGGGATGTCTTCCATTTATGGTGTGCATAATGGCTCAACCCTTAAAGTTCCGATCATAAAAAATGTGACCATTATTAATAAAAAAAGGTATTATATTATAGTGATGATTCATTTACATGCATGTGAAGATGAGTTTGATGATTGAGTTTCTTAGGGAAAAGTATTGGTAACCTTTCAAACTTACATCTTATGAATTTTTCTTTTTATTTTACCAAATGTTAACTACATGGCTTTTCATCAATCAAAAGAGAGTTAAAATTTTATTTTCAACTTAATGATTCAGATTTTACTAATCTTTCATTTGGTGACCTAGTTTATAACTTTAAATGATTACTTAGATTAAAAATTTTTACTTTATTTTGAAAAGAAGAGTAGTAGTCTAAATTAGTTTGCATATTTGGTTAATTTTAAAATTTTAATTTAATTTTTTTTAATTCTCTTTTTTCATGCATATTTTCTATTTTTTCATCTATTTAATTCTACGGATTAGAATTCTTTGAAGAAGGAGAGAATTGATGTAGAACACATACGATTATTTGTATAAATCATGATAATATTTTGTTTGGAGGAGATTTAATTAGTGTAAGGAGATGTGGTAAACAATTAAGAAGAAATCATAAGAATCAAGTGAAGGCTAAAGTACATTCGAACTCTCAAGCAAATGAAGGAAATATCCATTTACAAGAGCCCAAGCAAGACCCCAATAAAGTGTCCAATTAAGAGCCTATTCAGGCCCATCACAAAAGTTATATCAAGAAGAAATATTTTAATTTATATTTTATTATTTATATTTCAATTTTAATTTCAAGAATTTTTTAATTTTAAATTTTGAAGGATTTTATGGCTGGTCAGAAAAAAAATTAATAATAAATTCGGTTTGTGGTTAGAACATTCCTTCATTAATGGGCACCCACCACTCTTCAAAAGTTCTACTTAATGTTGAATCTCCACCCAATCACCAATTTTTGGATTCAATCATTGCAAGAACCTTACCATTATTGCCTCATGATCCTCTTCCACATTAGCATGTATCATAGTAACCTCCACCCCCTTATGCTACTTATTAACACCCCCACTAGCTTGGGTGATGCATTTTTGTTTGTTGTACAACTCTCAATCGTAATAGCTTGGGATGAACCACTCATGCATAATCATTTTCTGTTTATCCCATGACTACACAGAAATTTATCTTTTTAACTTTATCTCTTTAAACAAATAATCCCACCAAACAATAACATATTGAATTCAAATGCATAAAGTTTAACCTTTTTAAATTCAAAGTGATTGTTGCAATCGAAAGTCATCTCCATCTGCTTCTCCCATTTTAAATAAGCGTCAAGATAAATTTTTCTTTCAAATGATGAAATCTTAACCTTGATGCTTCCAGGATCATCATCCCTTCTTAGTTTATACATCCTAGCTTCTTTATTCCCATAACCACCCCTAAACATTCCTCAATTTATATGTGGCTTGTTAAACTCTTCTAACTCATCTTCATCTATTACATCCCCCAATTTTACACCTAGTTGTACAAACTTAGGATGCCTAATGGGATTATTTTGTCATTGTCCATAGGTTTTC
Source organism: Papilionanthe hookeriana x Papilionanthe teres (assembly GCA_022702705.1). Lineage (NCBI taxonomy): Eukaryota > Viridiplantae > Streptophyta > Magnoliopsida > Asparagales > Orchidaceae > Papilionanthe > Papilionanthe hookeriana x Papilionanthe teres. The sequence goes on from CM040423.1 coordinate 72,127,056, forward strand.
TCTCCTCCAACGTATTTATCATCTCCTGGAATGGATCCAACTCAACTCTTATCATCTGCCTCATCTCCCCCATGTTATTGTAGGTTTGAATTGGCTCATTATTGAACCTCATTTGTTGAATTTTTTTTCTTGATTGAGTGACATGCATAAGATATGACTAATACAGTTAGGAAACTCACAAGCACTACCTCACAAGTTTTGCTTAAGTGGGATTTTACTTAGACTCATTTTTCACTCAGTTTATGTCTTCTTAGATTCTTAATCAATCATAAGAAACAAACAAGAATAAAAAAACAATTAAATTTGAGAATTCAACCAACAAACCATAAGGTTCAATAAATAATCTCAAGAAATTAATGTTAACATCGAAAATGTCAAATAATGATTCAAAAATGAAGAATACTAGGCCACGGATGTGTGTAGAATGAAAAAATTGCAAATCTATTTTTTGCTCAAAATTTTTTCTTATTGGAGTAATGTGTATTCGAAGCTTATAGTAGCCTAAATTGTTGATGATGAAGAAAAAACTGAAGATGAGTCTTTAAACTGCCTTTTTTTCTTTTATTTCAGGTCCTTCCCTCTCTCTTATTTTCCTTTTTTTTGCAGATGTTTTGTTGTGCTATATTTGTGAACAAGTTGCAACAAATAAAATTTAGCATTTATGAAAAAAGAAAGAAAATAAAACGACAAACAAAGAAAAAATTTAGAAACCTGATACTCAATCAAGAAATAAGATTAAAAGAAGGAAGTACAATAAAAGTACAATCCAAATTTTTTATAGACTTAAAACTTTCAAGTATTAAGAAATAAGAATTAAAAGATATTCAAACTTGCCTTAGAGCCAATGCTATGATACCAAATGAAATGAATCTCCCTGATAAAGCGACGAAACCCAATTCTAAATCTTAAATCAAACCTCAAGGTCTACAAGACACAAATTTGTTGAGCCTTGACCAATTACCTTGCAAGATAATAACCAAGAACCACATATATGAAGATGCAACACATAGATTCTTAAGAATGCTCAAGAATTCAAGATGATAAGTAGTTATTTTAATGCCACAAGAAGTAACTGGGTAAGTTCAAAAGGTCTTCTCAAGAAACTATGAAGAACCAAAAATCTCACAAATTCGTGAATGTTTTGAATTTTCATTCAACTTTTAAATAAACCAAAGGGACAATATAAATGATCCAAATTTCAGCACTGGGAAGACCCTAATGCATGCAAACTTGGAAACCCTTAATTTTCATTAATCCCACACTGAATTAACCCCACAATATGAAAATATTCAAAAATAAACAAAAACAATTTATATTTTGTTTCATGCTTAAACAAATATGAATCCAACAATTAAGATATTTGAAATTACATAATAAATATAACATAACATTGATAACACTCCAATGCCTTAATGATATAAGGCCCACTTATCTCTCTGAAATAGTCGCATTACAAAAAATTATGAATTTGTAATATTAGCCTTCAAGAATGGCTAAGAGAAACATATTTTCTTGGGTTTGTTTTTGACTCTTGTCGGGCATCCATGTAAGTTACTTTGCCAAATTGTTGGGCTAGCTCATTTAAAGCTTCTATGAAATATCTGGCTCTACGTCTTGCGATTGGTCCACTTTGAAGAGACAAATGATCACAAAAATGCCCTTCATACTTGAGTGTAGCTCCATTTGCATCAATAGAGGTGTTAAATCGTGTTTGAATGTTAGTTTAAGGTTGACCAAAAACTGCTTGACCCGCACAGATCGAAATATTAAATGGTTCAGAAAGTCCAACATAAAAAAAACCCGCATGCAACACGTTAACCCAACCCAACTCATATATTCCATTTAATATAAAAGACAATAGCTATTGAGGTCAAAATCGGGTTGATTTTGAATCAATCTCGTGACAATTTTTTGAATAAATTTTTTGGTTGGTGAGTCAATCTGAAATCGACTTGAAAAAGTAAAGAGTTAATAATCTTAATTCCAAATTGATCCAAAAAAATAATTCGGATCAACTCGAGTTTGAATTATTCTAGTTAAGTTGGAGTATCGGGTTAACTTTGATAACACTAGATTGGAGAGTGATTCTTAGGGCCTGTTTGTCACAATATTCAATTTGTTTTGTGTTTTAGACTATCACCACAATTATGTTTGACAAACTAATTTCTCGTTGCTTTCTAATATTTTTTTGTGGTGGGAAGTTAATTTTCTCTACCTAGCTTGCTAAAGTACAATTGTTGTAAGAAAGCTGTTGTATGATCTTTTTTGGAAAACGTATAAATTTATAATTACCATCGCAATTATATCTTTATATATAGTGTCGCCTACCGTGACTAACAAAGTTTGTAAGACCTCCGGGTTTACGAGTTTGATCGCGCCTATATTTGGAATGAAATTATTAGGCACATGAGACTGGTCAAGAAACTCGTCTAATAGCCTCTAATATATATATATATATATATATATATATATATATATATATATATATATATATATATATATTGCAGCTATTATGCTTCATTGGAATCAACATAAGTCAATTTGCCTCATTACCAATTAGCTATTTTTTAAGATTCAAAATTTGTTTTGGTTGATGCTACTTCACGACCTTTGAATTTTAGTCAATTAAATCAACTTAATCATTTTTGCCTTTGAAAATGAGAGTATAAGATAGAATTTTGTTAGTTAAATTAGTTGACCAATAAGGCCCACTAGTTCAACAAATTCAAATGCCTAATGTGGTTTCAGTACATTGGATTAAATTATATAAAGGTTGCTTATATATCATTGCTAATTTAAGTGTATTTATGACACTTCTATATTTATAGAAGCTCTAGCATCATGGCTCCAAGGACTTGCTCATCTTAAAATTAGAGCATGCTTTTCAACCTCATAGGCCTCTCCATATTCTTAGTCTCTTCGGGAAATATTTAAAAATAAAATATCAGGCTCTACGGCACTATACATCTCTTTCATTTTATTTAGTTATTTTTTTTAGATTTATATTTTAGTCTCCCCGTTCCTTATAGGGCTGTAAATGAGCCGAGTTTGAGCAAGTTCAGGCTTTGGTCGTCTTCGAAATTGGCTCGCGAATAGTGTGTTCGTGCTCAGCTTGATTTAAATATTCTTGTTTGTGTTCTGCTTGAAATTGACTCATTAAAATTAATTGAAAAAAATACATGTAGTGTGTTGGATTCGAACCTAGACTAAATATATTGAAAAGAAGATTCAAAATCACATTACCACATCAGCTGTTATGATATATATATATATATATATATATATATATATATATATATATATATATATATATATATATATATATATATACATATATATAATAAATACTATATATAATATATTACTATATAAATAATTATACTAATTTTCTTTTATTTCGAGCTAAAACTAGCCGAACACGAGCGAACAAAGAGTTGTTCGTGTTTGACTCATTTATAATTCGAGTTTAAAAAATTTGTTTGTGCTCGACTCATTTACTTAAGAATGAGCCAAACACAAGTTACTTACAAGTCAAACACGATCTGTTCACGAATAACGAGTTTTTTTTTTACAGCTTTTGTTACGAGAGATACACAGACATAATAATATCATTTTTACTTTAATCATTTATAAAATTAATATCCACCTATTTATAAAAGCAAGGTGAAAATGTTTGAGTATCATTGTGCTTTTATTAGTGTCTCTTTATAAATATTATGAGATTTATATATATGGTCATTTCACTCCTGTCATTGAGAATGAAGTTGACATATGCTATAGCACACCACAATTTCAAATTTGGGCCTTTACACACATACCACCTAATTCCTATGTATTTACATAACTAACACCTAAACTTTAATTTTACATTTATATCATCCAAAATTTTCATATCGCAAAAAAAATCCACCATTTTAACTCTTAGAAAGTGAAACATCCCTATTCATGCATATAGGTAAAATGACATTTATGTAAAAATTTAATTTTGGGTGTTAGATATGTAAATTCATAGGAATTGTAAAAAAAAAAGAAATGAAGTTTGATATTAAACTAATAGGCTTCATTGGATCAAAATGGTGGAGCCATCCTACAGTTTCGTTGCTTTAGAACATCGAGAATTTGAATTGGTTAAAGCCACTTGAGATCTTTCAAATGTCACATAAAATGCACTTCTTCATATTTGCCTTTGAAACAAAAGACTAAGATACAATATAGTTTCATTAGCATATTCACTTCTTAGATTAAATAATGATGATCGTAGATTATAATCTTCTTTTAAATGTTAACTTGATTGTGGCCAAATATGTCAAAGCTACATCAAAATCTTAACCCTAATTTTGTGAATGCCAATATTGGTCAAAGACATTCCACCCTTTTATGGATAGTAAAATTAATTTTAAAGTTATTCATTATGTGCCTTAGTGTCTATTTATGACAGCTATACTGTTTGAAGAAGCAGCTGTGGAGCTGTTGAAAAAGAAACTGTTGTTCAAAAAACTACGGTGACTTTTACAAATTTCTTATTTTTTTTTAAAGTCAAACCGTAGTTTTTTAGCAACTACCGCAAGTTGTTCAATCTGATTGAAAAATGCAGCTATTAGCTGTAGCTTTTTGACAACACAGACAAAACGCAGTTTTGTGAAACAGAAAAAACTACGGGTGTGACACTGCACCGTTGCCACACTGTCCCCAAAACGCGGGAAAATTTTTCTGTCCAGCCAGCCTCTGGACGTAGTTCTATCTCCAGAGTCCTATCAAATATTGTCACATGTAATCTCTAAATTACCCCCCAATAATTCCCGCAAAATCACCGCAATAATCCTCGCAATGACCCTCAAATAACCCCTCAATAATCATCGCAGAAGCCCCACAATAAACCCGGCGGAACCACTCCAATAACGCTATAATAACCCTCGAATTACCCTCACTAACTCCCGCTGAACCTCTCCAATAACATCTAGTGTTATTGATGAGTTATTTGGGAGTTATTGTGGTCGTTCTGCAAGAGTTATTGGGGAATTATTATGGAGGTATTGAGGGGACGTGACAATATTTGATAGGCCTCCGAATGTAGAGCTACATTAGGAGCCCGGACAAAAAAATTTTCCCCCAAACACACCATCTAATTTTATAATAAAATTAGTGTGAATGAGAACGTCGTATCATGTTAACATGATGCCCATATATTTGATCCCGCGATTCATTAGAGTTCAATGAGCTCATTAGCCATTTAACTATTTGAAATTTGATGGGCTTAAGCTCTTTAAAATTAAGGATCATATTTCATTTAAAATATAGATCACTCCTTTTTCTTAATTTCTTTTCCGTCCACGAAATCTCTGCCGTTTAAATTCATCGTAGAACTTTGACGGGCGCAACAAAACGTGCTTGCAGAACTCAACATATCATCACCACATGGAGAGCTCCCGCATAGAATCTTCTGCGCAACCTCCGTACAGAACTCTTAACGCTCGCGCATCACCAAATGCTCCCTCGCAGATAAAAGTTACTTAAACGCGAACCCGCGGGCCGTACCGGCGTCTCCTTTTTCCGCTCCGACGCAAGTTTTTGTCTATTATGGCGTATCGTCGGAGGCGTCCGACTCTACGGGCCTCCACTTTCGAGGACTTCAGCTCCTCGTTTAACTCCCGCGGCGGCGATGACGATTACCCTGCTTCCACTACAACTTAGCTCTCCACCCAGGCCATACGATCTTCGGGCGCTCAGCGCGAATCCTTCCTGTTATCGGCCAATGGAGACCCCTTGCGCTAGACTTCCGTATTTTTCAATCAGGTCTGTTTTCTTCTGTTTTGAATCCTCCATTTTCATCATTTGGATGTTTCTGTGATTCGTTTGGGAGGTTGATCTGCGGAGATTTGTTTATTGTAGATGATTACAGAATAGAAAGAGTTTGGTAGACTTGAGAAATCGCTTAGGCTATTGAGACAATGGAATTGGTGTTTCGGTGGTGCATGTCGGCAGATCTGATTTGTTGTTCTCTGTTAATTCCAATTGAATTTTGGGGGTTAAGAAGAACTGAGTCATTGACAAATACACATTGGAAATTTTTTATTCGCGTGCTTTGATATCTGAGAGAATGTGGAAGGATTTGAGATTTTTGTTTGTAAAGTCAATATCAGAGAGAAATGTCTACTCGGAGTTCTATCAAAATTTCATCACTTTTTCTTTGGTTGAAGTCATAAAAGAATAAAATCACTACCATAATATCAATTTAATTTAATATCTAATTAATTTATATACCATTTCCTATTGTAAATATTTCATTCTAATCACAATTTTTATAAACAAAGGCAAACAAAATTTCAGTCCTTGTTCCTTGTTGTTTCCAATTTTTTATTAAATTAAATTTTAAATTTAGATATTTAAAGGATAAAGAAAGAGTGTTCACAATCATTAAAGATTAGAAAGCCAATTACTTACTAGCTATCGAAACATTGCTATTTACAGAAGTCTCACCCTCTTTCATCCATATGAAACTTATAAGTGACTTGCAAGAAACAATAACTTGTACTAGAACTGATTAAAGCCTTCTACTTACGTTTGCAATCTTAATAAATTGGAACTGGATGTGAAAATGAACTATGGGGTTTGTACTTATGACCATTATAATGTAATCTATGGGTTTTAAGTCGTCTATGTATCTTATGAGGCAATTTATAATTCAAATATAATATTGTGAAAATCATGCAAGCACAACAAACACGTTCGCAAATGTCTGAACAAATGTATTATATACTTGAAATTGAAGGCAAAGAGTATTGTGTGGATTAAAAATAAATTAAACTTAAATATGTCCCACTCTAAAAAGATGTGCAATCATCCTGAGATTATATAAATTCTCTCTTTTAAAATTAAATTCATCAACATATATGCATGCTCTCAAGAAAGCTGTTGTGCCAATAGGAAATGATTGTAATTTCCACTTTTTGTGTTCAATCCTTTATGTCAAGACATCAATAAGCGAATTTGATCCTCTACAAGAAAGATTGTAAAGCTAAAAAGTTCCAAAGCCATAAAATAATTTAAAGTACCATAATGGACCGCCTGACCCTAATTTCAAATACTTCTAAATCCTAACACTGATCATTTTGAGTTTAAGTTAATCTTAAGAAATATTAAAAGATAAAAAATTTAAAGATCCATCGCTTAAACACCAGAGCACCTAATCTATCCATCCTTCACAACTTGTTTGTTTAGGAAGTTACATTTAAGATAAACCTAAGCTCACAATATATAAATATCATATCAAGCACATCTCCATATTTATTTTTAAAAAACTTATGATATGTGTTCTCTAACTTAATGATTTTGTTGTTAAATGATATCACAAAATTATTATTATAATAAGAGCCTTATAACTATGTGATTTGCCCCAAAATGATACCATTAGATTGCGGTAATGACTAAAGCTCGTAAATTCTATAATGACCCAAATTTTTTAAATGGTGAATTATAAAGTGCATTTGATATGAAACTATTAGCTAAAGTCTGTCTTCAAATTATTTTATTAAGAAATATCCACCATAAGTCTACAAAGGATTCTTAGACGAAGCAAAAACCTGTTCAACTAGCACCACAAGAAGCTGAACATATACCACCAGATGCTCATATGGAATCTCAATCTCACCATTGGTGATGTCTAACGGGAGTATAATGGATCAAGTGAAGGACCAATTTATGAAAAAATACTCCTACCATCAATGGTATGGTAGGCCAGATAGAGTCCGATGCGTGGCTTCATGATATCGAGAAGAGACTCTGAGACGTAAAGTGCCATGAAGATTATTAAGATGTACATTGCCACATTTCAACAGCGTCATGGAGCTACGGTGTATCAGCTTTGGACCTGATGCAGTAATCTTTTGGACAGATTTTGAGAAACTATATTTGCCTTTTCTATGGTGACCGCGCCAAGCTGATGAACGACTTGAGAAAACTGGAGCAAGTAGCGAAGACTGTTCAAGTAAGAGATGTAATTTTCCAGGATCATCAAATTCATCCTTACTGATATTGTGGAAGCAAGAAATCAATAGGGAACACGAGAGAGAGGAAGCTTTGATGGCTGCAAAAAGAGGTAGTTCAGCAGGATGCTCTAAGTTCAGTAGCTCATAAATAGCAATAAGAGGCGGTGGGGGAGTGTGGGAGAAGGTAAGTTCGCACAAATTTGATGAATCAAAGAAAGTGAAGAGCAATAGAGGAAGGAGTTGCGGGTATCAGGATATCAGGGAAGGAAGTAAAATGAGAAAATTATGAGAAAAGCGGGAATATTTTAAACAAAAGTGGCAGTGAATGTGTAAGTATGGCTCATATACTAGAAATTTAGAATCTCTTGGAGTAAAGAGATGTCTCCTGGTGAAAAAGAATATCTCTAGGAATTTAGTAGGTTGGTGGGAGCGAAGGCGTTTTAGTAATTTATCCTTAGGTTTTATCTATAAATAGATGTGTAACCCTATGGGTATGTGAACCAAACTTGTAACTCCTCTGAAATAGTGAATTCGCCGCTCTGCTCCCGAGGATGTAGGCATCTTTACCGAACCTCGTAAATCTCTGTATTATTCTTCTGGATTTGCGTTTTATTCGTCCTAAATTGCACAACAATTGGTATCAGAGTCTGGTTCGAGAGCGGAGAAAATCGACGCAGGGAACCAGAAGATTTTGAGATTTGGTTTGCGGCAGAGGAGAAAGTTCGGTTCCGGCGCTGCAGAAGGAATTCCGGATCCGGACAAGAGCAGGTTCGGTAGTTCGCGGGTGCGTCGTGCAGAAGAGTTCGGTTCCAGGCGCGTGTGGAGGCCGCATGTGTGAAGGTTCGGAGCAGGAATTCCGGAGAGAGGAAGGGCTTCAGAGGCTTTAGCAGTTCGCGCAGGCACGACGGCTCTGCGATGGATTGCGAATAGGCGCGAAACTTGTGTGGAACAGCGCAAAGGCAAAGTTTCGCGAAGGAAACATCATAGTTGTTTCCGGCACAGGCGAGCTGTGCGGACTCGCCGATGGATTTGCATGCAGGTGGCCCTTGGCTTCGGTGCAGAGGATCAGCGGAGAAGAAAGGAATCTAGAAGGAATATTCCTTTGGGTTTTCTGCTGGATGCATGAAGGAGGAAGGCAAGAAAGGAAATTCCGAAAGACCTTAATGTGGAAATTAATTAATTTACGGTAGGATTAGCAATTTTATTCGATAGAGAAAGCGCCTTTATCGGAAAGTTAAGGCAAATTCTTAATTAAGAGAAGCTTAATTAAGGTAAGATTGCTGGAGAAGAAATTTTGGAAAACTTAATTAAGAAAAATACTTAATTAAGGGCCTAATTAAGGGAATCCAATTCCGGAAGCAACATCAAGCGAAATATTTAATTGGAAATATTTCAAAAATTTCCGCTGGGAAAGTAAAATTTTGGTCTGTCTGCTGAGAAGGAAATTTCTGATCCGCAGGAAAGGAAAATAATTTTTTCGGAAATCTTAATTAAGGGAAATTCTTAATTAAGAGAATATTGCTGAAAAAAAATTTCTTGGAAAAATTTTGAGCAAAAATTTTGGCGCCAGCAGTTTGAAAATTTAATCGAGGATTCAGCAGACGCGGAGAAATTTGCCGAGGAGTTCGGCAAGGGAAGTATTTGTGAATCGCAATTGGCTCGCAGGAACAGATCGGAGGAACACTTCGACATTTCGATCGAGAGAGGCGAGCAGGAACAGTTCGGTGAATACGACATACTTCCACATGTTCCGCGCGAGCAGAGGAGGCGGAGCAGGCGCGACAATTCATTGTTTGATGAGGTACAGTTTCGCGGTTTGGCGAGGTACAGTTTCGCGGTTTGACGAAATACATTTTGTCGCATGAGGATTTGCAACAGGTGGAGTCATTGAAATTCGCCAGTTTGTCGCATGCGGATTTGCGATAAGTGGAGCCAGCGAAATTCGTCAGTTTGTCGCATGAGGATTTGCGACAGGTGGAGCCATCAAATTCCTCAGTTTGTCGCATGAGGATTTGCGATAGGTGGAGTTTGGTTCCGCTGAATAGGAACCATATTTTGCTAACATATGAGTTTGGCCAGCTGAGTTCGCAAGTTTGTTGCAGGTGATTTTGCAACAGGTGGAGTTTAGTTCCGGTGAATAAGAACCTGGTTTTGCGAACAGAGGAGTTTGGCCAGTGGAGTTAGCAGGTTTGCGGCAGGTGAATCGCGAAGAGGCAAAGCACAGTTTGCAAGTTTGTCGCAAGAGGAGTTGCGACAGATGGAGTTCGGCTGAGGCGTTGACGCGAACAGGAAAATGCTTCGGGCAAGGTGTTCACAGTAATTTGGCTGAATTTTTGTGCGAACAGGAAGGTGCTTTGGGTGCTAAATGACACGGTTGACCAAGCCAGGTCAGATGGCTTGGTTGTCCAACCTACTATGGTGTAAGAAACTCAATGAAACATTTCTCCTAAGGGGCTGGATATTCGCCAAGGTGGAGATTTGTTAGGTATGACTCATATACCGGGTGATGCATTTCTCCTAAGGGGCTAGATATTCGCCAAGGTGGAGATTTGTTAGGTATGACTCATATACTGGAAATTTAGAGTCTCTTGGAGTAAGGAGATGTCTCCTGGTGAAAAGGAATATCTCTTGGAATTTAGTAGGTTGGTGGGAGCGAGGGCGTTTTAGTAATTTATCCGTAGGTTTTATCTATAAATAGATGTGTAACCCTATGGGTATGTGAACCGAACTTGTAACTCCTCTGAAATAGTGAATTCGCCGCTCTGCTCCCGAGAATGTAGGCATCTTTGCCGAACCTCGTAAATCTCTGTGTTATTCTTCTGGATTTGTGTTTTATTCATCCTAAATTGCACAACATAATGCGAAAGGAATGAATTTCACTTAGATTTGCATGATTGGGGATGATAAGGTTGTGCGAGAGCGAGCAGAATAAGATAAGGGTTCGGTTGTTATAGTCTGAACCATGCCATGACTTCTTTCATTTATTATCATCCTCATTTCATGATTGTGACAAACATAGGCATTCAAATCGTGCTCAGCTTTCCAAATCCTCATACCATTCTCATATAGTATGTTTATCTTTAAATATCATTCTTTTTTGCTCCATCTAAGAAAACTGGAATGCAAATGCAGAATCCTTTTCACCATGAGTACTCATCTCTGTGATGTACTAATGAAAAGGGTGCGAATAAATCCAAATATGGATTTTGGGGTGTTCTGGCCAAAAAAAGTTAAATCTTTCCTTGAAGATGACAGTGCTTCACAACAATTTAATGGCCATAGTAGAGACGAGTTTCAAATGCTGCCCAGATCGACAGATAGTCGATTGAGATTTATCATTTTTGTAATTGTTAATTTTTGATTGGATAACTGAATATGTTCCCCCATTGTGAGAAATTTTGAAGTTTGAATCAGTTTTGCACATCAAGCAAAGTTCTATGGGATGAAAAAAATTTAGTATTTTAGCTTCCAGGAAGTAAATTAATCATGATGGCGATGGTCGAGACTATGGCAGCGGACCCAACCACAAGACAGAAAATTCAAATTAGGAGAAAAACAGACGGTTTTAATTCACGAGGTCAAGTTGCTGCTTTTACGGCTACTGAAAATCCCTCTCAAAATCTTTCAGACCAAGATAATCCATTGAATGTAATAACAGAAAAGAGATTTATATTTCTTGTTTTATTACATTATACAAGAGGTGATATTTATACAAATATTCTAAGATTTAGAATAAGAAAGAAAATAAATTAAAAGCGGGAATTAATTTGACATTAATTACATCATATCAGGGCAATTAATGTCATTATACCATATCAGTTAAATTAATGCATATCAGGGTAATTAATGTCTTTGATTCATATCAAGACAATTAATGTCATTGATTTATTTTCATTAATCATGCTAACACCCCCCTCAAACTCATGATGGTATAGTGGATGTCATCTTGAGTTTGCTCAGTAGATCTTGAAACCGTGTAGAAGGATGAGTTTTGGTGAAGATATCAGCTGCTTGGTTAGCGGAGGGAACATGAATTAAAAGAATGGTGCCCTGAGTAACATGATGACGAATAAAGCGACAACCAATTTCAATATGGTTAGTACGCTCATGAAAAACATTATTATGAGATATCTGTATAGCACTTCTATTATCACAATGAAGTATAGTAGCAGAAGATTGTTGGGCACCCATATCAGATAACAACCAGCGTAGCGCAAAGTAATTCGGATGTGGCATCGGCTAGAGCACGATACTCGGATTCGTCGTCGGAACGAGCAACAGATGTTTGCTTTTTGCTACGCCAAGAGATAAGAGAATCTCCTAAGAAGAAGCAATAACCAGTGGTAGAGCGACGATCTGTGGGATCACGGCCCAATCAGCATCAGAGTAGCCGGATAGCACCAAAGAGGAGTGAGCAGAAAAATGCAGACCATAAAAAAGAGTGCCTTTAATATATCAAAGTATTCGAAGAATTGCAGAAAAATGTGATGACCGAGGGGCAGACATGAACTGACTGACTAAGTGAACAGCATATGATATATCAGGTCGAGTAACAGTGAGATAAATAAGACTTCCCATGGGTTTTCAATATAGAGTAGGATCATCAAGAAGAGTGTCGTCGAGAGGAGTAAGTTTGCAATTGAGTTTCATGGGGGTTGATACAGTTTTACTATCTGTAATGCCCGCTCGAGAAAGTAGATCAGATGCATACTTAACTTGAGAAAGATAATAACCTTCAGAATTATGAGAAACTTCAAGCCCCAAAAAATAACTGAGATTGCCAAGGTCCTTCATTTCAAAAGATTGACTGAGAAAATTTTGTAATTCGGAGATGCCATATATGTCATTTCCTGTTATTATCATATTGTCAACGTAAAGTAGTAGAAGTACAATACCCTGGTTTGTTCGACGAACGAACAGTGCTGAATCATGTGGACTAGAGATAAAGCCAAGTTGAGCAAGAGTAGAACTAAATTTGGCAAACCAGGCTCGAGGAGCTTGTTTTAATCCATACAAGGCTCGTCGGAGCTTGCAGACTTTATGAGGAGAATGATAACCAGGGGGAGGATGCATATACACTTCTTCTGACAAATCACCATGGAGGAAAGCATTTTTGACATCCATCTGCTGAAGCTTCCATTTATGAACTGCAACAATAGCTAATAGACTACGCACTGATGTTAATCGAGCAACGGGAGCAAAGGTTTCTTCATAATCTATCCCATATTCTTGAGTGTAACCTTTGGCTACTAAGCGAGCTTTGTAGCGCTCAACAGACCCATCAGAACGAGTCTTGATTTTATAAATCCATTTACAGCCAATAGGAGACTTATGAGGAGGAAGATAGACTAAGTCCCAAGTATGAGTTTTCTCCAAAGCCTGAAGTTCTTCAAACATAGCTTGCTGCCAAAGAGGGTCGGTACTTGCTTCACGATAAGAGCGAGGTTCATGAAGGGTTTCAATAGCAGAATAACAATGGAAATAAATAAGGGAACGAGCAGTTTCTCTTACTCGGGTAGAACGACGAAGAGTGGTGTCAATGCTAGGTGCAGGTGTAGGTGCAGGATCAGTAGCTAGAGCATGACTCAATAGAAGCAGGTGTGGAAGGCCTATTATTGAGCGTATCAGAATTCTCTGTGTCAGGACTTGGAAATAATTCAATTGAGGAGTCATTTCGAAACATAGAGTCAATATTGACAGGATTGTAAAATTTAAAAAGAGAAGAGAACATGATGTTTTCCCAGAAGGTAACATGACGTGATATGCGAAGTTTATTTGTAATAGTATCCCAACAACGATACCCTTTGTGTTCAATTCCATACCCAAGAAAACAACATAAACACGCACGTGGTTCTAATTTTGTACGTTCATGGGGTTGTAAAAGAACAAAACAGACACAACCAAATGGTTTAAGTAGAGAATAGTCAGGAGGTTTCCTAAACAATTTTTCAAAAGGGGATAAATTTTGAAGAACTAAGGTAGGACTCGATTAATGCTGTAGACTGCAGTAAGAGCTGCTTCACCCCGAAAACTTTTTGGACAAGAGGCAGAAAGAAGAAGGGCACGAACAGAGTCAAGAATATGACGATGTTTTCATTCAGCTCGTCCATTTTGTTGGGAAGTGTGAGGACAAGAGCGTTGAACCAAGGTATCTTGTTGATTGAGAAATTAGAGTAAGGAAGAATCCCGATATCCCATAGCGTTGTCGGTTCGAAGAATTTTAATAGTAGAGGAGAATTGAGTTTTAATTATATTAGCAAATGAGGTGTAAATTTTTGGCAATTCAGATCGAATAGATCTATGTAAAACGAGAATAATCATCAATAAATAACACAAAATAACGAAAGCCGTTTATTGAAGAAATAGGGGCAGGACCCTATATGTCTGAATGAATTAAGTCAAAATGACTTTCTGAAATTGAATTACTAAGATTAAACGACAATGTAGGTTGCTTTGCAAGTTGACAATGTAAACAATTAAATGACTCAAACTTTGTAGGTCCTAACAGGCCACGTGAAATTAAAGGCTGAATTTTACTGCCTGAGGCATGACCAATACGAAGATGCCATTGGTGAATAAAAGAGTTGGTAGTTGTGGCAGCAGACAAAAATTTTTGAGGAAGATGCAGAGATACAAGCTCAAATAAGCGACCCACCCTGCGACCCGTCCCAAGAATCTGTCCTGTCTGTGGATCCTGTACCTGACAACATGAAGGGGAAAAGTTAACATTTAGCCCTTGTTCACATAACTGACCAACAAAGATAAGATTGAGGGCTAAGTTAGGGATACAGTAGGTTTAAGGAAGACTAAGATTGGAGGTAGATACATGACCAGTGTGAGTGATGTTCATTTTGATACCATTGACAGTGTGGATCGGTGGTAAGAAAGAAACCGGTGATGTGATAGACAACAGTTTAACATTATTAGTCATATAGTTACAACAGGCAGAGTCAAAAAGCCAATGAGGGTTACCCGGAGTGACAGACATAGCCGCATATGTATTGGAGGAGATAACATGTTTGAATAGTGCTTCAATATCACTCATAGTGATAGCAGTAGAACTGTCAGTGGTAGCAGCAGAGACGGGAGTAATGCAAGGCTTCGAGACGGTCTTGGGTTTAGATACCTTGTTTTTTGGTCGTGGAGGACGAGTCGGGCAGTTCTCAAGAATATGACCACGAGTATAACAATATTTGCATTCAACGGTCGGACAATTAGCAAAAAAATGATCAGTTTGTTTGCAATTATTACATGTATTGTTGCCAAATTTATGATAAGTAGTTGCGAGAGCAATCTCAGAATTAGAATTCTTGTCCAGATTGAGGCGAGTTTCTTCAAAAATGATTTCTTGTACAGCCATATCTAATGTAGGAAGAGGATGTCGGTGCAGGAGAGAGGCTCAAACGGCTTCATATTCAGGTTGGAGAGCCATGAAAACTTGAATAAGATGAAGATGATCTTCACTTACTTTCGCCTGAGATAGTTGATTCTAAATCGGCTGAACTTGAGCAAGAAAATCATTCACAGATTGACCAGGTTCTTGTTTCAAATTGTGAAGCGTAGTTCACAACTGAAAGTAATGGGCAAGTCTAGTGGTCTGATATCTATTCGCCAAGTACTCCTAAATTTCTTTTGCAGTGTCATAATTAGCAAATTGGATGTGAATGGATGGAATAGAGGTGTTACGAAACCAAGTAATAATCTGATGGTTTTTGCTATCCCAATCTTCAAGGCGGTCAGCAAAATTGTCATCAGATTCATTTTGCTGTTTGGTTGGCTTATTGATATCTCCAGTGACAATACGCCAAAGCTTGCGACCGATCAAGAAACTTTTCATTCCTTGGACCCATTGATTATAGTTTGAACCAGTCAAGACCGTTGCAATAGGATTTGCAATGTCAAATTTCTCCATTTGAAATTGGAAGTGACAGAGAGCTGTTCTCCGAAGTCAAAGGTCCTGCCGAAGAGAACCGTGTATGCAACTGAAGCCAAGATCTCGCCGGAGCCAAAATCTCGCTGTAAAAACACAACTGAAGCCAAGATCTTGCTGAAGCCAAGATCTCGCCGAAGAAACATAACTGAAATCGAGATATCACCGAGGCCAAGATCTCGCTGGAGAAACACAACTGAAACCAAGATCTCGCCAGAGCCAAGATCTTGCCGGAGAAACAGAACTGAAGCCAAAAAATTCAGAGAAAGCGAAAAGATCAGAAGAATGACTCTGATACCATAATAACAGAAAAGAGATTTGTATTTCTTGTTTTATTACATTATACAAGGGGTGATATTTATACAAATATTCTAAGATTTAGAATATGAAAGAAAACAAATTAAAAGTGGGAATTAATTTGGCATTAATTAAATCATATCAGAGCAATTAATGTCATTACACCATATCAGGTAAATTAATGCATATCAGGGTAATTAATGTCTTTGATTTATATCAAGACAATTAATGTCATTGATTTATTTTCATTAATTATACTAACAGAATGCATCTAGAACTTTAAGGTGGTGGCTCTTTCGCAGAATTATGTAGGAAAGTATTCACACTGCCACATTATTAGATATGCACTAAAACTTCTTATTCTCTATGAATGTTAAAGATTTGAATAAAAAAAAAAATTTTAATGCAATTCGATGACTTCGGTATTATGATTCCTTCTTCATTCGCTATTATATGAGATAAGATCATAAGAATTTACATGCATTCTTACCTACTTTATTTTCTAACATTTTTCTATCTGGTAATGGATTTAAGTGGGATTTTACTTAAATTTTTTACCTGACAGCAAAAATGCCACTTTTAAATCCTGAATTCCACAAAGCCAGTTTTTTCTTCATTAACTTCTCAGTTTTGCCTTAAATCCTGGATTTACTAAATCCTGATCTAGTATGTCCCGATTCACAAGATTTATTAAAGCAGTTACGGCTGTTACGAAAGAGCCCTTTAGTTTCATTTTATGCTTGTAGCAAGCAGATGCTATGGCTGCCAAGGCCAAACTTCTCCTGTGGGAACTAAAAACCATCAAAGCCAACCTAGTTTTTGCCAAACAAAGATGTGATCAGCTTGTAGTGGAAAACAAACTTCTAAGGGAGAGCCGTGAGAAAGGAGACAATACTGAAGATGATAACCTGTATGCATCCTCTTCTACCACGGCTTCGTCAAAATAAAACAGTAGGATTTCATCAACTTCATTTAGTTTTAGTTTCTTATGTGTACAGATACGTCTCCAACTTGAGACACTGCTTGCAGAAAAGGGAAGAATGGCACATGAGAACTCAATATACGCCCGGGAGAATCGCTTCTTGAGAGAGATTGTGGAGTATCATAATCTTGCAATGCAGTATGTTGTGTACTGAGATGATGGTATCGACCATATTGCCGATGATGGAACTACACAGATTTCGTCGCCGTTCTCCTCGTCTCGCTCTGCATCTGAGGTGATCTCACCAGCGCTATCAAACCCACGAGCTCCGCCGGATCCTATGAATTCATTGAATACCAATGCTGAGCCAGATTCCTCATCTCCTGCTACCGCTGCACCTCGAGAAAATGTGAATGAAGAATGCTCAAACTCATCCCCAAAGTCTGTATAAAGCCCAAAGGGTAAGGTTTCTTCAACCCAGCTTGAGCTGAATTTTGAAAGGGCGGACTAATGGGGGCCCTCGTTTGTGTTTGTATTTGTGTTTGTGTTTGTGTAGAGTAACATTTCTTTATGGAACTATTATTGTTTTGTAGCATTTAATTTCTGATAAGATTTTCTTGTGAATATATAATAATTACAATGTTGTTGCTGGCTCTGTGGACGTTATAGTTGTTGTATTTATGACTTTTATTGTAACTAAAGATTATAGAGTCTTTTGGCTTTATTTACTTATATGCTCTAATTCACCTATATAAAAGAGATTTAGGATTCATAAGAGAGTAGTGCAGAAGTGTATAAGTTGTAACTCTAAACCTTTTTTTCTTTCTCCCATTCATGGATTCCCTCCAGTGGATGTATGTAAGGAGTACTATATCCTTGATTAACAAAAAACACGTAAGAGAAGATGTAGGAAAATCACGGTTGCCACAATCTTGGAATCACAGAGTCACTAGCCTCATAAATCTAGAAGAAAACTCACAAAAATCTTTTTGTTATTTTTCGCTTTTTGTTGTCTTCTCCGTGCTCTATTTTGCTAGAACCTTAGAATTTAATACTTTATTTGTGATCACGCCAAGCTAGGTTAGCTAAATTAGTAAACTAAAGATTTTTCTATGGAAATAATTGTTACACTTTTCCTATAGGATCAATCAGAGGTACTCTTTAATCAAATTACTACTTAACATATGCACTTGTGTTGTATAACTGACTTTGCCCCGCGGTAAGTTTTGGCGTTAATATTTTTAAAATTGTGAACAAAATTGGTCTTTCATTGGTTGTGGATCCTATCACTGCAAAAGGTACTCGTCTTAATTTTTCTAATGTTAGTATCCAAATTCACACTGAATCCACCCTTTCAGAGTCAATACCATTTTTTGTGAATGGATCTGATATTCAACAGTTTGTCCTGTATAAATAGAAATTGGAACCTTGCAAAGTTTGTAACTTCTTAGCTCACTATCATGCATCATGCCTAAAATCCTCAAACTATCGACCACCTCCCTTCCTCCCTTAAGTTAGAAACCGCTCTAGGAAAGGGTATGGCCAACCTCCAAAAAGCCAAATTATTGTTACCCATAGGCCTTACTAATTTATAGTTCTTGCTCCAACGGCTATCCATCCTTCACTACCTCCTCCATCTCTCTCTTCCTCACCTCGTATTCTCCCCTCTCCTGCTCCTAATCTTAATTTTCTCTCTTATGTCCTTAAAGAATGGCACCATTTCATCCATATTCTCTCCATTTAGGCCTTTTAGCCCCCTCTTCCTTCTCTTTCCACTACAAATCACATTATCACCCCTGCCTCTTAGAGACTTACAATAGATTTCTCTCCTTTCTCTTGACTCTTCTATCCCCTCTCCCCTTACCCCTCTTCTCTACCTTCTGTTGACCTCATTTTTGATGAGGTCTTCTCTTCTTCTCTTTAGTACTTAGGATCTAGCCTTAGGCTTTTCCTTTGACTATCTTAGAGGACTAGAATCGAGACCCACCACCTGAATTTCAAACCACTTCTAAACTCCCCGCAAACTCCACAAACTTGACCGTAAACCCCTAATCACCTAGAGGGTTGAAATCGAATATGGAAGTTTAAAGGATGAGTTCTATAGGACTCTTTGGCCTTAGGATCGCCTACAGGTGGCTCAGTGCAGTGAAGGGTTGACTTGCACATACACTACACACACACTACACTTCCATACACCTCCTAAAAAAGCACACCCTTAGCCAACTTGACTTCCGACTCATGTAGGTGATTCACATGGATGGTCCTTAACCACTAAGCCCTCGGCTAGAGGTTAGGAACAACATAGTGAATGCCTCAAATGAGTCCCTTCATGGCTCATGTGGGCTTGATATAGCTTCATGGCTCAACCAAAATGGTTTTATTCCACTTACATCCACCCAATCTTCAATTTTCCAAATTTTCGATTTTTGACCCCGGGACCCTACACCCCGCCTAACCTACCAAATGCGCTTTGAAACTACCCAAATTTCTCAAAAATTTCCAAATTACCCAAAATTCTCCAAAATCAATCCCAAACATTTCCACATCACTTAAATTGATCATCCATAACCAAAAATGCCAAAAATTCCAAAATACCCCCCAATACCCTCCAAATACCCAAAATACCCCTCTTGACCCAAAAATCCAAAAATTCAGAAAATTCCCAGAAAATTCCAGAAAATCCCAAATATTCCCAATTTCATTTTGTTCAACTACACCATGGGCCAATTTTGTCAATTTACCCCACTTTTATCAAAACCCCAATTTGACCCATTTTAACCCAAAGTAAACCCAATGTCAAACCTAACCCACCCAATTGACCCAAATTCTGGTCCAATTCAATTCTAAACTTCAATTCAACATCCCCAACACCAATCTAGACCCAATCCAAGCCCAATTTGAGTGGCATTGGGATCCAATTTCACTTTTGGCCTTAAAGCCCAACTTGGACCTATGACCTAAACCTAACCCAAACTCACCCAATTCAACTCCAATTAACCTCAAATCTTTTCCAAACCTTCCTTAACATCCCCATAAACAAAACACTAACATGATTTGCCCAAAATTTAGACCCAAACCCCACTCAAATTCAACCCAAAATCAAAAAGCCCAATTTCGACCTAAACTTAAACCTAGCCCAAATGAGCCCAAATCCCAAAATCAAAACCTAACCAAAGCCAAAACCTCTTTGAAACACTCCCATAAACATTTCCCAACATTAATTTTACATCAATTTCAACTCTAGCCCAACTTTGGCCCATGGTAACCCATTTTGGCCCACCTTAGCCTCTTTACCAAAAAGGCCCATATCCAACCCAATTCAAACCCAAATCACCTCAAACTTGTTTCAAACCACTCATGAAGCATCCCTAAACCAAACTCAACAATTATTTGGCCCAAGCCTTTACCAAAATTTCATCCCAAAATCCATTTTAAAATTCAAAAGCCCACTTTCCTAAACCATTTTAAAAGCCCATCCTTTACCACATCCAAAGGCCCAAAATTGGTCCCAAAGCCCATATGACATTTCCCCTCATCATACTTTCAATTAAACTCAATACCTAAGTCCTAAATCCATCATCAAATCATTCCAAATCAAGTTCCATACAAATTTCCATCAAATTACCAAAAAATTCCTAAAACCCTTTTCATGAAATAAGTCAACCCTTTTCCCAAGCCAAATGGAGCCATGAACAAGCCATCCTCAAGCCACATGAAGCCATGAGGGCTTTGACTTGTCATTAGTCCATTTATGGCAAGAAGAGGGGGCCCTTTCCTAATCCTTCTTAAACCTTTTTTTACCTTAAGCATGTCGCACACTAAACCATGCTTAGCCACCTCACCATGGATGGAGACTTCACCACTACATGGCAAGTGACCCAAGTGACTCTTTTCAGCCCAAGACCGGACCTTGGGTGGTGCACCTAGCCCAAAAGGATGGGTTGACCCAAACCTAGCCAAAATGGCCTCTTCCCCATTCCATTCCAAGCCATCTCCTTTACACTTGGCCATTGCCAATTGCTTGCACAAACACCCGACCCCGACCCACTCTGACCACGAGGGTGACCCTTGCTCGCTCGGCCGACCACCCCGGCCGCCGGAAAACACCATGGCCGAAAGCTCACATGTGAGCCAACATTGAAATTCTCCATTGTCGACTTGTCCCAACCCAAATGGATAGCATGGCCGTTCTTCCCTTGACCTAAGCGACCGATCCCAACCATTAAACCCCCCAGGAGAGCCTCCGACCATGCCTATTTAAACACCACCCCCTCACGGCCATGAAATGAGAGTTGCACAAACCTTGCCAAAACTGCGCCAAAATTGTTCCGGACTCCTCCCCATACACGAGCACTTCATCCCCAGGTGAGATCCCCCGCCATTTCTTCTCTCGCGAGCTCGATTTCGAGTTGAAATTCCACCCAAAACCAGGACACTTCTCCACAGTGGACCAATCCCCAAATTGATTGGTTCTACACCTTCACCGGACCGAGGAAGGTGTCCACCGAGCAAAAGCCCCATCTCCGGGCCACCCGGTTGCTCCGGACTCCAAGCTTTGTGATCGACTGTGGTCGAAGTCCAACTCTAGACAATTCACCGGACCGGAGACTTCATCCGGAGCTTGCTGGGATCCGATCGAAGGTGCAACAACTCTCGGATCGAAGCTTCACTTCTCCGAGCAAAGGTATGAACTCATTCTTCTTCCCGAGCTTACAGAGATTCTCCATTTCATTTGAGTAAATTTCAATGCATGTTTACCGTATGGATGCGTTCGTCTCTTCAAGACGAATCCATAGAGCATAAGAACATGAAAATCCATTGAGAATCGAGTGAGAAATTAGGGTTAGAAGGTTGACGGTCACGGGTGCACACCAGTCGTAGACGATGACCAGGAGCCGTTGGATCGCGCGTGTATCGAGCGGACGGATCAGATTGCGCCGGACCAGAGAACGTTACGTGAACTGCGGGTCCCGGGACGGCTGACTCAGATGGCGGCGTCGAATGGGAGCGCGCCGCGTGTGCATTCGGAGCTGCCGAGGTTGACGCGGCGCCGCGTCACTTAAGTAGAAAATTAGGGATTTTCTTAATTTATTTAATTCCCTGAACTTTGAAAATTCATATCTTTGTGTAGAAAAATCCTAAAAATAAAATAAAAATACCCTCTTGCTCGAGTGAACGGAGGAGAATAATGTGGAAAAGAAATTAATTAATTTTGTCCAAGTATTTTATTTTTAATTAATTATTTACTCCCTGCATTGTTTTAATTCTCCATGCATTCACACAATTCACCATAGCATGAGACTATAGGGCTTTTGAAGCCTCCGAACTTAGGGACATTCCCTGAATTTTCCAAGGTCGAGAGGCCATCTCTGTGAAAAGTTATTGATTTTTCAAATGCATGTTGTCTGTTTTAAGTATTTTAATTTCAAAAATTAGCATGTTGTGAAATAAATTCTAGGAAAATTTGGTGATGTTCCTTATGACCAGAGAATCCTAGGAAAAATAGGACTTGGGTTAATTCACTTAAGATAACCCTAATTGGCTTAAACATCCAAAATAGACCCCTAATTAATTAGAGTTAACCATAGATCAAATTGACTTGAAATCAATTCTCCACTGACCTTTAGGATCAGAGGAACCCACCATAAAAGTTTGAAGTCAATTGGACTTGGTTAGCCCTATTAATTGGGTTGATTAAGCCCATTTAGTCATTTTAAACTTTAAAAATTTATAACTTTCAAAATACCTTTCAAAAATTCACCAAATTGGTTTTGGAGCCTCTCTGATATCAGAGGAGTTTAAGAAAATTAAAATTTCAATTTTCTAAAAAAGTTGATTTTTAATATTATTTTAATATTTTTAATAATTAAAAAATAATAAAAATCACAAAAATAATAAAATTCACCAAAATGTCACATTTTGAATTTTAATCACTTAGGAACAAACCCCATATTTTTCCTAGGTCTATTTAGTGAGATATTAAATTTTAAAGCTCTAGGGTAATTTTAAAATTAAAAAAATGTATTTTCTAGCATTTTCACTAAAATAATTGTAATAAATCATAGAAAAATCAGAAAATTGTAAAGTTTGGTTCTCTGGAATCCTTGATATCAGAGAGAATTTTAAAAAATTATAAAATTCATTTTTCAACTTGTATTCTATTTTTAAATTAATTAATACTTCAGAACTTAAAATAATTCTAATAAATAAAATATAATTCAAAAAATCACAAATTTTGGTCCAAGTGGTCCTCTGGTCATTAGGAATGTCCCCTAATTTTCTTAAGGACAGAAACTTACCCTTGGTCATGTTATCAAATTTTCCTTGAAAATCTCTATTTTCTACTAAAAATAATTATATAAATAAATTAAATACAGAAAAATCATATTTTCTCCTCTCATGTCTTTATTGACATATGAGTGAAGTCACATAAAAATTTCAAGTTCATTTGAGTTCAATTTAGTGAGTTATAAAATTATTAGGCTTAAAGGGCAAAATGGTAATTAAAATTTTAACCCTTAATTAAAACTTTAGGTTTAATAAAAAATTAACAAGTAAAATATTTGATCCTAATCTGATTTGGATGATTGAAATTTAAATAATTAAAGGGTAGAAACCCATTAAGCAATTTAAAATGATTAAACTTTAATTAAATAATTGAGTAAATTTGGAAGAATAACAAAATTGGAATTATTAAAATAGGGATATTATTAGGAAGAGATTTATTCTTTAATTTAAAAATCCCTAAATTAATCATCTCATTAATATTCAACTCTTAATTAAAATAATAACTCAAATTTAAAATATTAAAAGACTTAATCATTAAACTAAAATTAAATCATTAAACTCTTTCAAAAATTTCAATTAAAATTAAATTAAATTAAATTAAAAATTAAATTAAATTAAGTAAATTAAATTAAAATTAAATTAAATTAAATTAAGATTAAAAGTTGAATTAAATAAATTAAATTAAATAAATAGAATTAAATTAAATTAAATAAAATTAAATAAATAAATTAAAATAAATTAAATTAAATTAAATTAAATTAAATTAAATTAAACAAATTAAATTAAATTAAATTAAATTAAATTAAACAAATTAAATTAAATTAAATTAAATTAAATTAAATTAAATTAAATTAAATTAAATTAAATTAAAAATTAAATCAAATCAAACTAAATTGAATTAAATTAAATCAAATCAAACTAAATTAAATTAAATTAAATTAAATTAAATTAAATTGAATTAAGTTGAATTAAATAACATCACCTAAGACATAAGGAACTCAAAATAAATCTAAAATAACTTGAACACTATTCCAAACTTAAATCATTAATTTGAACTTAAATTTGAATCACAAATCATTAAATATCATTTTGCACTTAGGAGCTTTAGTTATCATAACTCCTAAACGGAATATAAAATGAAATGTTACTTCACTTATAAGATATTCAAATGTCCTAGTTCAATCGAGCAAGTTAACAAAAATTGAAAACCTCGGACGATCGATTCATTTATATAACTAAATTCTCTTGGACTTAAAACAATCCTAGAAATATTGAAAAGATGTTTAAGATTCTTCTTAAGCACTTCCTCAATATGTTAGGATATTTATAAGAACAATTGAACTTAGTTATTCTTTGATGAAGAAAATCGTCCTCAAACCAAAAACACAAGGAACCTAGACGTCATAGGAAATGACTAGCTATAGGATTAGGAACTTGGTAGAAAACCATAAATCTTTCCCTAGCTTTACCTAGGAACTTGCTTAAATATTCTAACTGTGTTTTAAGTGCAGCTTGGGATGACGGGAAGACCCTCCAGGTACGTTTTTATTTTATCATAATTCACTTTCTTGCAATTTATTTTATTGCAAATGCACTTTACTTTTCTTGCATGATAAAACAACTGTTGCATGAAAACCTACACCTTTAGGACAGAAACCAAAACTGAAACCCATAACTAAATTAAAAGACACTACAAGATAAAATTCACCTCCACAACATTTCAAAATATAAGACAACTCAAAATTTAATCACAAACAGAACACAAAACTACAATTACAACTAAATTAAAACGTCCTGTTGGATGATCGGGAATACCTCGGATGATGTAACCTACGTGTTGCTAACGGGATTTCCTACGGTCTAAATGAAAGTGTGGAACTCATTCAGTTGAGTTTAGCAAATTCATACGGACTAAGTGAATCCGATAAAAATAATGATGCCGGAAGGATGGAGCAGTGGGATCTTAACCGGTGTTGTTATAATCAACTTTAAGATTTGTTTTAATTAAAACACAAAAAAAACACTTGGAAATTAAGACTTCTCTAAACCAAAACACTTCTCTCATCTCCCGATTTATGACTTCTAAAACTAAACCTCTGCAACAACAAGGAGCTTGGAGCATGGTGGGCGAGCACGGCCATCGTCGTCGGCGAAAACTTGAACCTACTTCGACAAAACTTTCCTAGAATTAAACAACCAAGCCATAGGACTTCGAGGTAGTTTGCACTAGTGCAACATAAATCCTCAACTCGTCGTTAGGCATGTGCATTGCAAATTAAGCCCTCACCGGTCTTAGGATTTCCGAGGTAGTCGTCCGATACGACATAAACCCTCATATCTTCCGAGTCGTTTGTATGATTCTATCATATAAATGTAAGCCCTAATTAATTAAAATTGGCAAGATTAAAACACTAAATAAACATTAGGACTTTCCTAAATCCAAGCCAAACAATAGGATAGTCGGGAGATTATCGAAGTTCACTTCGAATCCGTAATCTCTCCTACTTTTCTTCCTTTGAATTCCTAAAATAAAATGTTCCAAATTTGATCCATTCCCTATTGAAATTCCAAAATTCAATCCCTTGAAAACTTAAACTTTGAAATTCTAGAGAGCAGAATTATTGATTATTATCGAGAGTTTTCTTAGGTGATTCCCGTCACTTAAGATGTAATTAACTATAGGGGCTTGCCCTTATAGGAAACTTTAAGAACCCGAGTAATATAAACCCCGCTTAATGTTTTCATATTAAGCGAGGGAATTTGTCGGCTTATAAAATTGGTTCGCGGACCAAACGGATGTCACAAATCTCTTAGTTTATTTAATCGAGCCCCATCATCAAACGAGTGTGTCCATTCTTCGGGATAGATACACGGTTTATGAGCGCGATGCTCGTTTATATAAACTATTTGGGATGTGAGATCGGTTTGATTTCATATCTTAAAACTTTTAAACTCAAAATTATTTTCAAAATCAAATATTACTTTTCAAATTATTTATTTAAATTAAAAATACGCCGGCAATTTCTGTAGGCGACCCCTTTTTAAAATAAAACACATAACCTAAAAATAACGCCGACATATTTCTGGCGACTCCGCTGGGGACTAGTTCCTCTCTCCATTTTAATCAAATAGTTCTGCTTTCAAAAATCGGTAGTGTATCCATGTCCCTAATGGATCAAACTACCCTTCTTTCCGTTGGAATACTGTGTTCATTTCTACCTTGAACAAGTATAACCAACATTCTCTCGGATTTAGGAGCCACCTTGTTTAGACACCCCTAAACGGAGAGGTTCCGAGATCCTTTTACCTCATTTCTGAGGTGGGGTGGACCCCCAATAGGTGTTAGTTTAGGAGTGATCCTTCGAGTCGAGAAGTCTTGCTTAAGACTCTCTTTTCCTTTCCAACTCCGATTTAGATTCCTTACCTTCTCTACACCTTTGAACACTCCGTTATAAATAAACAAACCCTTTAATAAGTGATTCTTTTAATAAGTGATTCCTTTTTATAAATACATGAACAAGAATGAGTTCGGACTCTTTTCAATTCCTTTCTTTTCGTCCTAAAGAAAAGAAGCATAACTAGGACCGACAACCGAATCTACCACCGCAAATGGAAGCCCCGAAGCCGATTTTCTCTTTTACCAATGGACTGGACCTCGCTGTCTATAAGGATGAGCTGCCCGACAATGGAATCATCCGATTTGGACAAGGATTTGAAAACACGAACGTCAAGATCACTGACGTCTCCCTCTTTGCACTAATGAACAAGGTATCTGAAGCTGAGGAGCCGTTGCTTGAGTTCAACCTTAGGTCGACCCAAGAATTCCCTCCTCTGCAAAGGATCCCGACTAAGAGGAATACCGATGTCCATAGAAGGACCGTTATCTCTACCCCCACTGGTCTAGTTGTTTCTGCACCTACCCCGACTTTTGCCAAATCAAAGGGGAAAGAAATCCGGAATTATGATGGACCCGTTACCGTGGAGGGTACGGATCTTCTCGTAAGACCTTCGTTTTCGAGATCGGGTCCGGTTCGAAGATTCCGTCAACGACAAGGACCCAAAGAAGAAACGAAGTAGAAGGATCGCTAAAGAAGCCGTAGCTGCTGAAGTTGCTTTCCTAGAAGAAATTCCGGAACCGCCGGAATATACACCGCTGCTCGAATACATACCACTCTTGGGAGGAAGCAGGTTTCATCCCCTCTCCGCCGCAGAAGATGAAGAAAATATTCGCAAGATTGCTGCCACATTACCACAGCCCGCATATTACAATGATAGCCGCAAAGAACTACGCCGTTTGCTCGACTGCAAACTTTGGTAGAAAAGTTAGCAAAGAAGGAAAACTGCCCCGTATCAGAAATTCTACGAAGGATAGGGCGGGTGCCAGTCAAATCCCGTCTTGGGCCCCGAGTAGAACCCGCCATCATGACAGAAAAGCCAAGTAAAAGAATGAAGGCTAGTCCGCCCGTTGTCGTCTCAGGATTACAAATTAGGGAGGATACCACCTTCCGAGCATTTGGTCGACGGACCATCCGGTCCTGGACCCTCGTCGCCGCGAAGGATGGTATGGCGTCCCACTACCGGGCGAGTTGAGATTGAAACGACGGCCGAGAAAGAAAGTCTCGCCGGGAGACTTGAATGCGAAGAAAGTGCTACCGCGATGAAGGGGACTCGTGAGAAGGGGACCGGCGGCTATCGCACGACAACCACGAAGACACACGAAGGCCCCGCTAGAAGATGCCATGGAAAAGTTGAGAACCGATATCCGACGATTAGCAAAAGAAAGAGAAGAAAAGTTCGGAGACGAGATTGATTCGTCGGAATTCATGGACGACGAATACGCAGAAATCAACATGGTTGAGACACGAGCTTCATCAGCTTCGCAAGGTGCTCCTGCGACCGCGCAGAAGAGAGGAGCCAGAACTGATGAGAAGGCAGCTTCAGGAGAAAGATGATACGATCGCTCAAATGGCGAAGAGGATGGAAGAGATGGCCGTAGCTCTGGCCACTCTCCAGAGTCAAGTACAACCACATAGAGAGACACCCCCAGAGGTCATTCACATTGTAGACGGAGGAAAGGAGATTACATCCGTCGATGGGGATGATCAGCTGAAAAAGGATACAACACAAAGTATGATTCCTGAAAAGGATATCAAGAACTCAGTAGAACAGCAGGTGCGAGAAGCCTTAGCACAATCAAAGAGCGGAACATCCATTCGGACCGGTAGACCTTACCCCGAAGAATTCGACGCCGTCCGATACCCGAAAGGCTTCGTACCACCTCGTTCGAGACCTTCGACGGAGCCGGGAACCCCGACGGCATGTGGCACACTTTCGTGCCGGTTGTTGCAATGCGGCGGGAGCGATGCATTACTCTTTCGACGGTTCGTCGGCGATCTGTCGGGAATCGCCTTCGGCCGGTATGCGTAATTACCAAACGGTTCGGTGAAAACATTCTCGAACTAGAAAACCTCTTCATCAAGCGATTTGCGGAGCTCGACACCACATCACTATAGGTGATTTAGTGGTAGAAAAGCGAAGCCGAATGAAACCTTGGTAGATTACATACTTCGATGGAGGAACCTAAGCATGAAGTGTGAACCACGATTACAAGAACAACACGCGATCGGCATTTTACTTAAAAGCATTCACGGCCCGATAGCACTTCTCCTCGAGGGATTCACTATTAAGACTTTCGAGAAGTTGTTAAGCAAGGCCGGAAGCTTGCAAGAAGAGGCGAAGCAATTAAGTTTCGTCGACAAGACGGATAAACAAAAGCTCGTAAAGACTTTTGAAAAGAAATCCGGGATCGTTGCGGCAGTTGACAAAGGCAAGCAACCGATGCAAATACCACCGAACGGCCGCGAAGCAACCACAACGGAATTACCGAGCAACCCCGGCCCGAGCTATCGGTCATCTCCGCGAGTATGAACAACTACCTCGTCCGCAACGTACATTAAGAGAGCTTTTGAGCGAGAGAATATCCGTTCAAGAATGAAGCGATGCTGAAAATGTTCCGTAGTCTGATGAAGACTCCGGATTTCCAGCTGCCAGAGCCTAAAAGACCAGAGGAAGTCAGCAAGAAAGGTGATCCCAACTTTTGCCCTTACCACCAGATGCTTGGACACAAAATAGAAGATTGCATTACCTTCAAAAGTTGGCTCAATGACAACCTTCGGAAAGGGAATATAACGATCCCGAAGGAGTACATGAAGGAACCCCAGAAAGGAGGTTCCGTCAATGTTGTCTCGACTGATCCTATCATTCCGATAGATCCCTATACGACTGACGATGGATGGACTACCGCTTGGACGAAGTCTTCGAAAAGATTTTAGACAGCATCCAAACCGCTTCGGTGCGAGCTTCAATTCAGAGTTTGAAACCTGTTAAGCCGGTACTATCACTTGCGATAGAAGAACCACCTCAACAGGAGACGATTGAAGAAAAGAAGAAAATTGACGAAGAAGAGAAGACTGAGGCACCTAGGGCTAGACTAGGGGCTGCTTATCCTAGGATAGTTGTTTCCGATTCGGGGGAAAAATCCTCGAACCCTCGACTCGTATGATTATCTCGCTCACTTCGGTGGGATCATATAATGATAAGGGTGATGGCGTTGGCTACGTTTTGGATCGTTTCTAACGATTACGTAACTAACGGTAATCCGGATATCGATTTCGATACCAACGACAATTCTCAAATCATACACGATCTCGACAAGCAAAATAACGAAGAAGACATCCATCAAGGAGGCTACGAGAGTTCAACAAGCAACGAATCTATCTGCGAGTTTCGAGGAGCTCCAGTCACGATAGAGTTAGAACCTTCAGACTCTGAAGTTAACCCGAAAGAGCCTGTCATTCCGATTCAAGAAGAGACACCGGCAAGCTCGACAATAGATTCAGAAGAAATTACAGAAGTCAACTTAAGGAGTGGAAAAGTTCTACCTCCGAGAATGGGTCCAAAAGACAAAGGGAAGCGGTGGTTGTTCGGGAAGAACCAACCTCAGCGGAAGAAATACCCATTCGAGAAGAAGCGGAGACACATGAAAACAAAGTGGACTACAACGTGCTAGCCCATCTTAGGAAACTACCGACCAAACCGAGCATCTACGACGCTCTCATCTTATCAAAGGAGATGAGAGAAGCTCCGATCAAGGCCTTACTTGATCCGAAATTTGCTTAGCTCAAATGGCCGGAGAGTCCTTAGATGAGGTTTGCTCGTTAAAGGAACAACGAGGTGTTACCTTCACGGATGATGACCTACTACTTGGAACAGCGAGACCACAACCGACCGTTGTACATTTCGATTACTAATCGGAAAATTCACACTCTCCGGAGTATTGGTGGATCCGGGAGCATCAATCAATATAATGAATCTGCGAACGCTAGCATACTTGGAAATTGATGCCCGCGAGCTCGAAGCAGACAAAATGTTATTAAGAGGATTCAACCAGAAAGGAGAAAGAGCCCTCGGATCAATAACACTGCTAATGAAGACCGGTGATTTAGCAAAGACAACCGCGAAATTTCACATAATTGATTCAGAAACATCGTTCAACGCTCTACTTGGGCCGACCGTGGATACATGAAAACGGGATGGTACCATCATCTCTACATCGATGCATCAAGTACTACGATGGAGGGGAACGAGTGCATCAAAGGTGACTTACAACCATTCTCCGTACATGAAATTGGAATCCACGAGGATGCGGCTTATTATGCACCACCGAAGAAAACGATCTTCTCCGGAGATACCATAACAAATGAAGCAAAGAAAGTTCGGGAAAACGAAGAACCCGAAGTTCTAGTCCAACGATCACTCACCACTCCCTTACGGCGAGATGGTGAAGGTTTCTCCACAACTCGCATCCGAGGTCGAGGCCGGGGACGAGGTCGTGGTAGAGACGTTAGGACGATTGGACGGAGGAAACCAACCATTAAAGTCGATTGGGAAGATAGTTCCGAAGAAGAAAAAGAAATCAAACAAGAAGCGACGACAATAAGTCGGAAGAAGCCGCAATTCGAATCCCTCTCGAAGATGAAAGAAACGAAGAATATAAATCGATGTACGAGAAGATTAACCACTATGTACATACTATGACCACGACCCCGATCCATTCTAATAAGATTGAGGGTATGGAGGTCAAAGAGGTACGTAGCGATGGTGCAAAGCCCATCGAAATTCTACCGTGGTGCTCCTTCCTCCAAAGCCGAAAATAATGTACAACTTGAAGATGCTACTTCATCGAATTAATGGAATTGCCTTTTGAGTGGTACTCTCCTTGTGTTCAAAATTTAATTCGGCGTGGTTTCTTACCTCGACAATGGACAAAAGGTCAATCACAACGTTTTGAAAATTTATGGAATAACTCCGGTCGTCCACCCAACTCAAAGCATGGTCTCGGATTCGGCACAGTAGGATCAGTTGATGATACTGAATTTTGCTTGGTTGTCACTTGCGAACCTAATGAAAACTGCATGGAAACTGCGGACGAACTCGAAGATTTACAAATTGGAGACGCTCCACCAGAATTCGAAGAAGAAATCAAATCTACGATAGATGAGTTAACGGAAGTTAACTTAGGTACTAGCGAAGAGCCCAGACCTACCTTTGTTAGCTCCTTACTCAATAAAGAAGACTCGAAGAAATAATCAAGTTATTAATGGAATTTAAAGACTCGTTTTGCTTGGAGCTACGATGAGATGCCAGGTTTAGCTCCAGAGGTCGCAGTCCATAAGCTAGGGGTGGATCCAGCTTCCGTCCCAGTCAGACAAGGTCCTAGAAGAATGCGTCTAGAAATCGAACAACAAGTCATAGCTGAAGTTAAAAAGCTAATAGACGCTAAATTTGTCCGTGAAGAACAATACCCGACTTGGTTAGCCAACGTGGTACCAGTCAGGAAGAAGAATGGTCGGATCGGGATTTGTGTGGACTTCGGAGATTTAAACAAGGCATGTCCAAAAGATGAATTCCCTCTACCAATCCCGAATTAATGATCGACATCGCTTCAACACATGAAATATTCTCGTTCATGGATGGATCTTCAGGATACAACCAGATAAAAATGGCTCCAGAAGACGAAAAGCTTACAGCATTCAGAACGCCGATCGGGGTATTTTGCTACACCGTGATGCCATTCGGATTGAAGAACGCAGGAGCAACCTACCGCAGAGCAATGACAAGAATTTTTGATGATCTCATCCATAATCAAGTCGAATGCTACGTGGACGATGTGGTCATCAAAAGCAAAATAAAGGACAACCACTTGTATGATTTGAGAATTGTTTTCGAACGATTAAGACAATTTAACCTTAAGATGAATCCCTTAAAATGCGCCTTCGGCGTCACCTCCGGAAATTCTTAGGATTCGTTGTCCGACATCGTGGAATTGAAATCGACCCGGAAAAGATTAAAGCTATCTTAGAAATGCCGCCTCCCAAAACCTTAAAACAACTACGATCTTTTCAAGGAAGCTGGCATATCTTCGACGCTTTATCTCGAACTCGTCGAGTAGGTGTCGGCCTTTCTCGGCACTAGTTAAAAAGGACGCCAAATTTATTTGGGAAGAGAAATGCGGAAGGCCTTCGAGGACATTAAACAATACTTAATGACACCTCCTGTTTTAGCAGCCCGGTCTCGGGTAGGCCGCTAATACTTTATACCGCGGCTTTAGACGACTCTCTCGGAGCCCCGTTAGCTGGGTCGATGATGAGGGTAAAGAAAATGCTCTTTACTACTTAAGCCGTCGTTTATCGCCGACGGAAATAAGGTATCCCGTAATTGAAAAGCATTGTTTGGCCACGATCTTCGCCGCTCAAAAGCTCAGGCATTACATGCTTTCTCATAAGGTCAACCTGATCTCGAAGTTTAATCCATTGCAATACTTGATGACCCGCCCAACGCTTTCCGGCAGACTTGCCAGATGGTCGATGATATTATTGCAATTCGATATAACTTTCGTGCCTCTTCGTGCCGTAAAGGGACAAGCCTTAGCAGACTTCCTTGCGAGCACACCCTTTGCGGCAGAATCTCCTCTCGATGACGACTTGCCGGATGAACAAATAATGAACCTAGAAGACCTTGATGATCGACGTTGGGAATTATATTTCGACGGAGCATCTTCGACGCACAAAGACGAAGAATCGCAAGTGATAGTGCCCGGTAAGGCAGGAATCGGGCTAATCTTTATAACACCGGAGCGGGGGATGTTAAGATACTCCTACCACTTGACGAGCCGTGTACAAACAACGAAGCGAGAATACGAAGCCCTCATAACGGGATCGGAATTAACCATTCGAATGGGGATAACGGACATCAACATCTACGGGGATTCACGAGTTAATCATTCAACGGATCGCCGGACAATACGAGAATTTTAAAACCAAGACTCGAGCAATACTTCCGAGTATGCCATACAATTGTTGGAACAAATTCCGAATGTGACAATTTACAAAATTCCCGAAAGAAAACGCTTTAGCGGATGCGCTAGCTCGTCTTGCAAAAGAATTTGCTCGTTTGCAAGATGAATCGATAGAAGTGTCGGTTCACGGACGTCGGGTCCTATCACGGCTCGACATAGACACGATACACAAATCGGAAAAGGAAAAAGGATCGATTGCAATGATGGACGGAAAACACGGAAGATTGGCGACAACCATTAATAGATTACTCGCAAACAGGGAAAACTACCGGATGATAGGTCGTTAGCTCATCGGATCAAGAAAAGAACTCGTCCTACGCATTAGTAAACAACACATTATACGGAAGGTCTTTTGATCAAATGTGGCTAAGATGCCTAAGCGGGTCCGAGGCCCGTGAAATTGTTAAAGAGGTGCATTCGGGACTCGTGGCGCTCACCGATCGAGTCCAAAGATGAAAATGAAAATTAAAAGACTAGGGTACTATCGGCCTTCGATGATGACCGATCGCATGAAAATCGCCAAGAGCCGTCATCGGTGCCGAGTGCACGGAGTGGTTCTACACCAACCTCCAAATGTGCTACATCCGACAATTGCATCGTGGCCATTTGAATGTTGGGGCACGGATATAGTGGGTCCAATAGAACCACCGTCTTCAAAAGGACATCGCTTCATTCTTGCGGCTACGGATTACTTTTCCAAGTGGGCGAGAGGCGGTTCCACTTGAGAAGTGAAAGCACATCACGTACTACAATTTTTCAAGAACCAAGTTGTCTACCGTTTCGGGGTGCCGCGCGGGATCATCTCGGATAATGGGTCGGCATTCGAAGCACACAAATCAACAATTTTGTCGGGAGACACGGAATCGACCGGCGATACTCAACAATTTACTACCCAAGAGCGAACGGCCTCGCTGAGGCTTTTAATAAAACTCTCGTTCAAATCTTAAAGAAAACCTTGGACGATAATAAGAGAAATTGGCACGAGAAGTTGTTAGAAGCCTTATGGGCCTACTGGACAACTTTCGAACTCCTACGCAAGCTACACCTTACACTCCGGTGTATGGGTCCGAGGCGATGTTACCCTTAGAGGTTCGGCTTCCTTCACTCGAATTGCGATTTGCAAATAAAATCACAACGAAGAAAACGCCAAATTACGACTCGAAGAATTAGAGAGCCTCGGAAGGGAAAAGACTTGCGGCGCAACGAATTTAGAACTATACTGAGCTAAGATGGTTCAAGCCCATGACAAACCGGTCCGCCCAAGAACCTTGAAAGTTGGTGATCTAGTTCTCGTTCTCAAAAGACCTATTCTTGCACACCGCAAGATAGGAGGAAAATTTGAACCCACTTGGGAAGGACCGTTTGTGGTTGAAGCGATATACTCGGGAGGTTCCTACCGGCTAGTGAATTGCCGGGAGAACGACATAGTGCTTCCGATCAATGGACGATACTTGAAAAAGTATTACGCTACCTGATGTTTCGAAGGAATGAACTTTCCATCCCTAGAAGCACGGGTGAAGTGATTACTTATGACTGGGTCCGAACCCAAAAATAACAAAAATGTGCTAAAATAAATAAAATCCTGATAATAAATTTTTCCTTGTTTTCTTTTCCAAATCAAAATCTCTTACCTGATCTTATCCCACTTTATTCCTGTTAAGTTTAAAAATATAAAAATGATAATAAAGCAAGATATCTTTAATAAACATTTTCTTAATGTTCTTGTTCTTAGTACAGCCTCCGATCCTTTTCCTTGTCTTTTCGCAGGGAAATGTCGAGCGGGCGGTTGGTCTTGAACTTTAAGAACGGCGTAAGCCTTGCACTCGACGAGAAGAGGGTGAAGGATGGAGCGATAATCGAGATTGACTCGGATTTCGCACCGACGAGCCTACGATACGAGGAAAGTGACTCGGGTCCCGGTTGACCGAGAAGAACTGCCCGGACATACAGTGATGAAAGTGGGTGGCCCAAGCCACCAATCCAGCAACAAGAGAAGAAAGACAAACCTTGAAGAAGATAAGAAAATGAAGTCTGTAGTCGCTACAGCAGAAGGCAGACTTGTCAGCGCCGCGCCCACAGAGATTCAAGGAGTTCGGAGAGCTACTCTCACAGCTACGCAACGAAGAAATAAGAATCGCCGTATCCGTAAGATGTTAACAAAACTAGCTGCGGACCAGCGCGATGAGACAGTTGCTAATGTCAGTGCATACACTTCGGGGACACCGGTTCACCAGGAACCTGAAGAGAGGAGGCCAGCTCCTAGGATGACAGAAAGAACCAGAGAAATCTCACAAAGATCGAAGAAAGAAGGCTACCACGCCACCGAATAGAACCACCAATGACGCATGACCTTGTTGCGGAAGCAACCCCGGGGATGTCTCGACGGACATCATCCCCGAGGAGCCGAGGTATGCGGGGAGAACGTGAAGGGATCGAACCTTACATCCCACAATATGTCACTGGGCCTCGCCATCTGCGGATCATTCCGAATACGAGTCGGAGAGAATGCGGAATGTTGAAAAGAAAACCTTTGAATACTTCGAGAGAATTAGAGGCGGAAGAATCAATATACTTGGAGGGCCTCGAGCTACATACGGACGTATTCTCGGAGTATGAACGACGACAGAATCGTGGATTGCATCCGGGATTTGAAAAGAATGGGCCGAGCGGGCCGCCTAAGGGAAAACACATACTCAGAACCCCGGAGATGGATGCCAGGGAAAGGAAGAATCACAATACAATGTGGATGCTGTTACAACTTTGCCGAGGACAGGAAGGGAAACCCGCCGGGAATACTCCGTCATGGGCAAGTGGATCCGATGCCATTAGTCATCAAGAGAATGGTAAAGAGATTGATAACATGGAGGGTACTGCGCGATGATCGCATACCCAATAGTTGCATTATCAACATCTACAAGCGGGGTGACCGTATACCCCCGCACATAGATCACCATGACTTTGTCGGACCTTTCGCACGATCTCTTTCCCGAGCGAGTGTAACATCGTGTTCGGATCCGACCTCCGGATAGCGAGCCCGGGTGAGTTCCGAGGGCCGATAAAGATACCACTACCGGTAGGTTCCGTCATGATACCGAAGGGTAACGGAGCGGATATCGCCAAGCATTGCATACCGGGAGTACCGGTGAAGCGGATCTCGGTTACGTTCGGGAGGATGGACGACGAAAAGACACCTTACCATTTCCGACTGGACCCGGAGCTAGAGAGCCTCCGGCCTTACGAGTCGTGAGTTACATGGAAAATATCACACCTCCAATGTACATCCATACGGCATCCTTGCCAAGGATGGCTTGGAAGGTGATGTTTTTGACCATGTATCCCACTATTCGGACATGGATTTTCGACGGATGCTTCTTTAGATGGATCAACAAAGATCATACACGATCCGTTTTGAGTTTACATGGATTGTATGAAATATATTCCGGATCAAGATGTATGATGTATCTTCTACATGATTGGAATGAAAGTGACCATGTCACATTTTTGGCCTTCACCTCTTTTGTGCAAATTGATTGGGAAACGCCGTTAAAGTTAAATGAACTTCGAACAAAGAACAGAAAAGGAATAAAAAAATAAAGAATAAAAGAAGACTTTCCTAAAAAAAAAAAAAAAAAATCTCTAAAAAAATGATGAACACCAAATCCACATGAACATTAAACAAACGATAAAATAAAATTTGAATCATTAAAAGATAAACAAAATCAACATAAATGTTAAATCAAATTCTCAATCAAATTTCAAATGTGTTCTTCCAAATTTCAAATCAAATCTTAAATCAAATTTCAACCGAGTTCAAACTCATTCTTCCAAATTTCAAATTCAATCTTTCCAAATTTCAAACCTCAAATTCAATCTTTCCAGATTCCAAATCTCTACCAAATCTCAAATTCGATCTTTCCGGATCTCACATCAAACCTCAGTCAAATTCAAGCTTTTGGGTCGAGGATTTTACATCCAAGACTGCACTGCTTTAGGATTCTCTTCCTATTGCACTGAAATACATTAAATTCAAACTTTTGAGTCGAGGATTTTACATCCAAGACTGCACTGCTTTAGGATTCTTTTCCTACTGCACTGAAATACATCAAATTCGAACTTTTGGGTCGAGGATTTTACATCCAAGACAACGATCGCTTTAGGATTCTTTTCCTATCGCACCTGAAATACATCAAATTCAAACTTTTGGGTCGAGGATTTTACATCCAAGACCGCACTCGCTTTAGGATTCTTTTCCTATTGCACTCGAAATACATTAAATTCAAACTTTTGGGTCGAGGATTTTACATCCAAGATCGCACTTGCTTTAGGATTCTCTTCCTATTGCACTTCGAAATACATCAAATTCAAACTTTTGAGTCGAGGATTTTACATCCAAGATCGCACTGCTTTAGGATTCTCTTCCTATCGCACCGAAATACATCAAATTCAAACTTTTGGGTCGAGGATTTTACATCCAAGACCGCATCGCTTTAGGATTCTTTTCCTACTCGCACTCGAAATACATTAAATTCAAACTTTTGGGTCGAGGATTTTACATCCAAGACCGCACTCGCTTTAGGATTCTCTTCCTATCGCACTCTGAAATACATCAAATTCAAACTTTTGAGTCGAGGATTTTACATCCGAGACCGTACCGCTTTAGGATTCTCTTCCTATTGCACTCGAAATACATCAAATTCAAACTTTTGGGTCGAGGATTTTACATCCAAGACCGCATCGCTTTAGGATTCTTTTCCTATCGCACCGAAATACATTAAATTCAAACTTTTGGGTCGAGGATTTTACATCCAAGACCGCACCGCTTTTAGGATTCTTTTCCTACCGCACTCGAAATACATCAAATCAAACTCTTGGGTCGAGGATTTTACATCCAAGATCGCACTCGCTTTAGGATTCTTTTCCTATCGCACCGAAATACATCAAATTCAAACTCTTGAGGTTAAGGATTTTACATCCAATACCACATTACTGCGAGATCTTTCCTCATTGCAATGACCCAATCCAATCAATTCGATCTTCTTTTGGGGTCGAAGATGTTACATCTAAAACTTCAAAATTCCAATTTTCATTTCAAATCAAATCCCTTCAAAATTAATCTTAACAAAACTTCAATTTAAATGAAAACTCAAAATCTAAACTCACACATCATGACTTGAACATGAAACAAAATAAAATCTAAATCGAAATTCTCCCAGATCATGTGATTTGGGATTTACCTCCTTTTCCTTTCCCCAGCGAGAGTTCAAGAATCTCCATTCTTAGAGATATACTTGACACTCCCCAGCGGAAACTCTTCTACTTCGTCCTAAGCTTGTCACTTGGACATCCGTGTTGGTTTGTTGATCGCTTCGGTCAACACCAATACGCGCGGTGTGCTCCGTCGACTCACCACACCTATTGGGGGTCCATTTGTTGACCTCATTTTTGATGAGGTCTTCTCTTCTTCTCTTTAGTATTTCAGGATCTAGCCTTAGGCTTTTCCTTCGACTATCTTAGAGGACTAGAATCGAGACCCACCACCTAGAATTTCAAACCACTTCTAAACTCCCTGCAAACTCCACAAACTTGACTGTAAACCCCTAATCACCTAGAGGGTTGAAATCAAATATGGAAGTTTAAAGGATGAGTTCCTATAGGACTCTTTGGCCTTAGGACTGCCCTGGGTGGCCTGGTCTGGTGAAGGGTTGACTTGCACATACACTACACACACACTACACTTCCATACACCTCCTAAAAAAAGCACACCCTTAGCCAACTTGACTTCCTGACTCATGTAGGTGATTCACATGGATGGTCCTTAACCCCTAAGCCCTTGGCTAAGAGGGTTAGGAACAACATAGTGAATGCCTCAAATGAGTCCCTTCATGGCTCATGTGGGCTTGATATGGCTTCATGGCTCAACCAAAATGGTTTTATTCCACTTACATCCACCCAATCTTCAATTTTCCAAATTTTCAATTTTTGACTCCGGACCCTACACCCCGCCTAACCTACCAAATGCGCTCGAAACTACCCAAATTTCTCAAAAATTTCCAAATTACCCAAAATTCTCCAAAATCAATCCCAAACATTTCCACATCACTTAAATTGATCATCCATAACCAAAAATGCCAAAAATTCCAAAATACCCCCCAATACCCTCCAAATACCCAAAATACCCCTCTCGACCCAAAAATCCAAAAATTCAGAAAATTCCCAGAAAATTCCAGAAAATCCCAAATATTCCCAATTTCATTTTGTTCAACTACACCATGGGCCAATTTTGTCAATTTACCCCACTTTTATCAAAACCCCCAATTTGACCCATTTTAACCCAAAGTAAACCCAATGTCAAACCTAACCCACCCAATTGACCCAAATTCTGGTCCAATTCAATTCTAAACTTCAATTCAACATCCCCAACACCAATCTAGACCCAATCCAAGCCCAATTTGAGTGGCATTGGGATCCAATTTCACTTTTGGCCTTAAAGCCCAACTTGGACCTATGACCTAAACCTAACCCAAACTCACCCAATTCAACTCCAATTAACCTCAAATCTTTTCCAAACCTTCCTTAACATCCCCATAAACAAAACACTAACATGATTTGCCCAAAATTTAGACCCAAACCCCACTCAAATTCAACCCAAAATCAAAAAGCCCAATTTTGACCTAAACTTAAACCTAGCCCAAATGAGCCCAAATCCCAAAATCAAAACCTAACCAAAGCCAAAACCTCTTTGAAACACTCCCATAAACATTTCCCAACATTAATTTTACATCAATTTTAACTCTAGCCCAACTTTGGCCCATGGTAACCCATTTTGGCCCACCTTAGCCTCTTTACCAAAAAGGCCCATATCCAACCCAATTCAAACCCAAATCACCTCAAACTTGTTTCAAACCACTCATGAAGCATCCCTAAACCAAACTCAACAATTATTTGGCCCAAGCCTTTACCAAAATTTCATCCCAAAATCCATTTTAAAATTCAAAAGCCCACTTTCCTAAACCA
Source organism: Papilionanthe hookeriana x Papilionanthe teres (assembly GCA_022702705.1). NCBI lineage: Eukaryota > Viridiplantae > Streptophyta > Magnoliopsida > Asparagales > Orchidaceae > Papilionanthe > Papilionanthe hookeriana x Papilionanthe teres. The sequence goes on from CM040423.1 coordinate 72,167,909, forward strand.
TTTTAAAAGCCCATCCTTTACCACATCCAAAGGCCCAAAATTGGTCCCAAAGCCCATATGACATTTCCCCTCATCATACTTTCAATTAAACTCAATACCTAAGTCCTAAATCCATCATCAAATCATTCCAAATCAAGTTCCATACAAATTTCCATCAAATTACCAAAAAATTCCTAAAACCCTTTTCATGAAACAAGTCAACCCTTTTCCCAAGCCAAATGGAGCCATGAACAAGCCATCCTCAAGCCACATGAAGCCATGAGGGCTTTGACTTGTCATTAGTCCATTTATGGCAAGAAGAGGGGGCCCTTTCCTAATCCTTCTTAAACCTTTTTTACCTTAAGCATGTCACACACTAAACCATGCTTAGCCACCTCACCATGGATGGAGACTTCACCACTACATGGCAGTGACCCAAGTGACTCTTTTCAGCCCAAGACCGGACCTTGGGTGGTGCACCTAGCCCAAAAGGATGGGTTGACCCAAACCTAGCCAAAATGGCCTCTTCCCCATTCCATTCCAAGCCATCTCCTTTACACTTGGCCATTGCCAATCGCTTAGCACAAACACCCGACCCGACCCACTCGACCCCGAGGGTGACCCTCGCTCGCCGGCCGCCCACCCCGATCCGCGGAAAACACCATGGCCGAAAGCTCACATGTGAGCCAACATTGAAATTCTCCATCGTCGACTTGTCCCAACCCAAATGGATAGCATGGCTCGTTCTTCCCTCGACCTAAGCAGCGATCCCAACCATTAAACCCCCCAGGAGAGCCTCCAGCCATGCCTATTTAAACACCACCCCTCACGGCCATGAAATGAGAGTTGCACAAACCTCGCCAAAACTCGCGCAAAATTGTTCCGGACTCCTCCCCATACACGAGCACTTCATCCCCAAGTGAGATCCCCCGCCATTTCTTCTCTCGCGAGCTCAATTTCGGAGTTGAAATTCCACCCAAAACCAGGACACTTCTCCACAGTGGACCAATCCCCAAATTGATTGGTTCTACACCTTCACTGGACCGAGGGAAGGTGTCCACCAGCAAAAGCCCCATCTCCGGGCCACCCGGTTGCTCCGGACTCCAAGCTTTGTGATCGACTGTGGTCGAAGTCCAACCTAGACAATTCACTGCACCGGAGACTTCATCCGGAGCTTGCTAGGATCCAATCGAAGGTGCAACAACTCTCGGATCGAAGCTTCACTTCTCCGAGCAAAGGTATGAACTCATTCTTCTTCCCGAGCTTACGGAGATTCTCCATTTCATTTGAGTAAATTTCAATGCATGTTTACCAGTATGGATGCGTTCGTCTCTTCAAGACGAATCCATGGAGCATAAGAACATGAAAATCCATCGAGAATCGAGCGAGAAATTAGGGTTAGAAGGTCGACGGTCACGGTGCACACCGGCCGTAGACGATGACCGAGAGCCGTTGGATCGCGCGTGTATCGAGCGGACGGATCGATTGCGCCGACCGGAGAACATTACGTGAACCTGCGGGTCCCGGACGGCCGACTAAGATGGCGGCGTCGAATGGGAGCGCGCCGCGTGTGCATTCGGAGTCGCCGAGGCTCGACGCGGCGCCGCGTCACTTAAGTAGAAAATTAGGGATTTTCTTAATTTATTTAATTCCCCGAACTTTGAAAATTCATATCTTTGTGTAGAAAAATCCTAAAAATAAAATAAAAATACCCTCTTGCTCGGTGAACGGAGGAGAATAATGTGGAAAAGAAATTAATTAATTTTGTCCAAGTATTTTATTTTTAATTAATTATTTACTCCCCGCATTGTTTTAATTCTCCATGCATTCACACAATTCACCATAGCATGAGACTATAGGGCTTTTGAAGCCTCCGAACTTAGGGACATTCCCCGAATTTTCTAAGGTCGAGGCCATCTCGTGAAAAGTTATTGATTTTTCAAATGCATATTGTCTGTTTTAAGTATTTTAATTTCAAAAATTAGCATGTTGTGAAATAAATTTTAGGAAAATTTGGTGATGTTCCTTATGACCGGAGAATCCTAGGAAAAATAGGACTTGGGTTAATTCACTTAAGATAACCCTAATCGGCTTAAACATCCAAAATAGACCCCTAATTAATTAGAGTTAACCATAGATCAAATTGACTTGAAATCAATTCTCCACTGACCTTTAGGATCAGAGGAACCCACCATAAAAGTTTGAAGTCAATTGGACTTGGTTAGCCCTATTAATTGGGTTGATTAAGCCATTTAGTCATTTTAAACTTTAAAAATTTATAACTTTCAAAATACCTTTCAAAAATTCACCAAATTGGTTTTGGAGCCTCTCTGATATCAGGGGAGTTTAAGAAAATTAAAATTTCAATTTTCTAAAAAAGTTGATTTTTAATATTATTTTAATATTTTTAATAATTAAAAAATAATAAAAATCACAAAAATAATAAAATTCACCAAAATGTCACATTTTGAATTTTAATCACTTAGGAACAAACCCCATATTTTTCCTAGGTCTATTTAGTGAGATATTAAATTTTAAAGCTCTAGGGTAATTTTAAAATTAAAAAAATGTATTTTCTAGCATTTTCACTAAAATAATTGTAATAAATCATAGAAAAATCAGAAAATTATAAAGTTTGGTTCTCTGGAATCCTTGATATCAGAGAGAATTTTAAAAAATTATAAAATTCATTTTTCAACTTGTATTCTATTTTTAAATTAATTAATACTTCAGAACTTAAAATAATTCTAATAAATAAAATATAATTCAAAAAATCACAAATTTTGGTCCAAGTGGTCCTCTGGTCATTAGGAATGTCCCCTAATTTTCTTAAGGACAGAAACTTACCCTTGGTCATGTTATCAAATTTTCCTTGAAAATCTCTATTTTCTACTAAAAATAATTATATAAATAAATTAAATACAGAAAAATCATATTTTCTCCTCTCATGTCTTTATTGACATATGAGTGAAGTCACATAAAAATTTCAAGTTCATTTGAGTTCAATTTAGTGAGTTATAAAATTATTAGGCTTAAAGGGCAAAATGGTAATTAAAATTTTAACCCTTAATTAAAACTTTAGGTTTAATAAAAAATTAACAAGTAAAATATTTGATCCTAATCTGATTTGGATGATTGAAATTTAAATAATTAAAGGGTAGAAACCCATTAAGCAATTTAAAATGATTAAACTTTAATTAAATAATTGAGTAAATTTGGAAGAATAACAAAATTGGAATTATTAAAATAGGGATATTATTAGGAAGAGATTTATTCTTTAATTTAAAAATCCCTAAATTAATCATCTCATTAATATTCAACTCTTAATTAAAATAATAACTCAAATTTAAAATATTAAAAGACTTAATCATTAAACTAAAATTAAATCATTAAACTCTTTCAAAAATTTCAATTAAAATTAAATTAAATTAAATTAAAAATTAAATTAAATTAAGTAAATTAAATTAAAATTAAATTAAATTAAATTAAGATTAAAAGTTGAATTAAATAAATTAAATTAAATAAATAGAATTAAATTAAATTAAATAAAATTAAATAAATAAATTAAAATAAATTAAATTAAATTAAATTAAATTAAATTAAATTAAACAAATTAAATTAAATTAAATTAAATTAAATTAAACAAATTAAATTAAATTAAATTAAATTAAATTAAATTAAATTAAATTAAATTAAATTAAATTAAAAATTAAATCAAATCAAACTAAATTGAATTAAATTAAATCAAATCAAACTAAATTAAATTAAATTAAATTAAATTAAATTAAATTGAATTAAGTTGAATTAAATAACATCACCTAAGACATAAGGAACTCAAAATAAATCTAAAATAACTTGAACACTATTCCAAACTTAAATCATTAATTTGAACTTAAATTTGAATCACAAATCATTAAATATCATTTTGCCTCAGGAGCTTTAGTTATCATAACTCCTAAACGAATATAAAATGAAATGTTACATCACTTATAGGATATTCAAATGTCCTAGTTCATCGAGCAAGTTAACAAAAATTGAAAACCTCGGACGATCGATTCATTTATATAACTAAATTCTCTTGGACTTAAAACAATCCTAGAAATATTGAAAAGATGTTTAAGATTCTTCTTAAGCACTTCCTCAATATGTTAGGATATTTATAAGAACAATTGAACTTAGTTATTCTTTGATGAAGAAAATCGTCCTCAAACCAAAAACACAAGGAACCTAGACGTCATAGGAAATGACTAGCATATGGATTAGGAACTTGGTAGAAAACCATAAATCATTCCCTTAGCTTTACCTAGGAACTTGCTTAAATATTCTAATTGTGTTTTAAGTGCGGCTTGGGATGACGGGAAGACCCTCCGGGTACGCTTTTATTTTATCGCAATTTATTTTCTTGCAATTTATTTTATTGCAAATGCACTTTACTTTTCTTGCATGATAAAACAACTCGTTGCATGAAAACCTACACCTTTAGGACGAAAACCAAAACCGAAACCCATAACTAAATTAAAAGACACTACAAGATAAAATTCACCTCCACAACATTTCAAAATATAAGACAACTCAAAATTTAATCACAAACGGAACACAAAACTACAATTACAACTAAATTAAAACGTCCCGTTGGATGATCGGGAATACCTCGGATGATGTAACCTACGTGTTGCTAACGGGATTTCCCACGGTCTAAATGAAAGTGTGGAACTCATTCAATTGAGTTTAGCAAATTCATCCGGACTAAGTGAATCCGATAAAAATAATGATGCGGAAGGATGGAACCGTGGGATCTTAACCGGTGTCGTTATAATCAACTTTAAGATTTGTTTTAATTAAAACACAAAAAAAACACTTGGAAATTAAGACTTCTCTAAACCAAAACACTTCTCTCATCTCCTGATTTATGACTTCTAAAACTAAACCTCTGCAACAACAAGGAGCTTGGAGCATGGTGGGCAGCACGGCCATCGTCGTCAGCAAAACTTGAACCTACTTCAACAAAACTTTCCTAGAATTAAACAACAAAACCATAGGACTTCGAGGTAGTTTGCACTAGTGCAACATAAATCCTCAACTCTTCGTTAGGCATTTGCATTGCAAATTAAGCCCTAACCGGTCTTAGGATTTCCGAGGTAGTCGTCCGATACGACATAAACTCTCATATCTTCCGAGTCGTTTGTATGATTCTATCATATAAATGTAAGCCCTAATTAATTAAAATTGGCAAGATTAAAACACTAAATAAACATTAGGACTTTCCTAAATCCAAGCCAAACAATAGGATAGTCGGGAGATTATCGAAGTTCACTTCGAATCCGTATTCTCTCCTACTTTTCTTCCTTTGAATTCCTAAAATAAAATGTTCCAAATTTGATCCATTCCCTATTGAAATTCCAAAATTCAATCCCTTGAAAACTTAAACTTTGAAATTCTAGAGAGCAGAATTATTGATTATTATCGAGAGTTTTCTTAGGTGATTCCCGTCACTTAAGATGTAATTAACTATAGGGGCTTGCCCTTATAGGGAACTTTAAGAACCCAGGTAATATAAACCCTGCTTAATGTTTTCATATTAAGCAGGGGAATTTGTCGGCTTATAAAATTGGTTCGCAGACCAAACGGATGTCACAAATCTCTTAGTTTATTTAATCGAGCCCCATCATCAAACAGTGTGTCCATTCTTCGGGATAGATACACGGTTTGTGGCGCGGTGCTCGTTTATATAAACTATTTGGGATGTGAGATCGGTTTGATTTCATATCTTAAAACTTTTAAACTCAAAATTATTTTCAAAATCAAATATTACTTTTCAAATTATTTATTTAAATTAAAAATACGCCGGCAATTTCTGTAGGCGACCCCTTTTTAAAATAAAACACATAACCTAAAAATAACGCCGACACCTTCTACCTTTCATTCTAAAAAATGCATATCTAAGGGCAGTGCCCCCACTTCTATATGTAAATTTTGATGTACCCTAAACTTGTTGTTTGGAATGTCAGAGGTTTTAATAGTGACATCAGTGTCACTGAAAGCAAAAATCTCATTAAAAATCACAAGTTGGAGCTTTTTTTTTGTTGGAAACAAACTTTAACTTTTGTTCTCTCTCTTAACCAAGCTCTATTAATAACTTCACTATATTCCCTTGCAAACAATCTGTTCATAACTTTCATACTTCCTCTAATGGGTGTATATGGGTTGAGCAAAATTCCTCTACTATTACTTTCAATGCATTGAACATTCAATCAAAATTCATACATGGATCAATCTATGTCTTCCACCATAAAATTTCTTATCACTTTTATACATGTTGATAATTGTGCCACTGAAATAAAGGAGCTATGGAGTGCTCTTACTTATGTTTTTAGCTCAATGTATGAACCATGGTCTATTTTGGGAGATTTTAATTGAATTCTTAATATTAAGGATAATCTAGGAGGTACCTCTAATCCATAGCAAAGTGGTAGATTTTAATAAATTTACCTTTGACTTTGGATTTATGGAGCTCACAAATCATGGCTTTGCCTACAATTGGTTCAATCAATAGTTGACCCCATCATTTACCTGTTGGATAGAGCTTTTGAGAACATTACTTATTTATCTTCCTTTCAATTCTCTAGTTATAATATTTTAGAATCATCTACTTTTGACAGCTTTCTTATTCTTGTACCGTTAGGTTATGATATTACTCCTAAAAGTTGAATTCTTTATAAAAACTGCTAGAGTTCTTTCCCCGAGTTTAATTCTCTTGTTACTATTTCTTGGAGCCTACATGTTAAAGGGGACCTCCTCTTTTCTCTATGTAATAGGCTAAAAAATATTAAATTTTCTTTGCAAAATGGCCATTGGTACTCATTAATCTACATTGCCAAATGAATCTCTGAGCTAAGAGACTCTTAATCTTACCTTCAAACTCCGTTGAATAGTGAAAAATATGATAAAAGGCTTATTTTTGCTGCTTTGGATGTCCAACAACAACTTTCTGACTCTTTGGAATGTGAATTCAAGTGGATTAACCAATGGGCAAAGCATGGTTGGCTCACAAAAGGAGATGATAATGTCAATTTCCTTTTTCAAAGAATTAATTCTAGGAAAGTAAGGACCAACATTAATGAAATTTATTCCAGTGGCTTATTGTCGGCATATTTTTAAGTTATGTGTTTTGAAAAGGGGTCGCCTACAGAAATTGTCGGCGAATTTTAAATTTTAAATTTAATTTAAATATATATATATAATTTGGAAAGTAGCACTTGATTTTGAAAATAATTTAATGTTTGAAAATTTTAAGATATGAAATCAAACCGATCTCACATCTCAAATAGTTTATATAAACGAGCACCACATCACAAACCGTGTATCTATCCCGAAGAATAGACACACTGCTTGATGATGGGGCTCGATTAAATAAACTAGAAGATTTGTGACATTCGTTTGGTCTGCAAACCAATTTTATAAGCCGACAAGTTCCCCTGTTTAATATAAATGAATTAAACAGGGTTTATATTACCTGGTTCTTAAAGTTCCCTATAGGGCAAACCCCTATAGTTAATTACATCTTAAATGACGCGAATCATTTAAGAAAACTCTCGATGATGATCAGTGGCTTTGCTCTCAAGAATTTCAAAGCTTAAGGTCTCAAAGGATTGAATTTTGGAAATTCAATAGGGAATGGACCAAATTTGGAACAGTTTATTTCAGGAGTCCAAAGGAAGAGAAGTAGGGGATGTCACAGACCCCAAGTGAACTTCGGTGACTTCCCGACTATCCTATTGTTTGGCTTCGATTTGAGAGTTTATTTAATGTTTCAATCCTGCCAATTTTAATTAATTAAGACTTATATTTATATGACATAATCATACAAATAGCCTCGAAGATGTGAGGGTTTATGTCGTATCAAACGACTACCTCGGAGTCCTAGGACCGGTTAGGGCTTAATTTGTATAACATGATTATGCAAATGCTTAACGAAAAGTTGAGGATTTATGTTGTACTAGGCAGACTACCTCCTATGACTTTGTTATTTAATTCTAAGAAAGGTTTAGCTGATGTAGACTCAGGTTTTGCTGTTGAAGATGGTCGTGCTGCCCACCGTGCTCCAAGCTCCTTGTTGTTGCAGAGGTTTGGTTTTAGAAAGTGGCAATCAAGAGATGAGAGAAGTGTTCTGGTTTAGAAAAGTCTTAAGGTTCAAGTGTTTTTAACATTTTGTTAAGGGAATCTTAAAGTTGGTTATAACAACACCGGTTAAGATCCCACGGTTCCACCATTCCGGCACCGTTATTTTTATTGGATTCACTTAGTCCAAATGAATTTTCTAAACTCAACTAAATGAGTTTCACACTTTCATTTAGACCGTGGGAAATCCCGTTAACAACACGTAGGTTACATCACTCCCGATCACCCAACAAGACGTTTTAATTTAGTTGTAGTTGTGGTTTTGTTGTTCTGTTTGTGATTATATTTTGAGTTGTTTTATATTTTGAATGTTGTGGTGGTAAATTTTATCTTGTGTTGATTTTTAATTTAGTTTTGGGTTTCGGTTTTATGACTATCCTAAAAGTTCCAGTTTTCATGCAGGGTGACATTCTTGTTTAACATGCAAGAAAAGTAAAGTGCAGTACAGGTAAGTAAATTGCAATAAAGTAAAAGCGTACCTGGAGGGTCTTCTCGTCATTCCCGTCGCACTTAAAGCACATGTCAGAACATTTATATATTTTCAACAAGTACCTAGGTAAAACTAAGGGAAGGTTTTGGTTGTCTGCCAAAATCCTAATCCTATTGCTAGTTAATTCCTATGACGTCTAAGTTCTCGTGTTTTGTTAATGATGATTTTCTTCACCAAAGAAAAATGAAGTTTTACTGTTCTTTGAAACATCCCATTAAGTTAGAAAAGTGTTCGGAATTGAATTCTGAACATCTTCTTAAACATTTTTTGGGATTACTTTAAGCTCAGTTAGTTTCATTGAGGTGGCGAATCAATCACCCGGGTTACTCTTGCTCGGTGAATTAGGATGTTTGATTATCCTATGAGTGGAGTGACAATTCATCTGATGCTTCATTTAAGAGTTATAATAATGAACATCTTTGGGGGGGCAAATTAGTCTATTAAAGATTTTAATCGCCTTAATTAAAGTTGAGTTGGGGATTTGAGATAATTCAATTTAGTTTCAAAATCCGGGTTGATTTGCTTTTAAGTGTTTTGATTTTATTTAAATTGAAAGAAGTGTTTAAATTATTAAATTAAGTTAAATTTTGATGATTTAAATTTAATTTAAATTAATCATATTACTTTATGTTGATTTTAATTGGTTTAATTTTCACATTTTCTTTTCATTATGTATTGTTTTGGGATTAATTTTAATGTTTTAAATTTGTTTTAAGTTTATTTTTAGGTGATTTTAGTTCTGAAGTAATTTTAAATTAATTTTAATGTTTTAAATTTATTTATTTTTTGATTTAATTATTAAATCATTTAATGCTTTAAGCTTTAATTTATCTTTTTTTAAAAAAATATTTTTTAGTATTTTTAGTTATTATTAATTTCAGTTATCATTAAGAATTATTATTAGAGTGATTCATTTTAGGGATTTTTAGATTAAAGAATTGATATCTTCTTAAGTCATATCCCTAACCTTAATAATCCAAATTTTAATTTATTCCTCCAAAATTAAATGATTTAATTAATTAAGGTTTCATCTTGATGTGTTAAAAGTGAATGATGGGTTTCTACCCTTTAGATGTCCTATGTTTCAATCATCCAAGAAAATTAAGATCAAATATTTTACCCCCCTCTCTTGATTAGACCTAAAGTATTAATTAGGGTTAAAATCCTTAATGACCTTTATGCCCTTTTAAACACATTCATCTCATAACTTATCAAATTAAGCTCAAATTAACTTGAAATTATTATGTCACCTTACTCATATGTCAATTAAGACATTAGATGAGAAAATGTGATTTTTCCATTTTTAGTTTAATTTATATAATTATTTTAAGGGAAAATAAGGATTTTCCATGAAAATTAAACAACATGACCAAGGTAGGGTTCCTATCCTTAGGAAAATTATGGGATATTCCTACTGACCAGAGGACCATTTGGATCAATTTTGGTGATTTTTTGAATTATATTTTATTTATTATAATTATTTTAAGTTTTAGGGTATTAATTAATTATAAAATAAAATTAAAGTCAAAAAATAGATTTTATATTTTCTTAAGTCCCTTTGACCTCAAGGAGTTCAGAGAAACAAATTTTATATTTTTCTGATTTTTTTATGATTTATTACAATTATTTTAGTAAGAAGGGTTGAAAATTTATTTTTTTAATATTAAAAATTGTCTTAAGCCTTAAAAATTCAATATCTCAACTTAGGGACTTAGGAAAAAAAAATTTGGTTGGTTCCTAAGTGATTAGGGGACCAAATATGACATTTTTGTGATTTTTAATATTTTTATGATTTTTATTATTTTTTAAATTATTAAAATATTAAAAAATAGGTTAAAAATGAAATTTTTAGAAAATTCTCAATTTTAATTTTCTTAGACTCCTCTGATAATAGAGAGACCTCAAAAGGAATTTGGTGAATCTTTGAAATACATTTTAGGTTTTATGAATTTTTAAAGTTTAAAGTAACCATGCTATTTATAAAATTCATTTGGTGGGTTAAAACATTCTTAATTGACTTCAAAATTTTTATGGGGTTTCCTCTAATCCTAAAGATCAGTGAAGAATTGATTTCAAGCTATTTTGATGAGTGGTTACTCCTAATTAATTCCATCTTAGTTTTAGGGTTTTGACCAAGTTAGGGTGGGTTCATTTGAATGATTTAAGCTAAGCCATAATTATCCTAGGTTCCTCTGGTCCAGAGATACTTCCCCTAATTTTCCTAGATTTTATTGATCAACATGCTAATTATTGGAATTAAAATGCCAAAACAGGCATATAAACTTTGAAAATCAATAACTTGCCACAGAGATGGCCTCTGGTTTTGAAAAATTCAGAAATGTTCCTGGGAATCGCAGGCTACAAAAGCCCTATGATCTCATGTCATGGTGAATTGTATACATGCATGGGGAATTAAAATATTCGTAACAATATTAAATTAATTAAAAATAAAATACTCAACAAAATAGATCAATTCTTTTTCCACGTTATTCTCCTCTATTCACTGAGCAAGAGGGTATTTTTAGTTTATTATTTTAATTTTTCTATGCAAAGATATGGATTTTTAAAGGTTCTGGTATTTAAATAAATCAGAAAATCCCTAACTTCCTACTTAACCACGTCGGCGCCAACTCAACTTACGGCGGGTCAAAGCTCCATGCGTCGCTTCCTGATTCGGCGCCGCCATCTGACTCGACAGCCACGCGGCCCGCGGTTCATGTCACGTTGCTCCATCCGACGCGATCCTAGCCGTCTGTCCTATACACGCGCGATCCGACGGTATCTGTTCATCGTCCCGACTGGTGTGAGCCGAGAGCCGTCCAGCTTCTAGCCCTAATATCTCACCCGATACTTAACCAAATCACATGTTCTTCGGCTCTATAAACTCATCTCGACAAGTCGAACACATCTATATGACTAACATGCATTGAAATTAAGTCAAAAAAATGGAGAATCGCTGGAAGCTCGGGAGGAAGAAGAGGTCAATACCTTGGCTCTGAGAAGTGAAGCTTCTATCAGAGAGGCTCGGCACGTTCGTTGGAGCTCAGGGAAGCTAGGGATGGAGCCTGGAGATGTGATGAATTGCCTGGGTATGACTTCGACCAAGCCCGATTTCAAGTTTTGACGACTGGAAGGATTAGGTGGCTTGGTGAGGGGGCTTCCACTTGGGAACTTCTTCTCTACCTCTGGTGAAGGTGTGGGAAGAGTTCATTTGGATTTGGTGAAGTTTCAGAGAGTGTCCTATTTTTTGGCCTGAGATTGAACTCAAAAATTGAGTTCAACCAGTGGGGGAGGAGGCAGGAAAGCAGTAGGGCTAAGCTTCTCTTGGCTGGGAGGAGCTCTGGGAAAAATTTGGAGGGTTTCTGTTGAGAAAAATTTCAACACCTCTCTCATGGCCGAGAGGTGGTGCTTAAATGGTCAGGGCCATTGGGCTGAGCTAGGGCTCAATTGATGGGTGGATTCAGTTGCTTAGGTGGATGGAAGAGAGGCTCCAATGTTTAATTTAGCTGAGGTGGCCATTTGGTGGAGTTTGGGTGTGTTTAGGTAGATGGTGGCTCTCGATTTTGACAAGCTCCGGCGGCTAGACCGGCCGGCAAGGATAGGGGAGCTGGCCCGTGAGGTCAGGTGAGTCATGGAGAGGTTTAATGGTGATTAGCAGTTGTGGGGATGTTTTATGGTAAGGCAAAAGAGGATTTAACCACTTAAGGGAAGAGATCCCTTAAAATGGGGAACCCTTGGTCCATGGCTCACTTAGCTTAGGCTAGGTGGATCTAGGGTGGTTCCTAGGGTTCACTTGGTGGCTGTGGAAAGGTTGGTTTAGCCACACTTGGTTCAATTTGGTTTGATAAGGCCATAGGTTCAAATTGGCTTCACTTGGGTTTGGGTTAGGCTAACTTGGGTTTGGGTTTGATTTAGGTCCAAGTGTCTTGAGCAACATTGTAGAAATGATTGCCATGAAAAGCTTTCATGAAGACATGGAATGGTTTTGAGTTCAATTGGAAGGTCAATTTGGTGGATTTTGGTATTTTGGTTAATTTAGGCAAGGTTGAATCAACTTGGGTCCAAGTTGGGTTAAGGTGGGGTTTAGACCCAATTGAAAGTTTCAAATGGTCTAGGGGAATGTATTAAAGAGTTCCCAACATCAATTGGGAAGAAATTTTAGGGTTTGGCTAATCAATTTGGTAGGTTTAGGGCATGGATTTACTTTAGGCTAAAATGGGGGTATTTTTGGTTTTCAAATAGATTTAGGTTAAGCTTAGGCTCAAATTGAGGAAATTGAAGGTTGCATAGGTTTTATGGGCATGTCTTGGAAAGTTTAGAATTGAAATTTGGGGAAAAAAATTGGTATTAGGTTAATTGGGGGTTTTGGATTAATTAGGCAAAATTGGGGATTTTGGATTTCAAATGGAATTAAACTCAAATGTGAATCAAATTGGGCTTGGATTTAGTTTAGATTGATATTAATGATGTTTAATTAAAGTTTAGAATTGAAATTGGGCAAAATTGAGGTCAAATGGGTTGGTTTGGTGTGACATTGGGTCCATTTAGGTTAAAAATGGGTTAAATTAGGGATTTTGATAAAGGTGGGTTATTTTGGCAAAATTGGGTTATGGTATAGTTGAACAAAATGAACTTGAGAATATTTGGGATTATCTGGAATTTTCTGGGAATTTTTGGAATTTTTGGAATTTTGGGCTAAAAGGGGCATTTAGGGTATTAAGAGGTTATTTGGAGGGTATTAGGGTATTTTGGTGGATTTAAGAGATGGGAATTATTTCAAAATGATTTTTAGGACTTTTGAAAATTTTTGGTAATTTTTGAGAATTTTTGGATGATTTTAAGGTTGTAGGGTATTTTAGGTAAATTTGGGTAGGCTTGAGGACCCAATATCAAAACCAGGAATTTTGGCCAAAATGGTATTTGATTATGGTTGGGAGGGTGAAATATCTTAGAGTGAGCCATGGACCAAGAAATTCCCATTTTGAACATCTCATGGTTGTTCCTAACCCTCTTAGCTAAGGGCTGGGTGTTTAGACTTAGCTGCCTGAGTGCTCTAATGAACCAGGAGTCAGGATTGGGTAAAGATGTTTCAAGGTTTAGGATGACTGTGGGAGTGCAGTGTGTGTGCCAAACAGCCCTCACCAAGACCAGGCCACCCAGGGCAGTCCTAAGGTATAAACATCCTATATGAATTCATCTTTGTCTTCTTACACATTGGTCCCAACCTTCCAACTGATTCAGAGGTTAGTGACCATCTATGTAGGATTCCAAAGAGAATCAGGATTTGGTTTGAATTTCTAAACGGTGGGTTCCATCTCTAGTCTTCTAGGATAGTCAAGGAGAAGTCATATGGCTAGATCCTAAGCACTAAGAGGAAGGAAGAGACCTCACCCAAAATAAGGTCAACACTTATGCCTTAGTACTCAACAGAGTATTGCTTCTGAAGCTATTAAGTTTTACTCTGAGCTTCTCAGCTGCCCTAACCCTTTTTCATATTCGTCCACCTACCATTCCTACTAGCCGCTTGATCCCTACGTATTTATGATATGTAAATATTATGATTTTTATATATATGATTTTATTTTATATTTCCTTTAATAATATTTATTTCTTTACAATGGAGCCAAAAATTTGACTCTGATGCAAATAAGAATTAAACTGTGATATTTAAATTTTGACAATCTACGCAAGTATACATATCGTTATCAAGTAATATAAGACTTTCTGATTAAGCACTGAAATATCAAACCCATAGAGAAACTTGTAAACTTATAATAAGGAATTAGAATACAAAATATATGTAGAAAAAGATGCTTACTTAAACTATAGATATTATATTAAAAATTAAAGTTCGTTTCTTTTTGGTATTTTGTGATATTTTGAAATAAGGCAAACAATTAACTAATTTTATCGAAATTTTTGTAAGATAAAAGAAATATAAATGAAATATATTTTTCCTTATCATGAATGAGTACTAAGTATAGGAGTTTTGTTGTGGAAGTATTCAAAATTTGTTGTCCCAAATAGGAGCAATAATATTCTTTACCCTTACTAGAGATGTTATAAAAATCATTTGCTAGTTTGAAGTTTGAATAGTCTTGAAGACGGGTTAGGTACTAGCTCTCACTCTAGAGTTTCATTCTTTCTTTCCACCTGGGGGCTAACGCCTCGTATAAAAACCTAAAACAATAAACCAAATTGGGAGCTTTAGTCTGTCACCCTAAAGTCCTCTAATTCTACATTATTTAAAGTATATTTCCCTATTTATTTGCACTCAATTATATGAATTACATTCTCATCTATACAATCTCATGTAATTTTTACCATTAGTTGATTGAGACAATACCATCACGTACTTTACATGTTCTCACAACAAATGTTAACATCTTAATCGTCAAATCAAGAAGTAAATGAAGTACAAGGATTAAATCAACACTACTTATTCCAGCATTAAAGATCAATACTTCCGCAACTTATATCCAACACTTAATTATTTTTCATTCCAAGGAAAAAGATAAAGGAAACTACACAGAATTCATGGAGAAAACACAACATCAATTAGTTTTAAAAGTAGAAATCATGTACAAACATAAGAAGTCTAAATTAAAACCAAATGTAGTATAAAGATAACAACTTATTGTCGGCATTATTTTTAGGTTTGTGTTTTGAAAAGGGGGTCGCCTACGTAAGTTGTCGACGAATTTTAAATTTAATATAAATTTAAATATATATATATATATAGTTTTAGAAAGAAATATTTGATTTTGAAAATAACTTTAAGTTTGAAAATTTTAAAATATGAAATCAAACCGTTCTCACATTCCAAATAGTTTATATAAACGAGCACCGCATCACAAACCGTGTATTTATCCCGAAGAATAGACATACTGTTTGATGATGGGGCTCGATTAAATAAACTAGAAGATTTGTGACATCCGTTTGGCATGCGAACCAATTTTATAAGCCGACAAGTTCCCCTGCTTAATATAAAGGAATTAAACGAGGTTTATATTACCCAGGTTCTTAAAGTTCCCTATAAGGGCAAGCCCCTATAGTTAATTACATCTTAAATGACGGAATCATTTAAGAAAACTCTCGATAATGATCAGTGGTTTTACTCTCAAGAATTTCAAAGTTTAAGGTTTCAAAGGATTGAGTTTTGGAAATTTCAATAAAGAATAGCTCAAATTTGGAACAGTTTATTTTAGGAGTCCAAAGGAAGAGAAGTAGGAGAAGCTGAGGATCCAAGAAGAATTTTGGCAACTTCCCAAACTATCCTATCGTTTGACTTCAATTTGGGAATTTACTTAATGTTTCAATCTTGTCAATTTTAATTAATTATGATTTATATTTTTATGATATAATCACACAAGTAGCCTCAAAGATGTGAGGGTTTATGTCGTACCAAATAACTACCTCAGAGTCCTAAGACCAGTTAGGGCTGAATTTACATAATATGATTATGCAAATGCCTAACAAAAAGTTGAGGATTTATGTTGCACTAGGCAAATTACCTCGAAATCTTATGGCTTGGTTATTTAATTCTAAGGAAAGTTTAGTCGATGTAGATTCAAGTTTTCGTCGATGACGATGGTCGTGCTCGCCCACTATGCTCCGAGCTCCTTGTTGTTGCAAAAGGTTTAGTTTTAGAAGGTGAAAATCAGAAGATGAGAGAAGTGTTTTGGTTTAAATATCTTAAATTCCAAATATTTTTAATATTTTAATTTAAAAAAATCTTAAAGTAAACAGAACCGATTAAGATCCCACAGTTCTGTCATCCCAGCACCGTTATTTTCATCGAATTCAGTTAGTCCAGATGAATTTGCTAAACTCAACTGAATGAGTTCCACACTTTCATTTAGATCGTGGAAATCTCGTTAGCAACACATGGGTTACATTATCCGAGGTATTCCCGATCATTCAACGAGACGTTTTAATTTAGTTGCAATTGTAGTTTTGTTGTTCTGTTTGTGATTAAATTTTGAGTTGTTTTATATTTTGGAATGTTGTGGCGGTGAATTTTATCTTGTGGTGACTTTTAATTTAGTTTTGGTTTCAGTTTTGTGACTATCCTAAAGGTTTTAGTTTTCATGCAACAATCTTGTTTAACATGCAAGAAAAAGTAAACTGCAGTGCATGTAAGTAAATTGCAATAAAGTAAATTACAATAAAATAAAAGCGTACCTGGAGGGTCTTCTCGTCATTCCAAGCTGCACTTAAAACACATGTTAAGGCATTTAAATATTTATAACAGGTACTTCAGTAAAGCTAAGGGAAAGGTTTTGGTTGTCTACCAAATTTTTAATCCTATTGCTAGTCATCTCCTATGACGTCTAGGTTCTTGTATTTTGTTTAAAGATGATTTTCTTCATTAAAGAACAATTAAATTCAATTTTTCTTCTAAAACATCTCATCATATTGAGAAAGTGCTTAGGACGAGTCCTACACATCTTTTCAATACTTTCGAGATTATTTTGACTCCAAGTAAATTTAGTTGCACAGGTGAATTAATCATCTGGGAGTTTAGTTAGGCTTTGTCTCTTGCTTAGTGAACTTGGGCATTTGATTACCTGATGAATGAAGTGACATTTCATTTAATACTCCATTTAAGAGTTATAATAATTAAAGCCTTTAGGGGCAAGTTGGTTTGTTGAGAATTTTAATCATTCTTAATTTGAAGTTTGAGTTAATGGTTTAAAGTGATTTAGTTCAATTATGAAGTTTTAATTAATAAATTTAAGTCTGGAATAGTGTTCAAATTTTTTTTGGTTTAAATCTTTATACTTTAAGTGATCTTAATATTTTAAAGTAATCTTTGGTGTTTCAAATTCACTTAGATTATTCATATATCTTAATGATTTGGTTTAGGTTAATTATGATATTTTAGGTTAATCTTGATTAGTTTGATTTTTTATATTCTTAATTATGAATTGTCTTAATATTTCAAATTTGTTTTACTTTTATTATTGAGTGATGTTAATTTAATATAATTTAAATTTAATTTAATTGAATTTAACTTAATTTAATTTAACTTAATTTCAATATTTTTAATTTAATTTAATTTAATTGTTAAAATGTTAATTTAATTTAATTTTTACTTAATTTAATTTAGTTTAATTTAAATTTAATTTAATTTAATTGTTAAACCACTTAATATTTTGAGCTTTCCTTTAAATTTTTTTTAATTTTTAATTTACTTAGTTTGGATTATCATTTTAATCTTAATTAAGAGTTAAATATTATTGAAGTGATTTATTTAGGGATTTTTTTTATTAAAGAATTAATATCCTCTCAAGTTATATCCCTATTTTTAATAATTCAAATTTTCATTAGTCTTCCAAAATTTAAATTGTTTAAATAATTAAAGTTTCATTTTTGGTTTATTAAAAGTCATTAATGGGTTCCTAGCCTCTTAATTTCCCGAAGTTTCAATCATCTAAGAAAGATAAAATCAAATATTTTACCCTCCATTTTAATTAAACCTAAAATTTTAATAAAGGGGTTTAAATTCTTTAATTACCATTATGCCCTTTTAGGCTTATTTATTTCATAACTCACTAAATTGAGTTCAAATGAACTTGAAATTTTTATGTCACCTCACTCACATGTCAATTAAGACATTAGAGGAGAAAATATGATTTTTCTGAATTTAATTTATTTATACAATTATTTTTAATGAAAAATAAGGGATTTCAAGGAAAATTCAACAACATGACCAAGGAAAGGTTTCTGTCCTTAAGAAAATTAGGAGATGTTCCTACTGACCAGAGGACCACTTGGACCAATTTTGGTGATTTTTTTGAATTATATTTTATTTATTATAATTATTTTGAGTTTTAGAGTGTTAATTAATTATAAAATAAAATAAAAGTTGAAAATTAAGTTTTATATTTTTCTTAAATCTCCCTGACCTCAAGGAGTTTAGAGAAATAAATTTTATAATTTTTCTGATTTTTCTTTGATTTATTAGAATTAATTTAGTGGAAAGG
The DNA here is from genome assembly GCA_022702705.1 of Papilionanthe hookeriana x Papilionanthe teres. Lineage (NCBI taxonomy): Eukaryota > Viridiplantae > Streptophyta > Magnoliopsida > Asparagales > Orchidaceae > Papilionanthe > Papilionanthe hookeriana x Papilionanthe teres. The sequence continues at coordinate 72,186,545 of CM040423.1, forward strand.
TTGGAAAATTCATTTTTTAATTCAAAAATTGTTTTAAGCATTTAAAATTCAATATCTTTACTTTGAGACTTGGGAAAAATATTTGGTTTGTTCCTAAGTGATTAGGAGTCAAAATATGACATTTTTATGATTTTTATTATTTTCTAATTATTTAAAATATTAAAATGTGGTGGAAAATGAAGATTTTTAGAAAATTTTAATTTTAATTTTTTAAGACTCCTCTGATATCAGAGAGGCCCGAAATCCAATTTGGTGAATTTTTAAAGTGTATTTTTGGAGTTATGAATTTTTAAAGTTTAATTTTAGTTATGTGACTTAATTAATCCATTTAGTGGGGTTAAACATCTCCAATTGATTCCAAATTTTTATGTGAGGTCCCTCTAATCCTAAAGATTAGTGGAGAATTATTTTCAAGTTCTTTTAATGTGTGGTTAACTCTAATTAATTAAAGTTCATTTTTGAGTAATTAGGCCAATTAGTGTTATTCTTAATGAATTAACTCAAAATATAATTATCCTAGGGTCCTCTGGTCCTAAGAAACTTTTCCAAAATTTTCTAGAATTTTCTAAGCAATATCTAATTAATGGAATTAAAATACCAAAAACAGTGACATAAACTTGAAAAATACATAACTTTTCATAGAGATGGCCTCTGACCTTGAAAAATTCAAGGAATGTTCCCAAGATCAGAGGCTTCAAAAGCTCTATAGTCTCATGCCATGATGAATTGTCTATGCAAATGGAGAATCAAAATACTGAAACGAGTAAATAATTAATTAAAAATAAAATACTCATCAAAATAACTTGATTTCTTTTCCACATTATTCTCCTCTGTTCACTGAGTAAGAGGGTATTTTTAGTTTATTTTTATGATTATTATACATAAAGATATGGATTTTATAAGTTCTGGGTATTTAAATAAATAGAAAAAATCCTATTTATCTACTTATCCGACTCAGCGCCGCGTCAACCTACGGCGGATCGAAAGACCACGTGGCGCACTTCTATTTGACGCCGCAATCTGAGTCAGCCGCCACACGTCCCGCTGTTCCGCTCCTTCCTCTGATCCGACGTAATCTGAGCCGTTCAACCGATACACGCGCGATCGGACGGTACCTGGTCATCATCTACGACTGGTGTGCACCCGTGACCGTCCACACTAAAACCCTAAGAACTCTCTCATTTCTCAACGAATTTTCGTGTTCTTATGCTTTATGGATTCGTCTTGAGGAGATGAACACATCCATACAGTTTACATGCCATGAAATTAAGCCAATCAAAATAGAGAATCTCTGGAAGGTCGGGAGGAAGGAGAGGTCTATACCTTGGCTCTGAGAAGTGAAGCTTCAATCAGAGAGTTGTGGAACCTTCGATTGCACCCGGGGAAGCTCCGGATGAAGTCTCCGGCTGCTGGGAATTGCTCAGGTACAACTTCCACCAAGCCCGATTTCAAAGCTTGGCCGATAGAGAGAATGGCCGGCCTCGGTGAGGGGGCTTCCACCTGGGAACTCCTTCTCTTGGTCCCGTGCAGGTGTGGGTGAGTTTAATTTGATTTTGGTGGAGGTTTCGGAGATATCCCGGTTCCGGATCGAGAATCGAGCTCCAAAATTGAGCTCAATCAATGGGGTATAGGGCAGGAGAGCAGTGGGGATCAATTGCTCTAGGTGAGGAGAAGGTCCTGGAGAAATTTTGGCAGAGTTTCGTTTAGGTCTGGTTCATCACCTTGTTTGGCCGAGAGGGTGGTGAGTTTGAATAGACATGGCTGGAGGGCCTCCCAGGGGGAGTTGAGGCTTGGGATTGGCTGCTCTGGTGAGGAGAAGAACAGCCATGGAGTCCAATTGAGTTGGGACAACTCAACAAGGAGGAATTGAATTTTTGAATCAAATGGGTGTTCTCGGCATGGTGTTTTCCGGCGACTGTGGTGGCTAGCCGGTCAGGCATGGTTCACCCTCAGGGTCAGGGAGGTCAGGGCTTGAATTTGGTGCAAGCAATTGGCTGTGGAAATGTGTAAAGAGCTTGATTTAAATGGAATGGGAGAAGGCTCATTTTAGCTTGGTTTGGTTCAACTCATGCTTTTGGGCTAGGTTCACCCCCCATGACCTGATTTGGGCTGAAGGGGATCAGTTGGGTCAGCTAGGAAGGGGTGGTGAAGTCCCTATCCAAGGTGATGTGGCTAATTTTGGTTAAAGTGTAACATGAATGGGGTTTAAAAAGTTTAGTGAAGGTTTAAGAAAGTAATCCCCTTCTTTGCCATTAATGGGTTGGTGAGGTGGAAAGGGCTCCTCATGGCTTGCATATGGCTTGTGCATGGCTCCATGGCTCCATTTGGCTTGGGGCAAAGCTTAGTCAATTTCATGGAAGTAGATTTTAGGAATTTTGGCATTTTGGTGGAAATTTGGATGAAGCTTGATTTGGAATGGTTTAATGATGATTTTGAAACTTAGGGGTGATATCAATTCAAGGTATGATGAAAAGAAATTGCCATGTGGGCTTTAGGGCCAATTTTGGGCTTTTGGATTTGGTGAAAATGGGCTTCTAGAATGGTTTAGGAAAGTGGGCCTTTAGGTTTGAAAACAAATTGGTGGATGGAAATTTTGTGAAGGATTGGGCCAAACAAATGTTGGGTTTAGTTTAGGGATGTGTCATGAACATTTTAGAAAAGATTTGGTATCATTTAGAGTGGAATTGGATTTAATTTGGGCTTTTTGGTAAAGGGGCCAAAGTGACTCAAAGTGGGCTAACTTGGGCTGAGGTTGGGCTAAGGTTGGATTTGATGTAAAATTAATATTGAGAAATGTTTATGGGAGTGTCACAAAGAGTTTTCAACTTTGGTTGGGCTTTGATTTTGGGATTTGGGCCCATTTGGGTTAGGTTTAGGTTTAGGCCAAAAATAAGGATTTTGGTTTTGGGTTAGGTTTGGGTGGAGTTTAGGTTCAAATTTGGGGCAAATCTTGTTAGTGTTTTGTTTGTGGGGATATTAGGAAGGTTTAGGAAAAGATTTGGGGTTAATTGGAGTTTAATTGGGTTGGTTTGGGCTAGGTTTAGGTCATGGGCCAAAATTGGGCCTTAGGCTTCAAATTGGAATTGGATCCAAATGTCAATCAAATTGGGCTTAGATTTGGACTAAATTGATATTGGGGATATTGAATTGAATTTTAGAATTGAATTGGATCAAAATTGAGGTCAATTTGGTTGATTTGGTTTGACATTGGGTCTACTTGGGTTAAGAATGGGTCAAATTGGGGGTTTTGGTAAAAGTTTGTTAAATTGACAAAATTGGCTTATAATATAGTTGAACAAAATGAAATTGGGAATATTTGAGATTTTCTGGAATTTTCTGGGAATTTTTGGAATTTATGGATTTTTTTGGTTAAGAATGACATTTTTGGTATTTGGAGGGTATTAAGGGGTATTTTTTAGAATTTTTGGTATATTTGGCTAAGGATGATCAATTTGAATAGTGGGAAATGTTTAGGATTGGTTTTGATGAATTTAGGGTAATTTAGGCAATTTTGTAAATTTTGGGTAGCTTCAATGACATTTGGTAGGCTTGGTGGTTGTAGGGCCCCGGGGTCAAAATTTGAAATTTTGGAAAAATGAAGATTGATCAAGTTTGAGTAGAATGGAATCACTTTGGTTTAGCCATGAATCCATATCAAGCCCATAAGAGCCATGAGAGGACTCATTTGAGGCATTCACTATGTTGTTCCTAACCCTCTTAGCCGAGGGCACTGGGGTTAAGGTCCATCCATATGGATTACCTACATGAGTCGGGAAGTCAAGCTAGGTATGAATGGTTTTAGGATTTGGAATGTGTGTGATAGTGTAATGTGTGCGGGTCAACCCTCACTGCACCGGGCCACCCAGGGTAGTCCTAAGGCAAAAGAGTCCTATAGGGAACTCATCTTTTAAACCTCCACATTTGATCTTAACCCTCCAAGTGAATTAGGGGTTTACAATCAAACTTATGGGGTTTGCAGGAGTTAAGAGGTGTTTAAATTTCTATGTGGTGGGTTCCATTTCTAGTCCTCTAAGATAGTCAAAGGGAAAGCCTAAGGCTAGATTCTAAGTACTAAGGAGAGAGAAGAGAAAAGACCTTATAAAAAATGAGGTCAACACTTATCACAAATTCCCCTCCACCAAACACTTAATTTTCCTTTGAATCTCTTCCTTTCTTTTACAATTCTCCCTAGGACTGGGCCCAACCTTAGACAGTTAAAATCTCTCAAAATCACTAACAAATAATGTATTTTTACTTAGAATTATCTACGAACCTTCCCATTCCCTGGGAATGAGATAAGTGAGAAGAAACCCTAAGTAAAATCCTACAACTCCTTACTAAATCTACTCTTCAAATCTCCTCTTTTCTCCTCTCCTTTTACTTCAATTCAAGTTCTTCTTTTTAAAGTTTTTCAAAAGATGTCCTGGAGTCTCTTCAAAATGTGTCCACATTTAATGAATCTTCCAAGTGATGCCTCCTTTCAAGAGCCATTTGAATGCATTTTCACGCCTGTTATCAGTTATTCGCGTTTTCACCAACGGTTGCCTTAAGCACCCCTTCAAAATTTGCCAAATTTTCTTTAAACTTCCAAAATAACTACTTTGTGCTTAAGCGCGGGGCCTTCGGCACTTAGGCCTTCTCTATCTATTGGCGTTTAGGTGTCAAATCTAGGCGCTTAGGCGCCCTAGTTCATTTTGACTCCTTCTTCATTTTTGCTCCAAATTTGATCATTTTTCACTCCTTTTACCATATTTTATCCATTTAATTAGATCTGTATAAAAAACACACTAATACCTTCCATTAAAGTGTAATATCCTCAAAAATAGTTATAAAAATGTGTACACAAATACTATATATTATAGGTGTATCACCACTCCCATCTCCCCTTTAGATGTTATTGAGCTTGTTGTTTACTTCTTAGATCTTGATATTAAAAATGCTTTCATCAGTATTGCCTCTGAAAAGTGCCTTGGATTAGATAGATTCTCCTCTAAAATTTTTAAATATTGTTTGGAGATTGTTTGCTCCTTCTACTCTACTGCTATAAGGTTTTTCTTTACTAATGTGGATCTTCCTTGCAATATTAAGAACACAGCATTGACCATTATCCCGAAAGCTCTCTCTTAGTTCAGACTATAGGCCTATTTCCCTTTCTAACACTATCTATAAAGTTATTGCTAAGTTATTTGCTAACAAAATCAAGAATGTTTTATCTTCTCTCATCCACCCCTCTAAGGCTGATTTTGTTAATGGCAGAGATATAAGAGATAATATTCTCTAAGCTAATGACATTCTTCTTGGTTTCAACACTAATAACAATACTAAGTTGTTTTGTGCCAAAATTGATTTAAGGAAAGTATTTTGATGGTCTTAATAGGAACTTTCTTTATAATAAAATGAACTTAACGAGCTTTCCTCATTAATTCATTTCTTGGATTAAAGTGTGTATGAATCATGTCCCATTTTTTATTATCCTAAATAGCGATCTTCGTGGTTCTCTTACCTCCTCTACTGGTTTAAGATAGAGATGTCCCTTGTCTCTGCACCTATTTACTATTACTATGGACTTTTTTTCATGTTTGTTGGATAATAGTTGGAACTCTATGAATAATGTTAGCCTTAAAGTCAATCACCATATTTATGCTGATAATTTATTGCTTATTGACAAAGCCAACTCTCAAACCATTTTGGAGCTATCTAAGTCTCGTTTCACTTTTAAGATCGCTATCAAACTTCAAGCTAATCTTGCTAAATCATCTATATCTTATCTAAATCTTTTTTACTTCAGGAATGTTCATATTTAAGTAAGATGACTGGCTATCAGATGAAACCCCTCCCTTGAAAATATTTAGGCATTAATATACACTCATATAGACATAAAACTTACAATTATCCTACCATTCTCAAGAGAATGCAATCCACTTTATGTGGATGGAAGTATATTTTGCTTTCCTTAGTTGGGAGGTTTCAACTTATAAGCTACAATATGTGGAGCTATAATCACTATTGGCTAAGAGCCACCTCCCTTTCTAAACGCTTTAGAAAGTCTATCTCATCCCTCATTAATCATTTTCTTTTTTTCTTTTTAGGCTCAATTAGTAAAATCCACACTATTGCTTGGCACACAACAATAAAGCCTATACATTGTGGTTGGCTAGGACTTCCAAACTTTGACAACTTAAATATCATGAGTAAAGCTAAGCTCATTCGCAGAGTTTATAATACTAACTCTGTTCTCTCCATTGTCATGGTTCTGTACACCAGGTTGGTAAGGGCTCTTATTATGTTCCCTGATGGTCACCTTCAAAGGGAATAGAGAAGGCTTTAAATTTCAAGTAGTAATTAAAAGTCAACTCTTCTTCTTCTTTAATCCATGGGTGGATGGATCTTCACTTTATGAGCACTTGTTATTTCTGTTTTTGCATGGTTTGATGTTCCTTGAGCTATTCATATTTTTGTGTTGTTAGTCTCTACTGCTTGGGCAATAACCTATAATCATCAAGCCCCCTCTGAATGCATAAACCTCCTTCTCAACATGCCACTCCAAGATTATACTATCAACTGCACTCGGCGGGACAAGCATGTTATATCCAACAGAGTGATTTATAACTTATTTTATTTTGATTCTCCTATTATGTCCTGCTGCAAATCTATATGGTTTAACTATTATTTTATAAATTTTTCTAATTTCACCTGAAAAAATTTAAATAATGGACTACTGCTTGTTGATGTATTAACGTCTAGAGATTGTAACTTACAAAACATTTGCATTCCAGTAAATGTAGTCATGAAACCCATGCTCAACTTTTTTATATTTTGAGTGCCCCTTATCCTTTCAATCATTAAATTTATTCTCTCTTCTTGGTTCCTCTCTTCAATTATGAGACCCACGAGGTGTAGCATTTAGCAGTATTTCTCACTTGCTGACTATTTAAATTGCATTATTTCCAAAATGTTCTCTCTCCTTTACATACAAGTTAGTGCACATTATGTTTGGTTGGAATGAAATGTTCGTACTTTCAGAAATATTATCTCTGATGAGGAGACTGTGTTGAATCAAATAAAGTATTGTATTAAATGCAAAAGTAAAAAGTGGAAGTTCAATCCCATATTCACACTCCCCTACTTCTCTTCATAGCTTTCAAGCCCACTTTTCATAATGATTTTGTGGTTGATTTTATTTATAATTTATGTAATATTTGGTTTTGGCTGATGCTCTTGTACCTTATAGGGATTCAACCAAGTGCTTATTGCATTTTGGATGGAATTTCTAGCAATATTCGCTCTCAGTTCCTGCATCTATTGTGTAGGTCTCTCCATTTTTTGTTAGTTGGTTGTATTATGTTATAATAAATGATGAATTCTTTCCGCTTGGATTGCATTTCATTTGTGGTTATGGATTCATTCATTTTGTTTACCGGCTGATCTTCTTTATCCTACTTATCTTTTATGGGTGAGTTTTGATTGTGATATTTTTTATTTAGATAAAACTAATGTTGTCAGCTATTTACTATTGTACAATTTTGTTCCTCTGTTGGTCGGCAATGGTTTTTGGTATGCCTATGGATATCAAATTTCGGAGTTGGATTTCAACTGCATATTTTTATGTCATGGATGTACTTTCTGATTGCATTTCATTTCTTGGCATTTTGGAGAGCAATGATGCAATATACAACAATAGCTATGTGTTCAACCGGCATACTTAGAAGAAAGACTTGGATATCTTTGTTTGGTTTCCTTCTCTGTCGCCTGGCTTCTAAGTCGAAACAGTTATATCTTTGGTCTATTGGCTTTGAATCTATTTCTCAGATAATTCGATATTGCTTGGACGGAGCTTTTCATAGAAGTCCTTATCATAGCCAGAGCTCTCTCTTTCCCATTGAATAACTTTTCTTTTGCTTTCCTTTGATGTATTTTGCCTTTTTTAACTGACACTACTTACTCTCAGGCTCATTTTCTTTTGTAAATGAATCTTGATCTTTCTCTTGTTACTTTTAAATTTTATAATTAAGATTTGCAAGGTGTGATCCCCATTTTCCCAAAAAAGAAAACTTTATAGACCCTTTCGTTTCCATCCCTAAAGAACATTATCAGGAGAGAATAAAAAATTGCTTAATAAATTGTTGACAAGACAAAATTTAAGACTTAGAATACAGAAAAAGAGTCTTTTTGCTAAAAGATAATCAAATACTTGAGTGAATCAACCCAAATCAAGTTCAAACTCAACGAGTGAAATAGCCACATATCTATCAGCTGTCGAATGGTTTATTTAAAATATCGGTATAAAATATGCTTAAAATAAATTATACTTCTGGTATTCATTACAAAACTATTTATAATATTTCAAAAATTTTACTATTTCTTTCTTCAGTGTTTTTAAATATTTTTCATATAAATTTTTATTATTTTATGATTTTATTAGAATATTTGCTTCCCTCATCATCATCTTATTTTTTTTGACATTCAAAGGGCCTCCTCGTGATCTGACAAAATTCAATAGACAAGCTCAGCTTGAGCTCCATGAGAATTAATGACTGGCAGCGTTTACTTATTACATTGATATATTTAGCTCAGTTCTCAAGGCGTTTCTTTTATTTTTAGCCATAGGGTTGAAGATAACTGGGAGTCTAATGTTATTCTAAACGATAATCTTATGTTGCTAGGCGGGCTTTAAATGAATAGTTGAATTGGGGGTGCGTTTAGAGCAGCTAGTCCGCTACTGACGGCGTTTTAAAAAGGAAGTAGGTTATTTATAGTAAATGTGGAATGAGGGTCAAATTCCGCGATTCGCGTTTCAAGATAAACGACTTATTTGAATGAGCATAAGCTGCGCCAAATATATCCTGAGTTTTCTTGTTCAAAATTATTTACTTTTTTATGAAATCTAAGTTGCTATTAAACATGCATCGAGTTTATTTTTTAAACTTTTTTTTTATGTAGTTTGATTCATAATTAAGCTCTAATTGAGCATAAAGATTCGAGCATATAGCATTAAGAATAGGTGTAAGTAGTTCAATAGATATTAAGTTATTAGATGAAGTTTTAATATTAATCAATTTATTGTTATCTATATTTGATTATTTATTTGATATTTTCATCTAAAACCTTTAATAATATGCATACTTTTAATGTTCAAGAAATATAGTTTATAAAGTTAATGATTAGATCGTTATTAAACGATCATTTTATTCAGTTTTTGGTGAATTAATTGTTAAAGAAACAAGAGCATGTTGACGTGAATAAGTAAATTGACTAGTATTCAAACCAATTTATTGACATTATTATTTTTTTTTCAAATTTATTTAATGTTATTAAAAAAATTATTTAAATTATTGAATGCACAATGAAGTGTTGATCAAGTAGATCAATTCATTTAGATCTCCTAGCGTTCTTACTTTATAATCAGTAACAGAGCAGAAATGCTTATAGTTTTCTTCAAACACATCATGAAAAAAATACCAAATTTCAAAAATACTACATTAATTTAGCTTATTTCCAACAGCCTAATACCATAAAAAACTATTTAAAAATCATCAGTACTGTTATTTTCTACAGTTTAACAACAGTCTACTTGACGTAAGAAAACGGTTGTCGGTAATTAATTTACCAACGGATTTAGCTCCGATTTTTTTAAACAGATGGTTTTTCGACGAATATAACTCGTCATTGTTGGAGTAAAAAAATAGTGTTTTTATGTCATCAGTGTTTGTCAACACTATAATCGTCGCCCTTAGACGTTGAAAAAGTGTAGCACTTTCATCGGAAAAGTGACGCACTTCCAACAAAAAAGTGTCGCATGAAAATCGGTTTATCATCGTTAATTACTGACGAGTATATTTGTCAAAAAAGTGCAGCACCTTAGAAAGACGTTGCTTATTCGATAGTCTGCCGAACGACTATCAAAACTCATCCTGACGATTGAAAAGTTGTTGGTAAGCCGTCAAAAATTTGTAGCATCTGCAAAATAAAATAAATCTTCCTCTTCAACACCACAATTTACACACCTGTAATCATAAAACTACAATTTCCACATAGCACAGTGTGCTAATCGAAACAGTTATTAAAATAATATCACATTAGTAATTAACACAAAAATAAAAGACAAACAATTGCATTAAACAAACCGAAATGAACAATTGTTCACAAATAAAATATTGTTTGTTCAAATAAATTATTTTACATAAATAAAACTCTCTATTCATCCTTTTTTATCCTCTAATCATCATCCTGAGCTGGCTGCTTTGATCTTTGCAATGCACGACGCAATATCGCATTGAGCACTGCCTTCTTCTTCAGCTCCATCTCTGATCTTAAGGCGGCTAGTTGGGTGGAGATTTGAGCAGCTACCTCGGTAGCAACTTGCATGCAAAGCTCCTCCTCCAGTGCAGTAGAAGTCGATGCATCAGATGAGCTAGAGCGACGACCATCATGGGTCGGCGCCTGTGACCTTAACCTATAGATCATGCCCATCTTCTTGTTGCCGACAACCTCCCTCCACAGATTCTATTTAGAAGTATCATGAGGTCGAACCACTGCCTGACTGCTGGTATCAGCTCTCCTTTAGCTTCTGTATGGTCTCCTACCAAAATATGATTGATAAAAGTTAGAAAATAAATAAACTTTGATAGTTATTTGAATTGTATAATAATTAATCTTATGAATTACCTGGGTCACATGAGATTTGTTGTCCACCCATGACTAATCGGACTATTGCCTATGAGTGAGCTTATGTAACTTCATAGTGGTTGGTTAGAGTCAGTATAATAAAACAGTTAGCATAAATTTAATGTAAAAGAAGACTCTCTGTAGAAAATGAATCATACCACCCTCCTCTTATACTCTGTATGTGGGAGCGCCCCACCAATTTGTATCCAAGCCCCCATTCCTCCACAATCAGAGCAAAAATTCTGCATAGCCTGCTCTCTCTCTTCTTTTGATAATCAGGAGAGTCCCATACCCTAAGTAGGGCGGCGAACACATCCTCACCAAGCTACAAGAGGCGTTGACATGTCTTCCGCATATCACCAAACTAGTTGCTCATCTTGTGATCGAAGTTCCTTCAGATGATGCCTCTTATTTATGTAATTTGAATTAGAAAATTCTAGATTGATAAACATAAATACATAACTGAAGATTACTATATTTGGTGTATACCACAAACTCTTGAAACCTCATGTTCTGAACTATCGTCAGGATCTCTTTCTAAGATAAGTACATGTGATCATAAATGCTCCGAAAAATGTTCCTAATGGAATGGATGGCCTGTGTGGGGGGAGAAAATCTAAAAATAACATATGATTAGTTTTCTATTAAATTTAAAAAATATATTATTATATTTTCAATATCTAAAAAAACTTATGTCTTCCTTATAGCCCGGTGCTAGTGCTGCCGAACTAAACAACACATCAATAGTAGCTTCTGGTGATGGTGATGTTGTGTTGGTTGTGGCTAGTAGCTGGTGGCAGTGCTTGTGTGGTTGTCGCTACCGGTGGCAGTGATAGTGTGGTGGGAGTTGGGGTGGAGGTCTGTCAGAGCTAGTCGAGGGCTAGGCTAGCCTCTGCAGTACCGCATCCACGACCTTGTCAGTTGGCATGCTTCAGTTTCCTATAACACCCTAGTATGCCGCTTCCCTTGGTAGGGTGAGATTGACCCTCCCATCAGAAGCTATTTGCAAGAAGGGAAGTAAAATTAAATTGTCAAAGTAAACAGAAATCATCGATAGACCATTGAAGCTGAAAATTCAAAAGGACGCAGTATAAAAAAGAGAAAATATAAATCACATGCCATCGACAAACTAATAAAACTAAAAACACAATAGTGCGAAGTAAACATAAAAGAAAACTGTAAAGAGCAAGCTACAAGCAACTGAAATTGAAAACACAAAAGTACGCAGTTGAATTAACTTACACATCTTAGTTAACCTACTTAGATGATTAACTAGAGGATGAATTTTTAATTTCTACATCCAAAGCATCGTTAGACTTCTACTCATTGATAATACTTTGTGTTCACCGCTATCATCCTCTAAATTGAGCTCTTCATGGATTGTATCAAGTGGAATGTATAAATATATCATTCTATTTCTTGATGAGCAAGTTCAATTGTATTATGAAAATCACTAGTCAATATAGGCTTACACTATGATTACTGCCCTCTCAAGTTTATCTCTTATTATATGTGGATATGGAAGATAATATACCTGCCTTGCTTGGCTTGCTAAAATGAACAGATTAAAATTTAACATATCTTCTTTTCACTTTTACTTATATGATATTATATAATTCGTTTATCCTTACACCATGATCAGAAACACGACCAAACCAATCGCAATTGAACTGGAATACACTCCCACCAATAGAGTCAGGAAAATATAGTTCAACAACTTCTTTAAGAATCCCGTAGCAATCTATCCTATCGTTTGATTTATTATTTGATTTAACATAAACACCATAAATATAATTATTTTTACTATCTGACTAGGATCTCATATAAAACTTGTAGCCCTTCACATTGTAAATTTGCCAAATTTTCATGATGCACATGGGCCCCTATGCAAGATATATTAAGCTCTCATCCGTTACTCTATATTCTGAACATGAATCTAGTAACTCATAAAAACTCGTGTGTCAATGAAGATACCTAAAAATGCATGTCTGAGATGAGTAACAATTTGTTAAACTCTAACTTACATGCGTTGTAAATCATTAGGGGAAGTTATTCCCTATCTTCTGACTTGTGATGTTGTCTTCAATTGAATTTAACACATATATGAATAAATAGTTACCATATTGAGAAATGTATGAATTAGTTCATTATAATATTTCCACTCTTAAGGGTGAAAAACTACTCTAAAAAATTCTTACTTAACAAAGGCTTGAGCTTCATCGCAATTGAGAAGAACACAAAGGGTCATTGCTCGAAGTTTCTAATAACATAGATAACGTGATGTGCACACCTCTGATACTTCACCAGACAGCTGAAAAATATAAAGTGTTGTGGAAGGCACCACACCCAATGACTCTTTCATGAATTCTTCTTGCCTAAAATAGTAAGAGCAAACGTGGTGGTATCTTGCGGTAAATATGTCTCACATATTGATCATTCAGATCGTGCTGCACTCTTCACAATGCACTTCAATTTTTTTAAAAATCTAAAATAAATCATTATTTAGCACAAGTTGACAATATTATTTATGAAGTAGTGACTACATAGTGTGCATGTGTTACTACGTATCTCTTAAATGGATGCATCCAAGAATATTGTACTGAACCTGCAACTAATGTCTTGTGTGGTAGATGTACTGGCAGCTACTCCATGGAGTTGAAGAACCTATGTAGAAATATTCTTTCTATCTTCCATAATATTATTGGAATGTCTACTTCTAATTATCGTATGACAACTTTTGAACAAGTTGCACATCATTCCTTGAAGAAAATGTTGGTTTTGATCAATGGATTTCAAATTTCACTCGACAAACAACTAAATGCAATTGACTTCAGATTTTAGAGAAAAAAATGACTGTAGTTGCTTTTTATTCCAAATATCTTTCTCATATCCACATAAATACAACGACACAAATTTCAAGCATATCTGCTTGAGAACTTTAATGATTGAAGGCACTCAAAATTGATCTAGGTTGCGCTAAGGTAAGAAATATTTTTCTTTAAGCTTTAAATTTGTCAGCAACTTATAACTAACATTCATATTATCCTTAGTTCTCCGCTTGTTGGCATCATTTTTTGATTTCATATGTGTGTAGTGTCCTCTTGAATGCTATGGGACTGATTTTAATAGCCTCCCAAAATCTAAGACATCCATTCAGACCTCCTTTTGCACGTCCCGAGCATGGAACCAGGATTGGTACCGATTCAGCTCTACCCGGTAAAGTTCACCAAGGGTTGATAATAATTCTGACACATGACAGATCTAATTTCTATTTTAATGCTTAAATAATATGCTCTTTCTTTTTGAAGCATCTCATGGTCAAGGGCAGTCACAGAACCCTATAACATGCATATCCGAGAAGAATAAGGTTCAGGTCGTCTCACCCGCATAGCGATCTGTGGCGCCCATTGGCGTTGAACTCTTTAATATAAACACCCATAAAAATGATTATCCTTTGTGTTATTAGACCATATTCCAGTCGTATATAGTCTCTCATAGCTTCTGGAGTAAAAAAAAAAACCTTCCTGAACATTTTTCTACCCAAATCGAGATTCATTTGACCATCTTGGTGCCCTAACGCTGTATCCTAGAGCCTCAGCACTGAACTCTAGCACCCAACACTAGGTCCTACAGTCTAAGTGCCCAAGATAAGCCCAGGATCCAAAATTGAGATCCTGTAAAGTCGACGCCAAGACCTAGCACCCCAATGCTTGTTTCTAAGGCCTAGACAACCGAAATAATCCAAAAAGGATATGAAAAGCCGAGAGGGCAGAGAGAAAGAGCCAAGTGACTGACTAATTTGACCCAATAAAATCCAAACTTGAGCTTGAGGAAAGGGGGGAATAATTCTAATGAAAGTTATTAGCATCCTACAATAATTATGGACCAATCACATGCCTCATGAAAGGTCATTTCGAGCTAACCATGGGTCAAAGAGCTTCGACTCGTGAAAAGTCATTTCCCTCCATACCACTTGGATCCAACTAGCCTCTTGAATTGGGTGAGGAGCTTCATTTGCTTAGGGATGCTAAAGAAGAATTCTTGGAGTGGACAAGAGCTTGGCGGAGAATCTTAGAGCAAGAGATGTCTTCATCTTCTTCCCTTCTTCTTCTTCGTCAATATTTTCCTTATGTATTTTTCTTCCTCCTCCTCCTATGTTTCTTTTTTCTCCATTAATTTACTGAAGAGAGTGTGAGAGATTTTGTTGAAGAAGCTTCTTGGGAGAAAAAGCTTGACATTTCCTCTGGAAGAGGAAAGCTTCGACCATACTTTGGGGAAGGGGAAGCTAGCTTTGCTGACAAGTGGTAGGTAGGGCTGTCAAAAAAGCTCGTTGTTCGCGAACAGTTCGTGTTTGGTTCGCCAAGAAGTTCGTGTTCGATTTGTTCGATAAGCAAACGAGACGAACGCAAACAATTTTTTTTTCGTTCGGTTTTTTAAACGAGCCAAACACGAACAGTGATGTGTTCGTTCGTGTTCGGTTCATTATTGTTCGAAATATAAAATAATTTAAAATTTTTATATATAGAAAATTTAAGATAATTTTAAAATAATTATATATTATAAAAATTTATCATATTTTAAATAATTAAACTTCTATAAATTATAATATTTGATAAATTATTAATAACAGTAATAATATTATAGTATTAATTATATTAATATAAATATTATGATATTATAATTAATGTACTATACTATATATTAAAATAAAATCCTAAACAAAACCCTAAACGCCTTATTCAGTTTGCTTCATTTTAAGGAAGTATGGATTACATGATGTGTACGGAATACCTGATCATTTTGCTTCATTTTGAGGAAGTATGCTATCAAAGCTAGGGCCGTAAAAAAAGCTCGTTGTTCGCGAACAGTTCATGTTCTGTTCGCCAGGAAGTTCGTGTTCGTTCGACAAGCAAACGAGACGGACACGAACAATTTTTTTCGTTCGGTTTGGTAAACGAACCAAACACGAATAGTGATGTGTTCAAATATCTCGAACACGAACACTAGCTCTGTTCGTTTACACCCCTAGTGGTCGGAGCTCGAATCAAGCCCAGAGAACGCGCCGTCAACCTTTGTGTAAGTAAAATCTTTATAACTCTTGTATTTTCATTATTAGTGCCCCCTTAGGTCTAGATGTTAAAGAATTAAAAACATAGGTTGTGTATTAAAGAAAATCGCTAGGTTAGGAAGCTCGCTTCGTTGTAAATCCTAGTGTTTACTGATCACAGAAAAATACATTAAGAAATTCATATCTATTTTTTATGAAATTGCACTTTAAAGAAAGGTATTTTCTTTATTTTATTGCAGGAATGAAGATTTATAAGTGATGAAAACAAAAAGCATGACATGGAACAAATTTGGATCAAAAAAGGAAGAATTCATGCAAATTGAACTAAGTCGCCGACGGCGAGAACGAGGCCGCCGACGGCGAGATCATAAGGAGAATTTCTGAAAGAATTATAACTACCTCGCCGACAGCGAGCCCGAGCCCGCCGACAGCGAGATCGCGCAGTTTGAAGACCTTCTAGAAGCCCCGCTGACGGCGAGGTCGTTTCCCGCCGACGGCGAGACAGTTCAAAATGCAAAATACATTGAACCTGGATGCTTTTTGAAGAGGTGTTTAAGCACCCCTTGAACCTTTGCCTACCTCTATAAATAGATGCCGAATTCTAGTGTCTAAGTGTGTCTATTTAGAGAGTCCGAGTGTCTCTTCTTGGTGTCATAAGTGTGTCTGTTGTTTGTCATTAGTGAGTTTCTTGAGTTTATTTGTATTTGAGTGCTATTTAGTTAGAAGTTCGTCGTACTAGAAGGAAAAGTCAAAGGAACTTCGAGGAGTCCGTTGGGAGGAAATTAAGATAAGTATCTTTGTTTATCGTTGTTGTTAACTTAAAATGAAATCTATGCTTTGTTTTATTCCTACGCATTCCGAGTAGTTTTCTTAGTCTTTCTCCTCGTTTATGAAAATTATGCGAATTGATGAAATTAAATAGAAGTACCTAATATATTAAAATAAATTGTGATAATTTTTACTTAAAACTTAATTTACTTTCAATCCGGCCAATTGAGTTGTTAAAATATGTCGAATTATCAACTATAGTAAAAATTACATCCAATATTCGAGAAGTCAAAAACCTTGGAAGGAGGTGCATATTAATAGGGAAATATTAATTATCGGACATAGAATCGGACATTTTAGTGTGACAGACTAAAATATTCAAATTGGTCCTATTGTTTGAGAGTCGAAGTGTAGATGTTAGCCCTCGAGTGAGGGGAACGTGGAGCTCGAAGTGGCGACCAGTATCCTCCCAACTTAGCCGCGGATTCGCAATCAAACATAGGATTAGTCAATGTTCTTTGCACCTAGACCAAAGGGTAAAGAATAGGAATGCTCCTATTTGTCACAATACAATTTAAAGATTCTATTTAAATTAGTCATTCACTTAATTTTCTAAAAACAATGAGAAAGATACTTTTTCTGAATTATTTAAATCAACTTTATTTCAAGCATTAGTTTACTTTAGTTTGCTTTAGTTACTTTAAAATTCCGATTACTATATTAGTAAGTAATTCCTTTAAATTTAGCTGATAACAAATCCGTTAAAAACTTCCTTGTGGGATCGATAACCGTGGACTCCACTAGTAGCCCCGTATTACTTGATACGATACGTATACTTGCGTAGAATCCACATTATACATTCCATCATCAAATCATTTAGTTTGCAAACATATTAAAAAGTGGGTCAAGTTTTTGGCGTCGTTTCCGGGGAAGTAAAGAAATTATTTACTAGAGTAACGGTCTATTTTAAAATTTTATTTTATAAAATTGTATGCGAAAATTTGGAAACGAAAATTTAATACCATACGATTCAGAATTAGAACGTACAATTAAAAGAATTAGAAAACAAAAAAGTGAAATAATAAATTTAACACAAATAGAAAATATTCCTGAAAATGAAAATATCAATCAACCAAGACCATTACAAGATTATGCCAACCCTACATTAGATGAAATTCATTTAACTATTCAAAAACCTGATGTAGCTGCTAACTCATTTGAACTTAAACCTGCAATTATCCAAATGGTACAAAACAATCAATTTAGTGGTTCACCTACTGAAAATCCTAATTTACATCTTGCTAGTTTTTTAGAACTTTGTGCTACTTTCAAATATGAAGGAGTATCTAATGATGCTATTAGACTTAGACTTTTTCCTTTTTCTTTAAGGGATAAGGCTAAAATGTGGTTAAATTCTTTAGCACCTGGATCTATTAAAACTTGGGGAGAGTTATCACAAAAATTTCTATCCAAATATTTTCCACCATCTAAAACTCGTTAAGCTTAGAAATGATATAACTTCTTTTAGTCGATTTGATGGAGAATCAATATATGAAGCTTGGGAGAGATTTAAGGAACTTCTTAGGAAATGCCCACATCATGCGTTACAGTATCGGTTAATTATTCAAATTTTCTATAATGGATTAGTAGGATCTTTAAGATCAATCATCGATGCTTCGTCGTCGGAGGATCATTAATGTCAAAACCATTTAATGACGCCTATGCACTAATCGAAGAAATGACTACCAATAATTTTCATAGGCCTGCTGATAGAATAAATCCGAAAAAGATAGCAAGTATTCATGAAAATGATGCAATATCTATGTTAGCTTCACAAATCACTGCTGTATCTAAAAAATTAGATCATTTTGGAATGAATTACTCTCTGAATATATCAGAAGAAAATTCATCTGGACAACTTATAGAATCTCAATCTCAATATGAAACTATAAATGCAATTAATAATAGACCCAATAATCCTTATGCGAATTATTATAATCCTCGATGGAAAAATCATCATAATTTTAATTGGAATAATAACACAACTAATCAACCATGGATGAATAACATAACACAACCATTAGGAAATCCCTCTAATCAAGGAAATTCTAATTATAAACCTAATTATCCACCTGGATTTAATAATAATAACCCACAATTTAAAGATAAGAAATTATCAATAGAAGAATTAATATTAAATATGGGACAACATTTACAAAATCAAGGAAATCAATTACAAATACAAGGTAATCAATTACAAAACCAAGGAACAGCTATTAAAAATATTGAAACTCAACTTGGACATATCGCTACCGCACTTAATAATAAAATACCTGGAACATTTCCTAGTAATGTGGAAATAAATCCCAAAGACAAAGGAAATGAACAAATTAAAGCAATACAATTATGAAGTGGAAAAGAATTAGAACCTCGAATTCAGAAAGAACTTGAAAGTCAAAAAGAGGAAGTGGAAATTGAAAAGGAAAAGAATCAACAAGATCCAAATTTAGAAAATCCTTTAATACCAATAAAAATTTCTGTGGAAAAACCTCCACCACCATTTCCTCAACGACTAATTCAACATAAAAAAGATAAACGATTGCTAAATTCCTTGAAATTTTGAAGAAATTAACAATAAATATTCCTTTTGTAGAAGCTTTAGAACAGATGCCAAATTATGTAAAATTCATGAAAGATATTTTAAATAAAAAAAGAAAATTTACCGATAATGAAATGGTCGCACTTAGTGAAGAGTGTAGTGCTATTATACAGAAAAAACTTCCTGAAAAATTAAAAGATCCTGTAGTTTCACTATACCTCGCGCTTATTGAAGAAAAATTCTATGGAAAAGCTTTGTGTGACTTAGGAGCAAGCATCAATCTAATGCCTCTATCAATTTTTAAAAGATTAGGTTTGGGAGAAATTTCACCTACTTCAGTAACTCTTCAGTTAGTTGATCATTTTGTTACATATCCTAAGGGAGTTATTAAAGATGTATTAGTAAAAGTGGATAAATTTATCTTCCCTGTAGATTTTATTGTTTTAGATATGGAAGAAGATAAAGAAATTCCTATCATTTTAGGAAGACCATTTTTAGCCACTGGAAAAGCTATGATTGATGTTCGAAAGGAGAATTAACTATGAGAGTAAATGACCAAAAAGTTACTTATATTGCTAAATCGATGAAATATCCCGCACTAGAAAAAGATGATGAGTGTTTTCGAATGGAAGTACTCGATCATTTACAAAAAGAACATTTTAAGGAATATTATGAAGAAAAATTAGAAAAAGAAAATACTGAATTAATCGAAAAAGCCGATATAAACGAAGAACTAGATTATATTCAAGAGAAATTTGAATTTTTGGATAATACAGAAAACACTGAAAAAAATATAGTTCCATCGATTATTAAACCTCCTGAACTTGAGTTAAAAATGTTACCTAATCATTTAAAATATGCTTACTTAGGTAATTCTTCAACTCTACCAGTTATTATTTCATCCGAATTAAATGAATCTCAAGAACAAAAACTTTTAAATACTTTAAAAAAATATAAGAAAATTTTTGGTTGGACTTTAGCAGATATTAAAAGAATTAGTCCTTCAATCTGTATGCACAGAATTTTTTTAGATAATGAACATAAGCCTAAAGCAGATCCGCAAAGGAGATTAAACCCGATAATGAAAGAAGTAGTTAAAAAGGAAATTTTAAAATGGTTAGATAATGGTATTATATATCCTATTTACGACGATGCTTGCGGTAAGCCCAATTCACCGTGTACCTAAGAAAGGAGGAGTGACTGTCAAAGCAAATGAAAATAATGATCTTATCCCTATAAGACAAGTTAATGGATGGCGAATATGTATTGATTATAGAAAATTAAACACAGCCACCAGGAAAGACCACTTCCCTTTACCATTTCTAGCACGGATGTTAGATAGATTAGTCGGACATAAATATTTTTGTTTCTTAGATGGATATACCGGTTATCATCAAATATAAATTGCTCCTGAGGATCAAGAGAAAACTACATTTACTAGTCCTTATGGAACTTTCGCTTTTCGAAGGATGCCTTTTGGATTATGTAATGCACATGCAACATTCCAGAGATGTATGATGTCTATATTTAGTAAATTAATTGATAATGGAATAGAAGTATTTATGGATGATTTCTCTGTATTTGGAACAACATTTGACACATGCTTAAATCATCTTGAAAAAGTATTTGAAGTATGTGAAAAAACTAATTTGGTTCTTAATTTGGAGAAATGTCAATTTATGGTTACAGGCGGCATTGTATTAGGGCATAAAATTTCGGAAAAGGGCATGGAAGTAGACCCTGCAAAAATTCAAGTTATAGCTAAATTACCACCTCCAACTACAATAAAAGGGGTAAGAGTTTTCTTGGACATGCTGGATTCTACAGACGTTATATTAAAGATTTTTCAAAAATTACTAAACCTCTATGCCAACTTCTTGAAAAGAACAAGAAATTTGAGTTTACAACTGAATGTCTGAATGCTTTTGAATTATTAAAAGATAAATTAATTACAGCACCTATAATAGTTTCACCTAACTGGGAGAAACCATTTGAGCTTATGTGTGATGCTAGTGATTATGCTATAGGAGCGATTCTTGGGCAAAGATATGATAAGATTTTCAAAGTTATATACTATACTTAGTAAAACTCTAAATGATGCTTGAAATAAATTATACGATGATCGAAAGAGAATTATTAGCGAGTTGTATATGCTTTTAATAAATTTCGGCATTATCTAATAGGAACTAAATGTATTGTACATACTCGATCGCTCTGCTATAAAATATTTAATGCAAAAGAAAGATTCTAAACCAAGATTAATTAGATGGATATTATTAATGCAAGAATTTGATTTTGAGATCATTAACAAAAGGGAACTGATAATCAAATTGTCGATCATTTATCGAGATTAGAAAATCATGAATTATCTAATATTGATAATGAAATTTCAAACGATTTTCCGATGAACAACTTTATAATATAAATGAGTGGAAAATACCTTGGTATGCTTGATATAGTAAATTATATTTGTAAGTGACATTTTTCCACCTATGTTAACTTTGCAACAACGAAAAAATTCATTCATGATACTAAAACATACTTTTGGGATGAACCATACTTATATAAGCAATGTAAGGATCTAATTATTAGAAGATGCGTGCCTTATGAAGAAAGCTGAATCAATCATTCAAAAATGTCATGACTCGATTTTGGAGGACATTTTGGGACGGATAAAGCTCGCGTATAAAATTCTACGATACGGATTCTACTGGCCTACTCTATTTAGGGATGTATATAGATATATAAAAACTTGTGATAAATGTCAAAGAGTAGGAAACATATCGAGAAAAAATGAAATGCCTCTGAATTTTATATTAGAAGTTGAAATTTTTGATGTTTGGGGATTAGATTTCATGGGACATTTTATTCCTTCATTTGGAAACTCATATATATTAGTAGCTGTTGATTATGTCTCCAAATGGATCGAAGCACAAGCTTTACCTAGGTGTGATGTTAAAAGTGTTTCAAAATTTTTAATGAAAAATATTTTTACTAGATTTGGAATGCGAGAGTGATTATCACCGACGGAGGAACTCATTTTAGAAACAAATATATTCACAAACTAGTAGAAAAATATAATATTATGCATAAAATATCAATCGCTTATCATCCACAAACTAGTGGATTAGTCGAAGTTTCTAATCAAGAAATTAAGCGTATATTAGAAAAATCTGTAAACCACTAATAGATTAGGCTAGTCATAAGACTAGATATCGCATTATGGGCATACGGGATCTGCTTATAAAACTTCGATTGGAATGACTCCTTATAGAGCTATATATGGAAAAACTTGCCACTTACCAGTTGAATTAGAACATAAAGTATATTGGGCGATTAAAGAATTTAATTATAATATGAAAGAAGCTGGTGAGAAGATATTGTTGCAATTAAATGAATTGGAAAAATTAAGAAATGAATCATATAATAATGATAGAATTTATAAAGAAAGAATGAAATTATGGCATGATCGGAAGATTAATCAGAGAAATTTTGAACCGGGACAAGAAGTTTTGCTATATAATACTAGATTGAAATTATTTCCTGGGAAATTGAAATCTCGATGGTTAGGACCTTTCACCATGACTCAAATATTTTCATAAGGAACTATAGAAATTGAAGATCCAAAAATAGGACATAGATTTAAGGTAAACGGACATAGATTAAAACCATATTTCGAAGGTAGAAGACCAAATTTTAAAGAGGTTTTAATGCTCAGCCAACCTGATTACTAACTGAAATTAGGTCGGGCTGACGACGTTAAACCA
Organism: Papilionanthe hookeriana x Papilionanthe teres; assembly: GCA_022702705.1. Classification (NCBI taxonomy): domain Eukaryota; kingdom Viridiplantae; phylum Streptophyta; class Magnoliopsida; order Asparagales; family Orchidaceae; genus Papilionanthe; species Papilionanthe hookeriana x Papilionanthe teres. The sequence goes on from CM040423.1 coordinate 72,209,412, forward strand.
AGCGCTTTATGGGAGGCAACTCATAGTAGTCTTTTATTTTAAATTATCTACAAATTAGTGAGTCTATATTATTAAAACTAATCTTACTACTCAAATTTTTAATTAGAATCATCACAAATTTGTACCTATATGATGAGATCAGAAAATATTCGGACCATAGCAAAATTGGGCGATTTTTACGAATCTGGCCGACAGCGAGCCCGAGCCCGCTGACAGCGAGATCGTGTGCCATGACTTGAGTCAGTTTTATAACTAGCTCGCCGATGGCGAGAAACTTCCCGACGACGGCGAGGCAGTTGAAATTTTGGTTTCTTAAGAATTTTAGTGCGGTTTTGGACGGATCTAAGCCATTTCTTTATAGAAAATTATCCCAATTCCAAATTTACACTGTTTTCTTCCTTAGAAAAGACTAGAGATCAATCCTTTCAATCTGAAATGGCCATCAAACTCTTAGAAACCACAAAAACTGAAGTTTTCAACCGAAGAAAATTCGTCGAGTTCGGAGCGCGAGCGTATCTTCAACAAAGGCTTGATGAAGAAAAGACTTATTAAAGAAAGAGGATTTGTCAACGGAGGAGTATAGAATTCCACGACAAAAATCGAAGAAATGATCGCACAGCGGCATTGGGAGGTATTTTGTTATACGACATCCGCTGTAGTTATTCCAGTAGTTAAAGAGTTTTACTCTAATTTACATGCGATCAACAATGAAAATGTCTACGTCAGAGGAAGATGGGTAACATTTACTCTTTCAAGGGTAAATGAATTATTTTCTATCGAGAATACCTCTGTTTGTCATTATTCCAACTTTGTGCCTTCAAAATACAATATGAACGAGATTTATAGATATCTGACCAACGAACCTGATGATTGGGAGTTACGCGATGACGGGTATGTCAGTTTTTCTGCATCACTTCTTAACCCTGTCTCGAAGCATTGGCATTTGTTTATATCATCAAAACTATTACCTACTATGAGGGTAAATAAAGTTTCAAAGGAATGCGCTATATTAAACTACTGTATTCAAATTGGATTACCTATCGATGTTGGATTAATAATAGTAAAGTCTGCATTGGGATTAATTGTGCATAGGTCAGTGCATGGACTTGGACGCCCATCGACTATATTTGCTTTATGCAGTCAGTACCAAGTTTCTTATGAGGCTTGGGAAAAAGTACTTTTACCATGGAAACCACTTGATCCTACGGATATGTTTCCAACTTTGGATAACATTGATGAGATTACCATTATTTCTGACAGAGCATCACAGAACAATCCTTTAGCAAGGCCCAAACTAATTTCATTCTGAAGAAGATTAAAGGATTGGAGAAAGAATTGCAAAATGTGATGAATTCCATCGACAATATCTCTGATATGTTTGATCACATTGACTGGAGGATGAAGGAGCACTTTGATCATACTGGACATCTGGAGGCCAGTTTTATTCATTTACTAAGACGGAAGAGATGGATTAATGAAGAATCTACTGCAGAATTCCCTTTCAGGCAGTTCTACAATTTATTTGTGCACCCGCGTCGCATCGGGAATATCAGAGAAGATGATAGTTCAGACACTGAAGAGTAGGAAAGATTTCTATGTTTATTTCATATATTTGTGTATATACGTGTTGATTTGGATTTAGGTTTTATTATGAGTCAAACTTTTATTTGATCATCTCAGAATTGATGAGATTTTATGTAATTGTTATGTCTCAGCATTTAGAGTGTTGTGGTTTGAATTGCGATGCTGAGTATTATGGATTTGAACATTTAAGTTAAGTATGTTGTTAAGTTGTTAGTGTGAAGTTTGTAAGTCTCATGGATTTCATATATAAAGTTATATTGTTTGTGTTGTGTGAACTTTTTGTGAGTATAAGTATCTAATCTTCATACTATTATTAAATTAAGTGATCGAAAGATTGATTAAAGGCAAATCGAGGTTGAAAATGATTAACGAATTTCAAAAATTTAAAGATTTTGGGATCTCGCCGACGGCGAGAATTATCTCACCGACAGCGAGAAAACCCGCTGACAGCGAGACCGAGCTCGCCGACGGCAGATTTTTCCCGAAACTTTTGCCTTATCAAATTAATTAGCTCGCTGACAGCGAGATCACGAAAAGACCTATATTTGACCGGTCAACCGACACTATTCATCATCCCTTTCCTCAAAACTTCGAAAAAAACCGACCTAGGGCTTGAGAGATCTCGGATTTGAGGCGATTTCAACACTTTTTGACACCGGATTTCATCTTCCCTTGGTAAGAGCTTCACTCCTATGCAAAAATTTTTGATTTTCACCATGGATTTCTTTTACATTGGGAAATTTTGAAAAAATCCGAAATGTGGAGAAAATACTTGGAAGAATTTCATGGAAATTGATTTAAAAGGATTTTAGATGTTGTAGGAAGCCTTCTTAGTAATATTTTGACAAAACCAACGGATAAATTATGACAAAACCCGATTCCTAAATGCAAGAGCCCAAAATTGATATTTTCAAAATATCCAATCAAGAAAATGCATTCAAGATCGAGTTTTCAAAAATCCTGGAGGAGAAGTTGAGCGAATCATTAAGGAGCGAGGATGGGAAAATTTCTGTTTCGTGACCAACAGAGCAGCTGTAGAAGTAGTAAAGGAATTTTATGCAAATTTAACACAAGTGAAGATGCACTCAGGTTAAGGTTAGAGGATTTTTTGTAGAATTCAACACTGCTAGAATAAACACTTATTATGAAGTACGAGACACCTACACCAGCGAGTATGAAACTTTTGAAACTATGGAAGGACCACTGGAAGAGGTGATCGACTTTCTCACTGATGGGAAAGGAGTCTGGAAAATAAAGCAGCGGGAACGGGTAAACTTCTCTCTTCCTATGTTAAATGCAACATCTAAAGCCTGACATTATTTTATTTGTTCTACTTTGTTACCTACCTACCACCATAGTGAGGTAACAAGAGATGAAACAGTTCTGAATTTCTGTATTCAGAACCAGAAGAGTATTAATGTGGGAAATGTTATTTATAAGAATATATTAGCCACCGCTAGAAATGAAAGTGGAGGAGGACTAGGACATCCTAGTCTTATCTATGCACTCTGCCAATTATCTGAGGTAGAGACAAGAGATAATGAGGAATGGGTTGAACCTATGAAACCCCTTACTCAGGCTAATATAAAGAAATATGAATCCCATGAAGGATGGAGATCTGGGACAAGGGATTATGTACCTTCTTCAAGTAGAGATATACCCTCTACTAGTTATGATCCACCCCCTGTTTTGAGCTGTTTGGAGAAATTATGGAAAGAAGATTCGAGCATATAGACCAAAGGATCGGAGGCTTGGAAAGAAGACACGATTATGATAGCGAATATCTCCAGCGACATTCAGAATACGAAATTGCATACTATGAGGCTGAACGTCGATATAGGAGTGGTGATTTAGATGTTGTCTTTCCTGAGTGCCTCCGCTATTCACAGTACCAGTCTGCTCAGCCTTCTCAATCTGGAGATCAGGGAGATGACATAGCTTGGGATTTTGATGCAGAAGTTTAGTGCCTTTATTTAGTTTGTTTGGTTTGTTTAGATTTATTGTTATTTTGGAAACTTTATTATTCTGTGTGTAATTATTCTGTACTTTCTAGAGACTATGGATGTTGGTATATTTGATTATGCTATGATATTAGACTTCTTATGTGTGTTAAATTAGTTTGCAATTTTTTTTATATATATAGGATGTTAGTTTAAGTTTTTATAAGTTATGAATGTTAACATTGTTTAGATTGTTTTAATATGTTTTCAAGTAGATTAGTTGATTGTATGTGTAGTAATAGATTAAGTTTTCATTTGTTATGTTAATACTTATTTTAAAATTTCATCCCTGCACTTTCTTTTAAATACTATATGCGGAAGAATACTAACAGTACAGGTTCTTTAAGTAATGAAAAAGCCTGCAAAAATTTCAAAGAAAAGAAATACTTAAAGCTCAAAGGTATGATGAATTTACTATATACTTTCCCTTTAGACTATTTAGTATAGATAGAAAAATTTAAGTTTGGGGGAAAGTAAAAATACAAATTTAATTATTAAATTGTTCTCAATTTCCATTTTCAAAAATTATTATCAAATGATTTTCTATAGAAGTTTTTCAATTCAATAAACATGAATTACTTTATTTAATTATTATAGAAAGTTAAATAAATGTTTCTAGTAATTCAATTAATTAAATGGAATAAGATATTTGGTTAAAAGGAATAAGAATATAGTAAACTATTTAAAGTAAGGAAAACTATATTCAAAAAATTGAAAATTCTTAAGTATTTAAATGAGAAGGAAAGGATTGAAACTCAATGAAGTAAAGGCTATGAAATATATATAAAGCAAGGAAATATTTTAAGTTTCAATTTTAGGAAGAGAAATTGAAGTTCAAAATTATTAACAGACTATCCAGATATAGTAATCCTCACTTGGAAAAGAAAAAGAGAAGGATTGAAAATCAATCCAAAAAGAAAAAGAAAGAAGAAAAGAAAAGAAACAAAAAAAATATATAAGTGAGGAGAAGCTTGAGGAGATGCCTTATCAAAAATTGGCTTCAATGGATTCAACCTAAAAGGTAGAACTTAATTATATTTCTAAACTTATATATATAGATTATTATTTTACTAAATAAATATTTTCTTGAACTTCCTATCATCTAAATATCTTAAGTAATTTTATACTTTCAAATATAGTCATTCCTGAAATAAATTGAAAACTAGAAATCTTAGACCTGATAACTAGATAATCTTATATCTATAAAGTTAATTTAATTACTTAGAAATATTTCTATTCAACTTTACTATAATATTATTTAAATTTAGTTCATAGTATATCTGAATTGAAAAATTCTATTACAGAAATCATTATTTTTATTTAGTATTAAAAATTACTTGAGGACAAGTAATAATTAAGTTTGGGGGATTTTGATTACAGAAAAATACATTAAGAAATTCATATCTATTTTTGATGAAATTGCACTTTAAAGAAAGGTATTTTCTTTATATTATTGCAGGAATGAAGATTTATAAGTGATGAAAGCAAAAAGCATGAAATGGAGCAAATTTGGATCAAAAAGGAAGAAATTCATGCAAATTGAACTAAGTCGCCGACGGCGAGAACGAGGCCGCCGACGGCGAGATCATAAGGAGAATTTCTGAAAGAATTATAACTACCTCGCCGACAGCGAGCCCGAGCCCGCCGACAGCGAGATCGCGCAGTTTGAAGACCTTCTAGAAGCCCCGCTGACGGCGAGGTCGTTTCCCGCCGACGGCGAGACAGTTCAAAATGCAAAATACATTGAACACCGACGCTTTTCGAAGAGGTGTTTAAGCACCCCTTGAACCTTTACTACCTATATAAATAGAGGCCGAATTCTAGTGTCTAAGTGTGTCTATTTAGAGAGTCTGAGTGTCTCTTCTTGGTGTCTTAAGTGTGTCTGTTGTTTGTCATTAGTGAGTTTCTTGAGTTTATTTGTATTTGAGTGCTATTTAGTTAGAAGTTTATTGTACTAGAAGGAAAAGTCAAAGGAACTTCAAGGAGTCTGCTTGGGAGGAAATTAATATAAGTATCTTTGTTTATTGTTGTTGTTAACTTAAAATGAAATCCTTGCTTTGTTTTATTCTCATGCATTATGAGTAGTTTTCTTAGTCTTTCTCCTTATTTATGAAAATTATGCGAATTGATGAAATTAAATAGAAGTACCTAATATATTAAAATAAATTGTGATAATTTTTACTTAAAACTTAATTTACTTTCAATCTCGCCAATTGAGTTGTTAAAATATGTTGAATTGTCAACTATAGTAAAAATTACATCCAATATTCAGGGAAGTCAAAACCTTGGAAGGAGGGTGCAAATAAATGAGAAATTTTAATTATCGGACGTAGAATTGGACATGTTAGTGTGACGTACTAAAATATTCAAATTGGTCATATTGTTTGAGAGCCGAAGTGTAGATGTTAGCTCTCGAGTGAGGGAACGTGGGAGCTCAAGTGGCGACGCGTATCCTCCCAATCTAGCCTCGGATTCGATAATCAAACATAGGATTAGTCGATGTTCTTCGCACTCGGACCAAAGGGTAAAGAATAGGAATGCTCCTATTTGTCACAATACAATTTAAAGATTCTATTTAAATTAGTCATTCACTTAATTTTCTAAAAACAAGGAGAAAGATACTTTTTTTGAATTATTTAAATCAACTTTATTTCAAGCATTAGTTTACTTTAGTTTGCTTTAGTTACTTTAAAATTCTGATTACTATATTAGTAAGTAATTCCTTTAAATTTAGGCGATAACAAATCGTTAAAAACTTCCCATGGGATCGATAACCAGGACTCCACTAGAGCCATGTATTACTTGATATGATATGTATACTTGCGTAGAATCCACATTATACATTCCATCATTAAATCATTTAATTTGCAAACATATTAAAAAGTGGGTCATTTACCCATAACCTTCGCTCAAAATCCTACATTAGATGAGGTTGTACTATTCTCATCATTTGTTTCGGCGACATCGTTTGGATGGACTTTTGAAGACAACTGACCGAGAGCACGAAGACGTTCTTTTGGTCCCCATTCCCTCAATCATGGAGAGTTCTCAGTACTAGAAACCCTCTATTTTATGCCATGCAAACGGTGGTAGGTGTCTTGCTGCCTCTTGGTACACCTCTCCATCATTAACCCTAGATTCTACGCAAGATCGATAGGACATGTTTGACCTTTCATTGAATTAATCAGATTACATTGCTTGCATGCTCATTCGTAGTGTCCTAGATATTGCATGTTGAAGGCATTCTCATACGTTGGCCAATAACCACCGTAACTACCAGATCGAAAGACCAACATTGATTCCCCATGATCATAAAAAGATTTTTTAATTATCTGATGGCCTTAATGACCTCAAAATCAAGTGATCACGGGATAACTGGATTACTCTTGTTGTGTCGCTTGATTTGACTAGAGCACATCAATTTTAGAGTTTATTTGACCTTCAATTAACCACTTAGAGCTTGTAAAAGTGGTTCGATGGCTTGATTTGGGCTTCATTTGACTCAAATTGGACTAATTTAGTATCATTGGATGATTCTCATCTAGCCGGCCAGTTTGATTGTAAGTCTCATGAAATCCGAGTTTTAGATAATTTTTAATTTGAGTTTTGAATATTTTTTGAAAAAAAAATACCTCGAGATCTGTGAAAAAATATATGGAAATTTTGATAATGACATGTCATGGCTAAAAAGTAAAATAAGTAATAATATGATAAATTAATTATAATACAGATTGAACAAAAATGAGAAATTTATTTACTTATTAAATAGAATTTTTAAAATCCATAAAAGTGTCTCTCCGTGAAAGCATTTAAATCGTCATTCAATTCTAATTATATTTTTCCTTTTATATAAATGAATTTTATTCTCACAAAAATTAAACTAAACACCTTAAAAAAATTTTATTTTTTCTTATAGGCAGAATATATATTCAAAACAGGCAACTTATATCCATCACTATCATTCTATTAGTTTAGTGCATGATTTCTGAACTCTTGATCAGTCATTTATGCTAATGTCGGCAAAGTTATTTTCGGAGAGGAACTTTATAATTTTATTTGTCAAAAAGTAGAATGCTAGAGAATAAGTTGTCATTGGTTTGTACTGTGTGAATAGGACTAGAATTAAGCTATATAAGATTTGTTAAATTTTTAAAAATAAATAAATTTATGCAATATTTCATAAATGAAAGTTAATCTGAGAAAGGTGATATTTTAGTTGTAACTTTTAAATACATATGTACTTCCTAAATGATGGTTTGACCCATATGAAGCCGCTAGCTTATTTCGTCTGCTCTAGTCGAATTGGTGAGTTGCTATGTTGAAAGTTTTGTTTGGCGGGCCTTTCATGTAGAGCTCATTGATGAATTGGTTTGGTGAGTTCATCTTTGGTTTATCTAGTCGTCTCTTGGGCAGGAGAGGGCTGGGTTTTGCCGGTGAGTTCATTGTAGCAACGTCAACTTTTAGGCTTCAAAAAGAGTTGAATATGGTGAGTATAATCTGGTGGGCTTGCTACATTAATGCATCCGTGTCGATTCAATTGATTTGGACTCAGGCTAGGTGATTTTTAATGTACAAATTTTGAAATGAATTGAATTTCTCTATATTATCACGAAGTTTCAAAAGTCCATCGATGATAAATAATTGGATTAACTTCTTTGATTTAAGGGGACACCAAGCGACTAGAATTATTAGTGTTAGTAATTGTTAAATGTTTCATATAAGTCACTAGCAGGTGTTGGACAATGGTTGAGAGAGAATATTCAAAGTTGACAATTTGTGGATTTCTAGTCGAATTGTTCTTCTGGTAAGACGGATAGATTAGGCCACTAAGGAAATGAGTGTTGAATATCAGTAACTGATATTGAAGATGAGGTTCAGAGTGAATTCAAAAGGAGTAAAGTTCTTAGACACATGGAAGAGTATATTTCATTTTGTAATTGTTCACATTGTGTATACAAGCATATATGGATGGCTATACATTTGAATTGTTGTGTGTGATGATGAACTAATGTTTGATCTTGAAGTGGTTATACTTGGACGACAGAGATCGTGATATGCTGAGTGGAGCATTCTCTTGTTAAGTTGTGAGATGTGGGGTCGCTCTGTTATGATTTTGTGAGTGGTGTCTATACCATTCCTAAGGTGAAGAGTCAGCTTATTTCAAAGATCTTGGAAGTGGTGTACGAGCAGTGACTTGGGGAAAAGATTGGCGATCTGATCAAGGGAAGAAATATGATGACGTTGATGGCTTTATCTTAGATGCACTCGCATATGAAGTGAACATCAATTTTTTTGTGCTTTATTCTGGCATAGAAAATAGAGTTGTTAGCAAGGGCGAGGACTGGAACGTTGTCACAATAAAGTGGGTTGATTGAGGGATTTGGTATATGAAATTCTCGTAAAAGTTAGCGTAGCCAGATGCTTTCCATTTTTGTAATGGAGAGTGCCCAGTATTCTAGCTCGGTGGAGAGTTTTCCAAGCTATTTAATTTTCTATGCCCTGAGGATGAGGGATTTCTAAGAAACAATGCAACATGTTCATTTTTTATCGGAAGTGTCCTCTGCCCAGTTAGAGTTTGAGTAAGCATGGAGGTAAAAGTTGGAGGGAATGATGGGTAAGCCAATGGTTATGGTGCATTTGATGTATCAAAGCAGTCATTTAAGGTTAGTGAAGTGATGTTGTTGTGCGTTGTGAAGGTTTCGACAGAGTTTGTTTATTGTGAATGTGATATTTGGGCGAGTTATGGTGAGGTATTGTAGGGAACCGACAAGGTATCAGTATAATTGTGGTTAATGGTAGGGTCGGGGGTCAATGGTGGAAGATTGGAATTTGTGAGTTGTCGGTGATTGAAGTGTTTTACACGAATTCATGTCTGCTTTGTTGAGTATATTTTTCTATTTAAGTGGATTGGTTGAGGTAGATGGCTTTAGTGGTTTTGTGTGTGTGGACTTATAGGAAGGTGTCAATGTGTCCAAGGTTTTTAGTTTTGAATGTGTTTCCAAGTTGTGTGGTGATGTTTGAGATGGTGATGGGATCATTCCCGATGATGAGGGTGTCATCAACGTAGATGAGGATGTTAGGTCGAGATTGGGAGTTGGGGGGGGAGGGGGGGGGGGTTCAATTGTGCTTTGTTTCATACCAAGTGTCTCTAGTATGGTAGAGATTGGGTTGTACCATTGTCTAGGGGATTGTTTGAGTCCGTAGAGGGCCTTTTTAATGAGATAAATGTGATTGGACTTGTAAGGGTATTCGAAGCTAGTAGACTAGCTCATGACAACTACTTCATTTAGAGGCATGAAGAAATGTATTTTAGATGTCCAATTGGGTTATGGGCCTTAGTTTTTATGTGTGCTAGAAAATTCAGGGCTGTAGAGTAATGAATTATCATCTTAGCGTTGTACGAGAATTCAGCACACACACAGATGAAAGAGAAAACAAGTAGTGAAGACTCCAAAAGTTTTTACGTGGAAAACCCATAAAGGGAAAAACCACGGGGCTTGGCCAGTTGCACAAATCCACTAGTGATTGATGATTACAAAAATTTCTTGTCCTACAGACGGGAGAGGGTAACTATATTTTTCAGACTACAAATTTGACTAACAGTGCCTGGTTGGTGGTGCGATGGTCGAAAACGGTTGGAGAAAATCAACAGAGGTCGACAGTATTCAACGACGGTCGACAGTATTCAACGACGGTCGACAATCATCAACGACGGTAGACGGTGGTCGACGGAGGTCGGCAGTGGCCATCAGCGGTTGGTGGTTGTTGTCGGTGGTTATCACTGGTAGTTAGCGACGATGATCGACGACGGTAGATGTTGATCGACAGAGGTCGGCAGTGGTCATCGGCAGTCAACTGTTCTCGTCTGCGGTCGGCAGTTGGTTGAGCTACAACTTCTCCTCCAAACTTCAGGCTCCCTCTCCAGGCTTCCCCCTCTCATGTGAGGGGTGTGAGTCTATTTATAGTGTTCTAAGTGCATTTAATGTAAGAATATGAACCATTTTGATCGGATGGTCTAGAAATTTTCTTTCGATTATACGGCGTTTAATGAACATTTGGATGCCTTAATGATGTAGAATTTGAGTGATTTTAGTCTTGTTGGATTCGTCTTGTCAAGAAACTCAATTCGAGTATAGGCTTGCTAGTGTCGGCATCTGTTTAACATTCTAAATTTGACATTTGGATGCCTTAACGATGTCGAAGCAAAATAAGTATTATTATAATATGATAAATTATATATAATACTGCTTGAACAAAATTGAGAAATTTATTTACTTATTAAATATATTTTTTAAAATTAGATAAAAGTTTCTCTCAGTGACTCTATTTAAATCGTCATTCAATACTAATTATATTTTAACTTTTAAATAAATAAAATTTTATTCTCACAAAAATTAAACTAAACACCTTAAAATTTTTTATATATATATTTTTTATAAGCAGACTATATATTCAAAACAGGCAACTTATACCCATCACTATCATTCTTTTAGTTTAGCGCATGATATCTGACCACTTGATCGGTCATTTATGCTAATGTCGCGCAAAGTTATTTTTGGTCATTTATAAATTCTATTAGCTTATAATATTATAATGCTAGAGAATAAGTTGTCATTGGTTTGCACTGTGTGAATAGAACTAGAAGCAAGCTATACAAGATTTGTTAAATTTTTAAATATAAATAAATTATGCAATATATCATAAATAAAAGCTACTCTGAGAAAGATGATATGCAAGTTGTAACTTTTAAATACATATGTGCTTTCCAAATGATGGTTTGACCCATGTGAAGCCGCTAGCTGATTTTGTCTGCTCTAGTCGAATTGGCGAGTTGCTATGTTGAAAGCTTTGTCTGGCTGGCCTTCATATAGAGTTCGTTGATCAATTGGTTTGGTGACTTCATTCTTTGCTTTATCCAGTTGTCCCTTGGGCAGGAGATGGCTTGGTCTTGTTGGTGAGTTCATTGCAGCAATGTCAACTTCTAGTCAATTTTGGGCTTGAAAAAGAGGTTTATATGGACAGTAAAATCTAGTGGGTTTGCTACATTGATGCATTTATGTCGATTCAATTGATTTAGACTCGTGCTAGGTGATTTTTAGTCTACACATTTGGAAATGAATTCAATTTCCGATATTATCATGAAGTTTTAGAATTCTACCGATGCTAAATAATTGGCTTGACTATTCTTTTGATTTTAGGGAAGACCAAGAGACTAGAAATATTAGAGTGGGTAGTTGTTAAACATTTGATATTGGTCACTATTGGGTGTTGGATAATGGTTGATGAAGAATGTTCAAAGCAGACAAATGGTGGCATTCTAGTTGGATTGTTCTCTTGGTAAGAAGGATGATTACAATACTAATGCAATGAGCATTGAATATTAGTATATTATATTGAATATGAGGTTCAAAGTGAATTCAAAGAGAGTAAAGTGCCTAGAGACATGGAAGGGTATGTTATTGTTCACAATGCTTATACATGTATTTATGGACGGCTTTACATTTGATTTGTTGTGAGTGACGGTGAACAATGGTAGATATTGAAGTGGTTATACTTGGACGACTTTGATCGTGTTCTGCTAGGTGGAGCATTCTCTTGTTATGTTGTGAGGTATGGGGCTGCTTTGTTATGATTTCGTGGGTGGCATCTATACCATTCTTAACGTGGAGTTAGCTTGTTTCAAAGATCTTGGAAGGGGCGTATAGGTATTGCTTGGGAAAAAAGGTTGGCGATCTGGTCAGGGGAGGAAATGTGATGAACGTTGATGGCTTGATCTTAGATGCACTCACATCTGAAGTGAACATCAGTTTAGATTTGCTTTATCCGGTCGTAGAAGATAAAGTTGTTGGCATGAGCGAGGACTAAAATGTTGTCACAATAAAGTGGGTGGGTGAGGGAATTGGTATATGAACTTCTCAGAAAAAGTTAGCGTAGCCAGATGCTTTCATCTTTTGTGATGGAGAGTGCCTGGTATTCTAGCTTCATGGAGAATTTTTCAAGCTATTTATTTTTCTATACCTAGAAGATGAGGGATTTTTTAGAAAAATATAATAAGTTGTTGATTTTTGGTTGGATGTGTCCTCTACCCAGTTAGAGTTTGAGTGAACATGGAGGTTGAAGTTGGAGGGGATGATGGGTAAGCCCATTGTTATGGTGCCTTTGATGTATCAAAGCAGTTGTTTGAGGTAGGGAAGTGATGTTGTTGTGGATTGTGAAGGTTTTAACAGAGTTTGGTTGTTTTGAGTGTGATATCTGGGCAAGTTATGGTGAGGTATTGTAGGGAACCGACAAGGTTTCAGTATAATTGTGGTTTGTGGCAATGTTGGAGGAAGATTGAAATTTGTGAGTTGTCGGTGTTTAAAAGGGTTTGCATGAATTCATGTTTTCTTTGTTTAATGTATTTTCTATGCATGTGGATTGGTTGAGCTGGATGCTTTAGTGGTTTTGTGTATGTGGACACATAGGAAGGTGTTAATGTGTCGAAGGTTTTGGTTTTGAATGTGTTTCCAAGTTGTGTGGTGATGTTTGAGATGGTGGTGGGATCATTTCCGGTGATGAGGATGTCATCAATGTAGATGAGGATGTAGGTTTTAGGATTCAGAGTTGTGGAAATCATAATGGAGGGGTCAATTGTTCTTTGTTTCATGCTGAGTGTCCCTAGTGTGATGGAGAGTGTGTTGTACCATTATCCAAATGATTGTTTGAGTTCATAGAGGGTATTTTTACTGAGTCACATGTCATTGGACTTGGAAGGGTATTGGAAGCTAGGAGGCTAGCTCATAAGAACTGCTTCATTTAGATTCGTAAAGAAATGCATTGCAGATCACTTGGGTTATGGGACATTATTTTTGTCTTGCAATAGTTAGAAGAGTACGAATGGTTATGATTTTGGAGATTGGGTTGAATGTTTGGTTATGGCTTAGACCATATTGTTGATTACATCCATGTAGCTATGTACTATACCTTCTTTGTTATATTTGGTCTCGTAGGTGCACTGGAATCCTAGAACATGTTGATGAGAAGTTATGCGTATTTCTGGCAAGGATCTATAGTGTTGGTGGTTGAGGATGGCCAAGGCAGTCGTACCATATTATGTTGTTAGAGCATATGATTGTTAGAGCAAAGTGTGTATACATGTATTTATATATGAGATCATAGCAAATTCAAAGAGAGTAAAGTACCCAGACACATGGAAGTGTATATTTTTTATTCTGTTATTGTGTAATTTTAAATGGCTTTACATTTGATTTGTTGTATGTGTAAGTGAATCAAAAGTTGATTTTGAAGTGGTTATACTTGGATGGCAGAGATTGTGTTCTATTGAGTTAAGTGTTCTCTTATTCTACTATGACGAGTGGGGTTGCTCTGCTATGATTTCGGGAGTGACATAATTGTTGATATAAAATATTGAAAGTTAGCTGATTGTGGATAGTTAACATAAACAATTTTTTTTTATTGGAATGGAAGATTGACCTACTGGATAAATAGGCATCAAAAGTCAGTAGTTGATAGAAACTAAACATTAATCATTAGCTGGCTTTAAGTAATGTGTGACAAATAATGTTGAAAGTCAGGTGATGATTGGTTGTTGACTAGGATACATTTTGACATTTAGAAGGTAAGCTCATGGTGATGATGGTTTCAGATATTGGGTGATATTTGACATTGATTAATAGTTAGGAATAAGACACGGTAAATATAGATAAAAGTTGTTAACATAAGTAAGTTGATGATTAATGTAATGTAAGGCTTAGTAAAGACATTAGCCAATAAAAGATGTGGATTGATGATTACATCATATAAAAATGTTTATCAGTGACAAATATTAGATGTTGAGTGTTTAGCAATGATAAATAGTGGCAGAGCATTAGAATTATAAACAAATCACCAAATTTTTTGCTGAAAATCAATACTACTATATGAAAATATATAATATATTTATGTATCTTATCAGGGGCATGATATTTTACATGATCAAACACGAATCTTGTTGTAATTTAGATCGATAACTTTCATAATAATTTAAGTATCATTCAAGATTTGATCTCGACAAACTTAAAATCAAATTAAATGTTTCAACAAGATGAATCCAATGACACCAAAGACAACTCGATCTGAGCTAGATGAGCATGTATCAAATATTTGGTCTATATTTTTACAACTTTGGGATATCAAATTGAGGATAAAACGAACTTCAAATTCGGCAAATTCATAGTGAAATAATGTGTCACAATGAGGGGATCCAAAAAGCCCATGATCGACATCTTGAAAATTCTTAAGCCCTACTGCTCCATCATCGCCAGATCAACATTGCCTGATTTCGTCGCACGATTATCGTTGCCCGATCAATCTAATACGGTCCGGCAGCTAAGGTTGTGCGAGTGCCGATGTTGGCCGAACTTGCAAAAATATATTAGATAAATTTTAAAATTAAATAGGACAAATTATGAAATAAAAATTAGAAAAAAAAAGGAAAAAAAAAATCTTTCCATTCTTAGTGCTGACAGCGTGGATCTCGCCTTTAAGTGCTTCCGCTTTAAGAAAATACTCAAGCATAAAAGTTCTCCGGCAACAGCTGTGCCCGCCTTCGGGAAGATTATTTTACTCATAAATGAATTAATTTTTTATGGAAAAAAAGTAAATCACCCATATTCTATCAAATTTAATTATTATAATCTAAGAAAATTAATCTATATTAATTTTTCATGATATTTAATATATATATATATATATATATATATATATATATATATATATATATATATATATATATTGAATCCTAAATTTTTTTTTGGTAAACACGTCACAAGTGTCAGAGCCGGATGAAGAAGAAAAAAAATATGAAATAACTCAAGAATTCACTATCGGGAGAACGGGGAGAGATCCCTTATGCCATTTTGCCTCATATTTAAATGCGTGTATTTGTACAATTACAAAAGCAGTGAGCATTTATAAAAACTGTTTTTAATACAATTGATACTCTAATTAATTGTCTCGATTTTATGCACATATATGTATTATAATTTGAATTTAATATGGTAGTGATTCAGTTGGTCGGTTCATTGAATTCGGCCAGCTGAGACGATCTGCTGAGTGGCGACTACATGTTTCAAAGTAAATGTCAGTCGGCTGACGTGTCTGGTCGAATCGCGATCTCGCCTACCGTAGTAAAAGCAAGTCAGTCGACTAGCTTGCGAACTAAGGCTCTTGCATGTGTCACATGGTCCGCTGATTGAATCTCTCGCAATAATGTGTCAGTCAATCGACCATTATCACGTTGTCGTTTATTGTACAATAAGACGTCTTGATTGTCTGACAGCTATCAGGGCCGTTTGATCGATTTGAGATTTGTGGTACCAGTTTTAGTGTGTGTGTGTGTGTCAATATATATATAATTTTTTAACTAATAAGCCATAAATACTTTACACTCTTTAGAAGTATCAATATTCAGCAGGTGCCCATTTTTCTGTTCAATTATGGCTTGCCAGTTGTGACTCAGACCCCATGTCTCTTGAGTGTCCAGTTCTCTTCATGACAGCTAGAAATAAATAAAAAATAAATAGCCACATGGATTTAATTAATGGGTTGATTCTATTAGCTTCTATTTCTCCCCATAAGTTTTCAAGCAGAGAGGCCAATTAGTATTTAAGCCAATTTATTTATAGGTTCATGATTTAATATGATCAAATGTAAATAGTAGAAAATTATTCACTATAAATTTGAAAATTATTAGATTTATTTTAAAAATAAATGTAATATAATATTTATATGAATCATTAATTAAAATAAAATTAATGATTTATAAATATGCTGATTTTGCCTATTTAATGAATAGGGATATCAGGATTATAAATTCACTTTGACCACAAGCCTTGTCAAATACTTTGGCTGGCTATAAAAGAAGAGACATTGTATGTCTTAATTTCAAGAAATTCTTATTGTTTTCATTAAATGCCCATTAAAGGAGGTGATAATATTAAATTCATGAGATATGAGTGTGTTCAACCCCTGTTTTCCTCATTAGCAGTCAGTTATAAGCAAATTAAATGAATTTGAGCTGAATGTGTATTCACTGCCTTTGATCTCAAATTCGATTAGACTTGTCATCCCTAGGTCTCTAATCTAGTGATCATGTTGCAAGTGTGAATTATATTTTTCAATTTTTTTAAAGTAAATTTGGTTTAATTCATAGAATATTCTCATCGCAATTATATTGCAAGTTAAATATATATATATATATATATATATATATATATATATATATATATATATATATATAATTTTCTCAAATTAATCATAGTTATTTTACAAATATTCTTAAATTTTCAAATAAAATTAATGATCAATAATATCTTATATCATGTAGGATAGTCAACAACAGCGTGATTTGAGAAGGACAGCCTTATGTATAAAGAGACCAGAGCATATGAATTCTATAAAGAATAAAAGCTTACACTAGGGGAAAAAACCTGATTAGTGTCGAGCATTTCCAATGATAATTGGGTATGCTGATTCAAATTATCGTCAGAATAGCGTTGATTTTTTCCGACGTTAAAATGAGCATCACTAATTTATTTTACTTCGATATTAGAGACAGATTTTAATTTGCGTTCATATTAGTGTCAAAAACATTCATCGCTAAAGAATACAGTTGAACATGCAAGAGACGATGGCATAGCCATGCAATAGCGTCAAAAAGTCTGACGCTGATTAACCTCGAACTGGGCCGACGCTAATTAGCATTGAACGGGGCAGACGCTAATTAGCGTCAGCCATATCTGAAGCTAATCAGCGTCGGGTTTTTTTGACGCTACTGCGTAGTTTTAATGATTACTTGTAATGTTGGCTAATTGAAGGTTTTAGTATCAGAATCTTCTGATGCTAATCCGATGTTAACATGTAAAGAAAAAAAATACGACAAAACAATTAGATTTCCACGTACCTGCAAATAACAAATACAATCAACATAATATTATATATAACTATCATCGCAACTCATAAAAGAAAACTCAAACATACACGAAACGACACCAAATCAGATTAAATATAAACGAATTAAAGTGCTCAGAATTCACAACGCAAGAATCTAAAAGTTCATAAAATACAAAAATGGAAAAAACATAAAGTCAGCCCGTATGTGTAGGGAACATCATCAAACACAGAAAAAAACCTAATCTTCATCCTCATCCTCATTCTGCTCCTCCTCCTACTCGACCGAACGCATGTGTCGTTTGCTCTAGCGATCAAAACTCTTTGAATGCCAGACTATCTATAATGAGCTACTGACTTTCACACACCTGTCAGAGCTTTTCATTCATCATCGTCACACGCTTGGCAAGCTCCACATGTTAAGCCTGCAAATGAGCTAGGAACACCCACAGTTGCTCGGAAACGCTCGACCTCAAGCACCATCCCCTTTGCTCTGAAACCCTACACTCTTCCAGTCTTCTTCCCTGTTGTCTGCGTCCACAACTCATAATCAGACCGCGCAGCGCTAGACTGACTACCACTACTGACGGATGGTGAGTCGGCTGGCCATCTCCCTCTATCTCTCCCGGAGCTGCTCGTACTCCTCCCGCATAAGAAAATTAAAATATTATCAGACATTTTAAATATTAATTGACATATTAATAGAATTAATTTTTTTAAACTTACAATTGACACGACGAGAGTGGTCGGATATTCACAGTGTGCCCGTGCACCCATGTGTAAGGACGTGCATCTCTGCGGTAGATGACTCTTTGTCAAGCTCCCTGGCTTGTATACATGATCAGATAAAACAAATGAGTCATAATATTACATAAATCTGCAATCTTTTGAATTTTGACATAAAGTTACCAGCCTCCGATAGTGCTATGTGTGGGGATTGAACCTCCATTGGAATGTCTTCCCTCTGGCTCCCAATGTCGTCTGACTCTGCTAATTTGTTTGTCTCTTCCTCAAATACTCTAGAGATGCTCATGCTCGATTTGACCCAGACTTCCTCCTCAGCTTACAAGGGCCTCTGCCCCTTCTTCATGCTTTCGTCAACATATCCCTAAGCTTGTGTTGACATGAACCTAAAAAATATAGTAGAATTGTTGTTGATGTTCCTGCAACTAATAAAATGACATTCACAAATTATAAAGAATGTAAGCTTGATTAGCACATATAAAATGTAAAAATTAACTTACTATTTTAAATTTAAATATCATACCTCAAACTCCGTAAAATGCATATCCCGAGTGGCAATAGAGATCTGCTTCCATGAGAGATATGATTGATCATATCTGCTCCAGATGATCCCTATGATCCAAGTCAAGGGTGACCTGGAAGGGTTGAACCTGCAAATAATCTATTAGGTACATTATAAAATTGAATGAAAATTTGAAAT
The DNA here is from genome assembly GCA_022702705.1 of Papilionanthe hookeriana x Papilionanthe teres. Lineage (NCBI taxonomy): Eukaryota > Viridiplantae > Streptophyta > Magnoliopsida > Asparagales > Orchidaceae > Papilionanthe > Papilionanthe hookeriana x Papilionanthe teres. The sequence continues at coordinate 72,228,369 of CM040423.1, forward strand.
CACTCTACTGTAAAAAATGAAAGTTGACTTAGAGTCACCCTCCGACTCAATATAGACTTTATCGGTGGTGTCAGCCGTCTCAGGTGTTGGAGTCGAGCGTTCTGACTCATCCAATGAGGATGATGGGCAAAAAATAAGTTGGAGTGGGAGGTGGTGCCTGTGAGGGACCTATAGCAGGAAGAGAGGAAATATAAGGGTCATCAGAGTGGATGCACGAGTGTCTTACATGACTGTGGTAATGATATCCTTTTCAAGCCTTCGATACGTGTTCATTAAAATCCCCTGAATGCGGGGTCTCTTGGGAGCTGAGAACCTGCCATCTGCAACAAGGAAATAAATTTAGAATTAATATGCAGGAATAATATATAATCTAAGACAGGAAAGTAAAAGTAGAAAAGTTAAACATGTCGTATCTACACATAAAATCAAGAAAATTAAGCAAAGTGTAAGAAGCAAAAGTAAAAGCAAAAAGGTGGAGAAACTAATCGACTAAGTATACGTACCATTTTTTAACCTATTTCATTCGATGAACCAGTTGTTGAAGACTTAAGATTTCTTTGCCAATCTCATCATCATTTTAATCCATATCTGAAGGGACTTCTTCTTGAATTCCCTTAGTATTCTCTCGGGATAACTCCTCATTGATTTAGTTAAGCTGAATATGAAAATTAGATATAAGTTGATGATTACAGAGAAAAAACCCATAAAGGGAAAAAAGCACGAGGCCTGGCCCAGTTGTAAAAATTCACTATACCCCTAGTCCAACAGATGAGAAATGGTTATTAGGTCTTCCAAGTTACAATTTCGACTGCGCGTTCGGTTGGTGGTGCCCGATGGTGATTGGTGGTGGTCGACAGTGGTCAACGGTGGTTGACGACAATAGTAGTGCTTGACAGCGGTCGACGGCGATCAGCGGATGTCAACTACGGTCGGTGGTGGTCCACGGCGGTCGACCATGGTCCACGGTGGCCGACAACCATCAACGACGATAGAGATTGGGCTCGACTTCAAATCATTCTCAAAGCTTCATGTTCTCTCTCAACCCTCAAGCCCTCTCTCATGAGAGGGGTGAGATCAGTTTATAGTGTTCTGAGTACAATTAATGCAGGAATATAAACCACTTTAATTGGACAGTTCATAAGGCTTCCTTCAATCAGTTGGTATTTGATGGACATTTGAGTGCCTTAACGATTTCAAAATTGAGCAATCTTGGGCTCGTTAGATTGACCTTGTCGTGAAGCTCGATTTGACTATAGACTTGCTAGATTTGACATTCGTTTAACCTTCTAAATATGTCTGAAAATCATCTAAGTGTGGTTTAATGACTTGATATGAATCTGATTTGACTTGGATTAGACTAATTTTGGTAACATTGGGTTTTCTTGTCGAGCCGATCAGTTTGACTGTAAGTTTACTGAAATCAGAGTTCTAATGAGTTTTTATCAAGATTTGAATATTTCTTGCTCAAAAAATCACCTCGATATTCATGCTAGACGATGGAGATTTTTTGGGAATATATCAAGTTGTTTGTTTTACGATTGTTGTTCTTGTTTCGTCTCAGTATTGGTTTTTTACATGGAGCATAAATTTTTTTACAAATTATGATATTGCTCAGTAGCCCAAGAGACTCAAACCACTTATTTGGATCTTGATTCATTCCCTTTCTTGCTCCCTTTATTTGATTTTTTGGAGAGGACCTCTCTTTCTTCTATTATTTTTCAGGCTGGTTCTATTATTTTTAACTTTTTTTGTCCTATTTGTTGTTAGTTCTTTAGTTCATTTAATGTTATAATTTAACATTTTTTATTTTGATACATGTTTGACCATTGCCCTCAATTCTCCTCACTCAGCAATAAATGTGAGATAATTTCATAAAATATTAACAAATTACTCTCTTTCCTTATTATCATGCTCTCTTTAACTACTATCATGAATTTCCTAACATACAACACATTTTTCTAAAGTGTAATTATCCCTTAAATGCCTAAGTTCATTGGTGCAATTTCATGCTCAAACCTTAAATTTTCACTTTTTTATAAAATTAACATTGTCGTATCTTCATTCATTAAATTCTCACAAAAAAATATTATAATTCATAACAAAAGCCCAATTGAATTTTTATTCTCTTCAAATTTCCAATATTGTTATTATATTACATGCAAATATAAGTCTATATTTGTAAGAAAATAGTCTATTTGTAGTCCACTCTCTCCACTTCTTAACATTCCATCTTCTTAGGGCTCGTTTGGGGCAGCTTATTTGGTGCGGTGACGTTTTGAAAATGCATCAGACTTGTTTGGGTGAACTATGGTTTGCCAACTTATACGTTTTCACACCGCACATATCTTTGTGCAGTGATAGCTTTATAGCTGCGTTCTGACTATTCCATAAAAATAAAAATTTATAATAGCTACCGTATCTAACTTATCAGACGATTATTTTTAATCAGCTTATCAACATATTATTCAATAAAAAATTGATAAGTTCACGAACCCTAATTTCTCTCGGGATTGCAATAATAAATTTTAATGTCAAGTAAATAAGTTGCCCGAAAAAGAAAAGAAAAAATAAAGGGCTGAATTTAGCCAGTCTGGTCCAGCCATATATTCGGTGTATTCTAAACTCTTTAATGGATAAAAATAAATACGAGCATTGAAGTCCATAAAGTTTGAATTTTATTTATACCCGCAATAATTCCCAGTAAAATTCGTGCGGATACGAAATCGAATCCGGCCGTTACGAATATACACGGCAAAGAACAAAGGGAGATTTATAAAGAAGTAAGAGACCGTTAAAGAGTGACGGAGCCGTTAAAAGCGTAAGTAGACGCTTTCGTCTCCCAAGGCCGGTGCAGGGAAGGGCATTTTAGTCAATTATAAAAACACTGAGGTTTATCAGTGGGATTTCCATTCATCAAAACATTATTTTTGCGCCCAATTTATGAGAGAATCTTCCCTTACTGGAAGTCTCACGTTGCTATCTCTATTTCATAGACGGGATTTTAGGTTTCCGAATCACTACCTGCTTCTTAATTTTTATACGAGAAGGAAGGCTTTCAAATCCAGGTCGCTCTCTCCTTGGCTAGATTGGGTGTTTTGGCGGACATTGCTCCCCGTGAGCGCGGTTAGGGTTATCTGTGAAGATATTTCAGCAGGGATTCCGAATTCTTGTAGTGATTTAATGCTGTATAATTTCCACATTTGATTCATGGATGACTTATGTTTGGGAACTTCTCGATCTGCGAGGTTTTGTGGATCGAGGCTGCGCATCGTCATTTGTGTTCCTGTGTTTCTAGTTTGAAGATCTTGAATGTGTTTTGTCCTAGATCTCTTTAGTTGGTTGATTGAAGGGATCTAGGGCAAAGTAACTTCTGAAGAAGCTCTGGCATCGTCATTGTACTTGGAAATTGTATGGAGGTCACTAGCCACATTCACCCTATTGCTATTAGTTTTACACTTCTTGTGCTTCTTTTGGCATGGGATGGTAAAGCTCAATCTCCCAGCAGTAATACGACCTTAGCAAGGCAATTGGATTCGCTTCTTCAAGACTATGCTTATGGTGCTTTTGACCACCCGCGCACTGGAACCCCTTATGATGGTGTCGCGCCTTCTAATCTCACTGGTATCAAAGTAGCCGTGCTAAGACTTAGGTGTGGAAGTTTGAGGACTAGGGGATTCCACCGTTACAAGGAGTTTGATATTCCCACTGGTGTCATTGTTCAACCTTATGTGAAGAGGCTTGCTTTTGTTTACCAAAATTTAGGAAACTGGTCATCTTTCTATTACCCACTTCAGGGATATACCTATCTTGCTCCAGTTCTAGGGCTTCTTGCTTATAGTGCTGTCAATATATCTGCCATTGGCTTATCTGAGCTTGATATCCTGGCTTCAAGCTCACCCATATCAATCAAATTCACAGATGTGAGGCCTGTATTAAGTGGATTCACAGTGAGGTGTGTAAAGTTTGATTTAAATGGTACGAGAGAGCTTACAGATCTTAACTCAGGCAATGTTTGTACTACATTTCGTCAGGGACACTTCTCCATTGTGGTTAATTCTTCTGGGATTGCTCTCGCTCCTGCTCCAAACCCCATTCCTAGTCCTGGTAAAGGGCACAAATTCAAGGCTTGGAAGATTGTTGTTTCTGCTGTTGGTGGATTTGTTGGATTGCTTCTGCTGATTTTGTTAGTAGCTTGTTTGGCATCATACAGAAAGAAAAAGAAATTGATGGAGATGCAAAAAAGGGAAGAAGTTGGTGAGGTTTTGCAGATGGGGCAAGTTGGGAATACCCGAGTACCAGTTGCCCCAATGACACGAACACAACCTGTTATTGAAAATGATTACGTGCCTTGAATTGAATTTATATTTTATGTTCTTTGATGGTATGGAGAAAAAGGCTGTGGGGAGCCTTTCTTTTGGAGTATTTGATGTGTACAGACCATGAGGAGATGACATTTGTTATGTTCTTTGAGTGTTTGATATGGATTCAGTTCATAACTTCGACCTCATTTGATGTCAATATGTGCATTTCACTGGGGTTAAAATCCATTTTTCCATTTTGTTTGTTCCAGTCCTGATCAATGCCTTAACGCTGCCTTGTGGGATTCCAAAGGCTTGGTGGAAAAGTTGTTTTCTTCAATGTTCAGGTTTGGAGCTATTCTTGTCTTTATTTGGTTGTGTATTAAGATGGCGTCCAATAAATTGTTCAGCTGTCTGATATTCATTTCTCTCTAATTGGTGTATTTCTGATGTTCTTCAATAAGCTTCCATTGGTTGTACTTCCCTTATATACTTTTTGGTATGAAAATTGTTTTAGCTGACAGCACTGGATGTATTTTACTCGAACTGACCCCATGATTGATGAAATGATACTATAGCTGCTTCAAGAGGCTTAATTGTGAAATTGACTCTCTTTCTTGGTAGTAGTGTTTTAAAGCGATATACAACATATCTGCATCTGCAACAATGGCTAATTGAAATTCTACATCTGCAACAATAGGTAATTGAAATTGTTGAGGCTATTTTCTATGCATTTAGTAATCCTATGGATATTGATATCTCATTAACAACAACCTATTACATGATGCTTTAATTTTTACTGAGTGCACATTAAAATAGAGAGGTTTTTTAGTGCTTCGCCAAATTAATTGGATCAAGTACAATTTTTTTTTTAATTTTCTGGATTTGAAAAATACCAAAGAAAACAAATTATCAAATTTAGAAAATTATTTAGTAGCCGTAGACTTCAACAAATTTTTAGTCAAGTCCATGTGAATTGACATGAGGAATTCAATTAGACTAAAAATGTGTGATTTGAGTTTGAACCCCCCAAAGAATCTGTCAAAAGGGTCCACTACCCCATCCTCCTTCACATGTGAGCTTTGCAGGTTACACAAAGTGCATGACCATTTGTTTGAGGGACCTTTGGGCTGGTCCCATTGTTTAAAAATTTTCAAACCTACGCCTTGAAATCTATTTTGTTTTCAGGCATTAGCTAAAAGATTTATAACCTACATTTTCCCTCCATCTTTTCAAACCCATGCCTCAATTAATCTCGGTAGGGGTTTTGAATCATATCGAAATTCAAGCTGAAGTTTTGAGAACTGTTGATGGTGAATAGTTTCTTATAATGGGTTTTATCTATAGTTCTATTCTTATATAAAAAACCTAAACAAAGATAGCAAATAACTTAAGTGTAGAAAAATCAACATGTAAAAATGTTAAGAAAGTATTGATTGGGAATGGGACAACCAATTACAATATGATTTACATAATTTTGGATATTTTCTAAATCCTCTATTTTGTTTTGATTGTAGCTTTCTTGAATGCGTAGAGGATAAAATTGATTTGTATAAATGTGTCAAGAGAACAATAAGCTCATTCGAAGATTTTGAGAATGCTGATAGACAACTTGAATTTTTTATTTTTTATTTTTAAAGGGAATGTTTAGCATGACAGCTACCCAATTATCTGCCAAAATACGTTCACCAAGAAGATCTCTATCAAGTTTACTTGATATTAAACTTATGCTTATTTTTTATTAAATATGTGATTAATATTATTCTCATATTATTTTTACTAACTCGTGCTTTGGAGTAGTGTTGGATGTATTTTAGAGATGAAACACTAGAATTAAAAGTATTTACAATCAGAGCTAAGTCTAACATGTTTGCTTTTGATTTAAGTACTTTTAATTATGTGCATACAAAGAAAAAAACTCATTTGATTGTAGGTAGGATAGACCATTGGTTTTTCATGTATCATACAAAGTTATTAAAAAAAAAAAAAGACATTTGAGATCAACTTCATTCAAAAAATGATGTTGCCTTTTTGTTTCTGATGATTTATCATCAGGTGATGAATGGATGGTTAACTAAGATAAATAAGAAAATGAAAAAAATGTGCATGGATCAAATATTAATGAAAATGCCAATATTTTATTGTTTATGAAATAGAAGTTAGTGAAATTTTTTGAAGATTAATCAAATACAAATGAGATTAAATATTAAATACCTCAAAAGATTGGTAAAATATATTCATTATGAAATATGTAATGAATTATGATTATTTTTTTCTTATTGCGAGTGTACTTATTGTAATAAATTTAATGCATGAAAGAAGAAAGTGATAATGTTGGATGAGAGAGAGCATGAATGGGATGAGTCACATGAGAGTGATGGGAAGATGATTGAGCAATTAGCCATCATAACGATTCTTTAAAAGATCCTTGTAGTGGTGATAATAATATTAATGTTGATTTTGTGCTTAAAATATTTTATTTAGAATCTAGTTTTATCCTATATTACTTTTTTTTTTAGTTTTTTGAACTCAAAATTTTTATTTAATTTTTTTGAAATTTTTATGCTTTTTTAGAACATGTATTATATAAAATAATATTATTTTTTGCTGATGAATTTTATGTGTTCTTTTTTTTCATAATTTACTGACTTTTTTGTATTTTTATTTCAAAACCTATCCCTTGATTCAAATCAAAACCCATGTTTCAATTTGATTAAGGAAAATGTCTAAATTCTCGTTATATTTTCCTTAAACCTTGGCTGGTCCAAACCATCCTCGAACTTCTCTTTCCTAAAGGAGTATGAATCTGTCTTTGAGTCACTATAATCTGCACTGAATTACACACAATCCACAGGGAAAATAGTTAAAGGTCATATTGTCTCAAAACTATTTTACCATCTACAAATCACAAATTTGTGAACCATTTGCTACATTGGGTCACTCATGTGAAAATATTTCGCTAGTTTTAAAAATGTAATGTTTTCATAACTATTTTTCAATGGTAAATAACTCGAATAGAAAACTTACTTGTAATTAGCATGACCTCCATAATTGTGTAAACCTTTAGTGACCTTGGATTGCTCTTATCAAGATGAACAAATTCCTACCAAAATCATTGCCTATTGCCATAAATTTTAAGGATTATAAAGTTAAATCTTACAACTTATAATTATTTCGGATGATATAATCATTAAATCCATCAATGTTGTTGTGTTTATGGCACTGCAAGTTTCAATGATGTACCTTTTTTGTTGTCAAAAGGTTTCATTGCTTGCCGCCAATGTTGGACCGTCTTCATTGAGCATTAGGGCGAACCATGGTCTAGGCAACCCCATCGTGTCAACCCAGGTAGGGATCATTTAGCTATTTTGCAATGAGGGAATGATTTTGGACTGTTCAATCTAAGCACTGATTTTAGGCATTGTGTTCGTAGATTTTAATATAAATGATGAAAATGCTACGTTAAATGCTACTTTTAAAATCTATAAATAAGCCCCATTTGAAAACATATGGACTGATTTTAGTTGAGAGGCACATCATATTTTTAAGAAAAATCCTAAACTTTGACCCCCATAAAATCTCCATTTGGTCATTTTTGGTATATTACCAATCTGAACTTCTCTTCTGCTTTCTTGGTCGCCCGGTCTGCTCTGTTGGTAGGAGAACAGTTATGCCAACTGCCGTGACAACCCAATAGTTGGCTACCGTTATTGTTCGTCTTTCATTGCCCACCATTAACTAACTTCGACTTCTTTCAGACGCTTGGAAATCAACTATTGTTGTCACTCCTTGTCTGATGCTCGTTGATGATTAACTTTCAACATCCCTCTTTGAAGGGATAAAAAAAAGGTGTTTTGTCATACAAACGTAGGAAAACTTGGTATTAAAATTGTTGGATACTATGTTTGTTAGTTATGCTAGCATCTGACTAGGAGAAAAAGAGAAGTTGATTACGAGTGGGTAGAGGGGAGAACTAAGAGAAGGAAGAGAAAAGTCTACTCTGAAATAGCAATAATAAAATAAATTATAGGCCAAAATCCCGTAAAAGAGTTGAGCTATTGGCTCTAATTGTCTTTGTATGGGTAGAGATTTGAGTTTGAACAATACAAGAATAGCTATAGAATGTGTTATACATGTAAAAAAGTATCAAGTATAAGAAGCCTATAACTTATGTAAGGACTTGGACTTGGACTTAGATTATTACTCTACTTTCTGACTTAGAAAAGTAGCCACTCTTTTGTTGGCAGTTTAGGAGTAGCCATTTGTAACATTAGGAGAGTTCTTTATGATCTTAATCGAAGTATCCCTTTACTTAGCTGATAAGTCCTCTTTGATTTTAGCAGGTGAGTGCCTTGAGCTCAATTCGCGAGTCCTGAGACCTAACTGGGGAGTTTTTTTTTTAACTCAACATAGTGAGTTCATCTTGAGCTCAGCTGGCTAATGTGACTACTTGCATGTTACTATAGGGGAGTTAACCCTTAGGTTGTACAAAAACACTGGTTGCTCCATTCAATTCCTAGAGAGGAAGGAGGCGTTACCATCCCTTCACATTTCTCACCCGCACTAAGAGCTAATACCAAACCACAGAACATTCTGCAATTTTTGAGAAACTTTGATAGGAGGAAAAGCTTTGGAAAGATAACCCGCTAGGAGGCATTGGTTATATCCTTCCTTTGATCCTACATTTAAGGACTCGTTATGTAATTAATGATATAAAAGCCCCAGCAATGTTGCCATTTCTATCACTCCTCGAACGAAGTTGATAAATAAATTGTGCCCATTTTTGGACAGCTCCTATATGGCAAACAAGCTACAATGGTTGAGTTATAAGAGAACAACTTGGGCACAAGAATTAATCTAGACCTACCTTCATTAGTTGGTTTAAATATCAACGATATAAGGAACAGAGATTGTTTTGTTTGAACATACTCTGAAATGATGGTTTTATTCCTAGAGGTGTCTTTTCATGGGCTCGCCTTCAATACCAAAGCGATGCTTGTCAAACAGCTCTTGAGGTGAATGCATCTTGAGATCTATGACATGTCACAATAGAAACAAAGTAGCTTGTTTCATTCGAGCTAAAAAATATGCCAATTAGATAATCAGTGTTTTTCTTGTGAAGAGCAATAATCATTAGATTAATTCATGCAGCAACATCCATGATCGAAACAAATCTCGCCCCCAAAGTTTGATTTCCTGTAAATTTTAAAACTCGTGGTTGATTAGACGTTATCCCATGATATGTTCTTATTTCATGAATGATCCATTCATCTACAATCAAGTCAAACTAACTTCAAAGGATGAAAATCAGACATTTTTTTGAATTTCGATTGACATATTCTGCTATTTGGTAGTACTCTATGTTCATGAGAATTCATGGGCAACTTATCAAAGAACCAGGACTTATTTTATGACGTCACACTATGATTTTGAATGTTACATCAACGATCTGTTTGTCAAAATCTTAAACTTCTCAAGGCATTTTGATGATGTCAAAATTGTCTTTGAGTGATTGAGAAACTATAATGTCAATATGAACCTCTTAAATATGCTTTTAGGGTCTCATTAAGTCACCATTGGGGTATCAAAATCAATCCCTCGAAAGACATCTATGCCTAGGTATGACATTACTCAGGAATATTCTTCGTCTTTGTTCCATCTAGGGATAAATCACCTACATATAGAGATTCATAATCTATTGATCAACCTAATTTTTTTAAGGTAGCTCCCTTCATTTGGGATGCAGCTTGCAAAAAAAAAAAAAAAACATTCAGCAACACTAAGAAGTATATGCTTCGGAGTTTAGCAAGACAACTCCAACCCCAACACAGTGAGGACACTATAGAAAACATCTTTCACTATCTCAATCAAAAAATGGTATGAGTTAAAGCTTAGTATATATGTTAAGTAGAATTTGAAGCTCTTATAGTTGGACTTAATTATGTATAAGGTTTATAGATTCAATGACTTCACATTCACGAAGAATCTCACTTTGCCATCAAGCAGATGATAGTCAACTTCAAGATCAACAAGATGAGTTAGCATTTTTTCACGAGTAGGCATTGAAACTTATGTGAAGGGTAACAAAGATTAACCTGGAATGTGTAACCCGACTATAACAAACGAGCAAATTCCCATTTAAAGCTTGCAAACTTGATGTGTAAATAAGAAGGGGATGAGCTTATGATCATTATGGCCTGAAGTTGAGAATTGTTGCGCCAACAAATATTTGCAAAATTATAAGCTATCTTAGCCCTAACTTGCCTTTCAGAAAATCCTACCCAACCTCCAGCACTGTCAAAACAAAGCTTAAAGCCTAAGTTTTCTTCTACAAATGGAAATATGAATATTTGAGCTATTAAAAACTAGGTTATTGGCATCCATTGCTTGTTGCTCATTTTAAAAGACTTGGGGTCAGTTTAGGGCAGCTTGTGCGTTTCCAGGATAAACAGCTTATCCTGAAACGTTGCCCGCATGTCGACCGCGGGGTTCGACTCGCGGCCTGTGTGTAGTGTAAAAAACCCAACCGTGGTAGGCAGCGTTTTAAAAAACACGCGAATTAAACGGTTAGACGGTGTTTTCAAAAACGCCGCCGCACTTATAAGCTGCCCCAAAACGGGCCCTTAGCCTTCCAAGAAATAAACCCTTGACTTAATCTTGTGCTTCATCTATGTTATCAACACTTTGTATCAAATGTGCTCAAAATAAATTTGGACGAAGTTAAAATCACTTCAGCAAGATCAATGTGAGTTTGTGGAGCTCGCCCATTTGGCCTAAAAAATGATAATAAAGATCAAAAGAATGGGTTACTACTGGCCAAACATAATTTTTTATTGCATTAGGTTGCCATATCATTTACACCCAATGCCAATGATGGCATCCCAGTCTTCCAAAAGATGTGGAAAAAATATCATAGATTCAATTGACCCTCCATCAACATTTGTCCATTGCTTGTTCATCTTAGTAGTGACCGACTACTTTCTAAAATGACCAGAAGTTATTTCACTGAAGTCGTCATGGAGAATTAACTCATTTCGTGAACAAACGTCATCGATTGATTCAATATGGGTCCATACCATTGAAATATATGAGGGAGGATCATATTAGCCAATTGACCTCGATGACCAAAGACCCATGCCTCTACTCAGCCATCACTACATAAAGAAATACTACTCGTGTCTTCAATTATCAAATAAATGGCTTTGAGAATAGAAGCAGCAGGAGTCAAAGTTCGGATGATGCTACAGAACTACAGCAATATCCAGTGAAGCTTAAAGATGAAGCTGAAAGTTCTATATTACCACAATTATACTAACACTCTTAACGTTCCAGCAGAACACAGAGATTTAGCTTCTCCTCACATTGTTGCTATTATTATAAAATCTGCAGTGCAACGCAAGAACTTTTGAAGGCATGATAAATTACAAGCTTGCTAAGTCAACATATGTGACATAACAAGTGCCGAAGGATTGAGCACAGTGGGGCGAGTTTTATGGCCGAGTTCATGTAAAAGTGAGTTCTTTGATGAATCTTTTTGTGTTTTAAATAATTGGTTTGGAAAACTTTTGATTCGAATGTTACTGAGTAGATGTCCAATGAAAAGCCCTTTGGTGAGAGGATTCTTGAAGGCATGCTAAATTGCAAGATTTTAACTTGTCTTGAAAAGCTATAAAACATGATAATAAATAGAGCCAGTGCATGTTATGATTCACATATATACCACTCAATTCCTATGTATTGACATATCTAACAACGAAACTTTAATTTTTATCTATTGGTCATGTTACCTATGCATGAAATGTTGTATTTTACCTTTTAAGAGTTAAATAGTTCTATTTTTTATGTGATATGAAAGATTTGGGTGGTAGAAATGTACGAAACAAAATACATAGGAATTGAGCGGTATGTATGTAAATGCCCCTTGCATAATTTGGCCAACGTAACAACCTATATTCCAGAGGAGAGATGCATCCATCCGCTATTAAACTGTCACATAGGTATACAAATAGATAATGAGTAAGAAAACCTTCCTCTCAAACCTAAGTAAATTTCTTATCACCATAAATACAAGCCCTAAATCTCTCATATCAAATGCGATGAAAAACTCAACTCCTGCGTGCTTGTAGAAATACTACTTATATTTAAAAGATGTGAAAATATGGAAATCTTTAACAAATCAGAAATTCTCTGTACTCTTCCTCGGGCATTCTTTTTTCATTTTTTTTCCTTACAGTATTCTAAAGAGAAAAAACGAAGTTTAAAAATAAATTTAGTTAAAGCTTTAATATCTTGCTTTAACATTAAAAATTTGTAACAAGGTGAGCTTGTTCTTATCCGAATGAATAACTAAGATGAATTTATATTTAGGGTCTATTTGGGGCAGCTGTCACAGAAGCTATTGCGCAGAAGTTGCTGTAGATAAGCTGACTGACTGTTTGTATTGTGCAGTTTGAAAACAGCTGTTTTGTAGTTGTTTCATTGTTGTTTCTGGAAAAATGACTATTCTGTCTTATGCAGTAATGTTGTTTGCAATATAACTGTCATTACAATATAGTTGACACTTGAAAGCAAAAAATCCACTTCAGAAAAGTACAAAAAATAAGAAATACATCTCACTTAACAGTGAACATCATGATTATTAAAATAAGAAAAAAACTGTTAAAATAACATTTAATTATATGATAATATTATTTTTAAAATGGAGATGACGTATTTCACGAGTTAGGCCGTCCTCCAGGGATACTCTGCATGCTCAGTCACTCTCAGCGGTGGAATTTTCGAGCTTATCTGCCCACTGGAAGAAGTCACAATTCTATGTGATTCTTTACGGGTATTTGTAGAACTGTCTCTCGTAGCTATGTGGCTGACGTGATGTGAGCGAAAAACTCTGTAGTCCGCAGTGACATAGCACTACTCGGGAAGTCCCTAAAATCTTTGAACTCATCTTTCTTGAATGCTTCAAATAACAATTCGTTAGTCATAACACAAGTATAAATTGATGAAAGAAGTAATTAATTACAGTATTATGCAGACATGAAGTCTTAGAGGACTCAGTATACCAACCAACGAATCTGTCACTACAAGAAGAAATGAGACCTTATAAGGCCATCCATATGCATATCAACAAAAAAGATCATCCAAAAGAAACTCAAAAACCGCAGCATCGAAAAGAAGAGAGGAACTTGGTTGCCTTCATTAGGATTTCACATATGACACCAACCAACAAAGACTAACGGGTTATTCAAAAAAAACATAAGGTCAAATGTCTCTTCATGAACCTCACAAACCCAGCAAAAAAATAAAAGAAAAATAATGGAAAAAAGAAAAAAAATAATATCAAATTTACAAGAAATAGAAAATAAACATTAACTGAATAAAATAAACTAGAATCTTCCAATCAATATCCAACAATGACGTCTGTAATCCGCTCTCTCAATTCAAACATTTCTCCGGTACCTTCACCATCCTGGGTGCAACCTTCTTGTGATTCTACTTCTAGCTGTGGTGTAGATTGCACTATGTGATATTTAAATGGTTCAAGCGGGATATATAAATGATCATCATCAGCCATGCTGAAGTCTACATCAGTTCAAAAATAGGTCGTTGAATTTAGTTGTGAAGAGCTGACCCACAATTTTATATTATGATATTTTTAATTTAATTGCAACGACGCCAAAAGCTTGACCCCGCTATATTATATGTATAGAATTGTAATTGTTTATGTTGTGGATGCTACGCAAGTATACGTATCGTATCAAGTAATACGAGGCTACTAGTGGAGTCCTGGTTATCGATCCACGGGGAAATAGAAAATTAAATAACAACTAATTTTAAAATAATAATAATAATAATTTTAAAATAGTATACGAAAATTTGGAATTCTAAATTTAAGCGCAATAAAGTAAACTAAGTATTTTAATTAGGTAACTTAACTAAGTAGAAAATTAATACGTATTGAAAGTGCAGGAAATTAAACTAATTGCTAAATAAGTCTTAACTATTCAGAAAAAGTATCTTTCCCATTGTTTAGAAATTTAAGTGATTGATGAATTTAAATAGATAATTTTAAGGTATTGTGACAAATAGGAGCATTCATATTCTTTACCCTTTGGTCCAGGTGTAAAGAATATTGACTAATCCTATGTTTGATTATCGAATCTGCGGCTAGGTGCAGGAGGATACCGATCGCCACTTCGAGCTCCACGTTCCCCTCGCTCGAGAGCTAACATCTACACTTCAGCTCTCAAACAATAGGATCGAATTGAATATTTTAATCCGTCACACTAAAATGCTCTATTCTACGCCCAGGTGATATTATTTCCTATTTATTTGCTCCCTCCTTCCAAGGCTTTTGAATTCCCGAATATCCGATGTAATTTTTACTTATAGTTGATATTCGACATATTTTAACAAATCGAATGGTCGGTTTGAAAGTAAATTAAGTTTTAAGTAAAAAGTATCACAATTTATTAATATATATAAAAGTATCTTCGTTTTAAGTTCATCAAGTCAGCTTAATTTCATAACGAGGAGAAAAGTAATAAACTACTCGAATGCATAGTGAACTAAACTAAGCATGTATTTCATTTAAAGTTAAAAACAATAAATACAAATACTTATCTCGATTTATCCCTGACGGACTCTCGTAGTTCCTTTGACTCTTCCTTCCAGATCCAATGAGACTCACTAAAAACTCACTAACTCACTAAAGACTCACTAATTACACTAATTAAGACTCTAAAGACTGCTCACACACATAAATAAGACTCTTAAGACACAAATTGACACACACACCGAGGCTGAATTTCGGCCTCTATATATAGAGGTGAGCGAAGGACCGAGAGGTGTGTAAGCATCCCTTCGAAAGTGTCCGGGTTCGATGTATCTGCGCCATTCGAACTAGCTCGCCGTCGGCGACAAACTACCTCGTCGTCGGCGAGGCTTCTAGAGGTCTTCGAACCGCGCTATCTCGGCTGTCGGCGGGCTCGGGCTCGTCGTCGGCGAGACGGTTATAAATCCTTCGGAATTTTCTTCCTCGTACCACTCGCTGCGTCGGCGACTTCGAGCCTAAATTGCATTATTTTCTTCCTTTTTGCTCCAAATCCGCTCCTTTTTATGATTTTTGCTTTTATCACCTAAATTCTCCATTCATGCAACAAAATAAAGAAAATACGCTTTCTTTAAAGTGCGATTTCATCAAAAATAGGTATGAATTTCTTAATAAATTTTTCGAGTGATCAAAATCCTCTAAACTTACTTATTACTTGTCCTCGAGTAATTTTAGTACTTACATAAAAATAATGAGTTCTATAATAAGATTTTTCAATTTAAATAAACTATGAATTAGATTAATTAATATCATAATAAAGTTAAATAAAAATAATTCATGTAATTTAATTAATCTTATAGAAATAAATTATTTAGTTATCGTATCTAAGATTTCAAACTTACTTATTCATTTCAGGAATGACTATATTTAAAAGAATAACTACTTAAGATATTCATATGATAAGAAATTCAAGAAAACACTATTAGGTAAAATTCTAATCCATAAACATAAGTTTGGAAATATCTAAGTTTTTCACTTTAGGTTAATTCAAATGAAGCCGATTTTTGATAAGACGTCTCCTCAAGCTTCTCCTCATTTTTTTTTCTTTTTCTTTTTCTTTTCTTTTTTTTTTTTTTAATGAGGATTACTGTATCTGGAGAGCTTGTTAATAATTTTGAACTTCATTTTCATCTTCCTAAATTTGAAACTTAGAAATATTTCTTAGCTTATATATACTTCATAGCTTTTACTTCATTGATTTTCAATCTTTTCTTTTTCACTTGAATACTTAAGAATTTTAATTTTAGAATATAGTTTTCCTTACTAAAAATAGTTTATTATATTCTTATTCCCTTTAACCAAATATTTTATTCTATTTAATTAATTAAAGCACTAGAAATATTTCATTTAACCTTTTATAATAATTAAATAAAATAATTCATATTAATTAAATTGAAAAATTTGCTATAAAAATCATTTTATAATAATTTGAAAATAGAAATTGAGAACAAGTTAATAACTAAATTTGTATTTTACTCCCCCGAAACTTAAATTTTTATATCTACTCTAAATAATGAAAAAGGGAAAGTAAATAAATCATACCTTTGAAGTTTAGGTATTTCTTTTTCTTTGAAATTTTTGCGAGCTTTTTCATTTTTCATTGAACACTCATACTTGTTAGTATTCTCCATATATATATAACAATTTAAAGAAAATGCGGGGATAAAATGCGAGATAAGTATTAAATACAACAATTAAAATTAACTACTACACTACACATATGAATTACTAACATATTAAAAACATTAACTATCAGATTAACAATTTTAAAAACTTAAAACAATACAAAATAAAATAAAAACATACTAAAGAAAACTAACATCCTATTTAACATAAAAACAAATGCGATTAACTAACACAAAAAACAATAACTAAACTATTATCACAATTCAAGCAAATTAATCTAACTAACATCCAATGTCTCACAACATAAAGTACTGAATATTACAAACATATAAAAGTTTCCAAAATAACTTAACATCAAACAAACAAAACAAATAAAGTCCTAATCTTCGACATCAAAGTCCCAAACTATATTATCATCCCCTCCTTGATCTGTAGGCTGAGAAGGCTGAGCAGGATGATACTGAGTATACCTGGGGCACTACGGAAAGATGACATCTAAATCTCCACTCCTGTAGCGACGTTCAGCTTCATGATATGCTATCTCGTACTCTGAATGTCTCTGCAGGAACTCACTATCATAATCATGTCTCTTCTCCAGATTATCAATCCTTTGATCAAAATGATCAAATCTTCTCCCCATTGTCTCTCCAAACTGCTCAAAACTCCTCCTATGCGGTGTCGGCTCATTCATCGGATCTTGTAGGGTAGGGGTGGTAGGCTCGGGAGGTTCATAGCTAGTAGAGGGTATATCTCTACTCGACCGAGTGAAATAACTTCTCACTCCCGATCTCCACCCTTCATGAGACTCATATTTCTTAATATTGGCCGCCGCGAGTGGGTTCATGGGTTCATCCACTCCTCATCATCCGCTGCCTCAACTCGCGAGAGTTGGCGGATTGCATAAATCAACCCGGGATGTCCCAATCCCCCTCCACTTTCATTTCCAGCGATGGCTAAGATATTTCTATAGATGACACTTTCAATTTTTATACTTCATTGTTCGAATACGAAATTCGGAAGCTGCTATATCCTTGTTACCTCATTGTGGTGGTATGTAGGTAACAAAGTAGAACAAATAAAATAGTGCCATGCTTTGGAGACTGCATTTAATTTAGAAAGAGGAAAATTCACTCTTTCCCGCTGCTTAATTTTCCAAACTCCGGTCCGTCGAGTAAGAAAATTTATCACATCTTCTAGAGGTTCCGGCATAGTTCCAAATGTTTCGTACTCATTTGGACCGTCCCGAACTTCATAGAAGGCGTTAATTCTAGCGACGTCGAAGTCGACCATAAATCCACGTACCTTTATCGAGTGCGTCCTCTACGACGATCGAGTTAGAATAAAATTCCTTTACTACTTCCACAACGACTACATTGGTGATGTAGCAGAGATTCTCCCAACCTCGTTCTTTAATGATCCGCTCAACTTCGCCTCCCAGATTCTTAAAAACTCGATTCGCAATGCACTTTCTTGCTTGAATGTTTTGAAAATACCGATTTTGTGCTCGTGCATTGACAAATCGGTCGATATTGTAATCTACTCGTCTTTTACGTCGCGGAGCCATTTTTCGATCGATCTATGAAATTCACAAAAATCGTCACTAAACTTCCTAATATTACTAAGGAGGCTTCCTACAACATCTAAGATCAAATTAAAACAAATTTTATGGATTTCTACCGAGTAATTCTTCCACATTTAGGATTTTTCAAAATTTTTCAATGTGGAGAAAATACATGGTAAAAATCAAAAATTTTTGCATAAGAGTGAAGCACTTACCAAGAGAAGATGAAATCCGGTGTTTTTGAGTGATGAAATCGCCTCTAAATCCGAAATTTCGTGAGCCCTGGGGTAGTTTTTGCGAAAATGAGAGGTTGGGGATGATGAATAGTGTTTTTGACTGGTCAATTAAAGTGTTTTTCGCGACCTCGCTGTCAGCGAGATTTTTCTCGCCGTCGGCGAGCTAATATTTTTTCGTCACTCATTTTCGTCCTTGATTTGCCTTATATTATATTTCCGATCACATCATTTATTAATTTAATATGAAGATTAGCTACTTATACACAAACAAATTCACACAACACAACAAATTAACTTTAATGTTGAAATCCATGAGATGTACAAACTAACATAATTTTAAAATCTATAATCAAACTTCGATTCTCCAATCCTTACTACTAATCAGCGATCGCAAACCAATCCACGACACACTAAATGCCGATACAAAACTATGACGCATATCTCAATTAAGTTTCGAGATATTCAAATCATCACTCCACACATAATAAAATCTAAATCAAATCAAATAACATAAATACAAACATACTATGGAAATCTTTACTACTACTCTTCAATGTCGAATCTTCATCTTCTACGATATTTCCGATATGACGATGATGCACAAATAAGTTATAGAAAGGCTCGAAGGGAAACTCAAGACGGATTCTTCGGTGATCCAACCCTTCGTCTCGGTAAATGAAGAAAGCTAGCTTCCGGGTGTCCGGAATGATCAAAGTATTCCTTCATCCTCCGATTAATGTGATCAAATAAATCGGATATATTGTCGATTGAATCTCTCACTTCTCATGAGCTTCTTTCTCCATTCCTTTAAATTTCTTCATAAGTAACTCCGTGTTATCCGAAATAGGCCTTCTATATAGGATTATTCCGTGAAGCTCTATCGGAGATAAATATAATTTCATCATTATTGTCCAAAGTAGGGAACATATACGTAGGATCAAGCGGCTTCAAGGTAACAAAACCTTTTCCCAAGCTTCATAAGAAACTCGGTACTCGATCGCATAATGCAAAAATAGTAGATGGGTGTCCTAGTCCAGTGAATCGACCCATGCACAATTAAACCCGATGCGGACTTAACAATTATTGATCCAACGTCGATAAGCGATCCATTTGAATACAATAATTCAATATAGCGCATTCCTTCGAAACCTTGTTTACCCTCATAGTAGGTAACAATTTAGATGAGATGAAAAAGTGCCGAGTGCTTTGAGACGAGATTCAAAAGTGATGCGGAGAAACTAACATACCCGTCTTCACGCATTTCCCGATCTTCCGGTTCATCGGTCGGATATCGAAATATCTCATTCATATTATATCGAGACGGCACAAAATTTGAATAGTGACATACGGGGTATTTTCTATAGAGAATAATTCATTTACTCTTGATGGAGTAAACGTCACCCATCTTCCTCGGACGTAGACATTCCCATTGTTGATCGCATGTAAGTTAGAGTATAACTCTTTCACAAGCTGGAATAACAACGAGCGAGACGTAGTGTAACAAAATACCTCCCAGTGCCGGCTGCGCGATCGTTTCTTCTATCTTCGTAGTGGAATTCTCTAATCCTCGATTGACGAATCCCCGTTCTTTGATAACTCTTTTCTTTACCAAAACCTTGTTGAAGATCCGTCGCGCTTCCGCACTCACAAATTTCCTCCGGTTAAACACTCTGAATTAGAGGAATCTAAGAATTTGGAGGCCATTATGGTGAATGGAATGAATTCTAGTGAAGAAAGCAGATCTAGAATGATTTAAGAATGGGTTTTCACAAAGGAATTGGTGTTGAAACCGTCCAAATCGGCATTCAAATTATAAATAACTCATCTTTATAACTTCCTCGCTGTCGGCGATAAGTTTCTCGCCGTCGGAGACTCAGTTATAAAAACTGAATTTAATTTAGGCGCGAACCTCGCTGTCGGCGAGTATCGACCTCGCCGTCGGCGAGATTCCAAAATAATGTCCAATTTCGCTCTAAATCGAATAATTTCTTTTCTCATCATAATGGTTCGAATATGTGATGATTCTTAATAATAATTGAGTAGTAAAGTTTCAATAATATAGATTAACTATTAAGATACAATAAAAAATAGATAACTAATATGGGTTGCCTCCCATAAAGCGCTTGGTTTAACGTCGTCAGCTCGACCTAATTTCAATTATTAATCGAAGTCGACTAAGCATTAAAACCTCTTTATAGTTAGGTCTTATACCTTCGAAATATGGTTTTAATCTATGTCCATTAACTTTAAATTTATGTCCAGTTTTTGGATCTTCGATTTCTATAGTTCCGTATGAAAATATTTGAGTTATGGTGAAAGGTCCTAACCATCGAGACTTCAATTTTCCAGAAATAATTTCAATATAGTATTATATAGCAAAACTTCCTGTCCTGGTTCAAAATTTCTCTGATTAATCTTCCGATCATGCCATAATTTCATCTTTTCTTTATAAATCCGATCATTATCATATGATTCATTTCTTAATTCTTCAAATTCATTTAATTGCAGCAATCTTTTCTCACCAAACTTCCTTCATATTATAATTAAATTCTTTAATCGCCCAATATGCTTTATGTTCTAATTCAACTGGTAAGTGGCATGTTTTTCCATATATAAGCTCGTGAGGAGTCATTCCAATCGGAGTTTTATAAGCGAGTCCTATAAGCCCATAATGCGATTGTCTAATCTAATAGACCGATCTAACTTATTTGGGTTTACTGATTTTTCTAAAATACGTTTAATCTCACGATTAGATACTTCGACTAATCCGTTAGTCCGTGGATGATAAGCGAGTGGATATCTTATGAGTAATATTGTATTTTTCTACTAGTTTGTGAATGTATTTATTTCTAAAATGAGTTCCTCCGTCAGTGATAATCACTCTCGGCATTCCAAATCTAGTAAAAATATTTTTCATCAGAAATTTTGAAACACTCTTAGCATCACACCTAGGTAAAGCTTGTGCCTCAATCCATTTAGAAACATAATCAACAGCTACTAATATATATGAGTTTCCAAACGAAGGAATAAAAGGTCCCATAAAATCTAACCCCAAACATAAAAAATTTCAACTTCTAATATAAAATTCAGAGGCATTTCGTTTTTTCTAGATATATTTCCTACTCTTTGACATTTATCGCAAGTTTTAATATATACGTATACATCTCTAAATAAAGTAGGCAGGTAAAATCCGAGATTGTAGAATTTTATAAGCGAGTTTTATCGATCCCAAAATGTCCTCCAAAATCGAATCATGACATTTTTGAATAATTGGTTCGGTTTCTTCATAAGGTACACATCTTCTAATAATTAAATCCTTACATTGCTTATATAAATATGGTTCATCCCAAAAATAGGTTTTCGTATCATGGATGAATTTTTTCGTTTTTGCGAAGTTAGCATAGAGTGGTAAAATATTACTAACTATATAGTTTACTTATATCAAGATACCATGGTATTTTCCACTCATTGATATTATATAGTTGTTCATCGGGAAAAGCTGTATAATTTTATTTTCAATATCAGATAATTCATGATTTTCTAATCTTGATAAATGATCCGCAATTTGATTATCAGTTCTTTTCTTATTAACGATCTCAAAATCGAATACTTGCATTAATAGCATCCATCTAATTAATCTTGGTTTGGAATCTTTCTTTTGCATTAAATATTTGATAGCGGAATGATCGGTATGCACGATACATTTTGTTCCAATCGGATAAGGTCTAAATTTATTAAAACCATATACTACCGCTAATAATTCTCTTTACAGTAATCGTATAATTTATTTCAACATCATTTAGAGTTTTACTTAGCATAGTATATAACTTTAAAAATCTTTTCATATCTTTGCCCAAGAGCTACTGCTACAGGCATAATCACTAGCATCACACATAAGCTCGAATGGTTTCTCCGAGTTAGGAGAAACTATTATAAGTCTTGTAATTAATTTTTCTTTTAAGAGTTCAAAAGCATTCGGGCATTCGATTGTAAATTCAAATTTCTTGTCCTTTTCGAGAAGTTGGCATAGAGGTTTAGTAATTTTTGAAAAATCTTTTATATAGCGTACGTAGAATCCGAGCATGTCCAAGAAAACTTCTTACCCCTTTTACCGTAGTTGGAGGTGGTAATTTAGCTATAACTTGAATTTTTGTAGGGTCCACTTCCATGCCTTTTTCCGAAATTTTATGCCCTAATACAATGCCGCCCGCAACCATAAATTGACATTTCTCCCGATTTAGAACTAAATTTGTTTTCTCGCATATTTCTAATACTTTTTCAAGATGAGTTAAGCATGTGTCAAATGATGTTCCAAATACAGAGAAATCATCCATAAATACTTCTATTCCATTGTCGATTAACTTACTAAATATGGACATCATACATCTACTGGAATGTTGCTTGGTGCATTACATAATCCAAAAGGCATTCTTCGAAAAGCGAAAGTTCCATAAGGACTAGTAAATGTAGTTTTCTCTTGATCCTCGGGAGCAATTTGTATTTGATGATAACCGGTGTATCCATCTAGAAAACAAAAATACTTATGTCCGATTAATCTATCTAACATCCGAGTCTAGAAATGGTAAAGGGAAGTGATCTTTCCTGGTGGCGGTATTTAATTTCCTATAATCAATACATATACGCCAACTAGTAACTTGTCTTATAGGAATAAGATCGTTATTTTCATTGGCAGTGACGGTCACTCCTCCCTTCTTAGGAACACAGTGAATTGGGCTTACCCAAGCACTGTCAGAAATAGGATATATAATACCATTATCTAACCATTTTAAAATTTCTTTCTTAACTACTTCTTTCATTATCGGGTTTAATCTCCTTTGGGGATCTACTTTAGGTTTATGTTCATCATCTAAAATAATTATATGCATACAGATTGAAGGACTAATTCCTTTAATATCTGTTAAAGTCCAACCAAAAGTTTTCTTATATTTTTTTAAAGTTTCTAAAAGTTTTTGTTCTTGAGATTCGTTTAATGCAGATGAAATAATAACTGGTAAAGTTGAAGAATTACCTAAATAAGTATATTTCAAATGATCGGGTAATATTTTTAGCTCAAGTTCGGGAGGTTTAATAATTGATGGAACTATATTCTTGTCGGTGTTTTCGGTATTATCCAAAAATTCAAATCTTTCCCGAATATAATCTAGTTCTTCATTATTATCTTCAATTAATTCGAGTGTTTTCTTTTTCTAATTTATCTTCGTAATATTCCTTAAAATGTTCTTGTTGTAAATGTTCAAGTATTTCCATCCGAAAACATTCATCATCTTTTTCTAGCGCGGGATATTTCATTGATTTTGCAATATTAAATGTAACTTTTTGGTCATTTACTCTCATAGTTAATTCTCCTTTCGAACATCAATCATAGCTTTTCCAGGTAGCTAAAAATGGTCTTCCTAAAATGATAGGAATTTCTTTATCTTCCTCCATATCTAAAACAATAAAATCTACTTGGGAAGATAAATTTATCCACTTTTACTAACACATCTTCGATAACTCCCTTAGGATAGGTAACCGAACGATCGACTAATTGAAGGGTTACCGAAGTAGGTGTAATTTTTCCTAATCCTTATCTCTTAAAAATCGATAGAGGCATTAGATTGATGCTTGCTCCTAAGTCGCACAAAGCTTTTCCATAAAATTTTTCTCCTATAGCGCGGGGTATAGTGAAACTACCGGGATTTTTCAATTTTTCAGAAGCTTCTTCGAATAATAAGCACTACACTCTTCACTAAGTGCGACTTGTTTCATTATCGGTGAATTTTCTTTTCTTATTTAGAATATCTTTCATAAATTTTACATAATTTGGCATATGATCTAAAGCTTCGACAAAAGGTATATTGATTGTTAATTTCTTTAATATTTCGAGGAATTTAGCAAATTGTTTATCTTTTTTATGTTGAGCTAGTCGTTGAGGAAATGGTGGTGGAGGTTTTTCAACGAAATTTTCATAGGTATTAAAGGATGTTCTAAGTTTGAATCTTGTTGAAGTGTTTCCTTTTCAATTTCCACTTCCTCTTTTTGGCTTTGAAGTTCTTTTTGAATTTGAGGTTCTAATTCTTTTCCACTCCTTAGTTGTATTGCTTTAATTTGTTCTTTTCCTTGATCTTTAGGATTTATTTCCACATTACTAGGAAAAGTTCCAGGTATTCTATTATTTAGCGCGATAGCAATATGTCCAAGTTGAGTTTCGATATTTTTAATAGATGTTCCTTGAATTTGTAATTGATTTCCTTGAATTTGTAGTTGATTTCCTTGATTTTGTAGTTGATGACCCATATTCAAAATTAATTCATCCATAGGTAATTTCTTATCTTTGAATTGAGGGTTATTGTTATTAAATCCAGGTGGGTAATTAGGTTTATAGTTTGGATTTGCTTGATTAGGTTGATTCATCCATTGTTGATTAGATGTGTTATTCCAATTAAAATTTGGATGAGTTTTCCAACCAGGATTATAATAGTTTGAATAAGGGTTATTAGTTCTATTATTAATAGCATTTAAAGTTTCATAATTAGATTGAGATTCTATGATTTGTCCAGATGAGTTTTCTTCTAAAGTAGGAGAGTAGTTCATTCCAAAATGATCTAATTTCTTAGATATAGCGACAATTTGAGAAGCTAACATAGATATTGCATCGTTTTCATGAATCGTTGGCTATCTTTTTCGGATTTACTCTATCAGCGAAGCCATTGGAAATTATTTGTTGTCATTTCTTCGATTAGTGCATAAGCTTCATCAAATGGTTTAGACATTAATGAACCTCCGAATGACGACATCGATGATTGATCTTAAAGATCCTACTAATTCATTATAAAAGGTTTGAATAATCGGCCAATACGGTAGCGCATGATGTGGGCATTTCCTAAGAAGTTCCTTAAATCTCTCCCAAGCTTCATATATTGATTCTCCATCTAACTCGACAAAAAGAAGTTATATCATTTCTAAACTTAGCGAGTTTTAGATGGTGGAAAATATTTGGATAGAAATTTTTGTGATAATTCTCCCAAGTTTTAATAGATCCGAGTGCTTAACGAATTCAACCACATTTTCGCCTTATCCCTTAATGAAAAAGGAAAAATTCTAAGTCTTATAGCATCGTCGGATACTCCTTGATATTTAAAAGTAGCACAAAGTTCTAGAAAACTAGCAAGATGTAAGTTAGGATCTTCGGTAGGTGAACCACTAAATTGATTGTTTTGTACCATTTGGATAATTGCGGGTTTAAGTTCGAATGAATTAGCGAGCTACATCGGGGTTTTGAATAGTTAAATGAATGTCATCCGATGTAGGGTTGGCATAATCTCTTAATGGTCTTTGTTGGTTCATATTTTGAATTTCGAGAATATTCGCCATTTGTGTTAAATTTATAATTTGTTTCTTTTGTTTTCTAATTCTTTTAATTGTACGCTCTAATTCGGAATCGTATGGTATTAAATTTTCATTTCCAAATTTGCGCATACAATTTTAGAATAGATATTAATTTATTTATTATGATTATTTTAAAATAGTCCGTTACTCTAAGTAAATTTTTCTTACTTTCCCGCAACGACGCCGAAAACTTGACCCACAATTTTATATTATGATATTTTTAATTTAATTGCAACGACGCCAAAAACTTGACCCCGCTATATTATATGTATAGAATTGTAATTGTTTATGTTGTGGATGCTACGCAAGTATACGTATCGTATCAAGTAATACAGGGCTCTAGTGGAGTCCTGGTTATCGATCCCGCAGGGAAATAGAAAATTAAATAACAACTAATTTTAAAATAATAATAATAATAATTTTAAAATAGTATACGAAAATTTGGAATTCTAAATTTAAGCGCAATAAAGTAAACTAAGTATTTTAATTAGGTAACTTAACTAAGTAGAAAATTAATACGTATTGAAAGTGCGGGAATTAAACTAATTGCTAAATAAGTCTTAACTATTCGGAAAAAGTATCTTTCCCTTGTTTAGAAATTTAAGTGATTGATGAATTTAAATAGATAATTTTAAGGTATTGTGATAAATAGGAGCATTCCTATTCTTTACCCTTTGGTTTAGGTGTAAAGAATATTGACTAATCCTATGTTTGATTTCTGAATCTGCGGCTAGGCTGGGAGGATACCGACTGCCACTTCGAAGCTCCCACGTTCCCCTCGCTCGAGGGCTAACATCTACACTTCAGCTCTCAAACAATAGGACCGAATTGAATATTTTAGTCACGTCACACTAAAATGCTCTATTCTACGCCCGATGATATTATTTCCTATTTATTTGCACCCTCATTCCAAGGCTTTTGAATTCCCGAATATCCGATGTAATTTTTACTATAGTTGATATTCAACATATTTTAACAAATCAAATGGCCAGGTTGAAAGTAAATTAAGTTTTAAGTAAAAATTATCACAATTTATTAATATATATAAAAGTACTTCGTTTTAAGTTCATCAAGTCACTTAATTTCATAACGAGGAGAAAGACTAAAAAACTACTCGAATACATAGGAACTAAACTAAGCATGGATTTCATTTAAAGTTAAAAACAATAAATACAAATACTTATCTCGATTTATCCCTGACGGACTCCTCGCAGTTCCTTTGACTCTTCCTTCCAGATGTGCAAGACTCACTAAAAACTCACTAACTCACTAAAGACTCACTAATTACACTAATTAAGACTCTAAAGACCGCTCGCACACATAAATACAAGACTCTTAAGACACAAATTGACACACACACCGAGGCCGAATTTCGGCCTCTATATATAGAGGTGAGCAAAGGACCAAGAGGTGTGTAAGCATCCCTTCAAAAGTGTCCGGGTTCGATGTATCTGCGCCATTTGAACTAGCTCGCCGTCGGCGACAAACTACCTCGTCGTCGGTGAGGCTTCTAGAAGGTCTTCGAACCGCGCTATCTCGTCGTCGGCGGGCTCGGGCTCGCTGTCGGCCGAGACAGTTATAAATCCTTCAGAATTTTCTTCCTCGTACCCTCGCCGTCGGAGGGCTCGATCTCGCCGTCGGCGACTCAGCACAAATTGCATTATTTTCTTCCTTTTTGCTCCAAATCCGCTCATTTTTATGATTTTTGCTTTTATCACCTAAATTCTCCATTCCTGCAACAAAATAAAGAAAATACCTTTCTTTAAAGTGCAATTTCATCAAAAATAGGTATGAATTTCTTAATAAATTTTTCAGTGATCAAGAGCCATTGTAGCCACTACAATCTGCACATACTTTAGAAATGGATACGTCGACATATCACGCAATATGACCTATTTTTTCTTCTACACTCCAATTGTTCTTTCAATTACACCGTGTAAGGAGTGTCTCTTGTTAAACATTTTTTTTCTACCCTGAGCAACACCACTGATATTTTAAAATTGGGAATGTAATATTTCATATCTGGAAATGGCTTCAGATACTCTATTTGTAAGGGATATCCAACGTTAACCAAATAATATTTATGTCCCAAATACAATAATTAGTAATGAATTTAAAAAAATATGAATAATAGTTGAACAAACCTGGAGGTGGGTGAGGGAAGTTATGCTTTTGATTTTTGTCGTAAAAGCAAAAATACAACTGTCATGTATACTGTCTTCCCAACTAGCCATAAAAAAAGTAAAATACATGTTAAAATCACATAGGGCAATTACACTTTGTGTGGACGATCCACACCGTCCAATGTATGCGACCCTTTTATTATCAGATACCTGTGCATTCACGTGAGTTCCACCAATCGCTCCAATACAGTTCTGATAAGTTAAATAAAGTTGTGTTAATTACGCTACTCATTTTGACTTCCGAATATAATGAGTAAAAATTTTTACCTTAAAAAATGACATATCCTGCGGGTCATTAGTAATCTTTGTTGGAGTCCTCTCAATTGTTGGATATTTGGGCTTAATAATCTGTGCCGACAAACTAACAAGAGCCTTCAACCCCACTGAGAGGTATCTACTGATTGTCTTCAATGAATGTTGAAATCGCTCCACCGCTCCTCTCATTGATTCATTCCGTGATAAAATGTTGAGGGTTATTGCTAACACCTCTCTGGTTGTCATTATTGAGGAGTCATGAAGTTTATGATTCCTATGTAGTTTATCAAGCAGATCAACAAATATAAGCTGTCATACGAAACATGTTGAATTTTATAGGGTGTCCTTCTAGTAGCTCCCTAACCCATTTATCACCAATATAAGGTGATTTCATGCATGTAGTTCGACCAACATATGAGTTGTATTCATACAGCAGGCAAACTACTGTCACAAATTTTCATTTGGCACATCTCTTTTTGTGAATGCATGCTAAACAAGTGCTCTGTTCATGTAATACATGTGAATCAAATAATAAACATCGAAGATGAAATCACAGAGCGTATAATAAGAAAACATAAATACAAAATAACATATAGATTGTTCCTACGAGAAAAAAAAATCCAAATCAAAAATCCGATAAATTTACAGGAAAACAAATCCAAATAATACAACAATAACTGCATAAAATTAAACTTCATCATTGTCGGAAAAAGCGTAAATAATTGACCCTACGACCAGGGCTCATCTTCCTGAAGATCTGTCTATGGATCAGGTCTTCCAATAACTTTAATTTTAACAACATATCCTCATAAACTTCGAGACTTGCCTCTAGAACTCGGATAAAGTCTTCTACAGAGGTCGCATGTGAAGGTACAGGCTCACTCGTGCATGAAGTCACCAGTTTGTTATCTGACTTTTGATGAAAGCAACTCTTTTTTTTCTTTTCCTCAACACTATGACGCTTTGAGCTGCATGTGGACTCCAGTTCATTTTGGTTTGGGCTTGGGCTTTTATCGGAGCTAGGTACATGCTCAACATCTAATTCCTCTAGTATGCCTACAAACCCTAGCTCACTGAGGTACATGTATTAATCCTCGTTATCACAACCCCACCAAACATACAGTCCATCTTTTCTTCCAGGCCAGGGTCAATTCCACTGAACTTGAATTTCTTAGCAACTAGCACTGTCTGCAATATACATGCAAGTGGATTACTTCATACAAGTCAAGAAAGGAAATTAATGAAAAGAAAGTCTTTCAAGGATTGGTTGCTATCTTCAATTTCTCAGCCCATCATTCTTCTGAAGCATCAATAGTATATTTGATGAATCCCAACCTAAGCTCACGATCCCTGTTTTAACTGATCACACTTGTTCTTAAGTTGCAACTTATCGTACTCTCTTCCCGTCATTTCCTTCAATTTTTTCATAATATTTTGTCGCCCATCCTTGTTAAAATAGGTGGCGGGCTTATTTCGTAGTTCAACCTCCTTAAGATAGAGGTCACCAAATATGAGTTTGATTTCCTTGTCCCACGTAACTGATGAAAGATTTTTTTAATCTTAATTATTGCGTTACTAGCACAGTAAAAGCAAAACATTAATATTTCACAGCAACCACACCCCAAACATGAGCCAACACAATCCACAACACAACCACCAATCCCCACAACCACCACACCATAACCACCCAACTACACATCTACTCACAAGCCACAGCCACCATGTCACAAGACAGCACCACAACCACCCAACCCACAACACAACCACCACAACCATAGCACAACTACAACACAACCACCCCAACCCACATCACAACCACCCAACCCACGACCACCCAACTGCACTTCCACACACAACTCACATTCACCACAGTGACGCCTAACCAACAACCACCACACCACAAGACACAATACCCCAATAACGCCTAACCCACAACCACCACGCGTCCACACACATCCCACATCCACCACACTACAAGACACAACACCACAACCACCCGACCCACAACCACCACACCACAACCATCCAACGACACCTCCACACATATTCCATAGCCACCACAACACAAGACACAACACCACAACCACCAAACCTACAACCACCACACCACAACCATCCAACCACACCTCCACACACGTCCACAACCACCAAACCACAAGACACAACACCACAACCACCCAACCCACAACACAGCCACCACAACCCACAACACAACCATTGGTCGTGAGTGCTCTGTACGTAATTTACAGAGAACATTGCCATCTACAAATCAAGCACCATATTTCACTCTTTTTTCAAATTCTCGCTCAAATATCAAAGGTAGTGATAAAACCCCATCCTATATTTGTCATTTTAGGCAATTGCATATAGCACTCGAAAACGCTGCCATCTACAAATTAAGCAACCTCTTTCATCCATTTTTCAAATTCAAAACATCAAATTCATAATTTTGGATTGAGGCAATTACATACAGGGCACACGAAACAATGCTATGTACAAATTAAACACCCTATTTCATGTATTTTTCAAATTCTCACTCAAATATCAAAGAAAGTGATAAAACCCATCCCATATTTTTCATTTGAGGCAATTACATACAAGACACCCGAAACATTGGCTATTTACAAATTAAGCACCTTCTTTCATCCATTTCTCATATTCTCGCTCAAACAAAAAAATAAAAAAAATGTATGTACTTTGAATTGAGACAGTTGCATACAGGGCACCCGAAGTAATGCTATGTAAAAATCAAGCACCCTATTTCATCCAATTTTCAAATTCACACAAAAATCAGTGGAGACAATGGTAGAAGGTCATCCCATATTCAACATTTAATCTGGTTTCATACAAGGCACCCGAAACATTGATATCTACAAATCAAGCATACTCTTTCATCCATTCTCCAAAATTCCTACTCAAAAAATCAGTGGAGATAAAAACACTATTCCATATTTTGCATTTTTCTTTGTAAGATTCAAATCACAAATCGCAAATCGCAAATTGCAAATCTCAAATGAGAAGTCAGAATTTCACAATCACAAATATCATAAACTTCTCATAATAAACTGCAAATGAGAAAGCTAAAAATCACAAAGAGACGACCATTCCAATGAAAATGAGCGCAAGAATTACGTACAGAGCATAATAACCAGAAATCAGAGGGATGAGGAAGAGAAAGGCAACCACCAGAGAGAGGCGCTTAAGAGGTTTGAGTGAAGCGTGAGAGAGACGCATGAGATGCTTGAGAGATTCGTGTGTGTGTGAGAGAGAGAGTTACCCGAGGTTCACGAGAGCGTTCGAGAGAGGCAGAGAGGCACCTAAGGCAGATGAGACGTGAGAGAGGGAGCCACGGGGTCGAGATGGGTAGCAGGTTAATACATACGGGGGCGTGGGGTTGAACCCGCGACTGCGTTTAACACGACTTATTAATGAATTATTAAGATAAGCTGCAGCGCCGTAGTAACCAAAGGCCTCTGCCGGCGTTTTCAAATACACCACACCAAATAAGCTGCCCCAAACGGGCCCTTAATCTTAAAACCATTTGTTTCGAAAATTGTGATTGCCTATTCAATATTGCAATTCCCACTAACAAATTTATAGTAAACCTACATGTTGACCATGATCATTGATGTATCATAAACAAATTTTTATCAAGGATGAATCACGATATATTTATTACACATAATCATTTAAACTCAAATTCAAGATCTAGGCCCTGATTTCAACAAATTTATAATCAAATTGGTTGTCTCAACAAAACGAACTCAATGATACTAAAATTAGTTTAATCCAGGTTCAATGAAGCCTAGATCAAGCCATTATAGCATATTTGTAGGCTTTGTATTGTCAATTAACTGGTCAAATGAACTCTAAATTTGATATTTATAATTGAATCGAGCAACTTGAAGAGAGGAATCCAACAAGCTCAAAATTGTTAAATTTTGAGGTCGGTAAGGCACTCAAATCATTAAAAAATCATCTATGATCAAAGGGGATTGATAGGGCATTCTGATCAAGTGTTTAGAAAGTTATGCACTAAAAGACCAAAAGGTCCCTCGGTAAAATGTTATAAGTAGGTCCCTTCTCTTCACTTGTGAGGGAGATGGAAGGAAAACAGAAGTGGAATTTCATAACCTGTTCAAGAGAGAAGACTTGACGATAACCAGGGGCCTCCATAGCCGTCGGTCACAGTCTATCACCAACAGTAGTAACAACATGATGCCGATCATGAGCCCCCAGTGACCCTAGCTTGCAACTTTTGTATTCCGAATACAACTGTTATGTCTAGCAGCTGTATTGAAGACACGCCAATAATTGTCAACCTATGTAGCTGTCAATCACAGTCTATCAGCCATCGTCGATGACTATTGGTTGTTGCCACCGCCAACCACATATCTTCAGGGACCTTTGCTTGTAATTATTGTAGCCATAGTATGATATTTGTGGTTAAATGCTTTTATTATGACCACCAACTAAACTATTTATAGCCAATTACTGCTGCTATTACAACAGCTAACTGCTACTATTAAAGTTATTAATTATGGCATATGTGGCTAACTTCTGGTAAATAGCCACCCTACATTATTTATATCCAACTATTGTTGCTATTACAACAACCAACTATAGTCTTTGTGGCCAACTATTACTATTACAGTTCTAACTATGACATCTATGACCAACTACAACTATTGCAGCCACCAACTACAGCTTTTATATCCAACTACTGTTGTTATTACAACAACCAACTATAGCATTTGTGGCCAACAATCACAGTTATAATTTTTCACCTACAACCTCTGTGGCCAACTACTATTGTAACCCCAAACTTCAACCTTTTTGGCCAAATAATGCCTTTGTAACAACCAACTACAATCTTTTTGGCTAACAACTATTATTATAGCTTTTAACTATGACCTTTGTGGCCAACTTCCACTATTCCAACTAACTAACAACCTTTATGGTCAGCTACTATCTATATTATAACAAGAACCTCATTTATTGTAGCTCAATTATAATTATTATATTTTAAATACTACTGTGCATGCATATTTTTCAGCTTTATTTTTCCATCTTTTCTAATTCAAAGAAGACTCCACCTGTGTACTTACAACTATATAGTGGATTATTTTTTATTGTTCTATGCCTCGTGATTTTTTCTTTCCAAGCGATACATCATCAACAAATTATCATCTTTCAGTATAAATCTCGAGGCATTACACGGATCTCGAGACGATATTTTGAGCAAGAAATGTTCGAATCTTGATAAAATGGTAATAAAAAGCATCAATTTTAGCAAACTTATTGTCAAACTGACCAGCTCGGCGAGACAGATCGAATGGTATCAAAATTTGTCTAATCCGAGTCAAATCAAGCTCATATCAAATCATTAAACCACACTTGAAAGTTTTTTAGACATATTTAGAAGGTCAAACGAATGCTGAATCTAGCAAGCCTATAGTCAAATCGACTGTCTCGACAAGACGAATCCAACGAGCCCAAGTCTACTCAATTTTGACATTGCTAAGGCACTCAAATGTCCATCAAATTCTGTTTGATTGAAGGAAGCTCTTCGGGCCATCCGATCAAAATGGTTCATATTCGTGGATTAATTACACTAAGAACACTATAAATAGCGCCCAACCCTCTCATGAGAGGGAGCTTAAGGCTTGTTAGAGAGCTTGAAGTTTAGGAGAGAACTTGAAGCTTTGAGGAGCTGAAGTCTAGCATCATCCCTGTCAACGTCGAACGCCATCGGCTGCTGTCAACCCCCGCCAACCACCGTCGACCACCGCCGACCATCATTAGTCACCGTCAACTTTCTTTGACACCCGCCAATTGTCATTACCCACCGCCGACTGTCGTTAACACCCGCTGATCGCTTTCTACCACTGCCGACTGACTGCCATCTATAACCACCAATCGCCGCCGAGCACTACTATCGCCATCAACCATCATTTACCGTCGTTGATCACCACCAATCACCGTCAACCACCCTTAACCAGAAGCTGTCAGTCAATGTTGTAACTCGGAAAACCTAGTAACCCTTTCCTATCCATGAGACAAGGGGTCTTTGTAATCATCAACCTATAGTGAATTCTTACACCTAGACCAGACCCTGTGGTTTTTTCCCTTTATGGGGTTTTCCACGTAAAACCTTCTGGTGTCATTTCTGGTTATTTTCTTTCACCTGAGTGTGTGTTGAATTCTCGTACAACGCTAAGACGATAATCCGTTACTCTATCGCTATGAATTATCCAGAACGCATCACCAAGGGTTTTCTACTAAAAAATAACAGTCTCCTATTTTTTTATTTGCATGTGATGGATTTTCATGCAACACTAAGTCATTAAAATACTACTCTAGCGCCATAAATTTTCCGACACATGTCAATCATCATTTGGTCTATAACATTAAAATTTAATTGTTTAATAATATTTTAGGTATAAATAATCCTCCAAGTGAAATCTATACTCGAATGTTTTATTTTGTAACTTCAATTATTGTATGTTGAACATGCATGCATGTTTATAAATTTTAGAAGTTAGTTTTTCGTTTTTTTATTTCACCTTTTATTTTCCTAATTAACAAATTTATTATTACTTTCAATGTAAGGGCAAATCATGAAATTCATCTATTTTCTCTCGACCTGTAATTTTTCTTTAGTGTACAATTGATTTTTTTTTGGGATAATTACATACAGAGTACCCAAAACTTTATTATTTACAAATCAAACACCCAAGTGATTTTTTGAACCATCGAACCGACGCTTTTACATGTGCCACGATCAAACCATTGAGAATTTGATAAAAAATAAAAAGTACTAGTTGAGGTTTTATCATGAATCTTGATATTTGAGTAAGAATTTGAAAATTGTATGAAATAGGGTGCTTGATTTGTAAATAGCAATGTCATATGTAATTGCTTTTTTTTTTAATTTTTTCTTTGGAGTGGAATAAGTTCTCAAACTCACACTCTTAAGATTGTTCTATTATTTCTAATAAGATTCTTCACATTATTCCTATAACTAATCTGTAATATATTCAAGCTCTTTTTTATTTAATATGTTTGCCAAAGAATAACGCGAAAAACAGATGCAAACAATCGTTTTATTTACTATGAACTCTAATAAACAAACAATCTCATTTTTATATTATTTTTTATCTATCTTTCTTTCAGAAATAATAATAATTGTAGCAACATGTCAGGGACATTCAGTTCCACATCGGCTATGTGTAAGGCCGAAAAGCAGTATATAAGTCCTAGGCTGTCCACCTCTCTGAAGAGCTCTTTTGGGAGCGTGAGTATCAGAGCGGGGTATTACCTGTCGGGTGTGGGGACTCTCCACGGTGTATGACCCTCAATGGAGCCGATCCGTGACGAGGGCGTCACGTGATTGGGTGGAGGAGAATGTCAGGGACATTCAGTCCCACATCGGCTAGGTGTAGGGCCGAAAAGCAGTATATAAGCCCTAGGCTGCCCACCTCTCTCAAGAACTCTTTTGGGAGCGTGACAAACAGCTGAAATCTTATATGTTTTCAAAGAGATTTGCGCTGTTGCGTTTCCCATATCTCTGTGAGCAATTGCAAACAAATTGCAGCATACTGAAATCTGTCGTATTGAATATTCATCGCTTTGCGACAGTTGTATTATTTAAAGAATTTGTATGGGCTTTTTTGTCTATATCGTCATGCTTTAGCTGTTGCCAACTATTGCATTATTTTTCAGCGTCCCGCGAGAGAGCACCGACAGGCAAAACATGCAAATAATATATGAGGAATGCTGGACTTTATTGAAAGCGTATCGTTTAGTGACGAATATTATAATTTTTTACTTGTCATGTGGTGGAATATTGTAAGAGTGGGGCATAGATATATTGTCTTTGCATTGCATAAAATATTAGTATATTTTTTCTTTTCTTGAGAGATTGAGAAGGCAGAATAATATTTGTGAATTGGATTTGGTGGGAAATTATACTCTTAAGTACTAAATTATGGGTAGATGTGGATGGATAAAACTTTAATGATAAAAAAATATACTTCAGTACATGAGGAAAACAATTTCTTATTTGAAATATTCTAGAAGGAAGTTTTTTTTTTTTTTTAAAATATATTTATGTTATTGTTAGGTTCTTCGTATCGAGCTATTAATTTTGACTATAAATTATTGAAAACAGAGTTTAAATGTTTTGATGTTTTGAGATACGAGAATTAGGAGTTTGTTTGGGATAACTTTTTGCCTGTTTTATTTTTCAGGCAGTCACTGCAGTTCTCTTTGGAGAATTGTTTTCTTGCTATTTTTTTTTTAGAATTTCTATAGTAGAAAGTTGTTTTTTTTCAATCTGAGTTGTTATAGTGTGGTGGCTGTCGAAAAACGTCATTATGTTTTTTAAAATAAATTAACTAGTAATAGCTACTGCAGCTTTTTGAAAAGTTATTTCTTCTACAGCCTACAACAGCGTCACAGCTGTTGTAAGTCAAAAATTACGTTTGATAAAATTAAGTTTTTGATTTTATATCAGTTAGTCCTATTTTCAAACATCAAAATCATTTATGTTAAATAACAATTTGATCTTAAAAAATTTAAAATGTAATATCACAATTTAAAACTTCATAATGCTCACTAATTTTAGGTACATCAATATGAATCTCTCATCAAAGTTGCGTACCACATAACTTAATGTTGATCATAATTGTACTAATTAGTGAGGTTGATACATTATTTGCTATTTTTTTTTTAAAATAATTTAGCTCTAAGTTTACTAATTTTGAGACGTGCAAGTGTTGAAATTCAGTCCAAAGCACAAGGAAAATGCTTGGAGTAAAAAATAAAAATATGTGTGATTTTTCTTTTTGAGGCTAAATTGGGCTCCCAGCAGGCAGAAGTAAACTTCACACTCTGATCAACCCATATTTGGACCCAAAATTGAGCTCAGAGTTACATTACCATTATGTGTTAAGAGCTGACAAACTTTTTAGAAGAATAGCAGAGAGCGAAAGAATTTAAAAGTGCACAAAAAAAGTTAAGTCTTATTATCTCATTCTCACCTTTATTACAAATACATTTGATATTTATAAGTGTACGTCAGGGACACAATGGAATAATATTTTTTGATGAAAATCACTTATTTAGTAATAGGAACAAGCTCTAGATGTAGGGTCGACCAGCAAAAAGAAAAATCAGAGAACAGCAAGGCCGTTGCGACGCCAAGGAGGACATTCTCGCTCGAATCAGGTAAGCTCTCTTTTACCCACTTCAAAGTGATAATATGTTGAGTAGATCATTAGCTTGGTGGTGAGTTTTTTATGACGATTTATGAAAAGAGATTTGGTGAAAATATCTGTTTTTTGATCTTCTGACATGAGATATACGGTCAATTTTGAGTTGATCACAAATAAAATGATAGTCTTCTTCGATGTGTTTGGTGCGAGCATGAAACACTGGGTTGTGAGCAAAGCAATCGCAAATGTACTATCACTGTAATGGTAGCCAGGAAAGTTTGTGTTTCAATGAGTTCGTGTAGCAATCAACGTAGCCAAATGATTTTTGTGGTAGTAGTAGAAAATGCCTTTTATTCTGCTTCAATAGATGATTTTGTAACAGTTGGTTGATTCTTGGCCTACTAGGAGATGAGATTGAGAACTAGCTAAATGCAAAAACATGTAGTTGATTTTTTGTCTGTTTGATTGTTTAACAATACAAGATGTAAAATTTTGTTGTGAGGATGGCTCAGCTGTTGATGCCATATCCTAGAAGTAATGGTAGACTGTTTAAGAACGGTGGTATGATATAGACCCTGGTTAGTTGGACTAGTCATTAAAACTTTCTCGGTTCATAGATCTTGTATATAAAACTTATGAGCATAAAAAATAACTTCATAGGTGTTATTTTTAATAAGTGTATTAACTGAAATGAGAATGTGTGAAAGATGGGGTGCATAAGAGGGGAGAAAGAGTTAACATACAAGTTGGGGTGGCTAAAATACACTTACTAGTGGGAGTAATTTCTATGACATGCCCATTGCCAATTACAACTTTGTCAGGTTACTGATATGCTATTGACTATTGCATATATGAGGGGTAATGTGGAATGTGGCTCCAGTATCGAGAATCCATTCTTATGGTGGGGAGCGAATGTTAGTGTATAGAGCCACTATAAAAGGTGACGGATTCGGCATGTATTGCATATTGGCTCGATGTAAACAGTGGTTTGTTAAGTGTCCATTCTTGGCATTTTTTTATTTAGTATTATTGCTGACATTGTTGTTTCTGTATTGGTGAAATTTCTATTATATTGTTTTTTTTTTTTTTTTTGATTTGATGGCTGACCTTTGTTCTTGTGAGTAAAAGGAAGTGTCGGTTGAGAAATCTTACTAGATTCTTTAGCAAAATTACATTCTTCACTGTAAATAAGTGAATATAAATCTTACAGACTAATGGTGTCGATTGAGTTCTAATGGCGATCTTGAACCCTGGAAAACTAGGTGATAAACCATTTAAAATATACAGAATAATGTCTTTGTTCCCAATATTGAAACTTGCAGCAGCTATATTATCAACCAGATTTTTAATATTGGTAAAATATTATGTCATATAATTGGTGCCCATGGGTATATTGTATAGTTTATTCTTCAGTTGAATGACAAGAGATCAACTTATGGAATGAAATCGTCTCTCTAAGATTGCCCATGTTCCAGCAGTGTTGTGTAGATGAATGATGTATGATATTATGGAGGGGAAAATGGTTGAGGTTATGCCTGCTACAAGATTTCAATTAATAATTTGAGAAAGAATATATGAACTTTGGTTTCTTCTTGTATATCGGATTCTTGTTGTTGAAAATGTGTTGGGATGTGGTGCAGTCTAAAAATGATTCAAAGCCATTTGAAGTAAGAATTTTTTTGAATTTGAACTTTCCAATCTTAATAATTTTCATAAAATAGATGTTGGTTTGTCATAGTCTTGATGTAGAACATCAAGAACTTGAGGGATGTAGGAATATTTGTTTCATTGATCTTCTTGAGAGAGCTTGTAAATTGAAGAAGATAGGTTCAGGAAGAATCCATTTTCAGTTTTTTATTATATAGCTGGACGACAGAAGAAGCAGGAAACAACAATATAAGAAAGATTAATCTTAAGGATCTTGGAAGTCGAGCGACTTACAGCTCTGATACCATGTTAAGAACTAATAGCCTTTTTAGAAGAAGAGCAGAGAACTAAAAAAGGAGAAAGGGAGAATTCAAAAAGCACAAAGAAGATAAGTCTTATTATTTCATCCTCACCTTTATTACAAATATATTTTATATTTTTAAGTGATTATCAGGGGCACAATAACATATTACAATTTTATGAAAATCACTTATTTAATAGTAGAGGCAAGCCTTACATGCAGGAACAATCGAAAGGAAGGCCGCTGCGATGCTGAGGAAGACATTCTTGCTCTAATCAGGCTCGAATTAGGTGAGTTCTCTTTTTCTATGTGCATATATGGAGACATTTACCTAACCTTTTTAAAATAATTATAAAGCTAAAAGTTTTTTCAAGACCAATAAATTTTCAAACTATTTCTTAGAAAAATTTACATAGAAACATCACAATTCTTATGTGTTCGCATATTTAATGACTAAAATTAGATATTTACAAACATAACACCTTAATCACATCAAAATCTATACATGAAAAGATATTTCACTTTTTTAAAAAATTATTAGTATCAGTATCTGTGATGTGTTCAGGATTTAAGTGTTACATATGTAACTATTAAAATTTAGATATTAGATATATGAAAATTAATGAGTGGGATGTATGTAAAATCACCCATTTTCTTAATTCTTTAACCCATATAACCCCCTTTTTCTTACCTATTTTTTCTATTAAAAGTAATAAAAAATTTATCTAGCATAACACTTTACTTTAAGTGGTGATCGATGTTTGCTATCCTTATAACAAAGCTCCAACATTTCTTTGTAAATTCAATAAATTAGTCTCATTGAATGGATTAGATTCGAGTGATTTTTGAGGTTATAGCTCAACTTTAAGGATTTGGGAGGAAGTTGATGTGATGACTTGACATTACTAAAATCATGAGAGGCACAATTAAAAGAAAGCACACCTGTTTATTGGCAATATGGTTTTTGTGTAATTTGATTGATTTATAATACCCCTTAATTTTTTGTCATTTTGGTTGAATTTTGTGCTATATTACATTTCACATGTTTGCGCCTCACCCAAAAATTTGTGCAACAAAATTTTATCATTTTCAATCTCGAAAAAAAATTTTATTAACAATTTTTTATATTAAAAATAAGATATTTTATGGTATAAACAGAGCTTCTAAATGATTTATATATCCCAAAAACAGAATATCTAATAAGTGTCTTTGTAGAATGTGTGGTGAGCACACAAGATCAATAATCAATAAGAAAGAGCACAAAATATAATCATCCAACATATATGAATAAATCATAATGGCAAGAAGGAGGTATAAATACATTATTGAAGATATCACAAATATGTAAAGTCATATAGTCTGTAATGTGAGGATTGTTCAATGATGAGGGCTAAGATATCACAATATAATTTTTGATTCGGGCCTCGAAGTCTAAGGTAAGGGCTTCACATACCACTAGGATATGTACCTCTACCTAAATTTGACAAAATCTAAGAAAGCATGACAGATAGTTCTATAGTTTATCCTTGAATATAAGGCAATCTAAACTCAATTAAGTGCTTTTAAATAAAGAAATCAAGCATGTCTGAAAATACAGTATATGATTGATATTAACCTAAAGGAATCAATCTTGCAATCAGATTACTAAAATAAAGGTAGTTACCATAAAATAATATGGCAAAAGAAATGATAGAAACTTTGATATAGTTATTCATGCTTTAGTAAGAGAAAAAATAAATCTATTATATATACTAACTAGATTTTCTAGATGAGTATATAGTCTAATTTTGTATTGGTTTGTATCATCCCAACATTCAATAGGTAAGGCAAACAACCAAATATTGAATATATATTAATAGCTTATGAAAGGGTTACTATTAATTTTTGAAAACTTAACTTAGCCATCCAGACAACTTGCATTATAATTAAATAAAATTAATTTGTATGATTATTTTATGTTATTTAAATATTAAAGTAAGAATTTATTGTTCTAACCCTAACATGAATGATACAAAGTAAATAAGATTATAATAACATAAACCCAAGAAAAAAAGTAATTGCTAAATTACAATCAAATTAAGTAAATAAAATAAATTGCAATAAAAAAGGCTTGATGTTGATACTCTCTCTCAGTTTAGCAATGAGCTCCTTAAAGAGAAAATAAATAAGGTGGATGGACCATGAACAGACATAACTCATTCATATTTATTATTATAATTATAATTATTATAATTATATATGTATATATATAGGGTTTTTGGAATCCTAATGTTGATTTGTCGATCATTGATGATGAGGAACAGTTCGTCCTTACAACTTTCAAGCTGGATAGCTTTCAGGGCTGAGCCACTTTTGTCTATGCTAGTTCTCTTTTTTAGGATAAACTTCTGCTATTGGAAAAACTTATACACATAGGGGAGATGATTAAAGATAGTTGGTTTGTTGGTGGAGATTTTAACATGATCATGAAACCCACTGAGAGGAGGGGTGGTGGGAGATGTGATTTATCTCTCATTAATCGTTTCTGTGACAAAATTTTTGTTGTTGGCTTGCATAATTTAAGTTACTCTGGCCTTCCTTTCTCTTGACGTCGTGGCCTGCTTTGTCGGTTACCAAAATTAGAATTTGTCGGTCGTCTCACGACGCCCATTTTTTTAAAATAGTTTTATTTTAATATATGTATAATTTTGAAAGCAATATTTTAATTTTGAGAATACGAAACCAAATTGATCTCATATATACAATAGTTTAAATAAACGAGCACTACATCACAAATCATATATCTACCCCTAAGAATATATACATTACTTGATAAAGAGGCTCGATTAAATAAACTACATAATTTTTGACCTCCGCTTTGGTCTTCGAGAATCTTTTATGTTGACCGACAAGTTTTACTATCCAATATAAAAGATTAGATAAGGTTTATATTAAGCTAAGTTCTTAAAAGTTTTTATAAGGGCAAGCCTCTATAGTTAATTACATTTTAAATGATCAAATTCATCTAAAAAAACTCTCGATCTAGATTAAGAAATATTGTCTTCATGAATTTCAAAGTTTAGGATTTTCAAGGTCGGACATAGGAAATTCAAGTGGGAAATGATCAAATTGGAACATTTTTTATGGAATCTGAAGAAAAAAAGGTAGGGGATATCACGGATCCTGAGGAAAACCTCGGCGACTTCCCAAATTATCATATTTAATGTTTCAACCTGCCAATTTATTAAATAGGGCTTACATTTGCATGATACTGAACACACAAATAGTCTGGAAGATATGAGGGTTTACGTCGTACCGAACGACGACCTCAGAATCCTAAGACGAGTTAGGGCTTACACTACTTAGCATCACTGTGTAAGAGCCTAAAGATAAGTTGAGGATTTATGCCGCACTAGATAGACAACCTCGAAATCCTATGGCTTTTTGTTTAAACTAAGGAAAAAATTTATAGTTGTAGACTTTTTTTGCTCTCTCAAAGATGTCCTCTTGCAGGTCCTCATCGTGTTACTCATGGTGTATGCTCTAGGCTCCTCTATGAAGTAGCAGTCCTAAATTCGAAGGTTCACAAGGTTTTACCATGCATTTTTCTATGTTTTGGTTTTGTGGTTGTTGATGTTCAAGTATTTTATTTGGGGGAATTTTAATTTAGTTAGAGCAAAACCGGTTAAGATCCCACGATTCCCTCATTCTGGAACCACTATTTTCTTTTGATTTTACTTAGCCTAAATAATTTGTTGGGCTCACTCAGATCGGAGAATTTTCGTCAGCAACCGTAGGCTACTTCCTCCGAGAAATCCTCATAAATCAGAAGGAGAGTATTATGTGTGTTCGCTAGGTTTAAAAGCGTATTTACTTTTTGAAAACACATTTATGTTTCATTTTTTATCCTACAGGCATGAATAGTAAAGTAAATTGCAGACAAATAAATAGTGTTGGAAAATAATGTGCAGTAAAGTAAAATGTTGTAAATAAACTGTAAAAGTAACTGGGCTTGTGCCACCGCTACAAGGTTAGTGCAATACAACATAATATAATTTTTAGGAAATGTAAATAAATTTCAGGACAGTAAGTAAGCATAGCAAGGAAAATCTAGTACAAGAAAAGTAGAAAAGTACGTCGAGGAAAACACGAGCGAGTAAGAGAAAACCCGTAGTCACTTATGGAAGACCAGGACTAGGTACAGAACATCAGTAAAGGTGGGGGCTCAGAGCTCGAATGTGTGCATCCCGACCATGTGTAAGAGTTAACAACCCGACAACCTACAAAGGGTAGCCCTAACCTCAATCCAAATGACTAACCATGGACCTTTATAAAATTTTCATCAGAATTCTTTAATTTTAATGCAAAAAACTGTTGTTTAAGTTTTCATGCAGGATTTGTTTTAACAAGTAAAAGAAACTTTATTTTATTTTTGTAAAGTTATGTAGTCCACAGGTTAGTCATTCTAATCAAGTTAAGACTACTAACAACCTAAGAGCGTAGAGAGCAAAGATCCCAACAAGAGTCGACGAATACTATTATCAATTCTTTTCTCTCTCTTATTGAAGATCCTTGAGGTAGGGGATACTTTTTAAAAATTCCCACATCACAACGTATCCATCACTGTTTCACACATTAGCATTATCGCCATTGCCCTAGCCACCCGACCTCAGACTTGTACCAGTCTGATGATCCATATGTGACAAAACAAATGTCTTAGTTGCTCACAAGGGCTTAAATACCTTAGAGGAGACTTAAGTCATTTAGCATTGGGTTCAATTGGGCTTGAATTTGGTTTCAATTGGGATTGGATATAATGAATTTTGATTTGGAATTGAAATTGGGGAAGTTTGAAATCAAATTCATAGAAATTATGGGGTAATTTGGGGATTTTGGGCCTTAAGGGGCAATTTGAGAATTTTAGTGAAAATTGGTCAATTTGGTCAAATTGGGCTCAATGGAGTGGTTTGAATTGATTTTGGGAACAAATGGAGTGATTTTGGATATTTTGGGAATTTTTAGATTTTTTTGGGTATGAAGTGCATTTTGGTAATTTTGGGGGTATTTTGAGGATTTTGAGAATTTTGAGGTGTTTTGGGCAATTTGAGTGATTTGGGATGACTTGATATAATTTTTGAAGAGACTTTGAGAATTTGGGCAATTTTGAGAATTTTGAAAAGATTTAGGGTTTTATGGGCAATTTGGTAATTTGGGAAAGTTGGGGCCAAGAAGGGTCAAAATTGGGAATTTGGCTAAATTGGGATTAAATGAGAATATTAACCCCTATTGAGTCGTGAGACCAAGGGAAGTCCCATTTTGGATCCTCCATATGTTGGTCCTTACCAAACCATAGCCTAGGGCTTAGGGCGAATGGGAAACCAGCTAAGGGTGATTGGTTTAGGGTTGTGAGTGAGAGTATGGGGTTGTGTGTGTGTGTGTGTGCAAGACTGGCCAAAGCCACACCACCTGGGGTTAACCCT
Organism: Papilionanthe hookeriana x Papilionanthe teres; assembly: GCA_022702705.1. Classification (NCBI taxonomy): domain Eukaryota; kingdom Viridiplantae; phylum Streptophyta; class Magnoliopsida; order Asparagales; family Orchidaceae; genus Papilionanthe; species Papilionanthe hookeriana x Papilionanthe teres. The sequence goes on from CM040423.1 coordinate 72,273,151, forward strand.
AAGGCCAAGCAATCCTACAAGAATCCCTTCTTTAGATCTCTCACATTTGGCCCCAATCTACTAAGTGCTAGAGGTTATCATCAAACATGTGGAACTCCAAGAAGAGTAAATAAGTGTTTAGAATTTCTAACTGGGTAGGGTTCTATCACTAATTGTCTAGGACAGTCAATATGAAAGTCATATAGCTAGATCCTAGGCTTCTAAAAAGAAACTAGAGCTTACAAATAATGAGGTCACCAAATGGACCCCCAATAGGTGTAGAGTGCTGGATAAGCACACCGCACGTATTGGCGTTGACTAACGAGATCAAAAACCAACACAGTATTGAGTGAGAACTTGTTTCTGCTGGGGAAATAACATGTGTATCTTCAAATCGTAGCTGTGAATTCAAGTCACCAAGCTTGAAAGAAAGTGCTCTCGCTGGCGATTCATAGAATGAGACGCTTAATTAACTTGAGTTTGATTTAATTTTTAAATTTGATTTAAGTTTTGTGAACTTATGGAATTTTAAATTTAAGAAAGTGAGGGAAATGTCTCATAAGGGAGGGAATGGCGGGGACTCACATCCAACCCTAAGAGGTGATGAAGGGGAGGCAATATTTAGGTACTGGTCCAAAAAGTTGGAATTGGAATTTAGGTACCAATCCCAGAATGAGAACCATAATTCAGGTTCCGATCTCAACAGAGAGAGGGAGTCAGAATTTAGGTACTGACCTTGGAATTTCATGGAGCTGGAAAACTTCTTGGAAAAGATGTGGAAACTTTGCGGAATTTTCACTACATTGGGAAGGAAAACTCAAGGACTCACATCAAACCCAAGAGGTAGTAGAGCGTAGCATTAGGAAGAAATGCTCAGGAACTCACGTCCAACCTAAGAGTTAAAGGAGAGATCAGATTAAGAAGGAAAGCACATGGACTTACATCCAACTTAAGAGCTGATCGAGGGGACTCATAATTTTGGCACTGATCCCCAAAACATCGTCGAGGTCGAAAACTTCTTGAAAAGGATGTAGAAAATGGCAGAAATTTCACAACATTGGGAAGGAAAGCTCGACGACTCACATCCAACCGAAGAGGTAGCAGAGTGTCACATTAGGAAGGAAATCTCAGAGAATCACATCCAACCTAAGAGGTGACGGAAAGATCATATTAAGAAGGAAAGCATAGAGACTCATATAAAAACTTAAGAGCTGATCGAGAGGAATCAGAATTTTGGTACCAATCTCCTGAACTACGCGGAGATTGAAAAATTCTCGGAAAGGATGCAAAAACTTGGCGAAAATTTCAGTACGTTGGGAAGCAAAGCTTAGAGACTCACATCCAACCCAAGAGGTAGCAGAATGTCACTTTAGGAAGGAAAGCTCAGGGACTCACATCCAGCCTAAGAGGTGAAGAAAAGATCATATTAAGAAGGAAAGCACGGGGACTCACATCCAACTTAAGAGCTTATTGAGGGGAGTTAGAATTTAGGTACTGATCCATGGAGCTTCACTTGAAGGATATCGAGCATCTTCGTGAAAATTTGTGGTTCAATTTATTGAACTTGTGCAGGGAGTGGAAAATTTTATGAATTTCTAAGATTTGGAAGGTTTAGAGAGTACAAAACATTTAGAACTTGCGGAGATTCAATTTCAGAGAGTACAGAATTTTAATTTCACTTATTTAGCACGAACTTTGTTTATCCCTTTCATCATCTTCTTTTATTATTTTCAAGAACAGTGTTGGCTTAATATTCTTTCTTTCGTTTTTTTAGATTTTCCTCACTTCACAAATTTCATTTTTTTGCGTGTTATTTTATTTTTATATAATGATGTATTTTTATTTCTTTCTTTGTTCGTTATAATTTGGGACCAATGTATTGTCATATCGCTTTTTGCCGATCACACGATTTATAACAATTCTAGAGCACATGTTGAAATCTAAAATGAAATTTGTTGATTATGTTTTGAAAACGTTGTACAACTGATCATTAAAATCATTGAAATACATCTGAGTAGAAACTATAATCTGCTGAAGGCTTTCCGGCCCTGACGTGTTGCAACAAGTGACAAGTTGTCCATCTGTCTTCTGGGTTACCCTGTGTTCAAGCTATCCTCCTAAGCTCTGCTCCATAACAGAAGTCCCCTCGCACATACTTAGAGGTACAACTGTCTCACAACTCAAGTGGCTGAAGCCCCTCCAAGTCTGGGTCGGGCTGGTAATTGTATGACACTTTGTTGTCATCCATTCTTCAGAATGTAACTGAAACTTTCCGGTGTGCAATTCCAGGGATGCAATTCTTATCCAAATCCGCTCCATTTCTCTTCAAGATTAGAACTGGTCCGACCGATTGCGGGATCTCCACTGAACATCTGAATTCTCCAAGACTAACAATTTGTATCTCTTTTCAGACAGGATGTTGCTTTCACTCATGGACGAGACCATGCAGAAAGATATGATGAAGTCATGGTGGTTAATATGAGGAGGAATGCAGTTTCCTTATTTGTATATGTTAATGATTGAGCAGGAGTCGGGAGGCAGCAGGGTTTATATGATTGCGGAGCTTTATATTATATATTTTATAAATGATTATCAGAGTAAAATTAGCAATTATGTCCCCCTCTTTTATCAACGCAAGCATACGTATCGTTCAAGTAATAAAGGACTCTAATGGAGTCCTAGATATCGATCCCACAGGGAAGTTTAGAGATTAAGAACTAATTTCAACAGATGCAATTACTATCTAGTGTACAAAAATAAAGAACGTTTATACTATACTCTATTACTTAATAGAAGATTGCAATTTAGAAAAAGTATATTTCTCCTTGTTAAGAGAATTAAGTGAATGAATAATTAAATTAGTTAGAATTATATTGTGCCAAATAGGAGCATTCATATTCTTTACCCTTTGGTCCAGGCATAAAGAACATTGACTAATCCTATGCTTGGTTACCGAATGCGATGCTAAGTGGGAGGATACGGCAGCCACTTCTGGAGCTCCCACGTTCCCCTCACTTGAGGGCTTACATCTACACTTCAGCTCCCAAACGATAGAACTGAATTGAAGATTTTAGTATGTCACACTAAAATATTCAATTCTACGCCCGATAAATAATATTTCCCTATTTATTTGCACCCTCCTTCCAAGGCTTTTGACTTCCCTGAATCTTAGATGTAATATTTACTATAGTTGATAATTCAACATATTTTAACTATTCAAATGGCCAAATTGAAAGTAAATTAAGATTTAAGTAAAAAGATTATCACAATTTTATTTAATATTTTTAGGCATGACTAATTCAATTCTTCATTTCACAAAATCTCAACAACAAGGAGAAAGACAGAGAAAACTACTCAGAATGCATAGGAAAAATAACACAAAAGTTGGATTTCATTTAAAGTTATAAAACAATAAATAAAAACTTATCTTGATTCATTTCACCAAGCAGACTCCTTGAAGTTCCTCTAACTGTTCCTTCTTGTACAACACACTTAATTATACTTACTAATATACTCTAAAACACACTAAAGCACACACAATAGACTCACCACACACTACTGACTTCCACAAGACACACACTTTTCAGCCTAAATTCGTATATATTTAAAGAAGAAGGAATATATTCAAAGGTTTCTTAAGCACTTCTTCAGAAAGCGTCCAGATTCAATGTATTTGGCTTAAACCGACATTCTCGCCGTCGGCGGGCTCGATCTCGCCGTCGGTGGGCTCCTTTTTAATATATTCAAAACTTTCGGGAAAATCACGTCGTCGGCCTATTCCTCGCCGTCGGCGGGATAGTTCAATTTCCATCTCTTTTTAGTCCTTTTCGTTCCATATTTGCTTCTTTTCGATCTTTTTGCTTCCAATACCTATAAATCTTCATACCTACAATAAAATATAAAAAATACCTTTCTTTAAAGTGCAATTTCATATAAAATTGATATGCATTTTTTAATACATTTTACTGTGGTCAAAATCCCCCAAACTTAACTATTATTTGTCCTCAAGTAATCTTGATACTATATAAAAGTAATGATTATTTGTAATAAAATTTTAATTCAGAAATACTATGAATTTGATTTAAATAAAATATTATACTAAAGTTTATTAGAAAGATTTTTAGATAATTAAATTAACTCTATAGATGTAAGAGCTTTTAGTCAATCGAGTTTAAGATTTCTAGTCTTCTATTTATTTCAAGAATGACTATATTTTGCAATATTAAATTACTTAAGATATTCAGATGATAAGAATTTCATGAAAGCACTAGTAAAATACTAATCCATATATATATAAGTTCAGAAATGTAACTGAGTTTACTCTTTAGGTTGATTCAAATGAAGCCAATTTTTGATAAGACATCTCCTCAAGCTTCTCCTCACTTACTTTTTTTTTCTTTTCTCTTTTTCTTTCTTTTTCAAGTGAGGATTACTATATCTAGATAGCCTGTTAATAATTTTGAACTTCACCTTCCTCTTCCTAAATTTGAAACTTGAAACATTTACTTACCTTATATGTATTTCAAAGTTTTTACTTCATTGAGTTTCAATATTTTCTTTCTCAACTAAATACTTAAGAATTTCATATTTTGAAATATAGTTTTCTTTACTGTAAATAGTTAACTATATTCTTATCCTCTTATGCCAAATATCTTAATCTACAAAATTAATTTAATCACTAGAAATATTTCTTTTAAATTTCTATAATAATTAAATAAATTAATTCTAGTTTACTGAATTAAATTCATTACAGAAAATCATTTTATAATAATTATTGAAAATATAAATCTAGAACAATTTAATAATTAAATTTTTATTTTTTTCTCCCCAAAACTTAAATTTTTCTATTTATTTATATAGGGTGAAAAGAAAATAAGCTGTAAATCTAAATCATACCTTCGTGCTTTAGGTATTTCTTCTTTTTGAAGTTCTGCAGGTTCTTTTCATCACTTAATTTAACTTGTACTATTAATAACTTCTACACATATATAATATCAAAGAAATTACTGGGTAAAGAAATATTGAAATAAGTACAACTACTAACACAATTTATACCACAACATAACACAACATCCACATATATTTCACAAATCCAGTTTCAGAATTACAATCACAAATTGAAATATTAAAATTTAAAAGCCACACAAATTTAACTTATACAACAATATTAAAATGTCTTACACAACATAATAATCAAAGTTCATAAACTAAACATCAATACTGAATCTAAGAAAACAAACAAACAATCACATAACATAAATACCTAAGCATAGAATCTAATCATCAAAATTAAAATCCCAAACTATATCCTCGTCTCCTTGTTCGACGGAGTGGAGTAGGCTGGTAGTGAGTATAACGAGGGCACTCGGAAAATATAACATCGAGCTCTCCTCTCCGATAACGATTCTCGGCATCATAGTAGGTATCTCAGAATTCGAGTGTCTCCGAAGATAATCGTTGTCATAATCATGCCTCCGTTCTAATCCTCCGATTCTCGATCGATATACTCCGATTTTTCTTCGATATTTTCAAAAATTTTTCGTTGCGGGGTCATTTCATTCATCGAATCATAAAGGGTAGGAGAACTATAGGTTGGAGGGTCATAACTGGTAGAGGGACTATCCCTACTAGTTGAAGGTGCATAGCTCCTAGTCCCAGATCTCCATCCTTCGTGGGATTCATAAGTTTAAATATTAGCTTAGGTAATGGATTTCATAGGTTCAACCCATTCCTCATCATCTCTAGCCTCTACTCCAGATAATTGGCAGAGTGCATAAATTAGACTAGGATGTCCTAGTCCTCCTCCACTTCCACTTTTTGCAGTGGCTAATATATTTTTGTAAATAATACTTCCCACTTTAATACTTCTGTGGTTCTGAATACAAAAATTCAGAACTGCTCTATCTCTTGTTACTTCACTATGGTGATAGGTAGGTAACAAAGTAGAACAAATAAAATAATGCCAAGCTTTAGAGGTTGCATTTAACATGGACAGAGGAAAGTTTACCCGTTCACGCTGCTTAATTTTCCATGTCCCTTTCCCATCAGTGAGAAAGTTAATCACCTCCTTCAGCGGTCCTTCCATTGTTCTGAATGTATCGTACTCGCTGGTATGCAGATCTTGTACTTCATAGAAAGAATTTAATCTTGCAGCATTAAAATCAACTAAAAATCCTCTAACCTTTATCGGTAAATCTTCTATCTCAGTCAGGATGGCATAAAATTCTTTCACGATTTCAACTGCAGCTCTATTTATTGTATAACAGAAATTTTTCCATCTTCTCTCTTTTATCGTTCATTCCACTTCTCCTCCCGGATTTCTAAAAACTCTATCTTGAATGCATTTTCTTGCTTTGATATTAAAGTTGCATCTTGATTGAGCTCTAGCATTCACGAATCGTGTCTCGTCATAATCTAGTCGCCTCTTCTGTCGTGGAGCCATTTCTCGATCAATCAAATTTACAAAAATATTGATTAAACTTCAAAATAATACTAGAATGGCTTCCAAAGGTGACTTAAAATAATCTAAAATGAATTCCACGGATTTCTTCCAACTATTTTTTCTATATTTCAATTTTTTCCAAAATCCCCAAATGTGGAAGAAATACTCGGTGAAAATAAAAAATTTTTGCATGGGAGTGAAGAGTTTACCAAGAGAAGATAAAATCCGGTGTCAAAATGTATTGATATTGCTCCAAATTCACGATCTCTTAAGCCCTAGGTCAGTTTTTCAAAGTTTTGAGGAAGGGGACGATGAATAGTGATGGATGACCGGTCAAAATAAAGTGTTTTCGGGATCTCGCCGTCAGTGGGAAAAATCTCACCGTCGATGGGCTAATTAATTCAAATAGGCTTAAAGTTTCTGGAAAAACTCGCCGTCAGGGGCATCGTTCTCACTGTCGGCGGGATTTTTCGGGAATTAATATTTTTAATATTTATAATGTTTTCAATTTATTTTAAGCCTTAATAATGTTCGATCAATCAATTAAATACATTTTATTGTGATTAGATACTATTTTAACTCACATAAATTCACACAACACAAAACATATCAATTTTATATATGAAATCCAAGGTTTTACAATATGCATACACTACATTTACTTAACACATAAAATTCAGCGTCGCAATCCAAACCACAGTTCTCAAAACGCTGAGACTAAACAAACAAAACATAATCTCATCTATACTGAGATCAAATCTTAAAATCTAAAATATCAAAAGTGCAAATTTCATAAAAATTAAATTCAAACTAACTCAACACATAAACAAATACGAATGTCTTCTAGTCGTCAGTGTCTGTACTAAATTTATCTCTGATATCTCTGATAGAACGTAAATGAACGAATAGATTGTAGAAAGGCCTATAAGGAAATTCTTCTGTAGAATCTTCTTCAATCCATCCTTTCTTTCTCAAAAGCCGTATGAAACTAGCCTCAAGATGTCTAGAATAATCGAAGTGTTCCTTCATCCTCCAATCAATATGATCAAATAAATCAGAGATATTTTTAATGAAAGTCATCACGTTTAGTACCTCTTTTTCCAATCCTTTGAGTTTTTGTAAGATCATATTTGTTTTATCAGGAAAAGACCTGATTGAAAGAGAGTTTTGAGATGCTTGATCCGCAGTAATGGCTGTCTCATTATTGTTATCCAGAGTAGGAAACATATCAGTTGGATCTAATGGTTTCCAAGGCAAAAGTACTTTTTCCCAAACTTCATAAGAAACTTGGTACTGACTGCATAATGCAAAAATTGTTGAAGGATGTCCAAGCCCATAATTCGATCCATGCACAATCAGGTCTAAAGCAGACTTCACAATAATTGAACCAACATCGATAGGTAATCCTGCTTAAATACAATAATTTAGAATTGCACACTCCTTAGAAACATTGTTTACCCTCATAGTGGGTAATAATTTTGAAGAAATAAAGAAGTACCAGTGTTTAGAGACGGGGTTTAGAAGTGATGCAGAAAAGCTAACATACACGTCTTCTCTTGTTTCCCAATTTTATGTTTCATCAGTCAAATATCGATATATCTCATTCATATTATTTCTTGTAGGAATAAAATTGGAATAATGGCAAACATTTCTATTTTCAATTGAATATAACTCATTGATTCTAGAAGGAGTGAAAGTTACCCATCTGCCTCGCACATAAACGCTTCCGTTGTTGATTCCATGAAGATTGGAGTAGAATTCTTTTACTACGGGGATGACTACTGCAGAAGTTGTATAGCATAATACCTCCCAATGTCGTCGCATAATCATCTCCTCGATAGACGTTGTCGAATTCTCCACTCCACTATTCACGAATCCTCTTTCTTTGATTAATTCTTCTTCATCATAACTTTGTTGAAGATTCGTTGGGCCTCATAACTGACAAACTTTCTTCGATTGAACACTCAGGATCTAGTGATTTCAAGTAGATTGGATGCCATAAGATGACTTTTTGTGGAGTTTCAAATCATTTTCAGAAAGTAAATGGTTTAGATTTTGAGTTTTAGGCGATCTTAAAGAGTTAAAACACTTAGAATCGCCAGAAACCGTCAAAATAACTCCCTAAACCGCTCATTCACCGATCTCGCCGTCGACGAGATTCTTAAAAATATGAACTGAATTTGGCAGCAAAACTCACCGTTGGCGGCGTCGATCTCACCATCGGCGGGCTAAAGCAAAATTGCCCAGTTTCGCTCTGGTCCGAATGCTTTCCAATTTTTTCTATGTATCCAATATCGTGATGATTATAAATATAAAATTGAGTAGTAGAATTCATTTTATACCAAAAATAGTAATAAATCAAATAAATATACAATTATTACACCTAAATAAAGATCACTAAAGGTTGCCTCCCATAAAGTGCTTGGTTTAACGTTGTCAGCCCGACCTATTATGGTTATTAATCAGGTTGACTGAGCATTAAAACCTCTTTAAAATTTGGTCTTTTTCCTTCAAAATATGATTTTAATCTGTGTCCATTTACTTTAGATCTGTGTCAAGTCTTTTGATCTTCAACTTTTACAGCTCCGTATGTAAATATTTGAGTTATAGTGAAAGGTCCTAACCATCGAGATTTTAGTTTCCCAGGAAATAATTTCAATCTTGTATTATAAAGTAAAACTTCTTGTCCTGGTTCAAAATTTTTTTGGTTAATCTTCTGATCATGCCATAATTTCATTTTCTCTTTATGAATTCTATCGTTATTATAACATTCATTTCTTAATTCTTCTAATTCATTCATCTGCAACAATCTCTTATCACCAGCATTTTTTAAATTATAATTAAATTCTTTAATCGCCCAATATGTTTTGTGCTCTAATTCAACTGGTAAGTGATAAGTTTTTCCATAAATAAGCCTGTAAGGAGTCATTCCAATCGGGGTTTTATAAGCAGTGTTGTATGCCCATAATGCAGTGTCTAGTCTTGTAAACCAATCCAATCTACTAGGGTTTACAGTTTTTTCTAAAATTCTTTTAATTTCTCAATTAGAAACTTCAGCTAATCCATTGTTTTGTGGATGATAAGCAGTCGATATTTTATGAATAATGTTAAATTTTTCTGCCAATTTCTGAATATATTTATTCCTAAAATGCAATCCTCTGTCAGTGATAATCACTCTCGGCATTCCATACCTTATGAAAATATTTTTCATTAAAAATAAAATATTTTGAAACACTCTTAGCATCACAACGAGGTAAGGCTTGTGCTTCAATCCATTTAGAAACGTAATCAACAGCAACTAATATATATGAGTTTCCAAATGAAGGAATAAATGGTCCCATGAAATCTAATCCCCAAACATCAAAAATTTTAACTTCTAATATAAAATTTAGAGGCATTTCATTTCTTCTAGATATATTACCTACTCGTCGGCATTTATCGCAAGTTTTGATATATCTATAAACATCTTTAAAAAGAGTAGGCCAATAAAATCCAGATTGTAAAATTTTATAAGCAGTTTTATCAGTCCCAAAATGTCCTCCAAATTCAGAATCGTGACATTTTTGAATAATCTGTTCAGTTTCTTCATAAGGCACGCATCTTCTAATAATTAGATCCTTACATTATTTATATAAATATGGTTCATCCCAAAAATATGTTTTAGCATCGTAAATGAATTTTTTTGTTGTTGCAGAGTTAGCATGGGTGGTAAAATATCACTTACAATATAATTAACTATATCGGCATACCATGGTATTTCCCACTCATTTATATTATAAAGTTGTTCGTCAGGAAAAGCATGCACGTAATTTCATTGTCGGTGTCGGATAATTCTCACAATATTCTAATCTTGACAAATGATGCGCAATTTCATTATCGGTTCCTTTCTATTAATTATTTCAAAATCAAATTCTTGCATCGGTAATATCCATCTGATTAATCTTGGTTTGGTATCTTTTTTTGCATTAAATATTTAATAGCAGAGTGATCAGTATGCACAATACATTTAGTTCCAATTAAATAAGGTCTAAATTTATCAAAAGTATATACAATTGCTAATAATTCTTTTTCTATAACTGTATAATTGATTTCAACACTACTGAGAGTTTTACTAGCACAATATATAACTTTAAAAATTTTATCATACCTTTGTCCAAGAACAGCTCCTATAGCATAATCACTAGCATCACACATAAGTTCAAATGGTTTCTCCCAATCGAGTGAAACTATTATAGGTCTTGTGATTAATTTATCTTTTAATAATTCAAAAGCATTTAAGCATTACGTAGTGAATTCAAATTTCTTGTCTTTTTCTAAAAGTTGGCATAAAGGTTTAGTAATTTTTGAAAAATATTTTATATAGCGTCTATAAAATCCGGCATGTCCAGAAAACTTCTTACCCCTCTCATTGTAGTAGGAGGTGGTAATTTAACTATAACTTGAATTTTTACGAGTGCTACTTCCATGCCAATTTCTGAAATTTTATGCCCTAATACAATTCCTCCTGCAACCATAAATTGACATTTCTCCCAATTTAGAACTAAGTTAGTTTGTTTGCACACCTCTAAGACATTTTCAATATGATCCATGCATGCGTCAAATGATGTTCCAAATACAGAGAAATCATCCATAAATACTTCTATTCCATCATCAATTAATTTACTAAATATAGACATCATACATCTCTGGAATGTTGCAAGTGCATTACATAATCCAAAAGACATCCTTCAAAAAGAAAATGTTCCACAAGGACTAGTAAATGTAGTTTTCTCTTGATCCTCAGGAGCAATAGGTATTTGATGATAGCCAGTATATCCATCTAAAAAACAAAAATATTTGTGTCAGATAATTATCATCTAACATTTGGTCTAGGAATGGTAAAGGGAAGTGATCTTTCCTGGTGGTTGCATTTAATTTTCTATAATCAATACATATACGCCATCTAGTAACTTATCTTATAGGTATTAAATCATTATTTTCATTAGCTTCAACAGTCACTCTTCCTTTCTTAGGAACACAATGAATTGTGATTACCCAAGCACTGTCCGAAATATGATATATAATACCATTTTTTAACCATTTCAATATTTCTTTCTTGACTACATCTATCATTATTGGGTTTAATCTCATTTGGGGATCAACTCTTGGTTTATGTTCATTACCCAAAATAATTCTGTGTATACAAATCGAAGGACTAATTCCCTTAATATCTGCTAAGGTCCAACCAAAAGCTTTCTTATACTTTTTTAATGTGTCCAGAAGTTTTTGCTCTTGTGATTCATTTAATTCTACCGATATAATAACTGGTAAAGCTAAAGAATTTCCCAAAAATTCGTACTTCAAATGAGTAGGTAAAACTTTTAACTCCAGTTCAGGAGGTTAATAATGGACGAAACTATATTCTTTTCAGCGTTTTCAGTAATATCCAACATCTCAAATCTTTCTTGTATATAATCTAATTTTTCATTGTCTGTTTCTTCAATTAATTTTGCATTTTCTATTTCTGGTTTATCTTCAAAGTATTCTTTAAAATGTTCATTTCGTAGATGTTCAAGAGTTTCCATTCGAAAACATTCATCTTTTTTTTTTCTATAGCAGGATATTTCATTGATTTCACAATGTTAAAAATTACTTCTTGATCATTTACTCTCATAGTTAGTTATCCTTTTTGAACGTCAATCATAGCTCTTCCAGTAGCTAAGAAGGGTCTTCCTAAAATTATGGGTATTTCTTTATCTTCCTCCATATCTAAGACAATAAAATCTACTGGGAAGATAAATTTATCCACTTTTACTAACACAACTTCAATAACTCCTTTAGAGTATGTCACTGAACGATCGACTAAGCGAAGAGTTACTTGAAGTAGGTGAGACTTCTCCCAATCCTAATCTTTTAAAAATTGATAGAGGCATAAGATTTATGCTTGGCTCCCAAGTCACATAAAGCTTTTCCATAAAATTTTTCTCCAATACACACGGTATAGTGAAACTACCAGGATCTTTTAATTTCTCAGAAAGCTTTTTTGAATAATTGCACTACACTCTTCGCTAAGTGCAACAGTTTCATTATCTGTGAACTTTCTTTTCTTATTTAAAATATCTTTCATAAACTTTACATAATTGGGCATTTGTTCTAATGCTTCTACAAAAGAAATGTTTACCGTTAATTTTTTCAGGATTTCAAGAAATTTAGAAAATTGCTTATCCTTTTTTGTTACTTTAATCGCTGAGGAAATGGTGGTGGTGGTCTCTCTACAGAAATTTTCATAGGAATTAGTTGATATTTTAAATTTCGATCTTGCTGATCCTTTTCTTTTTCAGTTTCCACTTTCTCTTTTTCACTTTCAGTTTCTTTTTGTATTCTTGTTTCTAATTCTTTTCCACTTCGTAACTGTATCGCTTTGATTTGTTCTTTTTCTTAATCTTTAGGATTTATTTCCACATTACTAGGAAAAGTTCCAGGAATTCTATTATTAAGTGCAGTAGCGATATGTCCAAGTTGAGTTTCAATATTTTTAATTGCAGTTCCTTGATTTTGTAATTAGTTCCCTTGAATTTGTAGCTGATTTCCTTGATTATGCAAATGTTGACCCATATTTAATATTAATTCTTCCATAGATAACTTCTTTTCCTTAAATTGAGAGTTATTATTAAATCCAGGTGGATAAGAAGGTTTATAATTTGAATTTCCTTGGTTAGATGAATTTCCTAATGGGTTTACTGAGTTGTTCATCCATTGTTGATTAGCAGAGTTGTTATTCCAATTAAAATTTGGATGGTTCTTCCAACCAGGGTTGTTATAATTTGCATAAGGATTATTGAGTCTATTATTAATAGCATTTAAAGTTTCATATGAAGATTGAGCTTCTATAAGTTGTCCAGATGAATTTTCTTCTATTATATTAGGAGAATAATTCATTCCAAAATGATCTAATTTCTTGGATATAGCATCAATCTGAGAATCTAACATAGTTATTGCATCAGAGTCATGTATACTAGCTATTTTCTTAGGATTCAACCTTTCAGAAGGCCATTGAAAATTATTGGTAGTCATTTCTTTAATTAATGAATAAGCCTCATCAAATGGTTTTGACATTAATGAACCTCCAGCAGTAGCATCTATAATAGATCTAAGAGATCCTACTAATCCATTATAAAAAGTTTGTATGATTAAGTATATTTAACCAATCTGGTAATGCATGATGTGGGCATTTCTTAAGAAGATATTTAAATCTCTCCCAAGCTTCGTATATCGATTCTCCATCAAACTGACTAAAAGATGTTATGTCATTTCTAAGCTTTGCAGTTTTTGAAGGAGGAAAATATGTGGATAGAAATTTTTGTGATAGTTCTCGCCAAGTTCTAATAGATCCAGGTGTTAACAAATTTAACCACATCTTAGCCTTATCCCTTAAAGAAAAAGGAAAAAGCCTAAGTCTAACAGCATCATTAGGTACTCCGTCATATTTAAAAGTAGCACAAAGTTCTAAAAAACTAGCAAGATGTAAATTAGGATCTTCGTTTGGTGAACCACTAAATTGATTATTCTGTACCATTTGGATAATTACATGTTTAAGCTCAAATGAATTAGTCACAACATCAGGATTTTGGATAGTTAAATGAATTTTATCTAATGTAGGGTTAGCGTAATCTCGTAAAGGTCTGGATTGATTTATATTGTCAATTGATGGATTATTTGTCATTTGAGTTAAATTTATAGTTTCTTTTCTCTGTTTTCTAATTCTTTTAATAGTGTGCTCTAATTCTGAATCATAAGGTATTAAAATTTAGGTTCCAAATTTACCCATACACAAATTAAGTAGGTTTTTTTAAAAAAAAATAGTTCGTTACTCTAGTAATTATCTTTAATAATTATTTTATTAATTACCTTAATAATTACTTTACTTCCCCGGCAATGGCTCTAAAAACTTGAGCAGGGGTCGAGAGGCAGCAGGGTTTATATGATTGCGGAGCTTTATATTATATATTTTATAATGATTATCAGAGTAAAATTAGCAATTGTGTCCCCTCCCCTTTTTATCAACGCAAGTATACGTATCGTTCAAGTAATAAAGGGTTCTAATGGAGTCATAGATATTGATTCCACAGGGAAGTTTAGAGATTAAGAACTAATTTCAGCAGATGCAATTACTATATAGTGTACAGAAATAAAGAACGCTTATACTAAACTCTATTACTTAATAGAAGATTGTAATTTAGAAAAAGTATCTTTCTCCTTGTTAAGAGAATTAAGTGAATGAATAATTAAATTAGTTAGAATTATATTGTGTCAAATAGGAGCATTCCTATTCTTTACCCTTTGGTCCAGGCATAAAGAACATTGACTAATCCTATGCTTAGTTACTGAATCTGCGGCTAGGCTGGGAGGATAGCGGCTGCCACTTCGGAGCTCCCACATTCCCCTCACCTGAGGGCTAACATCTACACTTTAGCTCCCAAACGATAGGACCAAATTGAAGATTTTAGTCTGTCACACTAAAATATCCAATTCTACTCCCGATAAATAATATTTCCCTATTTATTTGCACCCTCCTTCCAAGGCTTTTGACTTCCCTGAATCTTAGATGTAATCTTCACTATAGTTGATAATTCAACATATTTTAACATTTCAATTGGCCAAATTGAAAGTAAACTAAGATTTAAGTAAAAAGATTATCACAATTTTATTTAATATTTTTAGGCACAACTAATTCAATTTTTCATTTCACAAAATCTCAACAACAAAGAGAAAGACAGAGAAAGCTACTCAGAATGCATAGGAAAAATAACACAAAACTTGGATTTCATTTAAAGTTATAAAATAATAAATAAAAACTTATCTCAATTCTTCTCCCCAAGCAGACTCCTTGAAGTTCCTCTAACTCTTTCTTCTTGTACAACACACTTAATTATACTTACTAATATACTCTAAAACACACTAATGCACACACAATAGACTCACCACACACTACTGACTTCCACAAGACACGCACTTTTCAGCCTAAATTCGTCTATATTTAAAGAATAAGGAATATATCCAAAGGTTGCTTAAGCACCTCTTCAAAAAGCATACAAATTCAATGTATTTGGCTTGAACCGACATTCTCGCTGTTGGCGGGCTCGATCTCGCCGTCGGGGGGCTTCTAGAACATTGGCTAACCGCTAAGGCTTGCTGTCGGCGGGCTCGATCTTGCCGTCGGCGGGCTCCTTTATAATATATTCAAAACTTTCAGGAAAAGCACGCCGTCGGCGGCCTATTCCTCGCCGTCGGCGGGATAGTTTAATTTCCATCTCTTTTTTGTCCTTTTTGTTCCAGTTTTACTTCTTTTCGATCTTTTTGCTTCCAATACCTATAAATCTTCATACCTGCAATAAAACATAGAAAATACATTTCTTTAAAGTGCAATTTCATATAAAATTGGTATGAATTTATTAATACATTTTCCTGTGGTCAATGATGCAGCTATTCGAAAAGTAATCTGCTGGCAATATATGTAATTCCACCATTCTTTTGATTTTGCAGCTTTTCGGATTTTCGGCCTTTAGGGGCAATTTGGAATTTTGGTCAAAATGGCTCAATTTGGTCAAATTGGGCTCAATGGAGTGGTTTGAATTTATTTTGGGAACATTTCGAGTGATTTTGAAGATTTTGAGATTTTTTTGAATTTTTGGGGTATGAAGGGCATTTTGGTAATTTAGGTATTTTGGGGATTTTGAGAATTTTGAGGTGTTTTAGGCAATTTGAGTGATTTGGGATGATTTGATATGACTTTTGGAGAGCCTTTGAGAGTATGGACAATTTTGAGAATTTTGGGAAAAATTTAGGTTTTTACGGGCAATTTGGTATTTTGGGAAAGTTAGTGCCAAGAAGGGTCAAAATTGGAATTAATTTAAATGTTAAACATGGAATTACCCCTATTGAGCCATGAGACTAAGGGAAGTCCCGTTTTAGATCCTCCATATGTTGGTCCTAGCCAAACCCTATCGTAGGGCTAAGGGCTTGGGGAACCACCCACATGAGTTTCCAAAAGAATGGGGAACCAGGCAAAGGGTGATTGGTTTAGGGTTTAGGTTGTGCGTGAATATGGGGTCGTGTGTGTGTGCGAGACTGACTAATGCCACACCACCTAGGGTTAACCCTAAGGCCAAGCAATCCTATGATATCCCTTGTTGAGCTGCCTCACATTTGGCCCCAACCTACTAAGTGCTAGAGGTTAGCATCAAATATGTGGAACTCCTAGAAGAGTAAAGAAGTGTTTAGAATTTCTAATGGGGGTAGGGTTCTATCACTAGTCCTCTAGGATAGTCAATAGGAAAGTCAGCAAGATCCTAGGCTTCTAAGAAGAAACTAGACCTCACCAAAAATGAGGTCAACATGCTTTTATAGAGATTAGATCGCTACTTTGCTAATCATCAATTCCTTACCTATTTTCCAATTTCTAAAGTTCAACATTTGAATTTTGTTGCTTCTGATCACAGTCCCATTTCATTATTGCTTGATTTCTTCAATTCTACATCTAAATACAAATTTAAGTTTCTCAATATATGGACTACTCATGATACATGCTTGAATCTTATACAGCAGGTGTGACATGATGCCGCCAAAAAATCCTTGGTTTATTTTATGGCAGCTTCATAAAAAGGTTGTTATTTATTGTGTAAGTGGAATTATCAGGTTTTTGGTAATATTCATACTATAGTTCTTGATGGATAGAGAGATATGGACTTATTAGAGTTTGAAGTTTATTGTACTCCCTTTCTGGTTACCGAGGTAGCCAAGGATCATGCCACTCTTTTTGAAGCTATTGATTTGGAAGAAGATTTTCTGAAACAAAAGGCTAATGATGTTTATTTTGCTTGTGGAGATCTAAATATTGCTTTTTTTTCATGCCTCTATTAAGCACCATCGCAATGTGAATACCATTCTGAAAATTAAATCACCCAATGGTGATATAATCATTGATGCTGAGAAAATTGGTAATAGCGTTGTTAAACATTTCATTAATATATTTCAGTGTAATATGTTGGTTTTGTCTGTTGATGTAGAACTTTTTGATGGTGAGCATGACTTCAATGGCTTTATTTGACATCCCTATGAAAGAATAAATCTTTGCTTTGCATAAGGAGATAAACCCAAATAAGGCCCTTGGTCATGATGGTTTCACATCTTCCTTTTATATTAAAGGCTGGGATATTATTAAGAGGGAGGTCATCCTTGCCATTCAAAGTTATTTTCAAGGTGGTAATCTTGGTAAATACTTTGCTTCTTCTCTTATTGTGCTTATTCCCAAATGCAATGATAAAATCAACTGGGATAACTTCCATCCTATCTCCCTTACTTCGTTGCTCTCCAATGTCATAAGCAAAATCGTTGTGGCTAAATTACAACCACACTTGTCCAATATCATCTCTCCACAACAATCCGCTTTTATCCAAGGAAGGGATATATCAGATAATATACTTCTTTTGCAGGAATTGATTGGGGATTTAGATAAAAAATGTAGGGGTGGAAATGTTTTGCTCAAGCTTGACATTAAAAAGGCTTTAGATACAATCATTTGAGAGTTTATACTAAATATTCTTAACCCTAGGGGATTCCCGACTAACTTTTGCACTATCATTCAATGGTGGCTATACACAATTACTATAGTGTCCTTGTTAACAGACAATCTTACGGCCTTTTCTCTTCCGTAAGGGGAATTAAACAAGGGGACCCCCTTTCCCCTTCAATTTTTATCATTGCTTTTAATTATCTTTCACATCTTATGAATAGAATGCAAATGCTTCATCCTCATACTCAATATTCTCATAAATCTAAGCTTATGGTGAGCCATTTGGCATATGCCGACGATGCCATCCTATTCACTAATGCTAGATGAAATGCTTTTAAAACTATGATGTGGATTCTTAACACTTCCAGAACACATCCAGCTTAACTTTAAAGAAGGCTAAGTGTCAGTTATACTTTGGCAAACATGTTAGTCCCACTCATACTACTTGGGCGGTATCCCACACTAGTTGTCATGTTGCATCTCTTCCTCTTAAAATTTGGGTATCAATATTCTTCGAGGTAAAAGGAGGCAAACTCAGATGGATGATGTGGTTGATAAAATTAAGTCTAAAATTAATGACTGGAGGAACACTTTCCTTTTTAATGGTGACCGACTTACTCTGCTTAAAAGTGTCCTTCATAATATCCCTCTTTATGCCTTACAAGTTCTTAGCTTGAAAAAGTGTACCCAATCCGTTTTGGAGAGGCTATTTAATGGGTTTCTTTGGTCTGAAAGTACTCATCGAAAGATCTGGGATAGTTGGAATAAGGTTTGTAAACGTACTTTTTCTGGTGATTTAGGTTTTAAGAACCTAAACTACATTGTTGAAATCAACATGTCCGAACTTTGGTTTAAATTCCGAACGGGTACTTCACTTTAGGCTCAATTTCTCTATCATAAATATTTTACTCACTTCCACCCATCTATTGTGGAATGAAAAGTTGATGATTCTAAACTTTGGAAAGCTCTGCTTAAAATATAACCGGTGGTTCAAAATTTTATTTTCTAGGATGTTTATGCTGGGTATTGATGATTTAACTGTTCTTCTGCATTCTTCTCTTAATAATAATTTGATGGTTTCTGATTGCTGGAAAGATGGATCCTAAGATGTGCATTTATTGAGAAGTATTGTTGGAGATCAAGCTCAAAATATTTCCAAAATCCCCATTTCTAACTCTAAACCGAATACCCCTATCAGAAAATTTTCCTCGAATGCCTGCATTACAAAATTGCTTTATCATAATTTACATAGATTTGCCCCAAGTCGTTGGTCATCTCAACATTGGAATGTTGTATTATCTCCTTCTATTTTCTTTTTCCTATGGCGATATTTACTTACATTGTTGTCTTTCAATGACATTCTGAAATTAAAGGGGTTGAGAATGCCTTCTAGATGTTATCTCTGCAAATGTGAGGAGAAATCTACCTCACATCTTTTCTTTACCTTCCCCTTTGCTTGAGAAATTTGACGATCGGTGGGGGCAAGCTATTGGGATTTTTTGGCCTTCACGGTTGGAGCTTGGAATCTATTTACTGGCTTGGAAATCTTCTTCTATTTATGATGGGAAGCTGAAATCTTTTCCTTTTATCATTTTGTGGTTTATATGCTCTGCATGGAATGCATATAAGTATGAGGCTTCACCTCCTACTCCTTCTATTACTAGTTATTATATTCTTGCTTACTTTTTTAAAGCTACTCGCCACTTCAAGATTGGTACATCCCTTCTGTGAGGGCTAGGACGACCACCTTCATTACTTGGCAACCCCCCTCCCATGTCTTGGTTAAACTTAATGTTTGTGGGAGTTGGACCACTAATGTCTCTGGGACGGGCGGCGTATTTCGAGATTCATCTGAAAATTGCCTATGTTTTTTTGCTTCACCGGTTCATGCCTCTACTCCCTTGGAGGCTGAGTGTTGGTCCATTTGGTTTGCTCTTTAAATTGCGGGTATTTTTAGCTTTCACACTCTATATATTGAAAGTGATTCAACAGCGCTTGTGAACATGTATAATAAGGCCTCTCCTGCTAATTGGAATGTTTTTTGCTTAGTTAATATGATATGGGCTTTTATCGAGCACCATAATTTGGTAATTCAAATGCGGTTCATCTTTAGGGAATGTAATTTTGCGGCTGATTGGCTTGCTAAACAAGGTATGTTGAGGGTTTTGGTGGGTGTTTTGCCCCCACATCACCTTCAAGTCCTTTTGAATGGCGATTTACTTGCTGTGTCTTACATTAGAAGATAATTTGTTTGTTGGGAGGCAGAACTTGGCTTTGTTTGTAGCTCTAACTCTTTGGGTGTGATGGTTTTTATTACTTTGTTTCCCCTGCTATTCAATTTTATTTTGTTTTTTTTTGTTTTATCGTTGGTTTGTTTTTACCTATACCAACTGAAGATCGTTTCTCATTATGCCTATTATCTGAAACGACATTTTCTGGTCTTTACCCCCTGCGATTTTTACTTTGTCGAACCTAATACTGTTGCTGCTCAGTTTTTCTGCTATGTATTTTGGCTCTTCGTGCAACTTTTTTGGAGGTTCTACTAGCCTGATGCTACACATTCCTCTCTTTATAGCTGAATACAACGCTGAAGTTTCGATGCGATATATTTTTCTTCTCTCCTATACCTGCTCGAGGTTTCTTCTACGAGTCTTACAAATTAAATTTTTTGTGGTATACTTTTGTTTTTTCTTTGGATATACATGACATACTTGTATTTTGTTATGGAGATTTTTTTGAGTCGAGTTATACTGCTGGAGGTGGAAGCCCTCTTCGCGTGAGTATTATATTTTATTTCCGTTTGTGGGGATCCACCTGCACATTTCTCTGTAACCACTTTTTTTGTTAGTAATACAAATGGAGTAGTATAATGCTACTATCCTCGTTTATATATATATATATATATATATATATATATATATATATATATATATATATATATATATATATATATATATATATATATATAAGATGATTATAATGATTTTCTTATAAACTCCATACAAATCCTCATCTAACCTTTTTGCCTTCTAACATCAACTCGAAATAAAATAAAATATTATTTTATTATTTTCTCAATTATTTTAATTAGGAAAAAAAAGTCTTAAAGGAATAACAAATATTAAAATTCCTGGATTTGCTTTAATATTAGTGTAATATAAAAGTTAATTGATTATCTATTTATTGTTGCAATCGTCTCAAAATAAATTTTTTTTTTAAATTATCGTACTTAAATTTAATTAGGATAATCACAATTACTCTTCTTTTAATTTTCTTCCTTGGCCCTTTTGATTTACTCGACAACTTATCGCTATGGACTTATTATCTAAGCTCACAAGCCCAGCTTAAGGCCCATAGTCATTCCTAAAGCCCGCTTAATCCTGCTTTATTCACGTCCCGAATTCCTCCCTGGCGAGGATGGGGCTTTTATCAAGCAAAATAAATAAACTAGTCATAGAATTATGAACTAGGCTAATTAAATAATTCGTTTTAATAAAGTAAAATCTATCCACAATTCCTTTATTGTATTGAATACAATTTAGTTTACATAAATAAGTTTAGAAATTATTAATTTATTGAGATGAGTATAGTGTGTAAATTAATTGATTATTTGATTTTTAAAAATTTAAACTTATTTCAACATAAATAAATAAATCAAAAACCTGTTCCAAATTTATTTCTTAGTTACTGAACTAACGCAACTTTTAAATACATTTGCCCCCTATTTTTCCTGCTTGGACGACTAATTCCAGGAGAAAGGTTGCAATTATTATAAAAATTTTTTTCTCATGCTGGTGATTAAAAAATAGAAGGCCTCTCTCGTTGATGGGGAACAAGAGAATAATTTTCTTTTCTTTCTCTGCAGACCGGGGACCATTACCTCCTTATTTAATGTAACAAAATGGTGGTTACAAAATTTGCTTAATTCCAATTCGCACTCATCAAATTGGAATTTGCCGCTTATAGTTATCCCACACTTATAATTTCACAATAAATGTGTCTAAAGTCATAAATTTTATACTTAATTAAACCATAATAATTTTGACTTATTAAATGATGACCCAACACATTTATTAATTACATTATAGTCTCATAATTGATCCAACAAGCATTTGATAAGAAAAAAATACAAGTCAACATAATTTTATCTTAGAACAAATATAAGGGAGAGTCCTTTTATAAAAGGATTTACAAGGATATCACTCAATTCCTATATATTTAATATATTTTAATTTTTACAACCCACCTTATCTATGCATGAGAAAGCGTACTTCACTTCTAAAATGTTAAAATTGTTGAGTATGGTGGAGCCCGATCCACTACTTCGTTTGAGCAGTTTTCGCACTCATCAAATATAATTAATAGTATTTATTTATTTTCATATGTTACTCGCTCCCACTTCATCTGGATTCACTAATTAAAGGTAGGGGTGTAAACGAACCGAACACAAACTAACAGAACTAGTGTTCGTGTTTGAAATGTTCGAACACATCATTATTCGTGTTGGTTCATTTAACAAACCGAAAGAAAAAAAATTGTTCGTGTTCGTCTCATTTGCTTATCGAACGAACTTCCTGGCGAATCGAACACGAACTTCCTGGCGAACCGAACACGAACTGTTTGTTAACAACAAGTTTTTTTTACAGCCCTAGCTTCGATAGCATACTTCCTCAAAATGAAGCAAATTGATCAGGTATTTCATACAAATCAGGTAATCCATACTTCCTCAAAATGAAGCAAATCAAATAAAGCGTTTAGAGTTTTATTTTAATATATAGTATAGTATATTAATTATAATATTATAATATTTATATTAATATAATTAATACTATAATATTATTATTATTATTATTAATTTATCATATATTATAATTTATAGAAGTTTAATTATTTAAATATGATAAATTTTTATAATATATAACTATTTTTAAAATATCATAAATTATATATATACATATAATTATTTTATATTTCGAACAATAACGAACCAAACACGAACGAACACATTACTGTTCGTGTTTGGTTCGTTTAACAAACCGAACGAAAAAAATTATTCGTGTTCATCTCATTTGCTTATCGAACGAATCGAACACGAAATTCTTGACGAACCAAACACGAACTATTCACGAACAGCGAGCTTTTTTGACAGCCCTAATTAAAGGCTGCCTTATTCTCTCCCGGTTGCTTCTTTTGGAATTGGTGAATTACTGCTTCCTTAATTGGTTCTTGCCATAATGGGCTAAATATAGATGATTAAACTCTTCTAGGATGGAATTAAAAGGTGCAGGAAAGGATCAATTTTGTGCCGCGAACTGATTGCACGATGCAAGTCTACTTCTCTCGTTTGCGCTACTCCCCTTTGGTTTTATTACGGTATAATTCTTCAAAATAATAAAATTCTCTGCAGCTCTGTGGCGGTATACAATTTCCCGAACCTCCTAATCTATGTATTTTTGTGTTCTCTGTTTTGTGAATTTTCTCGTTATAATTTTTTGTTTTATCGTTGTCATTTTTCACAACAAAAATGATATTACTTTTTATGCGATATGAATGACTTATAATTGTAAAGGCAAAGTTTAAATATTAGATACTTAAATACATAAGAATTGGGTGGTATGTGTTTAAATGCCTCGATTTTATATTATAAAAATAATTAACTTAAAACTATTGTGTATTTATTTCATTTGATTGCACTTCATTACTTTAGATGTAATAGTGATTAGTATATCTCAATAAATTCCTAAAGAAGTTGGAAGTTCATTTCTTTGAATTTGGTATATCAGGTTCTCCATTGTTGTTTTAGTTGCGGCTTCTATTTCAATAAATTTTTTTCTTTTTTAAAAAAATCTACATAAATAATTTCTATTTTGAGTAATACACACACACACACATAAATATATATCTGTGCATGTGTGTGTGTCGAGCACCTCAGCTTATTGGTTGACATTCGTGATGTAAGCCCTCTTAGGTCGGGGGTTCGAATCTCCCTCTGGCAATGTTAGCTTTAAAAAGGGTGTTACTCGAATTATAGGCGCACTATGGGTGGTTGGAGCTCGACTAATAGCCTTTGATCATTTCTTTTGATTATATGTATGTGTGTGTGTGTGTGGATGCGTGTGCGCGTTCCATTGCCTGTTGATAGAGTAGCCGCTTCATAAGTCATAAGTCCCCTTGGTCTCGGGTTGGAATTCCCTCCAGGCGAGCTGTCTGCTAAATGACGTTGATAGGAGTTAGCAGCTTAAGGGTTGATCGACGGTTCCGCTCGTCGATCAACCATGAAGTATATATATATATATATATATATATATATATATATATATATATATATATATATATATTATTTCAAAACATTGTTTTTATCATTCGTCATATTTTCTTACGTTAATGATAAGTATGAGCCATCTCATATTTATTCAATAAGAAGAAAAAAATAAATCAAACATTGTGGCTTCAATAATTTTTTTCATAGTCAAAAAAGGTAAGCAGACCCACATTTCAATTACATAATTGAAGAGAAAATCCACAACATCAATGTTAAGTCATTGTACTCAATATAAGGAAGCAGCTAGAGCACATGCCTATCATTTTTTTCCTTCTTTACAGTTATAAATTTTAAATATTTTTTAATAGAGACGTTTTTTTTTAATTATTTTAAGAAAATATAATAAGTGAATTAAAATACTCAACAGAGAGGACTTTTGACCACAAATTTACGCACTATCTGCTTTTATATATCGCTTAATACCTACGAATTTCCCATATCTAACACCTAAACCTTAATTCTTACATATATGCCACCTTTCATAAGATAGAAAGGTGTATTTGATATTTTAAAAGTTAAAATAATGATATTTTTATACGATATAAAATATTTAGGTGGTCAAATTTAAAAAAGAAAAAAGGTTTAGATTTTAATATGTGAATATATAAGATTTAGGTGGTCTGTATGTAAATGCTCCTTTTTTTTCAAAAGAAATTTTTATAATAAATTATCAGGAACTATGCAAAGGATAGTTTAATTTTGTCTTCCTTTTCAGCGTGCACACAAATGCATTGTATAACAAATGCTCTAGTGTAAGTCTTTTCTGGTTAGGGGTTTGAATCTTTTTTGGGCGAGTTGTCCAGTATATGTAGGTGGTACTCGAATTGGTTAGCCTGCCAGGTCTAATCCCAAACCAAACAGGATTGCGAGCTCAAATAGTTGGTTGGCGATTACGAGCCCAAAGATTTAGTTTGCAGTTCCGGCCATCATCCAGGATCTATATATATATATATATATATATATATATATATATATATATATATATATATCCTTAAAAAAATCCAAAAGGAATTCTTCGTAAAAAGTTCTGATGGCGCATTTGTTTGCGTGAAAATAAAATAATGTCCAAAATATTATAATATTTTCTCAAATTAAGGTTTTGGCTGCAAAACTAATACAATTCCAAATATCATTAAAATTTAGCGAAGCATATATTAAAAATAATACGGTTGAATGGCCGCGTTTATGATTAGCTCACTTTATTATACATGTAATGTCATGTTACGTGTCAGAATATTCTCAATGATTGATGACATCACATATATTGATGCGTCTTTTATTAATGGGACGGGCAGAAGGATCCAATTTGTAAAATCATGGCACGGATACTAAGAAATTCAAAAACCGGCTTGAATAAAAAACTAAGCAAATAATAATTTATTTTTTATTCTACAGATTTTTAGATAATTTCTATAGGAATTGTGTGCATAATAACCCTTCAATAAACTATATTTCAGGATTGTTGGGGGTTATTAATAGGTTATTGTGAATTAATTTCAATAATTCAATAATAACCTTCGCGGGTTCCATTTCAATATTTTTATAGGCTATTATGGGAGTATTACGGAGTTGAAGGAGTACGCACGCAAAGCTGCGTGCATATTTCGTATGGGAAATTTTCCCATTTGGAAGAGTTTGAGATAAAATAATAATAATAAAAAATAGCTTAGTATTTTAAGCAAAATTTAAATTGATATAAATATTTGTATTATTAAATCTGTTTTTAGATTAAAAAAAATACAGAATCAAAATACTTATTTGTACTATAAATATAAATCCAAGTCCAATAGCACTGCTTTAATAGGGGTGTAATGGAGCTAAACTGGCATGACAGCTGACTCATGCTCAACTCAACAAATGGCAGGTAAATTGAGTCCGATGAGCTAACGAACCAAACTCAAGCCGGCCCAGCTCTAAAGGGGGTTCGTTTTAAAAAAATAAAAATATAAAATGCACTTAAAATATAATAAAATTGAAGACTATTTATAGGTGTTGGATAATATTTATGTTTTTATGTATTATATCAAATAAAACTTTATTTTATTTTCCCCTTAATTGATGGAAACATAAATGTAGCACTATGAGGAGCTGAAGTAACAAAATATATTACAAGAATGAAAAGGTGTTTTATTATAACGCTAAATTAATATCATTTTATTTGATCTACCATATTAGATAAAGTTCAAGCTCAAGCTAAGGATAGTTCAAGTTTGAAGCGACTCATTTTCAATTGTAGTCTCAAGTAGGCTAGTGCACAGATAACAATAAATAAATCTTCTCAAATAATTGTTTTGATCTTCTTAGTAAATTTGAATTCAAATGCACCTATGTATACTTTGACCGTTGTAACGATAAAGAACCCAACATATTATAACTACCTATCACTACAAGAAAAAAGTGCTAAAACATCAGCAAAACCGATAGCTTCAATTTGCATTTGAAAAATATATTATTTTTCAACGGTTTATGATCTGAGTTATTTGCGATAGCATAACCATAGGACAAGCTGTCGCTTAACAACAATAATATTTTTTTTTCAAATGGTTTTAATTATTAATGAAGCATTAAACCTTTGATTATAAGAAAAAATTGACAGATGGCTATATTTTATCGGTTATCTTCGAACCAGTCGTCTGGCGGTGTACTAACTGATGCGTCTTTTTAATAAGGGATAGAAATTGTGGTAGTATTAAGAACGAACATATTTAAAGCATCTTATTAGCTGTTGGAAAAATCCATTATACCGCCAAAATCGCGGCCCTCCCCCTGTTGCTCTAATCATGTCCCTCGCCTACTCTTCTCTCCTTGAAGCCCTCTGCTCCTCAAATTCCTTACATTTCCCTTAGCACCCCTCTCTATTTCGTCGAAAACCATCGCATTCGTTACTGAACCCTCGCAAGATAGTCGCAATAGAAGCTAGCTAGGAACACATCGATGGGAATGTGGCTTACAGTGGTCGGAAAGTCTCATTTTTTCTCCTCCATCCGCTCATCTCCCATCTAAAATGATCGAGAAAGGAAACTTCTCCTCTTCATTTTCATTTTTATTTTTATTTCTTTGGAGGAATGCGATTAGGGTTTAAGGATTAGATACTAGAAAGAAATTTGACCAAACATTTTCCTATTTTATTTGGATTACATTATGGATTGTCTTTACACCCATATATATTTGCTTTAGCTATGGAAGTTCTTACTAGACATTTACAGGAGGATGTAACTTAATGTATGTTTTCTTTTTGCCAGTAAAATCCTTCTTGTAGATAAGATTACTTAAAGAGTTTAGGAAAAACTTAAATTATGGAAGTTAACATTAGAGTCTAAAGGTCTTCGTTTTAGTATATCAAGAACAAAATACATGAAATGTAATTTTAGTGGTAGTAGCTCTAGTGGCAGAGCTATAACTACGAGTGATCAAATCATTAAAAGGTATGAACGTCTTAGATATCTCGAGTCTCTTGTTCAAAGTTTATGTGATATAGATGGGGATGTGAATAGTAGATTTCAAGTTGGTTAGCTGAAGTGGAGGAATGCATCTGCCTATTGTGTGACAGAAAATACTGCTTAGACTTAAAGGAAAATCTTATAAAATGGTGGTGAGACCTGCAATGTTCTATGGCGCAAAATGTTGGCATTTAAATTAAAGGCTTGTTCGATTTCAAGCAAGATTTAGTTTTAATGAGTTTTAATAAATCATGCAAATATGAAATTATCAAATCCTAAGGTACATGCAAAATCCATAATACAATTTAATTGAAAAATAATAATCGCACAGAAATTGATTCTAAGTTTGACTCTCAAATTAAACTCGAGTTGAAATAAACACACCAAGGTATGAGCCAAAATTTTAGATCATATTATTTTGGACCCTACATATCAATTTTATTTAGAACTTAAATCATCTAGGATTGAAGTAAGATCGTTTAATATCTAAGTAATGTTAATTATATCAAATATCATTAAACAGTCAAATATTGACTCGTAATTGATTAAGTCATCTCCTTCTAATAGTGTATGCCACTATAACTGCACCTGCTCTCTCACAGATATATTTGCTTCATATTTTGTCTCAAAGTGAAAAGCCAATCACAAACCACATACAAATAACTGGCTTTACACTTTTACAGAAAATGTGAAGGAAATATACTCATGAAATGAGTTGGTGTAGCTATGGTGACAAACAAGATTAGAGATAAAATATTGATAAATGTTCATACATTAACGATCATCGATCATCGATAGCCCAAACAACCTAGTAGGCTATTAATGTTCTGATTTCGAGCTTAACTGTTGTTGGCTCTAAAAAATTTCGAGTCAAAATTAAAATCAGTTAATTTTTTAGTGGTAACTGTTGTTTTGTATTAAGAAAAACTGATTGTGACGGTTATTTAAACTTCATGTTGTTTATTTCTATTATTGTTTGTAAATGTAGCTTCTCCAACCCTATCACAGACATATTTATTTCATATTTTGTTTCCAACTTTAAATCCAATCATAGAACTAGACATTTTCGTCATTGCAGTCTTTTATGTGATTGATTACACGCCTGGAAATATATTCTTAGAAGGAAATATTTCAAATGATATAAGAGTTTTCACTACATCCTCCAGTGTGAAGTCAAATTTTCACAATCAAAATGTAAATTCACTTCAAAATCTAATTAGCTAGTTCCAAGATGAAAAAACATCAAAATCTAAATTTCATTGTCTCAATTCCCAGTTTGGTAATGCAAATTAAATTTTGAAGTGAATTTCTACTTTCAAACTGGAAACTTAGATTTTGATGTGAATTTTCATTGTGGTTGTTGAAGTTAAACTTCGTACTTGTGGATGCAGTGAAAAATCTTATATCATAAATAATTTCTCCTTCTAAGAACATATTCTCAGATGTGCAGTCACTCGTGTATGGAGTTTGTGGCGATAAGTATGATTAGTGCTATGATAAGCTTTCTATTTGAAAATTAAAATGCAAAAGAAATAAACTCGTGCAAGGTTTAATGTAGCTATGGCGACAACAATATTAAATCTAAAAATTTGATCTATACGGATCGTTTGACATTTTAGTAATGTTAGTTTCGTTGAAGATCATTATTAGTCAAACATTGGATTTCATTCCATTAGGACGAATCCCTTTAATATTTTATGCCACTTTAGCTACACTAGCCCTTCGTGCAGATAAATTTCTCCCATATTTTGTCTTTGAGTGAAGAGTAAATCATAACCTAAGCATCCTCATCCCCACAACTTTTAACTAAACACTTAATACACCATGTGAAATGGGTCTAGTAAGAGTAGTTGAGACGAAAATACTTGGATGAATAAGTGGTTTTACACTTGTAGAAAAAATGTGAAAAAGAATATACTCGTGAAAAGGTTGTAGCTACATCAACAACCAAGATTAGAGGAAAATATAGACAAATGTTTGTCAATAATCAGTCTTCTACAACCCTAAAGCCTCAGCAGGTTGTTATCATTCTAACTTCAAAGCTATCTAAAATGTTGTTACCAATCGACCAGTAGATCTAGTAAAATAATTAAATGCAATATATTCAACTAAATGCATTTTATAATGTGTTTATTATCTCATGTTTGAAGGTACACAAGGATATTCATACATTGAGATGGTGGATGTACAGCAGACTCCCTTGACTTCTTAAACAGTGTCAAGGAACTTGTGCCAACTGATTCTCATCTGCTTGTTTTCCTATTCAATGATAAGTTTCAGTGTACATGTATGAAACATAGAAATTGAGCACACATAAAGTATAACGAAGTGAAATATGATCTATACAGTCAGAGATTTCATCTGGATTACTGGATTTGGACTTCACATAGGAAGGTTGATCCTACAACATTCAGCTCTACTCTTTCAACGAGTTATGATCCTCCACCTAGATTTGACTCAAGTATATTTGAAGAAATGATATTTTATGGAATAATACATCATTATGCGAGCCAAGAGAAGTAGGAAGAGACACCAAATCCCAAGGCTCGGATGTCTTATAATTTATTGAATGCTGCTCAAGGACCACAGTAGAATGGTTGCACATCTCATTTTGAGTTACATGTAGCTCTTAAATTGTTGAAAATAAAAACAGAGTACAACACATCCGAGAGCACTTCAATCAGTTTGCGGACTCGCTGAAGAGACTAATCCATCCGAAAAATTAGTCCCTAAATATTTATACAAGATGAAAAAGTTGGTCTCCAAGTTAGGTGTTAAAGCAGAGAATACTGACTATTGTGTAAATGAATGAATATTATATCACAAGAGTAGCGTGATAGAGACTCAATGCAGATTTTTTAATTCTCCTAGATTCAAACCTCATAGCAGAAAAAACAAGACGTAGAATGAAGTTTCTTTTGAGCAACTATTTATCTACCACTTATTTTATGTTTATAGAAGCTATATAATTCTATGTGTATTGTTTCACATGTGATTTGGCATTAGAGTAGATAAGAAGAAAGCAACACAATAAATCATACATCTTGGGAAGGCATGGAAATATTTTGATCACTCATATCCTAATTTTTTTATGTAGGCACGTAACGTCTGACTAATTTTATGCTTTAAAGGCTTCACACCATACAGTCAGACCACATCACCCTAATCTTGTTGGCCGGTGATTGTTACATCGTACAATCTGCCACTTGAGATGTTC
Organism: Papilionanthe hookeriana x Papilionanthe teres; assembly: GCA_022702705.1. NCBI lineage: Eukaryota > Viridiplantae > Streptophyta > Magnoliopsida > Asparagales > Orchidaceae > Papilionanthe > Papilionanthe hookeriana x Papilionanthe teres. Next base: position 72,304,102 of record CM040423.1, read on the forward strand.
ATAACAACCCTTTTCTCTAATAGTGATTAGACCTTGTCCTAGTAGCTATAAAGAAAGGATTGTTGTATATTTGCAGTCATTGATAGATGAGCTACAAATTCACTGGGAAATAAGAGTCATGACGTACAACGTGAAAAAGTTAGTCTATGCATATTGCATGAATTCATCTAAAGCATTTACGCTTCATCATGATAGGAAGAATTCATAGTTTTACTGTCACCATATGTTTCTAGATGCTGAACAACCCTCCTGGAGGAACAAGAATGCATTCAGAAGAAACAAAATTGAGAAATCCTCATCACCAATATCTAAATATAATGCAAATTGTTTGTGACATTCCAAAGATTATTGTATGCCCTGACCTTTCTTCACATCATCCACTCGGATTTTGTGTCATTCATAATTTGACAAGAAAGTCTATTTTTTGGGATCTACCTTATTGGAAGGATAACGTGATTATACATAATTTGGATGTTATGCACATAGATAAAAATTTCTTTGATAATACTTCAACACTATGATGGATGTTAACAAAAAATGAAGGATAACATGAATGCAAAACTTGATTTTTTAGCGAGATATGTAAACAGAAAGAGTTGGAGATCCAAGAAACTGCTACTGGCAAGCTCATTAAGCCCAAAGCAAAATATTCTCTCACTATATCCCATCAAAGAATAATTAGTGATTGGCTCCAATCACTAAACTTTCCAAGTAAGTATGCTTCGAATTTGAGCCACTGTGTTGATGTGGGTGCTGGAAAAACTTTTCAAATGAGGAGTCATGACTAGCATATTATTTTATAAAATTTGATGTCAATCACATTTGGTTGTTTTCCAAGCAAAGTCCTTATTCCATTGATTGAAATTAGTATGTTCTTCAGGGAACTAGTTACAACTTAAAGCTTGACTGTATGCGTCAACTTGAAGCAAACATTCCTATAACACTTTGCAAGCTTAAGAGAATATTTATGTCTAGTTTCATTGACCAATTGAGCATTTCCCCATAAATTTACCATATGAAACATTAATTGGAAGTTCAGTACAGTATCATTGGATGTATTACTTTGAGAGGAAATTATATTTTTACTAGATAGTTAGTCAATATTATAGAGAGAAAAACAAGCAATAACTCTGTTTGAATGATTAATATATTCTAGATTACTGAAGATAATAATTATATTCTTAATCATTGTTACAAACAATAATATTCAAAATTTAACTGATATTTCTATTATGAAGTAGAGATTGATAAATTAACTAACTTTGGATTAGCAATAACATGCTTCTTTTCAGTTGGATGAGAAGAAAAATAAATGTACATAATAACCACAATAGATAGAACAATTTCACCATTTATAATGTTAATTGGAATGATATTTGATGATGGGAGAGAGGCTCAATATTATTATGAACTTGACCAACATTATCTTGAACTTGTTTTATTGGTTTCACGAAGGTTGAGCTGATTTCATTCCTAAATTATAAGTCTAAAATACTTTCTTACATAAGTTAAGTATATGGACAAAATTGACAAGGTGAGCAAAACCTTAAAATGTTCTAAAAAATGGTCTTTTACTAGTTCTCACAGTATTTAGATCCAGCTTAAGTAAGGTTACATTCTTCTTTAATTTTATATGTTCTTTAAGTTATTCTTTGGTCTATTTGCAGATGGAAGAGTTGATAGAAAGAGCTGTGGTGCTATTCAGATATGGGTGAAGAGTAAGCCCAAAGTAAATGTAATTGCAACACCTTTAGCATCACATAACTCAGAAGACATTATTCACTACACATTAAATGGCCTACCATCAACCTATCAGACTTTCAAAATAGCAAGTCATATAAACCTTCAACACATTTTCTTACTAAATCACTACCAATAACTCTCTGTCTCCTTCTACATGATAAGTTGATGTTATGGGATCATATCATCAACATGCGGAGAGCTAAATAAGGAAATAGTAACTACCTAGAAAACCTCTAGAGCATATCATAACTGAAATATGCATCTCACTCATCATAACCATCCATGAACAACAACCTACAATTTACATCTTTTCTGAAAATCTACAACAAACTAGACAAATAATCACTCAATATATGCCTTGCAGTGTACTTTGTAATGGTAGCTCAACTAATACAATCTTCAATCATATTCTGCAATTTATACTGCTTCTTTGTATACCTCGTTTCTTCTGAAGATTGCTACTTGTATTTTCTAATTCGTTTAAGGTTTAGATGGAAACATGAAGGAGAATCTTGAAAAGCAAGCAAAAATTCTTGCATTTAGTTGTAAATTTTCTATCGTTGCAACCCATATATGGCTGGTGCAATGGATCTCACCGCGTCGAAACACCACAACTTGTAGCTGGCAACCAGTGGATCTTACAATGTTGGAATGTTGTACCCTGCATTCAATAACCATGGAGCACCCACAATTGCATCTTTACCACTGCTGGAGAAAGATCGACAACTAGCAATGAAGCCCGCCAATGCCATATCTGACAAATCATTCCATGGATGCTTCGATGTTCTCCTTAATTTGCTTAACTTATACTCATATTTGCTTATTTCATTGAGAAAATTTTATCTTAGGTCCTATTTTTCAATAGTTATTCTCATAATCTTCTACTTGTATTATTTTTTATTTTTTATGACATAAACTATTATTTTCAACAAGTTCAATTCTTTTAAGTACAATTCATACCTATATTTTTTACCCTAAGTTTTTCTCTTTTCCACTCAACGTAACAAGTAATAAATAAAGATAGTCTTGAAAACCAATCTCTATCATAATCTATTTAAAATCGTGTTAAATTAAATTGCATTCTTACTAATTTTTTTCCACTTTGACTATATTTTCTGCAACTTATAAGAAGAACATTCTTATATTATTTATCTAGAAGCAAATTAATCTTATAAATAGCTACCAAATAGTTTCAAAATTATAGATAAGATAGAAAGACAAAAGCCTGTAACCATAGCTTTTCTTCTATTTGAACGAGTCATCTCTGTTATAATGTTTTAAAAAAGATTCTAAAGGGTGCTCGAACTTTAACAAATTCTTTACTTCCTCCTTTGTCATATGCCAAGGGTGAAGGAAAAATATATTTAAGCCCTACAGAGGTTTGTTATCCTTTCACTTATTGAGGTTTTGATTTACATTTTGAATAAAGACAGTTCCAATCAACATGAGTAATCAGTCAATCTTTTAAAGAGAAAAACAAACAATAACTCTATTAAAATGATTAGTATAAATTGGATAAACTAAAAAAAAATCTAATTATCACTGAGAATAATATTCAAAATTTTACTAATATTTTGTAGCGACAAATAGAATTGTAACATATTAACCAAATTTTAATGAGCATTACATACTCATTTATAGCTGAATGAAAGGAAAAATAGATTAAAAAATAATCACTATAGAAAGAAGACTTTTGCCATTTACAATATTAATTGGATTGATAAGCGACAAAGATAGAGAAGCTCAATATTAGCATGAACTAGAAAAACATCATTTTGAACTTGTAATGTTGGTTTCAACATTTTTGAGTTGATTGCATTCCTAAACAGTTCTAAAATACTTTATTATATATGAGTGACATACTTGGTCAAAATTGATAATGTGAGCAATACATTAAAATATTTTAAAAAATAGTCATCTTTTAGTGCTCATACTAAGATCCACCCAAAGTAAGGTATTGTTCTTCTATAGTTTTTTTTATGTTCATTAACTTGTTGTTATGTTTTCTCTATAAATTTGACTAAATTACTCTATGAATATATCACCAATGTCTAGTTAAAAATGTCAAATGTATGAAAAATTTGTCCTCCTATTAAAGAATATTATAACTTTATCTCTACTTGAGAACCATTAGCATAAAATTTAAATCATCCTATCCTGATCCAAAACTTCTTCAAAATTACATCCCCTCTCCTGAAGCCAAAATTTATTGTAATTTGTTAAAGAACAATTTGTAGAATATTTTGAGTCAAATCAATTCTTTTATATTCTTGATGAGGAATAATGAATGTCCAAGACATATATTTAATTAGTATATTGTTGGAATTTAAAATCTTGACAACAAACTCCTAAATCAAATTAGATGGCACCCACTATGCCTTGGCATCACCATTTGTTCAACACTTAGAAATATTAGATGCTGATATTTTCACTTGGTTAGGCGTTTTACTTTAAAAAAAACAATAATGACTTTAAAGTAGGCCCTCTCACAGTTCGCTTCAACTAGGGTTGTCAAAACGGCCGATATTCGTGAACAGTGCCCATTAAATAGTTTATGTTCGATTCATTCACTAAGCAAATGAACCGGTCACGAATAAATTTTTTGTGCACTACTTAAAAATAATAATAATAATGACTTCAAAGTTGAGATCTAAAAATTTTTGTGCACGTCAAACACAAAAAAATGTTGTTTGTTCGTGTTCGACTAATTTTGACTCGAAATAATTAAATTATCTATATATATATATATATATATATATATATATATATATATTATTAAATAAAAAATAGAATAAATTTAAACTAAATTATTATTAAATGAATATTTTAATATAAATAATAAAATTTAAATCTCGCTCTTACTTTTAATATTCTATAGTTGTGTGATTAGATTTATCAAAATTACTCTTTATTCGCTAAGTAACGGGTCAAACGCTAACAGTGATATTTTTTAATGAGCCGAATACGAATAAAATCTAAGCTCACCTAAGTTCGGCTCGTTTACACCCGACTATCAACCTCCACGTACTATTTCATATTAAATGATAATTAATAATCAAATTATTGGTCATTTATTAAGTGCATTGCTGGCAGTGAAATGATTTATTAATTCAAAATTTTCAGTTATTAATTAATCAACACGGTCGCGGGTTGGTAGGAATCGTTCGTTTCTGTGAGTTGCGAACACGATGAAAACGTGAACCGAATGTCAGTATTTTTTAACTTTCCTGCCTGTATGTAACCACAAAAGTGTTAGATATGTAAATAAATAAAAAGTATGTGGTATGTACGTAAATGCCCTAACTATAATCATGGGATTCTCTTTTAAATTAACTTTTAATGGAGATCTATTTAATTCAATAATTTTTAATATTTAGAATATATAAAAAGGGCCCATAACTGATTAAAATGAAAGGAGTATCTGGAACTTTATATTTATATTCAGAGCCTGATTTTATACTTGACTTACGCTTTTTAAAAAAAAATAATAATATTGTTCAAATGCGGCTCATCTCTTCTTTTCCTCTGTATCTAGCTTTGATTATGGTTCTAATTGAGCAGAGTTGAATCAAGTTGGGTGTCATAGAATTGATTTGGTTTGATCGAATCATAAATTGTTTATGTTCAGTTCTAGCTTCAGCTGAGTTATCACAAATATGTGCGTAATTAGGTCTAGGGGTGTAAACGAACAAAACTTGTGTTCGTGTTTGGTTTGTTTGAAATTTAGTTTGTTTGAAATAAGCTCGTGTTTGAAGTTGTTCGTGAAGTCACTGTTCGTGTTCGTTTCTTAACGAACGAGTCGAGCACGAGTCGAACATGAGCTGTTTGCGAATGACGAGCTAGCTTGACAGCCCTAATATAATTTTATTAAATATATATAACTAAAAAAATTAGTTCATCAAATTTTATTTAATAATATTATATGTGTATAGCATTAACAAGTTGGACCATATAGAAATTTATATCATTTAACCTTCAGGTTAAAAAAATGTTCATGTTTCTTTATTTACTAATTTGAACAAATCTGATAGAGTATCAATCGAGTTGAGTTCAAATTATTCATCAAGTGCATTGGTTCACTTAGATCCCGTGTTTCACAATTTTCTATATAATCTTGTATATCGCTTGTTACTAACCAGTGTTTAATTCATTTTAGGACTCACGAACGACACATAACTCTATATCCTAGAAAAGATTCAACAACGAAAATACCAGAATTGTTGACATATGGAAAGAAGATTAGGATAGATAGTTATGAAGAAATTAAAAATACATTCAAATTTTAAGCAACTAACCACAAAATTTAATTTACTTGTTTAGTTTTAATTCAACTCAAAATCAATACAATGTGAGTTAGGGGTGTAGTTGAGTTAAGCAAGTACGTCAATTAGGTCAAACCTAACTCGAGAAATGACATGAGTCAAATTTGATAAGCAAACTAACAAAAGTTGAGCTAGCACAAGCTCGGCTCATCAGCTCATTTGCCAATTTATTTATGTATTAAATAATAAATTAAAAAAAAATAAAAAAAAAAATTATGAATCTTTCTTATATAAATCTATGAATTATATATATATTGTTTTTAGTCTAATTTGCCATTTTCTTTTTGTTTTATTGCAACAATAGTATATATCAGAATCATGCATAACCAATGAGTCGCATATTAAACTCGTAGGATTAAACCAAAGTTTGTTCTTGAACTTAATTAATTAGTCGAACTCAAGCTCATGTGCATTACCTTCTAATTTGTTAGCTTAAAACTCTTTTTTGATTTTTCAGCTTGTGGAATATAAAATACTTGCACAACTTCTATTGATGATTTGATTTTTCCTTATGTTTATTTCAGTTTTCATGCAATGAAGGCTTATATGGCTATCTCTGATGTAAAATTTTCTATTAGTGTAGATAGCCTACTAATCCAAGGGTTTTTGTGGGTTCTCCATAGTTTATTTATTTATTTTATTGTTCTTTAGTTGCTTTTTATGTGTGAGGATTGTCTTATTGTGGCCAGCATTTTCTTTATTAAGAGAATATCTATTTTAACTAATTAAGCTAGTTAGCAACGCCAATCCAACCTAGCTAACTGAAACAATTCTGCAGACCCGAGGCTAATTAAGCTCTACTAATCGAGCCAGAGAGCAACGAAAAGAGAGACTCATTCATGTAAAATACCAAGAATATCATATACAAAGCCCTTTATAGCAGAGGCAAAAATGTATCATCATATTGTACTCTCTCCTGAAAATAGGGAGATCAATTCATGAATAAGATACGATATATTATCGTCTATTACAATTCACTTATCTCCCTCCCTCTCTCTCTCTCTCTCTCTCTCTCTCTCTCTCTCTCTCTCTCTCTCTCTCTCCCCCCTTCTCCTGACTTTTTATTCATTGGGTATGATTCATGGACAAATTAGGATCAAACATCTTAAAATGTGCAGTAACTGTGGATCATACCATAGAAAAGAAGAGAGGCAACACATAGAGAAGAGGCACATAACAGAGACACCAACAACAAGGAGCGCACCAGAGAGTTTGTGAACTAACAGATCTAGGAGTTGAATATTCAAATGTTGGATATCATCTGACACACACTGGAATAAGGGAGAGAACAACACCCCCGAGACGAAGGGTCAATGTCGAACAACCAAAGAGTCCCCCTTGGCCCTAGAAAGAGAAGGTGACTCCCAGTTCGTCGATAATGTTAAGTTGACATTGATTGATCAACACTAATTTGAGTATACTTAAGAGCCACGATAGTACAAAAAAGCATTTTCTTGGCAATTCTATAAGACTGAGCCCCCATAAATGTTCAAAATTCCAGCCCTTGACTCCTACAAGGGGAATACCGATCTGACCGAACTGCCTAGTTTGAGTCAATTGTGTGTTTGTTGAGGATAATATATGCATTGAAATGACATCTCTTTTTCACCATGTTGAGGGATTTGATCCTCAGGTTTTTCAATATAATTCCGCTTGAAGTCATCGTATTGTTCGCTGACTTCAATCTAATATTTGTGGCATATGTTTTCAATGCCCAAAGGCCTCAAAAAAACTCACAAGCCATTCTATAGATCCGACTAAGATTTAAAGAGAACATACGCTCATTTATCACATACTTTCAGATGAAGAGGTTGGAAGTGTGTGACCTGGAGCCTGCAATAGCTTATGCCACCCTAATGCAAGGGTTGAAAGAAGGACTCTTCTAGTGCATGTTGGGTCTGCAGTGACTGAAGATGTTGGTTGAGTGATGAATTTGGCTAACAACTACATATATGCTAAGAAGTATAACTCCAATCTCTTTTCAGTCTAAAGTAGAGTCCTCCACTCAACTCTCAAAGAAGAGGGCCCCAAAAGGTGAGGGATGGAGACTTAGGAATGATCCACATTCTTACGCTCGCCCTAACTATAAAGGCATTTGATTATTATGAGACCGCAAGGAGATAAACAAAAAATATCAATGAGGGATTTAGACTAGTTATACTGACCAACGACAGGCTCCGTACATTGAGCACCCACTGCCTAACTATGAAGTACTTTAAACATCTTCCTTAATAGTTTCAACGGTAGAAATAGTTGAGGCCATTTAAAATAACAATTACCCTGCCCTCCCTAATGAGAACAGAAGCATACCTCTGAGACCCCAACAACAATTTTTCATATCATTGAGTTTGTGGCCAAAACAAGGAGAAATGCCGACACTTTTGGAGCTTAATAAAAAAATGATCAAGGTCTGCAAGCTTAAGGAGTTTGTGGCTTTAGGAGCAACAACCCAGTGGTAAGGGAAAGCTTTAGTAGAAGAAATGTTGGACGAGCCAGTCTGAGTCCACATAATCTAGATCATTGGCAAAGTCCTTGCCATCTTTGAAGGAGGTGGAGACTCGTCTCACTGAGCCAATACTATGTGCAGCCACCCTTGCTCCAGAACATAGTGTACATCACCCCATAGCCTTCACCAATGAAGATCTGTCCCCTCAAGGTAATCCCTAAAATGACCCCATAGTCGTTCTATGTTGATTAACAAATATCAACTTGATAGCATCCTCATCAACATTATCAATTTTGTTAAAATGTTGTTCAAGTCAGTGTTCGATAAGATGTGCCCCAATAGCAACTAACTAGACGCGATAACATGTCCACTCTATAATTATTCTGGTGAGATTATAGAAGTACATGGAACTGCCACTTTTTGTTGATCACTTAGGGATAGAATGATAATCAATTTACGAGCATTTTGAACTTTTTGGTTGATTCGCCACCAACTTACAATGCTGCCTTTAGTCACCCTTGCTCAGCTCCTTCAAGGTCATCACCCCAACTTATAATGTATCAATGAAGTTCTCAAGAGAACATGAAGTAATAACTAACCAACGCAATCTTGAGCTGTGATGCACCAAAAATATATACTATTTTTGCTATATAATTTTACCTATTTTTGGTGATATTACACTTTAAAGAAATGTATTTTTCATAATTTATTGCAGGTATAATGATTTTAGGTGATTGCAGTAAAAAGGAACGAATTCAGAGTAAAAATGAGCAAAAAGGAGGAAAACAGCTTCTGGCACCGCCAGTGCCAGAATGAGTGCCGCTGACGCCATTTTCCAGAGAGCTCGACAATATTTTGACGCCGGCGCCCAATATCGGTAGACTTCAAATTTGAAGAGTTTTGACAACTTTTTGAAGGGATGCCTATGGAAACTCTTGGGATTTCGTTTCTAACTTATATATAATTGTTTTTGGATGAAAATTATTGTGTGTTCTGGAGTTTTAGTGTGGTTATAGAAAGGGAGAGTTTGTGTTGAGTGTTAGGGCTTAGGAGAAGAGTGTGTAGAAGTTAGAATTTGAGAGGAATTCTTCTCTAAGGAGTGAAAGAGAAGAAGTGAAGTGAGAGATTGCTTCTTCCTTTCCATTCTAAAGAGGGAATTAAGTGTTGCAAAGAAGAGAAAAAGGATTCAAAGGACTTTCAAGGGAATTGCATTGGGGAAAAGAAATAGATAAGTTGTATTTTTTGTGGTTTGTATGAATTTTCTTATATATATAAAATCCATGTTTTATTGTATCTTCTTCATGAATTCTGAGTAGTCTCTTTTATCTTTCTTCTTGCATAGAGATGTGATGATGGATTGATGTGGATTTGAAGTGCTATTAATGTATTGAAGAAATTGTGATGGTTTTTCGTTTTAAACTTAATTTACTTTTCAATCTGGCCAATTGAATTATTAAAATATGTTGTTGAACATTAATTCTGAAAGGATTTAGTGTCCTACAACAATAATGAAGAATCCATTCAATTTCCATGGATGAATTGCGTAGTTCATGGGAATTAAGTGCAAATAAATAGGGAAATATGTTTTGATGGACTTAAAATTAGAGGTTTCAGGGTGACAGGCTGAGATCTCCAATTTGATCTTAAAATTAGTAACTAAACTCGAAGGTTAGCCTTCAGGTGAAGGGTGAGTGGGAGCTCCGTAGTGAGAACCGGTATCCTCCTAGCCTAGCCTTAGATTTAGTGACTAAACTTAAGATATGTCAATGTTCCTTTCATACCTGGAAGAGGGGGTACTCTTTTAAGGGTAAAGAAACATTTATGCTCCAATTTGACACAATACCATAGATAATCATTCCATATCATCCACACATCATATTCTCGTTGCAAGAGAAAAAATACTTTTCTTATATATCAAAAAACCTTTCAAATATATAGACTAGTGTGTGTTTGTTAGTTAATTCTGTTTTACAAGTTATTAAAAGTAATTGTAGTTTGATTAATTGTTACTATTTTCTACATAGTGGTAGTAGAAGTAAACATTAAACTTTAATTACAATTTGAGTATCGGGTTTCAGTGCTACATTACCTATTGTGAAACACTTTCTTCTACTTCGTAACTTCCCTGTGAGATCGATAACCAGGACTCCATTAGAGCCCTGTATTACTTGATGTGATACGTATACTTGCGTTGAATGCGCGGACTTTACAAAATCATTATAAATATATATACACATTTAAGTTCATAAATTCTTGCAATATAAAAGTTCGTACCCGCAGTCAAGTTTTTAGCGCCGTTGCCGGGGAAGGTAACGAAGTAACTAAGTAAGGAAGGAAGGAAGTATAAACAGTATTTATTGATAATATAGTAACTGAAAACCTTTAATTTATAGTGTGTAATTATGTGTATTTGTTTACTTTTTAAAGTATTTGTGTGATTGTATATGCGTCGTAGTGGATCTATAGGTTTAGTGCCTTACGATTCGGAGTTAGAGCGTACTGTTAGAAAATTAGAAAAGAACAAAAACAAACTGAAAATCCTTGTGAAATGAAGAATAATCAAAATAATCAGAGAAATGATATTGGAAATTTGCTAAGACATTTAAGAGATAATGCTAACCCAACAGAGATGAAATTCACATAACTATTCAAAATCCTGATGTTGCTACTAATTCATTTGAACTTAAACATGCTATTATCCAAATGGTACAAAATAATCAATTTGGAAGAACACCTAATGAGGATCCAAATTTACATCTCGCTAGTTTTCTAGAACTGTGTGCCACTTTTAAATATGATGGAGTGTCTAGTGATGCTGTTAGACGACTTTTTTCTTTTTCATTAAGGGATAAAGCTAAGGCGTGGTTAAATTCGTTAGCGCCTGGATCTATTAGAACTTGGGGAGAATTATTTCAAAAGTTTCTATCAAAATATTTCCCTCTATCAAAGACTGCTAAGTTAAGAAATGATATCACATCTTTTGGTCAATTTAAAGGAGAATCAATATATGAAGCTTGGGAGAGATTAAAAGATCATCTTAGGAAGTGCCCACATCATGATTTACCAGATTGGTTAATAATTCAAACATTTTATAATGAATTAGTGAGATCATTGAGATCAATTATAGATGCTGCTGCTGGTGGATCATTAATGTCAAAACCTTTTGATGAAGCATACACATTAATTGAAGAAATGACTACTAATAATTTTCAATGGCCCTCTGAAAGGGTAAATCCTAAGAGAGTAGCTAGTGTTCATGATTTAGATATGATGACTATGATAGTTTCTTAAATTGCAGCCCTTTCTAAGAAAATAGATCAATATGGAATGAATTATTCTCAACCACCTCAAGTGTTGGAGCAAAATTCATTTGGACAGATAACAGAATCTCAAACACCTTATGAGACTTTAAATGCTATTAATAGACCTAACAATCCTTATTCGAATTATTATAATCCTGGTTGGAAGAGTCACTCAAACTTCAATTGGAATAATAACAACACCAATGTTAACCCGCATTGGGGTAACAGTTCTATAAATCCAATTGGAAATTCGAACAATCCAGGAAATACCAATTTTAGACCATCTTATCCTCCTGGATTCAATAGTAACCCGCAATTTAAGGATAAGAAGTTGTTTACTGAAGAAATAATTCTGAATATGAGAAATCAATTACAAGCTCAAGGTGTTACTATGAAAAATATTGAAAATCAAATGAGGCATATTTTCACTGCACTTAATAATAGACCTTCTGGAACGCTTCCAAGTAATGTTGAGATCAATCCAAAAGATCAAAACAAGGAACAACTTAAGGCTATTCAATTAAAGAGTGGAAAAGAACTGGAAACAATAGTGCAAAAAGAAGTTGAAATAAAAAAGGAGAAGGTGGAAATCGAAAAAGGTTCAAACAAGATTTATCCAGACTTGGATTATTCTCTTGAGCCAATGAAGATAACTGTTGAAAAACCACCACCTCCATTTCCTCAAAGATTGAAGAAACAAAATTGGGATAACAGATTTGAAAAATTTTTGGAAATCCTTAAGAAATTAACGATAAATATTGCTTTTGTTGAAGCATTAGAACAGATGTCTGACTATGCCAAGTTTATGAAGGATATTCTGAAAAAGAAAAGAAAGTTTACAGATCATGAAACTGTTGCACTTAGCGGAGAGTGTAGTGCAATTATTCCGAAGAAGCTTCCGGAAAAACTTAAAGATCCTGGCAGTTTCACTATTTCGTGTGCTATAGGTGAAATTGTTTTTAGAAGTGCCTTATGTGATAGGGAGCTAGTATTAATCTTATTCCTTTATCAAATTTCAAAAGGTTGGGAATATGAGAAATTTCTCCTACATCTGTGACTCTTCAGTTGGCCGATCGTTCCATCACTTACCCTAAAGGAGAGGTGGAAGATTTGTTAGTGAAAGTGGATAAATTTATCTTTTATGTGGATTTTATTGTACTTGATATGGAGGAAGATAAATAAATTCCAATAAGTTTGGGAAGACCATTCCTTGCTACTGGAAGAGCAATGATTGATGTTTAAAAAGGAGAATTAACTATGAGAGTTAATGATCAAGAGGTGACCTTTAATATTTTGAAATCTATGAAGTATCCCTCAATGGAAAAAGATAATGAATGTTTTAGGATGGAGGTCTGTGAATATTTGAGAAATGGTCATTTTGAAAATATATTTGAAAAAGAAGTAGAGTATGAAAATATGTTTGAAGAAGAAATTGAAAATGAATAAAATTCATAGAGTAAGAAGAATGAAGATTTGGAGTATGTTCAGGAGAGATTCGAAGTATTAGACACTATGGAAGGTGAAAATAAAAGCTTAATTCCATCTATAATAAAACCTCCTGAACTTGAGATGAAAACTCTCCCTAATAATCTAAAGTATATGTTTTTAGGAGAATCATCTACTCTGCCAGTTATTGTATCTTCAGAGTTAAATGAAGAACAGAAGTTGTTGGAAATTTTAAAAAGATACAAGAAAGCTTTTGGATGGACTTTGGCAGATATTAAAGGAGTAAGTCCTTCGATTTTTATACACAGAATTTTATTAGATGAAGAACATAAACCGAGAGTTGATCCACAAAGGAGATTGAATCCAATAATGAAAGAAGTAATTAAGAAGGAGATTTTAAAATGGCTGGATGCTGGAATTATTTATCCTATTTCGGATAGTGCTTGGGTGAGTCCAATACATTATGTACCAAAAAAGGGAGGAGTAATTATTGAAGTGAATGAATGTAATGAAATTATACCCACAAGACAAATTAATGGATGGCGAATTTGTATTGATTATAGGAAATTAAATGCCGCCACCCAAAAAGATCACTTTCCTCTTCCTTTTCTCGATCAAATGTTGGATAGACTGGCTAGACATAAGTACTACTTCTTTTTGGATGGATATACTGGTTATCATCAAATAAATATTGCTCCTGAGGATCAAGAAAAGACAACATTTATTAACCCTTATTGAACCTTTGCTTTTCGAAGAATACCTTTTAGATTGTGTAATGCACTTGCAACATTTCAGAGATGTGTGATGTCTATCTTCAGTAGTATGATAGATAATAGAAGAGAAGTTTTCATGGATGATTTCTCTGTATTCGGGACTTCATGTGAAATTTGCCTGAAAAACTTAGCAAAAGTTTTGGAGCTTTGCGAGAAAACAAATTTAGTTCTGAATTAGGAGAAATGTCAATTTATGTTTGCAGGAGGAATTGTGCTTGGGCATAAAATTTCTGAATATGGTATGGGGGACGATTCTGCTAATATTAGAGTGATTGAGAGATTACCGCCACCCACTACCGTGAGAGAGGTGAGGAGTTTCTTAGAACACACTGGATTTTACAGGAGATATATTAAAGATTTATCTAAAATTATCAAACCTTTGTGCCGACTTTTAGAAAATGATAGAAAGTTCAATTTTAATGATGAATGTTTAGGTGCTTTCGAATTATTGAAAAAGAAATTAATCACTGCACCTATAATTGTTTCACCAGATTGGGAGAAACCATTTGAACTCATGTTTGATGCTAGTGATTATGCGATCGGAGTAGCATTGGGGCAAAGGCATGATAATGTTTTCAAAGTCATTTACTATGCTAGTAAAACTCTTAATGAGGCTCAAATTAATTATACCACTACTGAAAGAGAGTTATTAGCTATGATATTTGCTTTTGAAAAGTTTAAACCTTATTTAATTGGAGTTAAAAGTATTGTGCATATTGACTTTTCAACTATCAAATATTTAATGCAAAAGAAGGATGCGAAACCTAGATTGATTAAATGGATACTTCTTCTGCAAGAATTTTATTTTATGATAGTTGATAGGATGGGATCTGATAACCAAATAGCTGATTATTTATCAAGATTAGAGTATGATAAATTATCTGAATTTGAGAAGGAAATTACAGAAACTTTCTCTAATGAACAACTTTATACTATTATGGGAAGAAATTTGCCTTGGTATGCTGATATTGTGAATTATATTGTGAGTGATATTGTACCACCTAATTTAACAAGGAAACAACAAAAGAAGTTTATATATGTTGCAAGATTTTATTTTTGGGATGTTCCCTATCAATATAAACAGTGTAAGGATCTGATTATTAGAAGATGTGTGCCGCAAGAAGAAATGAATTTGATTATTCAACAATGTCATGATTCTAAATTTGAAGGTCATTTTAGTGTTGATAAAACTGCTTTTAAGATTTTACAATTTAGATTTTATTGGCCTAATCTTTTTAAAGATGTTTATAAATATATTAAACCATGTGATCGATGTCAGAGAGTAGGTAATATCTCTAGAAGAAATGAAATGCATTTAAATTATAATTTGGAAGTTGAAATTTTTTATGTATGAGGATTAGATTTTATGGGACCATTTACTCCTTCATTTGGGAATTTATATATACTGGTTGCCGTTGATTATGTCTTGAAATGGATTGAAGCTATTACTTTACCTAGATGTGATGCTCGGAGTGTTTCAAAATTTTTAAAGAAAAATATATTTACAAGATATGGAATGCCGAGAGTGATTATAACTGATGGTGGAACCCATTTCAGGAATAATAAAATTAAGAGATTGATTGAGAAATATAATATTATTCATAGAATCTCTACTGCTTATCATCCCCAGACTAGTGGTTTAGCAGAAGTGTCTAATCATGAAATTAAAAAAAATTTGGAGAAAACTGTGGAAAATCATAAATTAGATTGATCTGCTCGATTAGGTACTGCTTTATGGGCTTATAGGACTGCTTTTACAACCCCTATTGGAATGTCTCCTTATAGACTAGTGTTTGGTAAGAATTGCCATTTACTGGTTGAATTGGAGCATAAAGCATATTGGGTGATAAAAGAGTTGAATTTTAATTTGAAAAATGCTGTAGAAAAGAGATTTATGCAATTGAATGAATTGGAAGAGATTAGAAATGCATCTTATCACAATGACAGGATCTATAAAGAGAAAATGAAATTGTGGCATGATCGAAAGATATTGAAAAAGAAATTAGAATTTGGACAAAAAATTTATTATACAACACAAGATTGAAGTTATTTCCTGGAAAGCTCAAGTCTAGATGTTAGGACCTTTTATAGTTATAAAAGTTCATTCTTTTGGAGCTATTGATATTAAAGATCCTGATACTTTGAAAAGATTTTCAAAGTTAATGGGCATCGATTAAAGCCTTACTTTGACGGGTTTTAACCTGACTTCAAAGAGGTTTTAATGCTGAATCATCTCGATTAATTGACTGGTTTGTCGGGCTGACGACGTTAAACCAAGCGCTTTATGGGAGGCAACTCATATGTATCTTTGTGGTGTGTTTGCTTATTTGTTGTAATTGTGCTTTTTACATAGATATTTTTGAATCCTAATTACTCCTAAATACTTTTAAAATTGATAAATATAGGATTGAATTGAGAGATTGGAATATTTTGGGCCAAACGAAGTTCGATGAGAATTTTGCCACTGGCGCATCCGGCGCCCAAGTACAGAGAAGTTGCTGAACTTACAGGTTTGAGCGCCGCTGGCGCCCAAAACATGTTGACAGTTTTTGGAGTTTAAAAATGCAATTTTTGGCGGTTTTGAGTGGGATCTTCGTCCTTATAACTCCCTAAACTCCATTTTAGACTTCCAAACTTGAGAAAAACGAAAACTACCATTCCTAATTCGTATCCCATGGATTCCTACTCTATAGAAACCCCTTGATCTTGCATTTTTAACCGAAGGAAGTTTATAAGTTTTGAGGCGCAGTGATTCTTCAACAAAGTGATGATGAAGAGGAGGATTATCAAAGAAAGAGGCTTCATAAATCGAGGTAGGGATAATCCTACTACTAGAATTGAAGAGATAATTAGGGAGAGAAGTTGGTAAGTGCTTTGCTACACTACCGTTGCCATAGTTGTTCCGGTCGTGAAAGAATTTTATGTAAATCTTCACGGGATCAACCAAGGATTCGTATTTGTGTGCGGTAGGTTTGTGCAATTCACTCCTGCAAGAATTAACAATTTCTTTATGATCGAGAATGTACCTATTTGCCATTATTCTAATTTCAATGCCACAAGTGATAATATGAATGATTTGTACCGTTATTTGACGAATGAGAATGAGGATTGAGAAATTAGAGAAAACGAATATATTAGTTTCCCTTCCGCATCTCTAAATCCAGTGTCAAAGCAGTGACATTACTTTATTTCGGCAAAGTTATTTCTAACGTTGAAGATTAACAAGGTAACCAAGGAAAGTGCCATTTTGAATTTATGTATTCAAACTGGGAGGCCGATTGACATTGGTAATATAATTGTGAAATCAGTTTTGGGATTAATTGTTCATGGATCTACATATGGGCCGTCCACCATATTTTTGTTATGCAGTCAATCACAAGTTCCATATGAGAGTTGGGAAAAGGTTATTCTTCCATGGAGGCCAATTGATCCAACTAATCTTTATCTACCAAACAATGGGAGATGAAGATGATATGAATTTGCTTGCTGATCAACCAACACAGACTTCCAAACCGATTCAACCCTATTTTCTTGAAAGTTCCAGAATGATATTGAAGAGGATCAAATAGTTGGAGAAAGAGGTACAGAACGTTATGAATGCAATCAATAATATTTCTGATTTATTCGATCATATAGATTGGAGGATGAAGGAACAATTTGATCAGACTGATTAAATTGAGATGGGCCTGATTCATCTGATGAAGAAGAATGCGGTGATTGCTGAGGATTAATCTGATGAATTCTCATTTCGTCCATTCTATAACTTGTTCATGCATCATCAATCAATTGGAGACATTAGAGGAGAAGATAGTTCTGAAACCGATGTGGAGTGATTATTGGATTCTACTTATGTTTGTTGTGTGTTTAGTTTACTTTGCTAAATTTTGTTTGGTGTGTGTAGTATTTACTTTGCTTTGCTTTGTAATTTGAATTTGGATTGATATGCTTACTTTCATTGTGTGCTTAGATTTTAGTGTTTGCTTATCGTAGCGTACTTGCAACACTAAACATCTAAGAGTTGTTGATTTGGTTTGAATGAACATATTTGGTGTTTATAATGTAACGTGGATTATATATATAAAAGTATGTTGTGTATTGTTTGTGTAAAGAATTGTGTTAATTATTTCTAGTGAGATGAAGTAGATTCTTAATGAAGTGTTAAATATCATTGTGGATATTGAAATGATCGAAATTACGAAAAAAATTTCAAACCCAAAAAAGATTTTGGACTGGCGACGCCGGCGCCCAAGTACAGAAAAAAGCCAAAAACCCTTTATTTTGTGATTTTGACCCTGAGACCCGCAGTTTTTTCCATTGCTTTCGTCTTCCTCCTTCATTTTTGTGATTTTGAAGACCTAGGGCTTGCTAGATCTCTGATTTGAAGTGATTTCAAAGCTTTTCGAGACCGGATCTACCCTTCTCTTGGTAAGAGCTTCACTTTAAGTTAAATTTTTTTTATTTTCACCATGGGAATCTCTCACATTGCTTAGGTTGAAATTTTTTGATTTTTAAAGAAATTTTGAGATTTCTTATGATGAAATTTACTTTTACTTGTTTAGAATAGTATTTGGAGTTTGTTACATTGTGAATTTGGAATTTATTGAAAATTTCTTATAAATTTTAGAAATTCACATGGCTCCAAGGATGAGCAAAGGGAAGAGAAAATTAGATTTTGATGAAGAAAAATTTTTTAATGTTAAAACACAATTTTGCTTTAACTCTTACCTTTTACAATAAGAAGTGTATTCAGGATCGAGCTTTTGATAATCCTAGTAGATCTGTAGAACAGTTAATTGCAGAGCGGAACTGGGAACGATTTTGTTATTTTACTGTGAATGCTGTTATGTGAGTTGTTAGAGAGTTCTATTCAAATGTGCCATGGACTGAGACTGAGTATGTGTTAGTTAGAGAAAAAATGGTTGAGTTTACTCCTCAGCTTATTAATGCCTTCTATCAGACTCGGGAATCATTTGTTTGTGAATATGAAAACTTTGATACTCGAGAGGCAAATATGAGAGAAGTGATTGCTTTTTTGACAGATGGAAGAGGGTAATGGAAAGTAAGTCAAAAACAGATGATTAATTTCTCCGCTTCCAAGTTAAATGTTGCATCAAAAGTTTGGCACTGTTTCATCTCTGCAAGACTATTACCTTCTTATCACCACAACGAAGTTACAAGGGATAGAGCAATTCTGAACTATTGTATTCAGAAGATGAAAAAAATTGATATTGGAACTATTGTCTTCAAGAACATTCAGACTATTGCTAGAGGTGAGACCACTGGTGGATTAGGACATCCTGCCTTAGTTCATGCCCTGTGTGTTCAGTGTGGAGTGGAGTTCAGCAATTCTGAAGAGGTGGCTATACCGCTGAGACCAATTACAAAGACTATTATCAATGCTTATGAGTCTCATGTGGGAGCCTGAGATGAGAGTAGGAGTACTGATATTCCTACTACAAGTTATGATGTTTCATCTACATCTGAGCTTCCTACATTATCTGATATTATGGAGCAGCTGAGATTACAAAGTGCTAGTGTGGATAGACTCCATGATAGGATGGATGTGTTTGAGGCCAGAAGTGATGTGAATGAAGATTATTTGAAGAGGAGAGTTGAGTTCGATATTGCCTATTATGATGCTCAGGTCAGTTTCATGTGGGGGGAGACTGATGTGATATTTTCTACTTGCCTCAACTATACACTGTGTAGACCTGATCTTGCTGACCCTGCTGATGATCCTGGTGATGAAGATTGATAGATTGTTTGTTTCTATTTCTGTTTTTCTTGTTGTGTTGTGTTATACTATTGTGATGTAGTAGTTATTTGCTATTCATGTGATGTGTAACCCTGTTAGTGTACTGTTATGTTGTATTGCAAAAAAATGAACTGTGTAGTGATGTGATAGTTTGTTTAGTATTGTGATATTTTGTTGGATGTTTAAATGTTTAAAGTTAATTTCTCTTCACCTTGCAAAAGTTTTTAATATTTATATATCACTGTTACTAACTGTTTCATGCCTGCTAGTTATAAATTTTGACTAATGCCAGATAGCTGTTAAAGATTTCAAGATCCCAGCACAAAAAGGTTAGTTTTCTTTTACTCTCAATTGTTTCAAATTTATTGAAACATTATAAGTTTGGGGAGGGTAAAGAAATATTAACTCTTATTTGTTCTCAATTATTATATTTTCAAAAAAATTATTAGCATAACTTATGGAAGTTGAACCTTACTGTAGGTAACTAAAACTTTTTATTTCAGTTGAATATTATGAAAGGTTAGATGAAAGTTGTTAGTAATAATGCTTAATTTTATAGAAATAAGATATTTGGTATGAAAGGATTTGATTATAGTTCACTAATTAAAGTAAAGAAAACTGTATTTTTGAAATGTTAAGAGACTTAAAGTATTGTTCGTTAAGAAGAGATTGTGACTTTATGATGAATAATAAAGCTTGTACCTAATTATAATGTAAGGAGGTATCTCAAGTTTGAACTTTAGAAAGAGGAGAGTGAAGTTCAAAATCATTAAAGGCTATCCAGATATAGTAATCCTCATTTAAAAAAAAGGGGGGAAGAAAAGAAAAGAAGGATTGAAAAACAATCCCAAAAAGAAAAGAAAAAGAAAAAGAAAGAAAAAAGTAATTATGAGGAGAAGCTTGAGGAGATGCCTAATCAAAAATTGGCTTCACTTGAGTCACCCTAAAGGGAGAACTTGATTTCATTTTTAAATTTATATTTAAAGTATTGGCCTACATTCCGATAAATTTTGCATTAACTCCTTTTTCACATAATCTTTCAAGGTACTCTTAATGTGACAAATTATAATTTATCTTGAAATAAATAGAAGACTAGAACTCTTAGACTTGATTGCTGAATATTTTTATACCTATAGTATTGACCTGAGTTACTAAATTTCTTTCTTAAGATCTAACCAATATATTCTTTTTAATGAAAAATTTTAGTATCTTACAGGTGAAAAGTGCATTGCCTAGTGTTATATTTTTATGTAGTAAAAGGATTACTTGAGGACAAGTAATAGTTAACTTTGGGGGATTTTGATGCACCAAAAATATATACTGTTTTTGCTATATAATTTTACCTATTTTTGGTGATATTGCACTTTAAAGAAAGGAATTTTTCATGATTTGTTGCAGTTATGATGATTTTAGGTGATTGGAGCGAAAAGAAGCGAAAATGATTGAATTTGGAGCAAAAAGGAGCAAAAAGGAGGAAAACAGCTTCTGGCGCCGCCGGCGCCATTTTCCAGAAAGCTCGACAATATTTTGACGATAGAGTGCCGCAGGCACCCAATGTCGATGGACTTCAAATTTGAAGAGTTTTAGCGACTTTTTGAAGGGATGCCTATGGAAACTCTTGGGATTTCATTTCTAACTTATAAGTAACTATTTTTGGATGAAAATGGTGTGTGTGTTCTGGAGTTTTAGTGCCTGTTTGGGGTAGCTTATAAGTGCAGGGGCGTTTTTAAAAACCCTGCCGCACTGTTTGTTTCACACTTATCAAGTGTGGATTTAAAAACGGAGATTTAATTTTGTATTGCACGCGACCCGCGGGGGGAACCCCGCAGGCCGCTGTTTCATTCGCGGGCGATTGATTCTTTCAACCTCTGCCCCTCCCTCTCTTGCCCGATCGCAGCGCCTCTCCCTCGCAAGCAACCCTCGTTCGCAAGCCGCGAACTCATCTCCTCCCGATCCCGCACATCACAACACTGAATCGTCTTCCTCCCTCTCCTCCCGATCCCTCGTTCGCGAACTCATCTCCCTCCCCGATCCCGCACATCGCCTCCCTCCCTCGATCGAATTTTCTCCCCCGTGAAAGCAAAATTGCTCGTGATCTCTCCCCTTTCCTCGTGTTCTCCAACCAGCTTCCTCTTCTCTGATGAATCCGTCCGAAACAAATCCGCCCCGTGGCAAAAAGGAATCGCAGGCGCAAAACTCTCCCCTCCCCTCCTCTTCTCTGAAGGCTCGTTTCTCATGCGGGCCATTTTCTCGTCTTTGAAGCAGCAGTAAGAAGCATTTTTTTTTTATGCTCTGGACTGCAAGCTCTCTATTTGCTTTTGCCCTAATCTTCTCAAATAAATTTGTGTGGTTTACTTCTCTGTTCTTCGAGCACCCAGCATCCCTGTCATTTTTGGATGAGTTAAGTGTCTGTTGTTGGATTAGTAGTGAAGCGGACAAACGAACTCCATTTTTTTTAGTGTTAGATATGTTGATATGTAAAAATCGGATGGCATGTATGTAATGTCCCAAAAAAAAAACACTTTCCAACTTAAATATTGTGTTCTAGATCAACAATGCCACTCTCAAAACGTGTAAACACATATGATAATTTATATCCTGTGACTGATGGTAGTTATATTTTTGTTATTTTGCAGGATTTAGCTTAAATTTTGGCAACGACCTATTTGGCATTTGCAATTGTTAAATTGTGCTGAATAATGATAACTACCATAAGACAATAGGGTGGCATAAAATTTAAAAAAAGGTTGAGCTTTTAATTTTCCAAACAGCTTATTTAGAACAGGGGCAGCATGGTCAATTTTCCAGAATCAGCTGTTTTTCATAAGTGCAAACTAAACAGACTGACAGCTTATCTGGATCAGCTGCTTATTAGCAGCTTATCCAGATCAGCAGCTTATCTGGATAAGCTGGATAAGCTGCAGCTGCCCCAAACAGACCCTTAGTGTGGTTCTAGAGAGGGAGAGTGTGTGTTCAGTGTTAGGGCTTAGGAGAAGAGTGTGTAGAAGTTAGAATTTTAGAGAAATTCTTCTCTAAGGAGTGAAGGAAAAGCAGTAAAGTGATTGATTACTTCTTCATTTCCATTCTAAAGAGGGAATTAAGTGATGGATTCAAAGGAACTTCAAGGGAATTGCATTGGGGAAGAGAAAGAGATAAGTTGTATTTTCTTTTGTGGTTTGTATGACTTTTCTTTTATATATAAAATTCATGTTTTATTGCATCTTCTTCATGAATTCTGAGTAGTCTCCTTTGTCTTTCTTCTTGCATAGAGATGTAATGATGGATTGATGTGGATTTGAAGTGCTTTTAATGTATTGAAGAAATTGTGTGGTTTTTCATTCAAACTTAATTTACTTTTTAATCTAGCCAATTGAATTGTTAAAATATGTTGTTGAACATTAATTCTGAAAGGAATTAGTGTCCTACAACAATAATGAAGAATTCATTCAATTTCCATGGATGAATTGCGTAGTTCATGGGAATTGAGTGCAAATAAATAGGGAAATGTGTTTTGATGGACTTCAAATTGGAGGTTTCAGGGTGACAGACTGAGATCCCCAATTTGGTCCTAAGATTAGTAACTAAACTAGAAGGTTAGCCTTCAGGTGAAGGGTGAGTGGGAGCTCTGTAATGAGAGTCGGTATCCTCTCAGCCTAGCCTTAGATTTAGTGACTAAACTTAGGATATGTCAATGTTCTTTTCATGCTTGAAAGAGAGGGTACTCTTTTAAGGGTAAAGAAACATTTATGCTTCTATTTGGCACAATACCATAGATAATCATTTCATATCATCCACACATCATATTCTCGTTGCAAGAGGAAATATACTTTTCTTATATATCAAAAACCTTTCAAATATATAGATTAGTGTGGGTCTGTTAGTTAATTCTGTTTTACAAGTTATTAGAAGTAATTGTAGTTTGATTAATTGTTACTGTTTTCTGCATAGTGGTAATAGAAGCAAACATTAAACTTTAATTACAATTTGAGTATCGGATTTCAGTGCTACATTACCTATTGTGAAACACTTTCTTCTACTTCGTAACTTCCCTGTGGGATGGATAACCAGGACTCCATTAGAGCCCTGTATTACTTGATACGATACGTATACATGCGTTGAATGCGTGGACTTTACAAAATCATTACAAATATATATATATATATATATATACATTTAAGTTCATAAATTCTTGCAATATAAAAGTCTATACCCACAGTCAAGCTGTCTAACATCTGCTACCTCGAGCAATTAGAGGCCTCGAGTAGGAGTCGCTCTAGCTTGGCATTCTGCATAAAGGGGGTCTTAAGATCAACCATATCACTCATCAGATCTTGACGGCTGAGGGTCAGGCCAGTACTTTTTTTCTAAATAAATGAAGCTTTTAGTGCGGTGATAAAAGATGAGTTGATCAAAACCCTCCAGGATTACTGAAACAGCTTCGCCTGGTCCCCTTCTAAGATGTCGGGTATGCCAATCAACGTCATGTGCCACCACCTGATTGTTAACCCCGAAGGCCCAACCAATGAATTAAATGATGAGGGCATCTGTCGTCGTTCTAGTCAAGCCAATCCAGGAGGATGTCCAGAAGCTCTTGGAGGCCAACTATGTCTATGAGGTCCAGTACTCGACATTGGTGTCCAACATACTTATGGTGCATAGTCAAATGGTAAATGGAGAATATGCATGGACTCCACTAATCTGAACACCGCCTGCATATAAGACAAGTACCCCTTGCCTCAAATTAACATGCCCATGGATACAACGATCTGTCATTCCATGATGAGCTTCTTTAATGATTTCTTCGGCTACTGCATTTAAACATTTGTACTATTACTGCGGACTATAGTGTTCTCTATATGCTCCACGATGTGAGCATAGTTATAAAAAAAAATTATGTGTTTGAGGAATAGATCAGAGGATTGTGATTTCTTCAGGTGAGCGGACCAGCTTGATGATTCTACTTCAGATAGTAATTTGGTGTGGAGAATTTCTTTCGAGAGATAATCTTCTCATGAAATTGGTCGTCTCCGCTTCAAATCCAATATCATCATAATGTTACTTGTTGTTTGAGTAGTTTTAACTTACTTTTGCCCTTTGTGTTATTCACTATTTAGTGAGATTTTATTTTGTTGTTGTACTATTTGAACTTATGCTTATTCGAGGATGTTGAATCTTATTTCTGCTTTAACAAATTAATTATTCAAATTATACTGCTTCTGTGATCAATATCACAGTAATATAGGGGCAGACATGACTTTTTGTTATAAACAACTGCATCACAACTACTGCACAACTGCACTAAACAAATAAACACATCGCTTCTTTATAATTATTTCTACAATTAATTTCTTGACACACTTACTGCACAAACTTATAAATAAATTATAGTCATCACCTCAAAGGTCTACTGCCGCGTTACTTCCTTCTGCGTCCGTATCCACAGCCTTAATTATTTTCTGCGTCCGCATCTAAACCTAAATATTTTAGCCGACAGTTTTTCTCTCCTTAATCTTTCCTTTTATACCATATTGTGTTGCGTTCCAGAGGGAATTTAAAATGTTATTTAACTTTTTACCGCGATCAATAAGTTACAAACTCAATTCATAAAATTTTTTCTATTTAATACATAATGATTATAAATTTAAATAATATATATATACCTTTCATGTGCAATCCTATCAGTGCTAAGGCTATCGACATCCATGGTTGATATTAATTAATGGGACCACACAAATCTTCTTTATTTACGTATTTAATATCTATATTTTTACATGTATAGCACTTAAATCTTTAATATTTAATTAAAAATATTATTATTATTTATTTTCATAAATGAAATCTATATATTTTCATGCTTGAATTTATATCATCAAGGTGTTATATATGTAAATATAAAAGTTTAAATGTTAAATATTTAAATGCATAAGAATTGTGTCGTGTGTAACCTCCCTTTTAATTACAGTTATTTATTTTGGCAAAGTGTGAGCTCTAGCTCAAAATCAAACTACAGAATAGTTGCGTGACGAGCAATTAATTATACATAGTTGAAATGTAGCTCAATAAACAAAAAATTTATCTTGTTGTATGTTGGAAGATTAATGACTGTGGAGTGATATTTAATAACTTGACATTGACAAATCTCCAACATAGACACAGAAAATAGAAAAGTAAAAGGAGACACCATAATTTTTTTATGTGGAATAACCCTAGAAAGAGAAAAAATCAGGGGTTCTAACCTAGTCAAAGTAATTAATCCACTATGTATTCATAAGTACATAAATTGACTCTTCTATTCAATTATAGAAGATGGAGTTGCCATGCTAATATTACATATATACAATGATAGTTCAGTTATAATACTCGTAATTGAGTTATAATAAATGTAATTGATCATTGAGGATGAAGTCGATGAATATAATATTGATAGTTGGTCATAGATGTTATAGTTATAGACTGCAATAGTGTGGGTTGGAGACGTAGGACATAGTCAATTAGTCATATACGTTTGAAGACTGTAATATTGTCAATTGACCACATAGGCCGTAGTTAGTGACTGTAATATCGTTAGTTGGTCATAGATCGTAATTGGTGACAGTAATATCATTATTTGGTCACATCAGTCGTAGTGAGAGCTGCAAAAGAAATTAGCCACATAAGTCACAGTTGGTAGCTATGAGAATGTCTATCGGCCAGAGAGGCTGTAGTAGGAAGATGTTATAGTAACTGGTCACACAGATCATACTTAGTAGCTGCAAGAGCATTAATTAGACATAAAGGTCATAAAAAAGCTTTAGTAGTAATTGCCCACATAGGTTGTAGTTTGTAGCTACAAGAGTCTCAGTAGGTCCTAGAGGCTGTATTGGGAAGATTTAGTAATAACTGGCCACGTAGGTCATAGATGATAGCTACAGTAGCAATTAGCCACATATATCATAGTTGGTAATTGTGGTAGCAATTAGCCACATATGTCTTAGTTGGTAGTTGTTGCTTCAATCGGCCACATAGGTTGTAGTTGGAAGCTACAGTAGCAGTTAGTCACATAGGTCGTAATTGGGCACATAGACCATTATTAATAATTGCAGTAGTGTCAGTTGGACATAGAGGCCATAATTAGAAGCTGCAATATAAAATAGCCAAATAAGTTGTAGTTCATCACCTAAGTCATATTTGTAACTGCAGTGGCGTCACTTGGTCATAGAGTTTGTAACTAGAAGATGTAGTAGCGTCAATTGGCCATAGAAGTCGTGGTGGAAAACTATAGTAGAACTGGCCATAGAGGGCATACTTGTTGCTACATTGGTTGGTAGCTGCAACCCTTCTCTTGGGCTTATTATTTTATAGTAGAGACAACACTTGTCGATATACAACGTAAAAATAAAATTTATCATTTGGAAGAAGTCGTCTGATTTTAAGTACAACGGTTAAATAGTTGTCACCATGAGTCATCACCAGATCTTTAATACAATATTTTTCATTACAATGTATTTATGATGCATAATTAGAAGCGAGTTAACTGATAGTGGTGAGCATGGGCGAAGGATGGGTGGTGGTCAATGGCTTCGAAGGCCAGGAGTTATCGCTGAGTCTTTAATCCAGAACATCACTAGAATTTAACTTCATTCCGCCCTCTCAAGTCAAGTGAGTATATCTATTTATAGTCTCTATGGAGGGGCATTTTGGCTAACTCCTGTAACTACATGATCGGACAACATATATTGATCCCCATTGATCATAGGAACATTTTAATGATTTGAGGCTCTTAGTGACTTCGAGTTAAGAAAGCTTATCTCATTGGATTCCTCTCATCGAGGCGCTTGATTTGAATATAAATATATATATATATATATATATATATATATATATATATATATATATATATGGAATTTAAAGTTTATTTGACCTTTCATTTGACAATCTGAAGACTTCAAATATGCTTTAAGGGCCTGATTTGGATTTGATTAGACTCAAATTCAACCAATTTCTATATCATTGGGTTTGTCTTATAGAGACGATTTGTTTGACTACAATCTTGTAGAAAATGGGGCAGGATGAACATGAATTTGAATCTAAAACATTTATTTTTCAAAAAATTCCTTAAGATTCATCCAAGATGATTAAAAAATTATTGATGACATTCGTTATCACTCTATTTTAGAGCAATGTTGCTTGTGACGTCCGAAAAAAATGACATTCCAAAAATTTATACTTTGACGTGATTTAGGTTATCATTGATCATGTTATCATTATCAGTGTTGGTGTGGAGGGTGGTCGAACGCTTTCATACGTAGGAATGCATACTCTGGTGCACATGTGGGTGTGTGTGAACAAATAAGCATAATGATGTGTTAAAGATGTAATGGGGTCTACAAGCAAACATGGATGTAAAATAGGATGCATCGGAGGGCGTGAGAATCAATGAACCTAGCAAATGGGGCACGTGTGTGAGCGTGGAGCAGGTGCGTGTAGACGGAGTGCACAACATGCACAAGTGCATGTATGCATGTGTGAGTACATGTACCATGCATGCACAGTTGTAAAGATGAACACATAGGCGTGCATTCGTGACAATGGAGGCGGGTTCGCGAGCGCGCACATGATAGTGGAGGCAAGCACTCATGAAAATTGAGGCAGGCACACGAGTGCATCCACGACACATGAGGCGGGTGAGTAGGCGAGATCAAGTTAGGCCGGAATAGGTGTCGACTATCGACCGCTAAAGTGTTGTTTGGTTTAGTTTAACGGATATATATATATATATATATATATATATATATATATATATATATATATATATATATATATATATATATATATATATGTGTGTGTGTGTGTGTGTGTGTGTGTGTGTGTGTTTTGTGTAATTTTTAAAAGTAACATTTTAATTTGAAAATATGATATCAAACCGATCTCATATATGCGATAGTTTAAATAAAATAACACAACATTATAAGTTATGCATCTATCCTGAAGAATAGACACATTACTTGGTGATGAGGCTCATTTAAATTATCTAAGAAATCTATGACATTTGTTTAGTTTGCGAACCAATTATGTTGACCGAAAAGTTCTCCTATTTAATATGAACAATTAAATAGGATTTATATTACTTAGGTTCTTAAATTTCCATATAAGGGCAAGTCCCTATAGTTAATACATCTTAAATGACCGAAGCCACATGAGAGAACTCTCGATATAGATCAGGAAATAATGTCTTCATGAATTCAAAGGGTAGGATTGTTCAAGGTTGGACAATAGGAAATTCAAATGGGAAATGTGTAAATTTGGAACAGTTATTTTCGGAATCCAAAGGAAGAAAGCTAGGAGATACCACGGATCCTGAGGAGAACCTCGGTGGCTTCCCAGACTACTGATGGTTTGGCTTCAAGTTAGAAGAGATATTTAATATTGCATCTTGCCAATTTTTATTATTTAGGGTTTGCATCTGCATAATACCGATCATGCAGATAGCCTGAAAGATAGGAGGATTTTTGTCGTACCGAACGACAGTCTCGGAGTCCTAAGACGAGTTAGGGCTTATATTACATGGTATACAAAAGCTTCGAAGATAAGGAGAGAGTTTATGTTGTGCTAGACGAACTACTTTGAAATCTTATGGCTTGTTGTTTATTACTAAGAAGGTTTGTTGTTGTATACCTGTTTGCTCTTGCGAAGATGTCCTTCTGCATGCCTCATGGTGTTGCCCGTGATATTTGCTCTAAGTTCCTTGTTGCAGCCGATTTAAGAGTGTCAAATTGAAGAAGTTGAGAGAAGTATCAGGTTTAGAGTTCAAGTTTTGGTGTAGTTATCAAGTTTTATGTTTTATCCATGAGTATTTATATTTATTATTAAGGAGGGATTTAAGTTGATTAGAGTGGCACCGGTTAAGATCACATGGTTCCCTCATTCCGACACCACTATTTTCCTTGGATTCACTTAGTCTTAATGAATTTACCAAACTCAAATAAATGAAATCAATAAGTTCATCCAGACCAGAAGAAATCTCGTTAGCAGTCGTAGGTTGTCTCATCTGATGGATTCTCTATCATCGAAAGAGACATATTAATTTAGTTTAATTGTCTTTTTTTTGTTTTGTTTGTGATGAATTTTTAGAGTTGTCTTACCTTGTTTTTGTTATGAATCTTGTTTTGGTTTGGTTTTGGTTTAACATTCAAGGTGCCATAATTTGCAGAAAATGTAAAGTATTGGCAAGTAAAGTGCAGTAAAGAAAATTACTTTAAATAAACTATAAAACTGTATCAGTCATCTTCTCGCACTCCAGTTGAAATGTCAGAATTTGCAGTGTATAGATATATAATCTTGCAGGGAATTAAAATATGTTGCATGGAAGGAAAGCAGGCAAAACTGGTTTAAAGTGTGCATAATTTGTGGGCACCTATTCATAGGATGAACTTCTTAAGAAAATAAAAATAGTTTTAGTTGTCCTCCAGGATATCCAAAGGACAATAAAAGTGTTTGGAGTATGTCCCTAAACAACTTTTAAAATTTATTAGAAGGTCTTGAGTTCTTCTAAACTTATTATGTTGCTAAATCATTTATCTATTATGAATTGAAGTTTAATGGTCATGTTTTTACCCTGTGCTCAATGAACAATAATGTTTTAATTATTCCATGAGCAGGGTAACTATCACTTGATATTTCATTTTATAAATTATGTGAATGAAGGACTTTAAGGATAAATTGAATTGTTAAGGAATTTATCCAATTAATTTAAAGTTGGGCTAGTATTGTTTTCAAAATATTCTTAATAAATTATGTTTTTTTTTTCTAAACCTCATTAATCAAAATTTTGGATTAAACATAGTTCACTACTAAGCCCTTAAGGATTATGGGTAAATTTGTAATTATAGGAATGTTAAGTTAAATGTCATTTATTCATTATCCATGATTATATTATCATAAAACCATTAGCTAGGGGTATCAAATTAGTGAGTTATTATCTTCCAAAATTAAACCCTCCAACCTTAGAATCATTTGATCTAATTAACTTCCAAAGTCATGACTATTATGGGAAATTACAATTATGCCCTCGTCATGGAAAAATGTGAGGTTGGTTTCTAACTTTTAATCCCTTATGTTTCAATCATCTAATAAAGTTGATTAAAATCATTTATTACCCATTTACCCCTTAATTATGACTACATATTAATTTAAAGCTTAAATTCCATAATTACCATTTTGCCCCTTTAAGGCCTATTGTTTCATAATTCATTAAATTCAACTCAAATGACTTTGAAATTTTTATGTTATTCCACTCATAGGTCAATTGAAATATAAGAGGAGAAAAAGTGATTTTTCTAATTTTTATTTTTCTTATAATTATTTTAATGCAAAATTGAGTATTTTCAATGTTAATTCATTAACTTAGCCAAAACAAATTATCTATCTTTAAGAAAATTATTAAAGGTTCACTTAGGTTAGAGGACCATCTAGGGCAATTTTCATGATTTTTGAGTTTTATTTTAATTATTATATTTATTTGTTTATTTTAAGTATTAATTAAATATAAAATATTATTTAAGTGAAAAATTAAGGTTTATATTTTTCATAAATCTCTAAAAGTTCAGAGAACCCAAAGAAGTAAATTTCACTTTTTTATGATTTTTATTTTATTTATTATAATTATTTTAGTGCAAAATTAAGGAAAATTCATTTTTAGCCTTTAAAAACTCATAACTTTACTTAGAAAATTGGGAAAAATATTTTAATTATTCCCAAGTGATCAAGGAACCAAATGTGACATTTTGATATATTTTTATATTTTTATGATTTTTGTAATTTTTTAATTATTTTAAATATTAAAATTCAAAATATAGCTTAAAAATAAAATATTTATTTTAACTCTAATTTTATTTTTCTTAAGTCTCTCTGGTCACTAGGAACTCCCAAAACTATTTTTATAATTTTATTAATTATAATTTAATTATTACAATTATTTTAGTGTAAAAAATGTTATTTTACTTAGAAAATCCATTTTAGTAATTAAATCAAATCTGATTAACTTCAATTTTTTATGGAGGGTTAACATGGTTATTATTTACAGTGTGGAACAATGTTTGTGATTTTTCTATTTATGTTTTATTTGTATAATTTTTTAAGGATTTAAACGAGTTAATTATAATTATTGTCATTATAAATTATTTAAATCTGTTTTATATTTTTTCTAAAGTCCTCTAACCACAGTGAACCTACCAAAATAAGTTTTGAATTTTTTTTATTTATATTTTAATTATTATAATTTTTAAATTAAAAACAGAGGGATTTAACTTGAAAATTAAGGATCTCAGGCTAGAGATATCCTCTGACCTTGGAAAAAATAAAAAACATCCATATTAACATGAGAAATAAACTCCCAAAGTTTCAAGCCACGGTGATTAAGATTTACTTATTTAGAATTTAAATAGTTTAGATAGTCTTTAATTAATTAAAAATAAAATATAAGTTCAATAATTTTAATTTTATTTCATATTATTCTACTATGTTCACTAAGCAAGAGGGTATTTTTCTTTTATTTTTATGAATTTCTACCCCAAGTTATGCATTTTTAAAGGTTTTGGAAATATTTAAATCATTTAGTTTCCTACTTATCCAACTCATCCTTGGCAGTTATGAATGCACGCGTGTCACCATCTGATTCAGCGCCTCATCAGCCTGCACTTTATGCTCAGATCATTCGTCCGACGCCATCCGATCCGTCGGCCCGATACATGCGCGATCAGAAGGCTTCCCGTTTTCATCCCCAACTGCTATAATTCGTGAACCATTCA
Organism: Papilionanthe hookeriana x Papilionanthe teres; assembly: GCA_022702705.1. Taxonomy (NCBI): domain Eukaryota; kingdom Viridiplantae; phylum Streptophyta; class Magnoliopsida; order Asparagales; family Orchidaceae; genus Papilionanthe; species Papilionanthe hookeriana x Papilionanthe teres. The sequence continues at coordinate 72,336,674 of CM040423.1, forward strand.
CCAAAAAACCCTAAGATCTTTATCTAAACTCAATCAAATCACTTCAAGTTTGTTCCTACACCTTCATCTAGTCCAGACGAACACATCCATATGGTTTATCAACTATGAAATTAAACATTTCTTCACAAGCTCTCAAACTAAGGTCAAAATAGGGGAAAATGGTGTATACATTTGCCTGAGAGGTGTGGCCTCAATCTAGTGCTTGTTGAAGCTTCAGTGGAGTCTAGAGAACCTCCCGGAAATGTTACTTTGGTTTGTCGGCATATTTTTAGGTTATGTGTTTTTTAAAGGGGGTCGCCTACAGAAATTATCGGCGAATTTTAAATTTTAAATTTAATATATATATATAATTTGAAAAGTAGCATTTGATTTTGAAAATAATTTTAAGTTTTAAAAATTTTAAGATATGAAATCAAACCGATCTCACATCCTAAATAGTTTATATAAATGAGCACCGCATCACAAACATCGTATCTATCCCGAAGAATAGACACACTGCTTGATGATGGGGCTCGATTAAATAAACTAGAAGGTTTGTGACATCCGTTTGGTCTGCGAACCAATTTTATAAGCCGACAAGTTCCACTGCTTAATATAAAGGAATTAAGCAGGGTTTATATTACCTGGGTTCTTAAAGTTCCATATAAGGGCAAGCCCCTATTGTTAATTACATCTTAAATGACGAGAATCACTTAAGAAAACTCTCGATAATGATCAGTGGTTTTACTCTCAAGAATTTCAAAGCTTAAGGTTTTCAAACAATTGGACATTGGAAATTTTGATAGAGAATGGATCAAATTTGGAACAATTTATTTTAGGAGTCCAAAGGAAGAGACGTAGGAGAAGCTGAGGATCCAAGAAGAATCTTAGCAACTTCCCAAACTATCCTATTGTTTGGCTTCAATTTAGGAGTATATTTAATGTTTCAATCCTGCCAGTTTTAATTAATTTGGACTTATATTTGTATGATAAAATCATACAAACAGCCTCGAAGATGTGAGGGTTTATATCGTACCAAACGACTACCTCGGAGTCCTAAGACCGGTTAGGGCTTAATTTGCATAACATGATTATGCAAATGCCTAACGAAAAGTTGAGGATTTATGTTGCACTAAGAAAACTACCTCGAAATCCTATGACTTGGTTATTTAATGCTAAAGAAGGGTTTAGCTGAAGTAGACACAAGTTTTGCTGACAATGATGGCCGTGCTGCCCACTATGCTCCAAGCTCTTTGTTGTTACAGAGGTTTAGTTTTAGAAAGTGAAAATCATGAGATGAGAGAAGTGTTTTGGTTTAGAAAAGTTTTTTAAGGTTCAAATATCTTAGTGTTTTATTAGGGGAATCTTAAAGTTGATTATAACAACACCGGTTAAGATCCCACGGTTCCATCATTCCGGCACCGTTATTTTTATCGGATTCACTTAGTCCAAATGAATTTGCTAAAATCAACTGAATGAGTTCCACAATTTCATTTAGACCGTGGGAAATCCCGTTAGCAACACGTAGGTTACATCATCCGAGGTATTCCCGATCATCCAATGAGACATTTTAATCTAGTTGTAGTTGTAGTTTTGTGTTCTGTTTGTGATTAAATTTTGAGTTGTTTTATATTTTGAAATGTTGTGGAGGTGAATTTTATCTTTTTATGACTTTTAGTTTAGTTTTGGGTTTCAGTTTTGTGGTTATCCTAAAGGTTTCAGTTTTCATGTAGGGTAACATTCTTGTTTAACATGCAAGAAAAGTAAAGTACAGTACAGGTAAGTAAATTGCAATAAAATAAAAGTGTACCTGAAGGGTCTTCCCGTCATTCCAAGCTACACTTAAAAACACATGTTAAAGCATTTATATAATTTGTAAGAAAACACCCAAGTAAAGCTAAGGGAAGGTTTTGGTTGTCTACCAAAGTCCTAATCCTATAGCTAGTCAATTCCTATGGCGTCTAGGTTCTTGTGTTTTGTTAAGGATGATTTTCTTCATCAAAGAACAATGAAGTCTCACTATCCTTTTAAAAAATCCCATCAAGTTAGAGAAGTGCTTGGAATTGAATTCTGAACATTTTCTTAAACATTGTAGAGATTATTTTAAGTTCAGTTAGTTTCATTGTGGTGATGAATCAATCACCCAGGTTACTTTAATGTTCTAATTTTATTTGACTCTTGCTCAATGAACTAGGATGTTTGATTATCCTATGAATGAAGTGACATCTCACTTAATGCTTCATTTAAGAGTTATGATAATGAAAGCCTTTAGGGGTAAATTAATCTGTTGAAGATTTTAACAATTCTTAATTTAAAATTGGAATTGATGATTTAAAGTGATTTGATTTAGTTATAAAATTTTGATTAATAATTTTAAGTTTGGAATAGTGTTCAAGTTATTTTTAATTCTATTAAATCTTTATATTTTAATTATTTTAATATTTCAAATTAGTCTTAATGTTTTAAATTTGTTTAAGGTTTGTTTTCAAATGATGAATTAATTTTACTGTTCTCAATTTAATTTAATTAAGTTATTAAATCACTTAATATTTTAAAGTTTAATTTAATTAAGGGTTATTTTCTTTTTAATTACTTTATTATTAATTCCAATAATCATCTTCAGTTTAATTAAGAGTTAAATATTATCAAAGTAATTTATTTAGGGATTTCAAATTAAAGAATTGGTATCTTCCTAAGTCACATCCCCAACTTTAATAATCCAAATTTTAATTATTCTTCCAAAATTTTAATTATTTAATTAATTAAGGTTTACTTTAAATATTTTCAAGATGATTAATGGGGTTCTACCGCTTAATTATTTAAGTTTCAATCATCCAATGGAAAAAATTAAGATCAGATATTTTACCCTCCTTTTTTGATTAGACCTAAATATTAATTAGGGTTAAAGTCTTTAATTACATTTATGCCCTTTTAGGCTTATTTATTTCATAACTCATCAAATTAAACTCAAATGAACTCAAAATTTTTATGTCACACTCATATGTCAACTAAGACATTAGAGGAGAAAATATGATTTTTCTGAATCTGATTTAATTTATATATTTATTTTTGTGAGAAAATGAGGGTTTTCAATGAAAATTCAACAACATGACCATAGTGAGGTTTCTATCCTTAGGAAAATTATGGGATGTTCTTACTGACCAGAGAACCACTTGGACCAATTTTGGTGATTTTTTGAATTATATTTTATTTATTATAATTATTTTTAGTTTTGGAGTGTTAATTAATTATAAAAAAAATTAAAGTTGAAAATTAAGTTTTATATTTTTTCGTAAGTCCCTCTGACCTCAAGGAGTTCAGAGAAACAAATTTTATATTTTTTTTTATTTTTCTTTGATGTATGAGAATTAATTTAGTGAAAATGTAGGGAAATTCATTTTTTAATATTAAAAATTGCCTTAAGCCTTTTAAATGCAATATCTTAACCTAGAGAATTAAGAAAATTATGGGAATGGTTCCCAAGTGATTAGGAGACCAAATGTGACATTTTTTTTATTTTTAATATTTTTGTGATTTTTATTATTTTTTAATTATTAAAATATTAAAAATATGGTGAAAAATGAAAATTTTTGAAAAATTCAAAATTTAATTTTCTTAGACTCCTCTGATATCAGAGAAGTTCCAAAACCAATTTTGGTGAATTTTTGAAAAATATTTTAGGTTTTATGAATTTTTAAAATTTAATAATGATCATGTCATTTAAATAATTCATTTAGTGGGGCTAATCATTTTCTATTAATTTCAAATTTTTATGTGAGACTCCTCTGACTCTAAAGATCAGTGGAGAATTGTTTTCAAGTATATATGATGTGTGGTTAGTCCTAATTAATTAAAATTCAGTTTTGGGTGTTTAGACCAATTAGGGTTATTCTTAAGGAATTAAACCAAACCAATATTTTCCTAGAGACCTCTGGCCATAAGATACCTCCCTAAATTTTCCTAGAATTTTCTAAGTAACATGCTAATTACTGGAATTAAAATGGAAAAACAGACACATAAATTTGAAAAATCAATATCTTACCACAGAGATGGCCTCTGGCCTTGGAAAATTTAGGGAATGTTCCCAAGAACAGAGGCTATAAAAGCCATATGGTCTCATGACATGGTGAATTGTATGAATGCATGGAGAATTAAAATATTGAAATCAGTTAATAATTAATTAAAAATAAAATGCTCATCAAAATAACTTAATTCTTTTTCCATATTGTTCTCCTCTATTCACTGAGCAAGAGGGTATTTTGATTTTATTTTTGTGATTTTTCTACACAAAGATATGGATTTTTGAAGTTTCTGGTATTTAAATAAATAGAAAATATCCTATTTATCTACTTAACCCAGTCAGCGCCGCGTCAACCTATGGCGCATTGAAAGCCCACGCGACGCGCTCCTATTCGACACCACCACCTGAGTCAGCAGCCACGCGTGCCGCGGTCTCGCTCCATCTCCTCGTCCGGCTCGATCTGGACCATCCATCCGATACACGCGCGATCCGACGGCTACTAGTCATCGTCTCCGACTGGTGTGTCCCGAGAGCCGTCCACACTAAAACCCTAAGATCTCCCTCATCCCTCCACTAAATCTCATGTTCTTATACTCTATGGATTCGTCTTGAAGAGACGAACACATCTATACGGCTAACATGCATTGAAATTAACTCAAATGAAATGGAGAATCACTGGAAGCTCGGGTTAAAGAGAAGTATTCATACCTTGGTTAGGAGGTGAGGCCTCGACTGAATGTGTTCGACATGTTCGTTGGAGCTAGAGGAGCCTAGGGATGAAGCCTCTGGTCCTGGTGAATTGTCTAGGTGTGATTTCCACCAAGCCCGATTTCAAAGCTTGGCCGATAGAGAGAATGGCTGGCCTGGAGAGGGGGCTTTTATTGGGGAACTTCTCTTGGTCTGGTGAAGGTGTAGGGTCAATCAATTTGAGGATTGGCTCACTGTGGTGAAGTGTCCTGTTTTTTGGGTGGATTTTGAGCTGAAAAATTGAGCTCTGTTAATGGAGATTAGGGCAAAGAGACAGTAGGGATCAATTGCTCTGGGTTAGGAGAAGAGTTTGAAGCAATTTTAGCAGAGTTTTGGTATGATTTTGTTCAACACCTATTTTGGCCGAGAGGTGGTGGTGTTTAAATAGAGCTGGCTGGAGGGCTTCCCAAAGGCAATTGGATGCTGGGATCAGCTGCTCAGGGGAGGAGAAGAACAGCCATGGTGTCCATTTGGGTTGGGACAACTCAGTCAGTGGGTTTAAATTTTTTGAAGCCAAATAAGGCTCTCGGCCTAGTGTTTTCCAAGCAGTCGTGGTGGCCGGCCGGCCGAGCATGGGTCACCATCTGACTCAGTGGGGTCAGGGCTTGAAGTTGGTGAATTCAATTGGGGTTTGACATGTGTAAAGGGTTTGATTTAAATGGTATGGGGGAAGCTCATTTTCAGCTTTGTTTGGTCAACTCATGCAAATGGGTTAGGTGCACCCTCCCATGACTTGGTTTTGGGCTTAGGGAATCATTTGGGTCAGCTGAATTGGAGTTGTGAAGTCTCCATCCAAGGTGAGGTGGCTAAGCTTAGTTTAGAGTGTAGCATGGATGAGGTTAAAATGCTTAATGAAGGGTTAAGAAAGAGGCTCCCTCTTTTGCCACTAATGGCATGGTGAGGTGGAAAGGGCTCTTCATGGCTTGTATGTGGCTTATGCATGGCTTCATGGCTCCATTTGGCTTGGGAAAAGGTTTGGTCAATTTCATAAAAATGTTATTTGGATTTTTTGAAAACTTTGGATTTTTTGGATTGGTTTTGTCATGATGCTATTTTGGCTTAAACAAAATGATGGGTTTTGGACTTAGGGAATGATTTTAAATCAAAGGGATGATGAGATGAAACTTCATGTGGGCTTTGGAATAAGTCTTGGGCTTTTTGAAATCATTTTGGATGGGCTTTTAAAATTGTTTAAGGAAGTGGGCTTTTAGGTATTGAAACAAATTGATGGATGAAATTTGGTGAGGGGTTGTGTCAAATAAATGTTGGGATTGGTTTAAGAATGTGTCATGAGTAATTTGGAACAAGTTTGGGGTGATTTTGAGTTGAATTGGGTTTAATTTGGGTCTTTTTGGTAATGAGGCCAAAGTGGATCAAATTGGGCTAACTTGGGTTAAGGTTGGGTTAATTTTGGGTTTGATGTAAAATTAATGTTGAAAAATGTTTATGGGGGTGTGACAAAGAGTTTTCAACTTTGGTTGGGCTTTGATTTTGGGATTTGGGCTCATTTGGGTTCATGATGGATTTAGGCCAAATTGGGGATTTTTGGTTTGGGTTAGGTTTGGGTGGAGTTTGGTTTCAATTTTGGGGCAAATCATGTTAGTGTTTTGTTTTTGGGGATGTTAGGAAGGTTTAGGAAAATATTTGAGGTTAATTGGAGTTGAGTTGGGTTGGTTTGGGCCAAGTTTAAGTCATGGGCCAGAATTGGGCTTTAAGCTTCAAATTGAGATTGGATCCACATGTTGATAAAATTAGGTTTGGATTTGGTTTAAAATGATATTGGGGATATTTAATTGAAGTTTAGAATTGAATTGGATCAAAATTGAGGTTAATTGGAGTGGTTTGGTTGGATATTGGGCTCTCTTAGGTTAAAAATAGGTCAAATTGGGGGTTTTGGTAAAAGTGGGCTAAATTGACAAAATTGGCTTATTGTGTAGTTGAACAAAATGAAATTGGGAATATTTGGGATTTTTTGGAATTTTCTGGGAATTTTTTGAATTTTTGGAATTTTTGGGTTAAAAGGGTATTTTGGGTATTTGGAGGGTATTGAGGGGGTATTTGGAAAATTTTGGTGTATTTGGTCATGGATGATCAATTTGAGTGGGGGGAATGTTTAGGATTGATTTTGAGGAATTTTGGGTAATTTAGGCAATTTTGCAAATTTTGGGCAATTTCAAGGGCATTTGGTAGGCTTGGTGTGTTTACGGTCCCGGGGGTCAAAAATTGAAATTTTAGAAAAATGAAAGTTGATCAAGTGTGGGTGAAATGAAACAATTTTGGTTGAGCCATGAAGCCATATTAAGCTCACAAGAGCCATGAGAGGACTCATCTTAGGCACTCAATATGTTGTTCCTAACCCTCTTAACTAGGGGCTTAGGGGTTGAGGACCATCCATATGAGTTACCTACATGAGTCAGGGAGTCAAATTGGTTAAAGGCAGTTTTAGGGCTTGGAATGTGTGTGTGGGAGTGAGGTGTGTGCAAGTCAACCCTCACCAGACCAGGCCACCCAGGGTAATCCTAAAGCCAAAGAGTCCTGTAGGAAACTCATCCTTTAAACTTCCACATTTGATTTTAACCCTCCAAATGGCTTAGGGGTTTACAATCAAACTTGTGGGCTTTGAAGGGAGCCAAGTAGTGTTTGAATTTCTAAGTGATGGGTCCCATTTCTAGTCCTCTAAGATAGTCAAGGAGAAGCCCTATGGCTAGATCCTAAGTACTAAGGAGAGAGAAGAGAAAAGACCTCATCAAAAATGAGGTCAACAAATGGACCCCCAATAGGTGTGGTGTGCTAACCAAGCACATCGCACGTATTGGCGTTGACCGAAGAGATCAAAAAAACCAAACACAGATGTCTAAGTGACACACTTAGAATGAAGCACGTGAAAAATTTACTGTGGGAGTAACGAGTAAACCTCCAGGACTGAAGATCCCTGAACTCTCGCTGGGGAAAATAAAAGGAAGTGAATTCCAGATCACGAGATCTGGAGAAGATTGATTTAGATTTCGTTTCATCTTCTATTTCAAGTTTTAATGTTGAGTTTGGATTTCGATTTGTTCCGAATTGTAATTTTAATTGAAGTTTAATTTAAAATCGATTCAAGAAAATTTTGAATTTGAAATGAGAATTGGAACCTAGGTTCCAACCTCGAGATTTACAAAGAGAACTGGAATTTAGGTACCAGCCTCGAAGTGAGAGTCAGAGTTTATGTATTGATTGAAAAGGATGAGAATCAGAATTTAGAGTGCGATCTCGAAATGAGAAGCGGAATTTGGTACCGGTCTCGAAAGAGAGAATTGAAATTTAGTATCAATCTCGGAAAGAGAGTCGGAATTTGGTACCGACCTCGAAAGGAGAGAACTGGAATTTGGTACCAGTCTCAAAAGAGAGAATTGAAATTTGGTATCAGTTTCAGAAATAGAGTTGGAATTTGGTACCGACCTCGAAAGGAGAGAACTGAAATTTGGTACCAGTCTCGAAAGAGAGAATTGAAATTTAGTATCAATCTCGGAAAGAGAGTCAGAATTTGGTACCGACCTCGAAAGGAGAAAACTGGAATTTGGTACCAGTCTCGAAAGAGAGAATTGAAATTTGGTATCAATCTCAGAAAGAGAGTCGGAAATTGGTACCGACCTCGAAAGGAGAGAACTGGAATTTGGTACCAGTCTCGAAAGAGAGAATTGAAATTTTGTATCAATCTCGGAAAGAGAGTCGGAATTTGGTACCGACCTCGAAAGGAGGGAACTGGAATTTGGTACCAGTCTCAAAAGAGAGTATTGAAATTTGGTATCAATCTCAGAAAGAGAGTCAGAATTTGGTACCGACCTCGAAAAGAGAGAACTGGAATTTTGTACCAGTCTCGAAAGAGAGAATTGAAATTTAGTATCAATCTCAGAAAGAGAGTCGGAATTTGGTACCGACCTCAAAAGGAGAGAACTGGAATTTGGTACCAGTCTCGAAAGAGAGAATTGAAATTTAGTATCAATCTCAGAAAGAGAGTCGAATTTGGTACCGACCTCGAAAGGAGAGAACTGGAATTTGGTACCAGTCTCGAAAGAGAGAATTGAAATTTGGTGTCAATCTCAGAAAGAGAGTCAAAAGTTGGTACTTACCTCGAAAGGAGAGAACTGGAATTTAGTACCAGTCTCGAAAGAGAGAATTAAAATTTGGTATCAATCTCAGAAAGAGAGTTGAAATTTGGTACCGACCTCGAAAGGAGAAAATTAGAATTTAAGTACTGATCCCAAGAGTTTGTATTTGATTTGATTTGGAAGATTTTGTGGAAATTTCAGTTTAGTGGAAAATTGGAATGAGACATGAAAGTATTTCACATCCCAGGAGATTTGATCGAATTTTGATTGTTTGGCGAAGGATATGAATCCATGCCATCAGAACCAAATCGAAAATTTCGTGGTTCTGTGTCAGTAGACTCAGTCGACCTTCTCAAAAGAGATCGTGGAGAGTCGAAAAGGTTTGAGAATAGCCTGAGGCTGGGGAATTTCAGATTCAGAGTTTCGAAGTTTGAAATTGAAGTTGAAACCAAACTCAAAACAGGATTTAGAGGAGCTTCAAATGGATTTCAGAAGAATTGAAAGATTCGAATTGATGAATTCAAATCAGAATTCAATTCGAGATTTAGGCTCGTTTCGTTTGTTTGGTGATTCAATTTCTTTTTTGTTATTTATTTAGAGTTCATGTTAATTTGGAGTTTATTTTGACATTCAGATTCTTAAAAAGAGTTCTTATTTATTTTCTATTTTTCCTTCATTCTTTGTTCGAAGTTCATTTAACTTAATGGCGTTTCCCAGTCAATTTGCACAAAAGAGATGAAGGCAAAACACGACATGGTCGTTTCCATTTAAATTTGTTGAAAATACATCATATAGCTCGATCCAAAACATGATGATATCTTCCTTGGAAATTCAGTATCTCATACAATCCACATAAATCCAAAACGGATTGTGTAAGATTCTTGTTAATTCTTCCAAAGGCATCTGTCAAAATCCATTTCTGAATAGTAAGATACATGGACAATAACATCACCTTCCAAGCCACCCTTGGCAGTAAATGCCGTGTGGATGTGCATTGGAGGTGTGCTATCTCCCATGTAACTCACAGCTCGTAGGGCCGGAGACTCTCTAACTCTGGATCTGGCTGAAAGTGGAAAGGCATTTTTCTGTCATCCATCCTCCTGAAAGTGACGGAGATTCGTTCAACAGGCACTCCTGGAATGCAATGTTTTGCTACATCCGCTCCATTTCCTTTTAACACCAAGACGGAACCTACCGGTAGTGGTATCTCCACCGGCCCTCGGAATTCTTTGGGGCCTGCAATCTAGAGGTCAGATCCGAACATGATGTTGCACTGGTTGACAAAAGACACTGTGCAGAAAGGTATGACAAAGTTATGATGGTCTATGTGTGGAGGTATGCAGTCGCCCGCCTTGTAGATATTAATGATGTAGCTGTTAGGTATGCAGTCTGCGGGCAATACCCTCCATGTTACCATCCTCTTTACCATTCTCTTAATAATTCTTGGCATCAGATCCACCTCACTGCGACGGAGTATCCATGGTGTATTTCCTTTTCTGTCTACCGCGAAGTTGTAGTAACACCCGCATTGGATCGTAACTCTTCCTTTTCCTTGCATCCATCTTCGGGGTTCTGAATAGGTCTTCTCCCTTTGGCGGCCAGCTCGACCCATTTTCTGAAGCTCGATGACACAGTCCACAATTTGCTGCTACTCGTAGTCTGAAAACACATTCGTATGCAGCTCAAGGCCTTCTAGGATGTTGATCCTCCTGCCTTGAATCCTTTCAAAATATTCAAAAGTTTTCTTCTCAACATTCTGCATCCTTTCTAGCTCGTATTCCAGAATTATCTGCAATCGGCGAGGCCTGGTGACGTACTGGTGAATGTATGGTTCAACCCCAGCATGCTGTCCTACATGTCTTGGCTCCTCGGGGATAGTCTCTGTCGAGACATCCTCCAAGGTTGCTTTCGTAACAAGACTCTTCAGAACTGATACATCTGCTTGGTGTCGAGGCGCTGATTCTATTTCAGCTCTTTTTAGAGTTTCTTTCATCCTTTCTGCTGTTCTTGGAATTTCTTTCATCCTTTCTGCTGTTCTTGGAATTGACTTTCTCTTTTCTGGTTCCTGACGAACCGATTTCTCCGGAGTATTTGCATTGACGGTAGCAACTGTCTCATTATGTTGATCCGCTACCAGCTTAGTCAGCATCTTGCGTATGCGGTGATTCTTGTTCCTTCATTGAGTAGGAGTGAGAGTAGCTCTCCTCACTTCTTGAATTTAGGTGGGCATGGCACTGAAAAGCCTGCCCTCTAGTGTAGCAACCATGGACTTTATTTTCTTGTCTTCTCCCGTTGCATTAGCGGCGTTTGCTTTTCTTTTCTTGCTGGTGGACTGCTGACTTGGGCCACCCAATTTCATTACTGTCTCGCTGTGGAATTCTTCCCGATCAATCGGGGTCCAATCATTTTCTTCGTACTGTAGCCCGGCTGGTGTGAAATCAGATTTGATTTCAATCACGGCTCCATCCTTCATTCTTTTTTGATCGAGTGCAAGACTCACACCATTCTTAAAGTTCAGAACCAACCGCCCGTTCGACATTTCCCTGCGAAAAACAAGGAAAGGATCAGGGGCTGTACTAAGAACAAGAACAATAAGAAAACATTTATTAATGAAAAATTTTATTTACTTCTTTTAAATTTTAATGAAAGTAGGAAGAGATGAGGAAAGATCAGAAATGAATTGATTTAAAAGGAAAGATCAACATTTTATTATTACGATTTCACATGTTTTCTTTTAACACATTTTTGTTAATGATTTTTTTTATCATCCATTTTATTTTAGGTTTGGACCCAGTCACAAAGGATTACTCTACCCGTGTTTCTAGGAATGAGACTCCACTTTTTAAAGCCTATCCTTCGAAACATCAGGTTTCGTAATATTTCTTCAAATATCGTCCATTAATTGGAAGCATAGGTCATTCTCCACGGCAATTCACCAGTTGGTAGGAACCTCCAGAGTAGACTGTCTCGACCACGAATGGCCCTTCCCAAGTAAGTTCAAATTTACCTCCTATCTTGCAGTGCGCAAGAATAGGTCTCTTGAGGACTAGAACTAAGTCACGGACTTTGAATGTCCTTGGGCGGACCAGTTTATCATGGGCTTGGATCATCTTGGCTTGATACAGTTCCAAATTCTGTTGCGCTGAAAGTCGTTTTCCTTCCAAGTTTTCCAATTCTTCTAGTCGTAGTGTGGCATTTTCTTCTATAGTAATCTTGTTCACAACTGCAATTCTGAGAGACGGAAGCTGCACCTCCAAGGTTAAGACGGCCTCGGACCTGTACACAAAAGCGTAAGGTGTAGACCGAGTAGGAGTTCTGAAAGTCGTCCTCTATGCCCATAAGGCTTCTAACAACTTCTCGTGCCAATTTATTTTGTTGTCGTCCAAAGTTTTCTTTAAGATTTGGACGAGAGTTTTATTAAAATCCTCGGCCAAGCCGTTTGCTCTTGGGTAGTAGATCGTTGAATAGCGCCAGTCGATCCCGTGTCTTCTGACAAAATTGTTGATCTTCGTGCTTCTGAATGCGGACCTGTTATCTGAGATAATCCTGCGCGGTACCCCGAAACGGAAAACGACTTGCTTGTTGAAGAATTGTAGCGCGTGGTGTGCCTTCACTTCTCTGAGAGGAACTGCTTCTGCCCATTTCGAAAAGTAATCTGTAGCTGCAAGAATGAAGCGATGTCCTCTTGAAGAAGGCAGATCTATCGGGCCCACAATATCTGTGCCCCAACATTCAAATGGCCATGATGCAATTGTCAGATGTAGCACATTTGGAGGTTGATGTAAAACCACTCCATGCACTTGGCATTGGTGACAACTTTTGGCAATCTTCATGCAATCGGTCATTGATCCATGAAAAAAATACCAATTTTTATGCCTTGATTTTTATTAAATTTTAAGGATATTATGCTTTAATAAAAGGTATTTTTGTGTTTTTGGATGTAGGTGATGCAAAAATGTTCAAGAAGGAGAATAATATGAAAAAGGAGCAAAAATAGAGCCAAAATGCAAAATTGTCGAAATTATTGGCCTGGTGCCTAGGCGCCAGAGTCCGTCGCCAAAGCGCCAGCTCGATACAGAAAATTGTTAAGTTTTTCATGACTTTTGGGCGGTTATTTTGATGGTGTGAGCGGTTATTGGACCCTCTAGAAAACTGGCAGTTGTTCCTGGTTAATAGGACATGTGATACAATGTATTTGGACGCTTCAAAACGGTTTTAATCGCAAATAAGTGCGATCAAAAGTGAAGAGGTGCGAAGAACTGGATGCGGTGTCCGGCGCCTAGGCGCCACACACACCTTCTAGAAGATACATTGAATGTGGACTCATTTTGAAGAGGTGCCTTGAGGCAACCCTTGAAGCCTATAAATAGGATGGTATTCATTCAGAGAAAAACGACCCCATCTCTCTAGAGTCCAATCTAGAGAGAGAATTAGAGAGATCATATTAGGGCCACCTTTTTACTTTCCTTCATAAATTAGTGAGTTTATTTTAGAGTTTGTATTTAGAGTTTGAAAGAGTTGGTGCATCTGTAGTTCAGTACGCTTTGGAGTCAGTAGGAATCAGAAGTTCAGTAGGAGAAACATCTAAGATAAGTATTTTTATTTTGATTCATAGTTTATTTATTATGTTTTGTTATTTAATTTCAATGTGTTCTGAGTCGTTACTTTACTTTCTCCTTCCAATTATGAAAAGATAAATAAGATAATACAAAATTCGTCGGAGAATTAAAAATCATATATTTTCAAAACATTGTGATGATATTAATACTGGTTCTTAATTTACTATTTAAATTGGCCATTTAAATTGTTAAAACTTGTTGAAGAGTTTTGAGACCTAGAAGGAGATAAATTCTTAACTTGTAGATATCACATGAATCCTTGGGTAGTCGAAGGCCTTGTGCGGGTTATTCAAGGTGAAGTGCAAATAAATAGTAAGATGTTATATATTGGGCGTAGAATTGATAAGTTTCTAGAGTGACAGACTAAAATCTTATGATTTGGTTTATAGAAAAGGAAAGGGTCACTAGTAGGGCCGACCATAGCCACCCTTGGACATCTAGTAGTGTGAGCCTAGATTAACCCATTCTACTAACAATACATCCGGACCTGATCTATAGGCTAGCCAATGTTCTTTGCACTGGATCAAAGGGTAAAGAATATGAATGCTTCTATTTGGCACAATACCATAAATTTATATTCTCCACGAATATTATCATTATCTTAGAAAATCTTGGATTAATTGAAAGGAAGAAAGTTGCTTTCTTATTGCTATTTACATCAATTATTTTATTTTTGCTTTATTATTGCATCTAGTAAATTAAAGATATTTTATATTTAATTATGAAAGAAATACTTTAAAATAAAAATATTTAAAGATCTATAACTCTCTCCTCGTGGGAACGATACCGGGGTCTTTGTTTCAAAGCCCTATATTACTTGAAACGATACGTATACTTGCGTAGAACCCCTAGTGTGTAAAATATTTTCCATAAAATTATATTTATATACACTAGTCGCTATTATTATTTATAACATATATTTTTGAAAGCATTAATTAGTAAGTTGATCTTTAGAGGACTTCGGGTCAAGTTTTTGGCACCGTTGCTGGGGAAGAAGATTTTAGTACGCATATATTTATATCGGGTCAAGTTTTTGGCACCGTTGCCGGGGAGAGCAGAGGCAAACTTTTAGATTTTAAGTATTTTTATTTTATTCATTTTTCTTCATTATAAAAAAAACATATATATATAAATAATATTTATTTTAATTCTTGCTAATTGACTTTTTATGCGTAGTTCTGGATCTGAAGGATTATTACCATTAGATTCTGAATTAGAAAGAACTGTTAGAAGAATTAAAAAAGGAAAATAAATTCAAAAATTTCAAGAAATGACTAATTTACATAACAATTTACAAAATCCAATTGAAATTAATGATCAAAATGTTTTTTAACCATTAAGGGATTATGCTAACCCTACAGTTGATGAACTTCATAGTAGTATTCAAATACCCACTGTAGATGCTAATTCTTTTGAGCTTAAACCGTCTATTATTCAAATGGTTCAAAACAATCAATTTAGGCTTAGACTCTTTCCTTTTTCTTTAGGAACACCAAATGAGGATCAAAGTTTACACCATGCTAGTTTTTTAGAACTTTGTGCTACCTGTAAATATAACAATGTTTCTGATGATGCTATTAGGCTTAGACTCTTTCCTTTTTCTTTAAGAGATAAAGCAAAGATGTGGCTGAACTCATTAGCAACGAGTTCTATTAAAACATGAGCTGAAATGGCACAAAAATTCCTTGCTAAATATTTTCCTCCTTCTAAAAGCTGCTAAATTAAGAAATGATATTACTTCATTTAGTCGATTTGACGAAGAGACAATTTATGAAACTTGGGAAAGATTTAAAGAACTATTAAGAAAATGTCCTCATCATGCTTTACATCGATTGGTTAATTATTCAAACATTTTATAATGGATTAATTGGATCTTTAAAATCAATTATTGATGCTACTACTGGAGGTTCTTTAATGTCTAAATCATTTGAAGAAGCTTACACTTTAATTGAAGAAATGGCTAACAATAATTTTCAATGGCCTTCTGAAAGAATTAATCCTAAAAGAATGGCAAGTATTCATGATAATGAAGCCTTTTCTATTTTAGCTTCACAAGTAGCAGCAATGTCTAAGAAATTAGATAGTTTTGCTATTAATATATCACATAATAACTCTGCTAATATTGAAGATTCTCAAACTATTGAAACTTTACACGCTATTTCTAGTAAAAATAATCCTTATTCAAATTATTATAATCTTGGATGAAAAAATCATCCTTATTTTAACTGGAATAATTCACAATAATGGGGTAATAATCAATCTCATCCCACTGAAAATTGGAATAATCAAGTTAATTTAAACTATAAACCACCTGGATTTAACAATCAACAAAAAAAAGTTATCTATAGAAGAATTAATTTTACAATTAATTAATCAATTACAAAATCAAAACACTGTTATTCGTAATATTGAGAATCAAATCGGACAAATCGCTAAATTAATTAATTATAGACCCCCAGGAACACTTCTAGTAATGTTGAAATCAATCCAAAAGAAACTGGAAAAGAACATGAACATGTTAAAGCTGTATAACTTAGAAGTGGAAAGGAATTAAAAGAAAGAATGCAAAATGAAATTGAAAATGAGATTGAGGTTGAAGAGATTGAAAAATCTAAAGAAATTTCTTCTCCTAATAAAGATCAAACTGATATTTCTATTAGTATAGAAGTTGAAAAACCACCACCACCTTTTCCTCAAAGACTTACACAGCAGAAGCTTGATCATCAATTTTCCAAGTTCTTTGAAATTTTTAAGAAACTTACTATAAACATACTTTATGCTGAAGCTTTGGAACAGATGCCAACTTATGCAAAATTTATGAAAGATATTTTAATTAAGAAACAAAAATTTGAAGCTTTTGAAACTGTTGCATTAAGTGAAGATTGTAGTACAATAATTCAAAAGAAATTACCTCAAAAACTTAAAGATCCTGGAAGTTTTACTATTTTCTATTTTTCGAAGGTTGAATTTAGGAGAGATTACTCCCACCACTGTAACCCTTCAGTTAGCTGATAGATCTATCACTTACCCTAAAGGAGTTATAGAGGATGTTCTTGTTAAAGTAGACAAATTTATCTTCCCTGTATATTTCATTGTACTTGATATGGAAGAAGATAAAGAAATACCTATTATTTTAGGGAGACCTTTTCTAGCGACCGGATGAGCTATGATTGATGTGCAAAAAGGAGAATTAACCATGAGAGTTAATGATCAAGAGACTATATTTAATGTCCTTAAATCAATGAAGTACCCTGACAAAGAAAAATGTTATCGAATGGATATAATTGATTATTTAATTGAGAAACATTATCAAGAAAAATGTAAAGTAATTTCAGAAGAAAATTTTGAATTTTTAACCGATGAAGATGAAGAACTAAAAGAAGAAGAAACTCATTATATTAAAGATAATTGGGAAACTTTGGACATAACTCAAAATGATATACTTTTACCCTCAATTAAAAAAGCCCCTGAACTGAAATTAAAAATGTTACCTTCACATTTAAAGTATGCATTTCTAGGAAATTTATTAACTTTACCTGTTATTATTTCTTCTGAGCTAAGTAAAGATCAAGAAGAAAAATTAATAGGAGTGTTAAAGAATTATAAAAAAGCTTTTGGTTGGACTATTGCTGACATAAGAGGAATAAGCCAGTCCATTTGTATGCATAGAATTTTAATGGAAGAAAATTTTAAACCTACTATTGAACCGCAAAGAATATTAAATCCCATCATGAAAGAGGTTATTAAAAAATAAATTGTTAAATGGTTAGATGATGGTATTATTTAGCCTATTTCGGATAGCCAATGGGTAAGTCCTATTCATTGTGTTCCAAAGAAAGTAGGAGTAACTGTCATTGTCAATGATAAAAATGAACTAATTCCTACAAGAAAAGTTACTGAATGGCAAATTTGCATTGATTATAAGAAATTAAATGACGCCACTAGAAAGGATCATTTTCCTTTACCTCTCTTAGATCAAATGCTTGATAAATTAGCTGGACACTCATATTTTTGTTTTCTGGATGGATATCCTGGTTATCATCAATTACCTGTCGCTCCTGAGGACCAAGAGAAAACAACATTTACAAGTCCTTATGGAACATTTGCCTTTAGAAGAATGCCTTTTGGTTTATGTAATGCACCTGCAACTTTTCAAAGATGTATGATGTCAATATTTTGTGATTTGATTGACAAAGGAATTGAAATATTCATGGACGATTTTTCAGTTTTTGGAACTTCTTTTGAATCTTGTTTGGAAAATATTTCCAAAGTTCTGAAAAGATGTGAAGAAACAAATTTAGTTCTTAACTGGGAATAATGTCAATTTATGGTCACAGATGGCATTGTACTTGGTCACAAAATTTCACAAAAAGGGATGGAAGTAGATCAAGCAAAAGTGAAAATTATTGCTGAATTACAACCACCTACTACTCATTATCGATGTGAGAAGTTTTCTAGGTTATGCTGGATTTTATAGAAGATATATAAAGGATTTTTCTAAAATTACTAAACATCTTTGTCATTTTTTGGAAAAAGATGCTAAATTTGAATTTAACAAAGACTTTGTTAATGCTTTTAATATTTTAAAAGAAAAATTAATAACTGCACCTATCATTGTTGCACCTAATTGGAATAAATCTTTTGAATTAATGTGCGATGCAAGTGATTTTGCAATTGGAGCTGTATTGGGACAAAAATATGAGAAAATTTTCAAAGTTATATATTATGCTAGTAAAACTCTTACTGAAACTCAATGAAATTACACTACTACTGAGAAAGAGCTTCTAGCTATAGTATAAGTCTTTGATAAATTTAGACCTTATCTACTTGGTACTAAATGCATAGTTCATACTGATCATTCCGCTATTAAATGTCTAATGTCAAAAAAGGATGTTAAACCTAGATTGATAAGATGGGGTTTACTTCTACAAGAATTTGATTTTCAAATAGTGGATAGAAAAGGAACGGACAACCAAATTGCTAATCATTTATCTAGAATTAAGAATGATGTTATTACTGAAGAAAAAATAAATGAGAAATTTCCTGATGAACATTTATATGTTATTCAAGGATACCAAACACCTTGGTATGTGAATATAGTTAACTATTTAGTTAGCAATATTCTACCTTATGGATTGGATGAAAAATTTATTAAGAAATTTAAAAATGATGCCAAATATTATATTTGGGAAGATCCTCATTTATTTAAATTAGGAAAAGATTCTATAATTCGAAGATGCGTACCTTATGAAGAAACTTATGTTATTTTTCAAAAATGTCATGATTCCGATTTTGGAGGACACTTTGGAGTAGATAAAACTGCATTTAAAATTTTAAATTCAGGATTTTATTGTCCTACTTTATTCAGAGATGTGAGACATTATGTTAAAACATGTGATCGACGTCAAAGAATGAGAAATATATCCAAGAAAGATGAAATGCCTTTAAACTATATATTAGAAGTTGAAATTTTTGATATATGGGGTTTAGACTTTATGGGACCATTTGTATCATCATCTGGAAAAATTTATATTTTATTAGAAGTTGATTATGTTTCAAAGTGGATTAAAGCTGTAGTTTTGCCTAACTGTGACTCTAATAGTGTATCTAAATTTTTAAAGAAGATGATTTTTTCAAGATTTGGAATGCCTAAGGTAATTATCACAGATGGTGGAAGTCATTTTAGAAATATAAGAATTCAATCATTACTGCAAATTTGGAATCAAACATAAATTTGCAATTGCATATCACCTACAAACAAGTGGAATGGCTAAAGTATCAAACAGAGAAATTAAAAGAATTTTAGAGAAGACTGTTAATCCTAAAAGAACTGATTGGGTTGATAGACTTGATTCTGCATTATGGGCTTATAGAACAACTTATAAGACACCAATCAGAATTTCACCTTACCGGTTAGTTTTTGGAAAACACTCTCCCTTACCTGTTGAACTTGAACATAAAGCTTATTGGGCGATTAAGGAGTTTAATTCTGATTTGAATATTGCAGGAGAAAAACAATTATTGCAATTAAATGAGATGGATGAAATAAGAAATGAATCATATGATAATGCAAAAATTTATAAAGAGAAAATGAAGGTATTACATGATAAAAATATTTCAGGAAAAATATTTGAGCCTGGACAAGAAGTATTACTATTTAATACTCGTTTAAGACTTTTTCTTAAAAAATTGAGATCAAAATGGATAGGACCATATATAATTGAAAAAGTATACCAATATGGAGCTGTGGATATTAAAGACCCCAAACGGGAAAAATTTTTAAAGTTAATGGATTAAGATTAAAGCCTTATTTCGGTGACATTAAAAAGATATATAAAAAGGCTTATGAATTAAGTCAACCTGATTAAAGAATTACTTAGGTCGGGCTGACGACGTTAAACCAAGCGCTCAATGGGAGGCAACTCATATTTTTAGTGTGTTTTTCCATTTTTAATGTATGGTTATGCCTCGATCTTGACTAATTTTATACAACTTCAGAAAATTAAAAATTATCTTGAAGTATATAAAGTTTGGACTTTGGATCACTCCATTTCATATGTGAGTAAAAAGGAGAACAAGTTAACCTTCATTGAAATTATGTATAATTGTGTTATTGAGATTGTTCTGATCTTATCGTTATAATTTACCTATTTTTGGAGAATGAAACCTTGAAATTTGACGTAAGGCGAAACGGAGTCGAACATGGTTCCGGCGCCTAGGAGCCAGAATTCGGCGCCTAAGCGCCAGAATAAGCTGTGTGACGATGGGTCCGGCGCCTAGGCTCCAGATTTGGCGCCTAAGCGCCACGGTTACTGGGTCGTGTAAAAATAAAAAACTTTCAGTTTTTCACACGATTTTCACCTTTAAATTAACCCATCTTCGTCCCCAATCCCTATGCAATCATTATTTCGACCCATACACTCCATCCTTGAGAGGATTTTTGAAGAAATGGAGAGGAGAAATCTTGGAGAAGAGGCTAGACACAAAGGTCCAAAAGATCCTCAACCCTACTTCAATGGGTTCATCGTTGTAAGTTTGGAGAAAATTTCTAGTCGACTTGATAAATTTGAAGCAGATTTCAAGAGTATTGGAGATCGCCTCCATGAGATGTATCATCAGATTGAACATCTGGAATGGCAGGCGAAACTCGAATTTGATCATCTAGCGGCTTATCAAGATGCTCAAGTGGAGATGTATGCGAAAAACAATTGGATTGACAAGAAAACGGCTACGGATTTTTCAAGAGCATTAGTGTTCTTCCCAAGTGGGTTGAATAGTTTTCCTTTCCAAGATAATGGAAATTAGATAGTGATTTGATGAGATCATGATTTATCTAATGAGTCGTTGTATCGATTTAGTGAATCGATTGTGTTTGTTTGTGTATTCGCTTTCTTGTTCAATGTGTGTTGTATCTGTTTTCAAATTGTGTTGTTTGATTGTGTGTTAGGACTTGAATAATTATATTATACTTATCTGAAGTGTATTGAGCCAATATTGAAGATTATAAATGGAAATTAGAGGAGTTTGATTTAAACCTTGTGTTTGATTGGTGGATTTAATATTTAATTTTTCAAAATTTTTTTTGGAAAATGTTTTGGAAGTTAGAAATTGAAGCCCTACTCTAATATGAGTAATTGGAAGTTGAATTTATGAATTTTGGTGGAAAATAAAATTTTTAGAGTGATTTTTGTAAAAGGCGAGTCTGGCGCCTAGGCGCCTAAGCGCCGGTTCGGCCTGCTTACCCGAAAAATACCATATAAACCCATTAGCCATGGATGACGCCTAAGCTTCATCTCCTTCCCCATTTTCACAAAAATACACCTCTTAGATCCATTTTGAGGTCAAAACATCAAGTATTTTGGCTTGAAATCACTTGATTTCTTCGTCTCAAGGTCAGATCTATACTCTAATCCATTTATTTTCGATTTTCACCATAGTTCTTCCTATGTTTTGCTAAAAACCAAAATTTTGAGAAAATTTTTGATTTTTAGGTATCCTATTTGGATTTTTAAACTTATTTTAGGTTTCTTAAACTTAAAAAGAGTTTAAATATTTGATTCCTAAATTTTTTCTTGTTTTCTTTCACATTTAGATGGCACCGAAATCTAAGCGAGGGAAGGGACAAGAAAATTTTGACAGTAGCAATTTCGCGACTGCGGCAGTGCATTTTCGATATCACGAATTTGCGAAGTTGAGAAAGTTTATCTCGGAGCGAAGCTTTTACAATCTGGGTGAAATGATCGAGAACACAATCGTTGCGCACAACTGGCAACGATTCTGTTATTTCATTGTTGTTGCTGTTATTCCAGTCGTTCGCGAATTTTATGCTAACTTTTTAGATGCGGAAGACTACAAAGTCTTCGTCAGAGGTATTGGAGTAGGATTTACTCCGGAGAGGATCAATGTGTTTTATGGACTGCCATCTACCATCGAGTGCCACTATTCTCCATCTGAGGGAGATCTTGAGATGATTATTGCTTATTTGACTGACGACACTGGAGCCTAGAAGATCTGGAATGAAAAACGGGTAAACTTCAAATCTTCTAAGCTAAATGGTGTTTCAAAGGCTTGGCATTATTTTATTTCTGCTAGACTTCTACCTTTCAACCACCTGAGTGAAGTTTCCGGAGAAAGAGCTATCCCGAACTATTGCATTCGGGAGAGGAAGGCGATAGATGTCGGCGGTATTATTTATGATTACGTGGAGTCTCTCGCTAGATCCGAGCACTACGTGGGTCGGGACTCCCATCTTTTATCTATTCTTTATGTGTTAGCAATGGAGTCACTGCTGATATTTCTGAGGAGAAGCTGAAGCCTACCAAGCCAATTGGGCAGGAGAGTGTTAGTATATATGTCATCTTCGAGGGAAGAGATTGACCGCTCCTTCTACTTCTGCACCCACTTCAGGTAGACCTTCCACTTCCAGACCTTCTACTTCTACTGCTGAGCCACCATCTAGTTTTTGGGAATCGATGCATGATCAGTTTATAGAGCAGCAGCATGAGTTATTTCAAACTCACTCGCGAGTTGATTCTATTGATAAGAAAATTGATCATTTATCTGAGTATACCCAGAGGAAGAGTAGTTACGATGCTGAGTATAATGAAGCTCTCGTTAGATTCCTGAAGGGAGAGCATGATGTTCAGTTTCCTACCTGTCCTAGATTTTCACCATATGTTGATGCTAAGGATGTTGAGTTTTCTTTTAGTGATGATGACGATAATGAGGCTACAGACAGTGATTAGTGGCCTGATTTACCTCTGAATTGTGCTAAGTCTGTTGTTAGTTTAGTTTGTTTGCTAGTATTGATTGTTGTTTGTTGTTTGCTAGTTTAGATTTGTTTATGTACTTTGTGTGGATTGTTGGGTGTTGAGACTATTGTTAGAGTATTTTTAATGTATTGTGGTTAAGATTGAAATTTGGATAAATTTATGTTTATTTCTGTTTCAGCCTATTGTTTAGTAGTTAGTATTGTTGTTCTATTTCTGTTATTATAAGTAGTATAATCATTTAATTTAATTACTAATGAGTCTGCTTACTTTTATACCTGCTTCATTATTTCAGTATTATTCATAAAAGCATGTGTAGAAGTAAATTTTTCTTTCTAGAATATTTTTTTTACATACTTATAAAAATTCCTTTTTAAAATTATGTTTTTCTTTCTCTCATACTTAAAGAAAAAAAAAAAATTTCATGATAGACCAAAACTTAAGTTTGGGGGAAAGGGAAAATACATTCAAATTTAAATTTTATTTGTCCTTTAAGAAATAATATTTTTTAAAAAATAAAATTTTTTTAACATAACATGAGGAATGAAGAATCTATTTAAGATCTCTTAAATATTTGAAATTATAAATAATTTAGTGGACTTAATAAAAAATTCTAATAACTTTGATTGATTTTAAGAATAGAATTATTCAACTTAAAGAAGAATAAGATTAAGAAATTTTTCTATTCATAGTAGAGATAATTGAATTTTAGAAGTATTAAGAAATCAAAAATTATAACTCAAAAAAGAATAGATTGAAATTCTTTTTGAAATCTATGTATGTTATAATAATTAAGTGAAAATGTATAAGTTTGAAAATATAAGTTAAGGATAGTGAAGTTCAAAACCATTAACAGGCTATCCAGATACAGTAATCCTCTCTTGAAAACATATATATATATATATATATAAGAGAAAAAGATAGGAGAAGCTTGAGGAAATGCCTAATCAAAAGTTGGGTTCACTTGAACTAACTTATAAAAGAAAACTGATTACATATATTACTTAATTTTTATGCATGTATTTTTATTAGAAAAGAATTTCATGAAGATCTTTTTCTTGTGAATAATTTATGTGATCTTAATATAATAAAATACAATTATTTTCGAAGTGAATGAAAAATTTTGAAGTCTTATGATTTGGTAGTTAAAATATTCTTTAAATTCTTAAAATTAAACTTAGTTAGTGAAATTTGGTTAATGATTTACTAAAGCCTTTATAAACTCAAATATCATAAGGAGACTTAAATATTTACCTTTCTATTCCAATTGGTATACATTTTATATACTAAAAAGGGTTACTTAAGGACAAGTAACGTTTAAGTTTGGGGGATTTTGATCCAAGAAAAAAATACCTATTTTTATGCCTTGATTTTTATTAAATTTTAAGGATATTATGCTTTAATGAAAGTTATTTTTGTGTTTTAGGATGTAGGTGATGCAAAAATATTCAAGAAGGAGAAAAATATGAAAAAGGAGCAAAAAGGAGAAAAAAGGAGCAAAAATAGAGCCAAAATGCAAAATTGTCAAAATTATTGGCCTGGTGCCTAGGCGCCAGAGTCCGGCACCTAGGCGCCAGAGTCCGGCGCCTAAGCGCCAGCTCGATACAGAAAACTATTAAGTTTTTGACGACTTTTGGGCGGTTATTTTGACAGTCTGAGCGGTTATTGGACCTTCTAGAAGACTGGCAGTTGTTCCTGGTTTATATGACATGTGATATAATGTATTTGGACACTTCAAAAAGGTTTTAATCGTGAAGAGGTGCGATCCAAACTGAAGAGGTGCGAAGAATTGGACGCGGTATTCGGCACCTAGGCGCCAGACACACCTTCTATAAGATTCATTGAATGTGGACACATTTTGAAGAGGTACCTTGAGGCAACCCTTGAAGCCTATAATTAGGAGGGTATTCCTTCAGAGAAAAATGACCCCCATCTACCCTCCCTATCTAGAGTCCAATCTAGAGAGAGCTAGAGAGATCATATTACGGCCACCTTTTTACTTTCCTTCATAAATTAGTGAGTTTATTTTAGAGTTTGTATTTAGAGTTTGAAAGAGTTGGAGCATCTGTAGTTCATTATGCTGTGAAGTCAGTAGGAATTAGAAGTTCAGTAGGAGAAACATCTAAAATAAGTATTTTTATTTTGATTCAAAGTTTATTTATTATGTTTTGTTATTTAATTTCAATGTGTTCTGAGTCGTTACTTTACTTTCTCCTTTCAATTATGAAAAGATAAATAAGATAATACAAAATTCGTCGAAGAATTAAAAATCATATATTTCCAAAACATTGTGATGATATTAATATCGATTCTTAATTTACTATTTAAATTGGCCATTTAAATTGTTAAAACCTGTTGAAGAGTTTTGAGACCTAGAAGGAGATAAATTCTTAACTTGTAGATATCACATGAATCCTTGGGTAGTCAAAGGCCTTGTGCGGGTTATTCAAGGTGAAGTGCAAATAAATAGGAAGATGTTATATATTGGGCATAGAATTGATAAGTTTTTAGAGTGACAGACTAAAATCTAATGATTTGGTTTATAGAAATAGAAAAGGGTCACTAGTAGGGCCGACCATAGCCACCCTTGGACATCTAGTAGTGTGAGCCTAGATTAACCCATTCTACTAACAATACATCCAGACCTGATCTATAGGCTAGCCAATGTTCTTTGCACCTGGATCAAAGGGTAAAGAATATGAATGCTTCTACTTGGCACAATACCATAAATTTATATTCTACATGAATATTATCATTATCTTAGATAATCTTGGATTAATTGAAAGGAAGAAAGTTGCTTCTTATTGCTATTTACATCAATTATTTTATTTCTGCTTTATTATTGCATCTAGTAAATTAAAGATATTTTATTTTTAATTATAAAAGAAATACTTTAAAATAAAAATATTTAAAGATCTATAACTCTCTCCTCGTGGGAACGATACACGGGTCTTTGTTTCAAAGCCCTATATTACTGAAACGATACGTATACTTGCGTAGAACCCCTAGTGTGTAAAATATTTTCCATAAAATTATATTTATATAAACTAGTCGCTATTATTATTTATAACATATATTTTTGAAAGCATTATTTAGTACGTTAATCTTCAGAGGACTTCGGGTCAAGTTTTTGGCACCGTTGCCAGGGAAGAAGATTTTAGTACACATATATTTATATCGGGTCAAGTTTTTGGCATCGTTGCCAGAGAAGAAGATTTTAGTACGCATATATTTATATCGGGTCAAGTTTTTGGCGCCGTTGCTTGGGAGAGCAGAGGCAAACTTTTAGATTTTAAGTATTTTTATTTTATTCATTTTTCTTTATTATAAAAAAAACATATATATATTAATGACAATATTTATTTTAATTCTTGCTAATTGACTTTTTATGCGTAGTTCTGGATCTGAAGGATTATTACCTTTAGATTATGAATTAGAAAGAACTGTTAGAAGAATTAAAAAAGGAAAACAAATTCAAAAATTTCGAGAAATGACTAATTTACATAACAATTTACAAAATCCAATTGAAATTAATGATCAAAATGTTTTTAAACCATTAAGGGAGTATGCTAACCCTACAGTTGATGAATTTCATAGTAGTATTCGAATACCCGCTGTAGATGTTAATTCTTTTGAGCTTAAACCGTCTATTATTCAAATGGTTCAAAACAATCAATTTAGTGGAACACTAAATGAGGTTCAAAGTTTACACCTTGCTAGTTTTTTAGAACTTTGTGCTACCTTTAAAAATAACAATGTTTCTGATGATGCTATTAGGCTTAGACACTTTCCTTTTTCTGTTACTGCCGCAACTGATTCTTCTTCTTTTTCTGACTTGTGTATCATGTCCATGTTGAGCTGCGAGAGAACCTGACATCCCTGAACTGACACCTCAACTAATTCATCCTGCATGCAGGCAAATTCCTTTGCAAGGCGGGCTAACGCATCTGCGAGAGCACTTTCTCTTCTGGGAATCTTGTAGATCGTTACATTCAGAATCTGCTCCAGTAATTTCATTGCATATTGAAAGTACTGCTCGAGTCTTGGCTTCAGAATTCTGTACTGTCCTACAACTTGTTGAATGATCAACTGTGAATCCCCGTAGATGTTGATGTTTGTTATCCCCATCTGAACGGTTAATTCCAGTCTAGTTATGAGAGCTTCGTATTCGGCCTCGTTGTTCATACACGGTTTCGTTAGATGGTAGGAGTATCTTAACATTCCTCGTTCCGGTGTTATAAATATTAGTCTGATTCCTGGCTTACCGGGCACTATCGTTTGCAATTCTTT
This sequence comes from Papilionanthe hookeriana x Papilionanthe teres, assembly GCA_022702705.1. Classification (NCBI taxonomy): domain Eukaryota; kingdom Viridiplantae; phylum Streptophyta; class Magnoliopsida; order Asparagales; family Orchidaceae; genus Papilionanthe; species Papilionanthe hookeriana x Papilionanthe teres. Next base: position 72,363,690 of record CM040423.1, read on the forward strand.
GTCTGTTTATGCTGAAGATGCTTCATCGAAGTATAGCTCCCAACGCTGATCGTCGGGGTCTTCTAGGCTCATTATCTACTCGTCAGGCAAGTCATCGTTGAGAGGCGATTCTGCCGGTAAAGGGTGTGCTGCGAGGAAGTCTGCTAGGACTTGTCCCTTTACGGCACGAAGATGTACGAAAGTTATATCGAATTGCAATAGTATCATCAACCACCTGGCAAGTCTGCCGGAAAGCGTCGGTTGGGTCATCAAATTTTGCAACGGATTAAACTTCGAAATAAGGTTGACCTTATGAGAAAGCATGTAATACCTAAGCTTTTGAGCAGCGAAGATTAGGGCCAAACAATGCTTCTCAATAGGAGGATACTTTACTTCCATCGGAATTAAACGAAGACTTAAGTAGTAGAAAGTGTTTTCTTTTCCCTCGTCGTTGACCTGGGCTAGCAGGGCTCCGAGAGAGTCGTCTAAAGTCGCGGTATACAGCATCAACGGTCTACCCGAGACTGGGGCTGCTAAAACAGGAGGTGTCATTAAATACTTCTTAATGTCCTCGAATGCCCACTGACATTTCTCTTTACAAACAAATTTGGCGTCCTTTTTAACCAGTGCCGAGAAGGGCTGACACCTACTTGACAAATTCGAGATAAAGCGTCGAAGATATGCCAACTTCCCTTGAAAGGATCGTAGTTGTTTCAAAGTTTTGGGAGGTGGCATTTCTAAGATAGCTTTAATCTTTTCCGGATCGATTTCGATTTCACGATGTCGGACAACAAATCCTAAGAATTTCCCAGAGGTGACGCCGAAGGCGCATTTCAAGGGGTTCATCTTAAGGTTATATTGTCTTAATCGTTCGAAAACAATTCTTAAATCATACAGGTGATCTTCTTTCAGTTTGCTTTTGATGACCACATCATCCACGTAGCACTCAACTTGGTTGTGAATGAGATCATCAAAAATCCTCGTCATTGCTCTTTGGTAAGTTGCTCCTGCGTTCTTCAATCCGAAAGGCATTACTGTGTAGCAGTATATTCCGATTGCCGATATGAAGGCTGTGAGTTTTTAATCTTCTGGTGCCATCTTTATCTGGTTGTATCCTGATGATCCATCCATGAAAGAGAAGATTTCATGTGTCGAAGAGATGTCGATCATCAGTTCTGGAATTGGAAGAGGAAATTCATCCTTTGGACATGCCTTATTCAAATCTCTGAAATCCACGCAGATTCTGATATGTCCATTCTTCTTTCTGACTGGACCACGTTGGCTAATCAAGTTGGATATTTTTCTTCACGGACGAATTTAGCGTCTATTAGCTTCTTAACTTCAGCTATAACTGTTGTTCAATCTCTAGATGCATTCTTCTGGGAGCTTGCCTGACTGGAACGGCAGTGGGATCCACTCCTAGCCTGTGAACTGCCACCTCTGGCATTTCATTGTAACTCCAAGCAAAACAGTCTTTGAATTCCATCAGTTGTTTGATCATGTTTTTAGAGTCTTCTTTATTGAGTAAGGAGCTAACAAAGATCAGCCTAGGCTCTTCGCTAGTACCTAAGTTAACTTCCATTAACTCGTCTATTGTAGATTTAATTTCTTCTTCGAATTCTGGTGAAGCATCTCCAATTTGCAGATCTTCGAGATCATCTGGTTTCTAAGCAGACTTCATTAGGCTCGCAAGTGACATCCAAGCAAAATCCCGTGTCATCAAATGATCCTACTGTGCCGAATCCAAGACCATGTTTTGAATTGGGAGGACGACTGGCATTGTTCCATAATTTTTCAAAGTGTTGTGATTGACCTTTTATCCATCGTCGAGGTAAGACACCACGTTGAATTAAATTTTGAACACAGGGAGAATACCACTCAAAATTTAGTTCCATTAATTCGGAAGAAGTAACATCTTCAAATTGTACATCATTTTCTGTTTTGGTTGAAGAAGCACCACGGTAGAATTTGATCGGTTTAGTACCACCGCCATGTACCTCCTTGACCACCATACCCTCAACCTTATTAGGATAGATCGGGGTCAGCACACAATGGTTAATCTATTCGTACATTGATTTGTATTCTTCGTTCTTTTCATCTTCGAGAGAGATCTTGAACTGTGGTTTCTTCTGACTTATCGCCACTGCTTCTTTCTTGATTTCTTCTTCTTCGGAACTGTTCTCCCAATTGACGTCGATGACTGGTTTCTTCTGTCCAACTGTTCCAACGTCTCTTCCTCGACCTCGTCCCCAGCCTCGACCTCGGGTGTGAGTTCGGAGAAACCTTCACCATCTCGTCGTAAGGGAGTGGTGAGTAACTGTTGGACTAGAATTTCAGGTTCTTCATCGTCTAGAACTTCTTTTGCTTCATTTGGTATGGTATTTCTGGAGAAGATTGTCTTTTTTGGAGGCACGTAGTAAGCTTCATCTTCGTGAATTCCGGTTTCATGCACGGAGAATGGTTGCAAATCACCTTTGATACATTGTTCTCCTCCTTCGTAATACTTTACGCATTGGTGTAGAGACGATGGTACCATCCGCTTCTCATGGATCCACGGCCGACCCAGTAGAGCGTTGAACGATGTCTCAGAATCAATTATATGGAATTTTGCGGTTGTCTTTGCCAAATCACCGGTCTTCATTAATAGTGTTATCGATCCCAAAGCTCTTTCTCCTTTTTGAATGAACCCTCTTAATAACATCTTGTCTGCTTCTAGCTCGCGAGCATCAATTTCCAAATATGCCAACGTCCGAAGATTCATTATGTTGATTGATGCTTCTGGATCAACCAACACCCTGGAGAGCGAGAACTTTCCAATAGTGACTGAAATGTACAACGGTCGGTTGTGATCTGCTGTTCCCAATAGTAGATCATTGTCCGTGAAGGTAACACCTCGCTGTTCTTTTAACGAGCAAACCTCATCTAAGGAATTACCGGCCATTTGAGCTAAGCAAATTTCTGGATCAAGTAAGGCCATGATCAGAGTTTCCCTCATCTCCTTTGACAGGATCAAAGCATCGTATATGCTCAGTTTTGCTGGTAGCTTCCTAAGATGGGCTAGCATGTTATAATCCACTTTATTACCATGTTCCTCGGTTTCTTCCCGAACGGACAATTCTTCTGTTGGGGTGGCTCCTCCTGAGCAACCACCTGCTTTCCTTTATCCTTTGGACCCATTCTCGGTAGTAGAACTTTTCCACTCCTTAGATTGACTTCTATTATCTCTTCTGCATCTGGTGCTGAATCTGCTGGTGTCACCTCTTGAATCGGAACGACTGCCTCTTCTGGAGTTGCTTCGGAATCTGATAACTCTAATTCTATTATGATTGGAGCTCCTCGAAATTCACAAATAGACTCGTTGCTTGTTGAGCTTTCGTAGCCATCTTTGTGAGCGTCTTCTCCTTCGTCGTGGTCATCGAGGTTCAGTATGATTTGAGAATCATTTATCGTATTGGAATCGAGATCCAGATTAGGTTGGTTATCGTTAGTTACGTAATCGTTAGAAACAGTCAGAACGTTGCCAACATCAAAACTCTTATCATTATAAGATCCCGCTGGGGCGAGCAAATAATCATACAGAGTAAGAGGTCCGAGGGATTTCTCCCCTGAATCGGAAACAACCATCCTAGGATAAGCAGCCCCTAGTCTACCCTTCGGAGCCTTGGTTTTCTTTTCTTCTACAATCTTCTCTTCCTTCTGGGGCGGTTCTTCAATTGCAAGCGATAGAACCGGCTCGGCAGGTTTCAAACTTTGGGTTGAAGCGCGCACCGAAGCGTTCTAGATATGATCCAAGATCTTCTTTGAAGACTTTGTCCAGACGGTACTCCATCCATCATCAGTCGTGTATGGGTCTAACAGAACAATAGGATTCGTTGAAATAACATTGATGGAATCTCCTTTTTGTGGTTCCTTCATGTATTCTTTCAGGATCGTTATGTTCCCTTTCCGGAGATTGTCGTCAAGCCAACTCTTGAAAGTGATGCAATCCTCTATCTTGTGCCCGAGCATCCGGTGGTAAGGGCAATAGTTTGGATGATCTCTCTTATTGACTTCTTCCGGCCTTTTGGGCTCTGGTAGCTGAAAATCGGGTGTCTTCATTAAACTGCGGAACATCTTCACTACTTTTTCAGTTTTGAATGGATATTACTTATTTAAAAATTCTTTTAGGGTACGCTGTGGAAGAGGCGATTGCTCATAATGCTGAGGCAACTGATAGCTTGGTCGAGGCTGTTGGTAGTTCTGTTGAGGTTGCTGATAAACCCGTTGTGGTGGTTGATAACTAGGCTGTGGTCGCTCTGGCTGTATCTGCACTTGCTGCTTGCCTTTATCTACTACCGCGATGATTCCAGATTTCTTTTCAAATGCTTTTACAAGCTTCTGCTTATCGTCTTGTCCACGAAACTTAGCTGTTTTGCTTATTCCTTCAAGTTCCCGGCCTTGCTAAGCAACTTCTCGAAAGTCTTGATTGTAAATCCTTTAAGGAGAAGTGCTATCAGGCCGTGGATACTTTTCAGCAAAATACCGATCGCATGATGTTCCTGAAGTTGTGGTTCAAACTTCATGCTTAAGTTTCTCCATCGAAGTATGTAATCCATTAGAGCTTCGTTCAGTTTCTGTTGTTCCACCACTAAATCACCTATAGTGATGTGGTGCCGAGCTCCGGCAAACCGCTTAACGAAGAGATTTTCTAAATCTAAAAAGGTCTTAACTGAGCCATTTGTCAATTCTGCATACCAGTCGAAGGCAATCCCTGACAAACTGCTGACGAACTGATGAAAGAGTAAGGCATCGCTCCCACCGGCATTGCAACAACTAGCACGAAAATGTGCGACATGCTGTCGAGGGTTTCCCGTACCGTTGAAAGTCTTGAACAGAGGTGGTACGAAGCCTTTTGGGTATTGGACCACATCAAATTCTTCAGGGTAAGGTCTACCTGTCTGAATAGATGCTCCACTCTTAGACTGAGCTAAGGCTTCTCGCACCTGTTGTTCCACCATGTTTTTGATATCCTTTTCGGGAATCATGCTTTGCGTAGAATCTTTCTTCGGTTGTGCATCTCCGTTAACAGATGTGATCTCCTTTCCTCCGTCCATGATGTGAATAATTTCTGGGGGTGTTTCCTTTTGAGGTTGCAACTGACTCTGGAGAGTGGCTAAGGCGGCAGCCATCTCTTCCATCCTTTTTGCCATCTGGGAAATTTTATCATCCTTTTCTTGAAGTTGTGCTCTCATCAATTCAGGTTCCTCCCTTTCCAAAGTTCACGGAGCGCCTTGTGAAGCTGCCGCTGCTCGGATCTTGACCATATTAATCTCGGCGTACTCTTCATCCATAAATTCTAATGAATCTACTTCAGTTTCCAATTTTTCTCCTCTTTTCTTTGCCAATCGTCGGAAGTCGGTTCTTAGCTTGCCTATGGCATCCTCTAGTGGCCTCTTCCAGACAGTCTCACAGTTACCATGTGATGATTGTTGAATTTCATTATCAAGAGTTTCTTTTAACGCAGTGGCACTTCCTTCTGATTCAGGCTCTCTGACGAGGCTTTTCTTCTCGGGAAGTTGTGTCGGTATCGGCTCAGCGATAATAGGTCGCCACACCATCCTTATTGCAGTAGAAGGCCTAGGACCAGACGGTCTGTCGGCTATATGCGGGTAGGTGGTGTCCTCCCTAATATGGTGACCCGATACAACAACAGGAGAACTAGCTCGCGTCTTCTTCCTTGGTTTCTCTACAGCAGTGACAGGCTCTACTCGTGGTCCGAGGCGGGATTTGACTTGCACTCGTCCCATCCTTCTTAGAATCTCTGATACGTGCCCCTTCCTTCTTAGCTAGTTTCCCTACTACAGCTCGCAGTCGAGTAAGCGGCGTAGTCTTGGCCCTCTTCCTCTTACAGTCACTATAGTATGCAGGTCGGGGTAATGCAGCGGCGATCCTCCAGGCATCTTCCTCATCCTATGCAGCAGAGAGAGGGTAAAACCTACTTCCCTCCAACAGAGGTGAATACTCAGGAAGTTCTTCGTCTTTCTCAGAAATCGTTTCCAGAAAAGCAACTTCAGCAGCCGTAGCCTTGTTGATCCTGGCGATCTTTCTGCTCCTATTTCTTCTTTGAGTCCGAGTTATGGGTGTAAACTTTAAACTGGACCCAATTTCAAAAACAGAAGGTATTGTAGCAAAATCTGTACTCTCCACGGTGACAGGCCCATCACAAACTTGGATTCCTTCCCCTTTAATTTGGCAGGAGCCGGGGTAGGAGCAGAGATGACTAGACCGGTGGGGGTAGAGACAACAGTCCTCTTACGAACAGTGGTACTTCTTTCAGCTGGGACTTTTCGTAGGGGAGGGAATTCTTGAGTCGACTTCAGGTAGAACTCAATTATGGGTTTCTCAGTTTCTGGCACTTTTTCCATTAGTGTGAAGAGGGTGACGTCAGCGAACTTAATATCTGTATTGTCGAATCCTTATCCAAAATGAATGATTCCATTGTCAGGCAGTTCATCCTTATAGACAGCGAAGTCCATTCCATTGGTGAAGGAGAAAATTAACTTTTGTGCAGTCATTTTCTTCAGGGTAAATTTCGAACGTCAGTCCCGAATTATGCTTCCTTTTGTCGCAAAACTTAAGATGGAAAAGAAAGAGTTCGAACACCTTTTAGCTTATCTTAATGTATTTATGATTTAAAAGAGTTCGTTTATTAAATGGTTGTTTATTAGAGGATTTGTTTGTTAGGAACAAAATGATTAAAGGAAGAAGGTTAAAGGAAAGTTAAAGGATTCGATTCAGAATTGGAAAGGAAAAGAAAGTTTCGCAAGACTTCTCAACTCAAAAGACCGCTCCTAGGCTAACACATATTGGGGGTCCACCCCACCTCAGAAAGAGGCAAAAGGATTTCAGAACCTCTCTATTTAGGGGTGTCTAAACAGTGGCTCCAAAATCCAAAAGGAATTCACTATACCCGTTCAAGACAGAAATGAACGTGGTATGCCAACGGAAAGAATGGTAGTTTGATCCACAAGGGGTATGAACTCACTACCGATTTATGAAATAAAAACCATCTGATCAAAATGGAGAGAGGAACTAGTCCCCAGCGAAGTCCCTAGAAGTTGTCGTTATTTTTTTAGGTTAAGTGTTTTTTAAAGGGGGTCGCCTACAGAAATTGTCGGCGAATTTTAAATTTTAAATTTAATTTATATATATATATATATATATATATATATATATATATATATATATATATATATATATAATTTGAAAAGTAGCATTTGATTTTGAAAATAATTTTAAGTTTAAAAAATTTTAAGATATGAAATCAAACCGATCTCACGTCCCAAATAGTTTATATAAATGAGCACCGCATCACAAACAGCGTATCTTTCCCAAAGAATAGACACACTGCTTGATGATGGGGCTCGATTAAATAAACTAGAAGGTTTGTGACATCCTTTTGTCATGCGAACCAATTTTATAAGCCAACAAGTTCCCCTGCTTAATATAAAGGAATTAAGTAGGGTTTATATTACCTGGGTTCTTAAAGTTCCCTATAAGGGCAAGCCCCTATAGTTAATTACATCTTAAATAACTGGAATCACTTAAAAAAATCTCGATAATGATCAGTGGTTTTGCTCTCAAGAATTCAAATCTTAAGGTTTTCAAACAATTGGACTTTGGAAATTTTGATAGGGAATGGATCAAATTTGGAACAATTTATTTTAGGAGTCCAAAGGAAGAGAAGTAGGAGAAGCTGAGGATCCAAGAAGAATCTTGGCAACTTCCCAAACTATCCTATTGTTTGGCTTCAATTTAGGAGTATATTTAATGTTTCAATCCTGCCAGTTTTAATTAATTTGGACTTATATTTGTATGATAAAATCATACAAACAACCTCGAAGATGTGAGGGTTTATATCGTACCAAACGACTACCTCGGAGTCCTAAGACCGGTTAGGGCTTAATTTGCGTTCTGTTTGTGATTAAATTTTGAGTTGTTTTATATTTTGAAATGTTGTGGAGGTGAATTTTATCTTGTTGTGACTTTTAATTTAGTTTTGGGTTTCAGTTTTGACTATCCTAAAGGTTTCAGTTTTCATGCAGGGTGACATTCTTGTTTAACTTGCAAGAAAAGTAAAGTGCAGTATAGGTAAGTAAATTGCAATAAAATAAAAACGTACCTGAAGGGTATTCCCGTCATTCCAAGCTACACTTAAAACACATGTTAAAGCATTTATATAATTTGCAAGAAAACACCTAGGTAAAGCTAAGGGAAGGTTTTGGTTCTCTACCAAAGTCCTAATCCTATAGCTAGTCAATTCCTATGGCGTCTAGGTTCTTGTGTTTTGTTAAGGATGATTTTCTTCATCAAAGAACAATGAAGTCTCACTATTCTTTTAAAACATCCCATCAAGTTAGAGAAGTGCTCGGAATTGAATTTTGAACATCTTCTTAAACATTGTAGAGATTATTTTAAGTTAAGTTACTTTCATTGTGGTGATGAATTAATCACCCAGATTACTTTAATGTTCTAATTTTATTTGACTCTTGCTCAATGAACTAGGATATTTGATTATCCTATGAATGAAGTGACATCTCACTTAATGCTTCATTTAAGAGTTATGATAATGAAAGCCTATAGGGGCAAATTAATTTGTTGAAGATTTTAACAATTCTTAATTTAAAATTGGAATTGATGATTTAAAGTGATTTGGTTTAGTTATAAAATTTTGATTAATAATTTTAAGTTTGGAATAGTGTTCAAGTTATTTTTAATTCTATTAAATCTTTATATTTTAATGATCTTAATATTTCAAATTAGTCTTAATGTTTTAAATTTGTTTAAGGTTTGTTTTCAAATGATAAATTAATTTTACTATTCTCAATTTAATTCAATTAAGTTATTAAATCACTTAATATTTTAAAGTTTAATTTAATTAAGGGTTATTTTCTTTTTAATTACTTAATTATTAATTCCAATTATCATCTTCAGTTTAATTAAGAGTTAAATATTATCAAAGTAATTTATTTAGGGATTTCAAATTAATGAATTGGTATCTTCCTAAGTCACATCCCCAACTTTAATAATCCAAATTTTGATTATTCTTCCAAAATTTTAATTATTTAATTAATTAAGGTTTACTTTAAATATTTTCAAGATGATTAATGGGTTTCTACCTCTTAATTATTTAAGTTTCAATCATCCAATGGAAAAAATTAAGATCAGATATTTTACCCTCCCTTTTTTATTAGACCTAAATATTAATTAGGGTTAAAGTCTTTAATTACCTTTATGCCCCTTTAGGCTTATTTATTTCATAAATCATCAAATTAAGCTCAAATGAACTCAAAATTTTTATGTCACTTCACTCATATGTCAACTAAGAAATTAGAGGAGAAAATGCGATTTTTCTGAATCTGATTTAATTTATATATTTATTTTTGTGAGAAAATGAGGGTTTTCAATGAAAATTCTTCAACATGACCAAGGTGAGGTTCTATCCTTAGGAAATTTATGGGATGTTCTCACTGACCAAAGCACCACTTGGACCAATTTTGGTGATTTTTTTAATTATATTTTATTTATTATAGTTATTTTTAGTTTTGGAGTGTTAATTAATTATAAAATAAAATTAAAGTTGAAAATTAAGTTTTATATTTTTCTTATGTCCATCTGACCTCAAGGAGTTCAGAGAAATAAATTTATATTTTTATGATTTTTCTTTGATTTATTAGAATTAATTTAGTGAAAATGTAGGGAAATTCATTTTTTAATATTAAAAATTGCCTTAAGCCTTTAAAATCTAATATCTTAACTTAGAGACTTAAGAAAATTATGGGAATGGTTCCTAAGTGATTAGGAGACCAAATGTGACATTTTTGTGATTTTTAACATTTTTATGATTTTTATTATTTTTTAAATTATTAAAATATTAAAAATATGGTGAAAAATGAAAATTTTTGAAAAATTAAATTTTTAATTTTTTTAGACTTCTCTGATATCAGAGAAGTCCCAAAACTAATTTGGTGAATTTTTGAAATATATTTTGGGTTTTATGAATTTTTAAAATTTAATAATGATCATGTCACTTAAATAATTCATTTAGTGGGGCTAATCATTTTCAATTGATTTCAAATTTTTGTGTGAGACTCCTCTGACTCTAAAGATCAGTGGAGAATTGTTTTCAAGTAATTTTGATGTGTGGTTAGTCCTAATTAATTAAAATTCAGTTTTGGGTGTTTAGACCAATTAGGATTATTCTTAAGGAATTAAACCAAACAAAAATTTTCCTAGGGTCCTCTGGTCATAAGATACCTCCATAAATTTTCCTAGAATTTTCTAAGAAACATGCTAATTACTGGAATTAAAATGGCAAAACATACACATAAATTTGAAAAATCAATATCTTGCCACAGAGATGGCCTCTGGCCTTGGAAAATTCAAGTAATGTTCCCAAGAACAGAGGCTACAAAAACCCTATGATCTCATGCCATGGTGAATTGTATGCATGCATGGAGAATTAAAATACTGAAATTAGTAAATAATTAATTAAAAATAAAATGCTCATCAAAATAACTTAATTCTTTTTTCCATATTGTTCTCCTCTGTTCACTGAGCAAGTGGATATGTTTATTTTATTTTTGTAATTTTTCTACGGAAAGATATGGATTTTTGAAGTTTATGGTATTTAAATAATAGAAAATATCTTATTTATCTACTTAACCCAGACAGCGCCGCGTCAACCTACGACGGATCGAAAGCCTACGCGGCGCGCTCCTATTTGACACTGCCACCTGAGTCAGCAGCCACGCGTCCCGCGGTCTCGCTCCATCTCCTCGTTCGGCTTGATCTGGACCATCCATCTGATACACGCGCGATCCGACGACTGCTGGTCATCGTCTCCGACTGGTGTGTCCCGAGAGCCGTCCGCACTAAAACCCTAAGATCTCCCTCATCTCTCCACCAAATCTCATGTTCTTATACTCTATGGATTCATCTTAAAGAGATGAACACATCTATACGGCTAACATGCATTGAAAGTAACTCAAATGAAATGGAGAATTGATGGAAGCTCGGGTTAAAGAGAAGTCTCCATACCTTGGTTTAGGAGGTGAGGCCTCGACTGAATGTGTTCGACACGTTCGTTGGAGCTAGAGGAGCCTAGGGATGAAGCCGCTGGTCCTAGTGAATTGTCTACGTGTGATTTCCACCAAGCCCGATTTCAAAGCTTGGCCGATAGAGAGAATGGCTGGCCTGGAGAGGGGCCTTTTGTTGGGGAACTTCTTCTCTTAGTCTGGTGAAGGTGTAGGGTCAATCAATTTGAGGATTGGCTCACTGTGATGAAGTGTCCTGTTTTTTAGGTGGATTTTGAGCTGAGAAATTGAGCTTTGTTAGGGGAGATTAGGGCAAAGAGACAGAAGAGATCAATTGCTCTGGGTTAGGAGAAGAGTTTAAAGCAATTTTGGCAGAGTTTTGGTATAGTTTTGTTCAGCACCTATTTTGGCCGAGAGGTGGTGGTGTTTAAATCGAGCTGACTGGAGGGCTTCACAGGGGCAATTGGAGGCTGGGATCAGCTGCTCAGGGGAGGAGAAGAAAAGCCATGGTGTCCATTTGGGTTGGGATAACTCAGCCAGTGGGTTTGAATTTTTTGAAGCCAAATAAGGCTCTTGGCCTGGTGTTTTTCGGCGGCTGTGGTGGCTGGCCGGTCAGGCATGGGTCACCATCTGACTCAGTGGGGTCAGGGCTTGAAGTTGGTGAATTCAATTGGGGTTTCACATGTGTAAAGGGTTTGATTTAAATGGTATGGGGGGAAGCTCATTTTGGGCTTAGTTTGGTCAACTCATGCAAATGGGTTGGGTGCACCCTCCCATGACAAGGTTTTGGGCTTAGGGAATCATTTGGATCAGCTGAATTGGAGTGGTGAAGTCTCCATCCAAGGTGAGGTGGCTAAGCTTAGTTTAGGGTGTAGCATGGATGAGGTTAAAATGCTTAATGAAGGGTTAAGAAAGAGGCTCCCTCTTTTTCCACTAATGGCATGGTGAGGTGGAAAGGGCTCTTCATGGCTTGTATGTGGCTTATGCATGGCTTCATGGCTCCATTTGGCTTGGGAAAAGGTTTGGTCAATTTCAAAAAAATGTTATTTGGAATTTTTGAAAACTTTGAATTTGTTGGATTGGTTTTGTCATGATGCTATTTTGGTTTAATCAAAATGATGGGTTTTGCACTTAGGGAATGATTTAAATCAAAGGGATGATGAGAGGAAACTTCATGTGGGCTTTGTAATAAGTCTTGGGCTTTTTGAAATCATTTTGGATGGGCTTTTAAAATGGTTTAAGAAAGTGGGCTTTTAGGTTTTGAATTAAATTGATAGATGAAAGTTGGTGAGGGGTTATGTCAAATAAATGTTGGGATTGGTTTAAGAATGTGTCATGAGTAATTTGGAACAAGTTTGGGGTGATTTTAAGTTGAATTAGGTTTAATTTGGGACTTTTTGCTAATGAGGCCAAAGTGGATCAAATTGGGCAAACTTGGGTTAAGGTTGGGTTAATGTTGGTTTGATGTAAAATTAATGTTGAAAAATGTTTTTGGGGTGTGACAAAGAGTTTTCAACTTTGGTTGGGCTTTGCTTTTGGGATTTGGGCTCATTTGGGTTCATGATGGATTTAGGCCAAATTGGGGATTTTTGGTTTGGGTTAGGTTTGGGTGGAGTTTGGTTTCAAATTTGGGGCAAATTATGTTAGTCTTTTGTTTTTGAGGATGTTAGTAAGGTTTAGGAAAAGATTTGGGGTTAATTGGAGTTGTGTTGGGTTGGTTTGGGCCAAGTTTAAGTCATGGGCCAAAATTGGGCTTTAAGCTTCAAATTGAGATTGGATCCACATGTTGATGAAATTTGGTTTGGATTTGGTTTAAATTGATATTGGGGATATTTAATTGAAGTTTAGAATTGAATTGGATCAAAATTGAGGTCAATTGGAGTGGTTTGGTTGGACATTAGGTTCTCTTAGGTTAAAAATATGTCAAAATGGGGGTTTTGGTAAAAGTGGGCTAAATTGACAAAATTGGCTTATGGTATAGTTGAACAAAATGAAATTGGGAATATTTGGGATTTTCTGGAATTTTCTGGGAAGTTTCTGAGTTTTTGGAATTTTTGGGTTAAAAGGGTATTTTGGATATTTGGAGGGTATTGAGGGGGTATTTGGAAAATTTTGGTGTATTTGGTCATGGATGATCAATTTGAGTTGGGGGGATGTTTAGGATTTATTTTGAGGATTTTTGGGTAATTTAGGCAATTTTGCAAATTTTGGGCAATTTCAAGGGCATTTGGTAAGCTTGGTGGGTTTAGGGTCCCGGGGGTCAAAAATTGAAATTTTGGAAAAATGAAGGTTGATCAAGTGTGGGTGAAATGAAACCATTTTGGTTGAGCCATGAAGTCATATTAAGCTCACAAGAGCCATGAGAGGACTCATCTTAGGCACTCAATATGTTGTTCCTAACCCTCTTAACCAGGGGCTTAGGGGTTGAGTACCATCTATATGAGTTACCTACATGAGTGAGGGAGTCAAATTGGTTACACGTAGTTTTAGGGCTTGGAATGTGTGCGTGGGAGTGAGGTGTGTGCAAGTCAACCCTCACCAGACCAGGCCACGCAGGGTAATCCTAAGGCCAAAGAGTCCTATAGGAATCTCATCCTTTAAACTTCCACATTTGATTTTAACCCTCCAAGTGGATTAGGGGTTTACAATCAAACTTGTGGGGTTTGAAGGGAGCCAAGAAGTGTTTGAATTTCTAAGTGATGGGTCCCATTTCTAGTCCTCTAAGATAGTCAAGGAGAAGCCCTATGGCTAGATTTTAAGTACTAAGGAGAGAGAAGAGAAAAGACCTCATCAAAAATGAGGTCAACATGGTCTGGCAAAAGGTCTGGTTCAAAACTCCTGCAGCAAGAGGAGAGGCTGATGAGAAAGCCCGATGTAGATGTGCAGGGAGATGGGGCTTTCAGCAAAAATCCTCTGTAGCTTTGGGGAAGCTCAAATAAGGTTCAAATTGAGGTTTGGAGGATTTTGGTGAGATGCCCTATTTCTGGCCTTATTTTGAGCTCTAAAATTGAGCTCAGGTAGTGGGAATTAGGGCTGGAAATGGTGGGGATGAGCTTCTCCCAGTTGTTATAGGGTCTGGGAACAATTTGGCAAAGTTCTGTTTAGGGTTTAGTGCACTCTCCTTTGTTGGTTGTGAGAGGGTGGTGCTTAAATAGAGGAAGAAAGAGTGGCTGCCATGGCTTCAATCAGGGTGAGCTCTGTTGCTTAGGTGGAGGGAAGAAAGGTGTAAGTGGCCAATGGGAGTAAGACAGTTCAGGGAGTTTCAATTTTGGGTTTAAGGCTTGGGGTAGCTCTCAGTTTTGAGGTTCTCCGGCGACTAGGCCGGCCGACAAGGATGGGGAGGTGGTTAGCTGGGTCAGAGGAGCCAGTGGGAGGTTTAAATGTGATTACCTTGGGAGGTTGATGGTTGATTGCATGGGGTAGTGGGTTTAGCCAAATTAAGGAGGAAGATCCCATGATTTGGGGAACCATTGGTCCATGGCAAAGATTTGGGTCATTAGTGATCTGATTAACATCTTGGAAGGTTTATGCATGGCAGAAATGGTTAAGGCTTGGATCAATTTGAAAGATTTGAGGTGGATTTGGATTTAGGTTCAAAATGGGGAACATTTGGGTTTGTCTAGACCTGAATTTGGCTAAATTGAGGGCTTATAATGGTGTGGAATATTGTCATCAGAAGTTTGAATATCAATTAGGTTGGAATTAGGGAGATATGAAGTTCAATTTGGGGAACTTTGAATTTTGGGAAAAAATTAGGTTTTTTGATTTGGGCTGGATTTAAGCTAGTTTTAGGTATAGATTTAGATCAATTAAAGGTTCAAATTGATTTAGGGTAATATTATGAAGAGTTTAGAATTCAAATTTGGGGGAATTAAATGGGTTATGGGGTTCAATTTAATAAAATTTAAGGGTATGGTCAAATTGGGGCAATTGAATTGGACTTGGAATTTGAATTTGAAATTGGGTGCAGCAGGGTTTGAAATTGATTTTAATTAGGATTGAGGATGATGAATTTGAGTTTGTAATTTAAATTGGGGAAGATTGAAGTTAATTTGGTAGAAATTGAGAGTGATTTGGGCATTTTAGGCCTTTAAGGGAAATTTGAGAATTTTGGTCAAAATGGGTTAATTTTGTCAGATTGGGACCAATGGAGAGGTTTAAATTAGTTTTGGGGACATTTGGAGTGATTTTGGAAATTTTGGGATTTTTTGAAATTTTTTGAATTTTTTGGGCATCAAAGGCATTTTGAAAATTTTGGGGGGTTTAGGGGTTTTTTGAGGATTTTGGGCATTTTGCTGGATCCTCGTCAATTTGAGTGGCTTGAAATATTTTGAAATTATTTTTGAAGGAAATTTGGGAATTTTGGCAGTTTTCGAAATTTTGAGAAAAATTAGGGTTATATGGAACAAAATTAGGAATTTGATGAAATTGGGATAATTAAGGATATAAATCATGATATTAACCCATTTGAGCCATGGACCAAAGAAAATTCCCACTTTGGATCCTCCATGTGTTGGTCATCGCCAAACCCTAGCCTAGGGCTAAGAGCTTGGGGCACCACCCACATGAGTTTCCAAAATAGTAGGGAACCAAGGTTGGGCATGTTTGGTTTAGGTTTTTGGGTTAAGGGTGAAAGTGTGAGGTTCAAGTGTGTGTGTTGGTGGCTTCTGGAGTTGTGGGATCCCAGCTCGTCGATGGCCCGTCGCCACCGAGATTCTCTTGTGTCGATGTGAGGTGTGACATGTCAATGTCGTTCTTTGAGGTGGTCACCACTCTGTTTATCTATCGCATCGCTTTAGTTTTCAAGAGATCTTATTTCTTTGGATCATGTAAAGGATCCTCGAATGTTAAGAAATTTGAAGAAAATAAGGGCTAATGGAATAAAAAATAGTAAATATGAAATGTCAGTGATAATCCTTACAAAAGGGGATTCTATAATGCCTTATTCTAGAAACTTTTATATAAGGAGCATCACATATAAAAAATTGATAACCAGAGATTTCTAGGTGTGGTACCTATCCCGAGTTCTTAAATTTCCTATAGGAGAAAGCTCCTATAGTTAATTACATCTTAGACAATTAGAATTTTCTAAGAAAACTCCTGATTAATGTTAACGCTTATTTTCTAAGAAATTTCAAGAACAAAGAAAGAAAATTCAATGTTCAATCCTAGGTGTAATATGTTTCTAAGTGTTACCTACTACCCTAAATGTTTGATTTTGTCAATGTCATTTGTTATGTCGTTTTTTATTTTGTTGTTTGTCATTTTATTGTCGTTTTGTCTTGTAGTTTGTTATTTATTTGGTGGTTATCCTAAATGGTCAGGTTTTGTGATTATCCTAAGATTTTAGGTTTTTTTTTGTTATTTGTCTTGATTATGTCATTTAATGTCATTTATGTCATTTTTTATTTTGTTTTTTGTCCCGTCTTTAGAATGTCGCCCTGCAAAACAGAGTTAGCACACCCTAATA
Organism: Papilionanthe hookeriana x Papilionanthe teres; assembly: GCA_022702705.1. Taxonomy (NCBI): domain Eukaryota; kingdom Viridiplantae; phylum Streptophyta; class Magnoliopsida; order Asparagales; family Orchidaceae; genus Papilionanthe; species Papilionanthe hookeriana x Papilionanthe teres. The sequence continues at coordinate 72,380,214 of CM040423.1, forward strand.
ACATGCAAAGAAAATCTAAAGCGGAACTTGTCTTCAACCTGCAAGGAAAATGGTGTCAGAGTAATGTCAATTTTATTTCTTCAAATTGTTTAGTTAAGATGTCCATAGCTCCGTCGTCCTAGGGTCATCGGTTACCTTAATCTACTTAATTCGAAAGGTTTTTAAACCAGGACCAGAAGACTCTTGTCAACACCAGGATTGCATCGTTCAAGAAATTTTTGTAGATCAAGAACGCTGGGGCTCAAGTTACATTTGGTGATCATTGTTCATTAAGATTTTATTTAAATGTTAATGTCTTTTCGGATTTTAAGTTGGAAAATTTTATGTTATTTACGATTTGTTAACCAATTAAAATTTTTTATGTGTCATTTTGGCTGATTTTTATATGTCGGTTTTAATTTCTTTATTTAAGTCTACTGTAATTTAGACCTAAAGAAAGGAGTCAAGTTTATTTAGATCCAATGTCTGTAAGATCTTGAGAATTTTAGATTCAGTGTCGTTTGAATCTAATGATTTCTAATACGAATTAGATCTAGAATTTTAGATTTGATAACCTTTGAACCTAAAGGTTTTTGAATTAAGTTTATTGTAAATTAGACTTGGGAATTTAGATTCAGTGTCATTTAAATCTAATCTTTTCAAGTTAAATCTAATATGAATTAGATTAATATTCAATGTTTATTGAATATAATGGTTTTGACTAAGTTTAAATGTAAATTAGACTTAATGTTTAAATCCTAATGTTGGTTAGACCTAAAGAAATTTGGTTAAGTCTAGTATAGCTTAGACTTAGAGTTTTAAGTCTTGATGTCAGTTGGGCCTAAAGATTTAGTTAGGTTTGATTTAATTTGGATTGAATGTTGAGTTTAAGTTCAATGTAAGTTAAACCTGAGGTTGATGTTTGGCTTAAGTTTAACTTTATGTTGATCCTAAGTATAGGTTAGGTTCAATATATGTTGAACCTAAAAGGTTTAAGTTTTACTTAGTTTCAAGTTGGGTTGAAGTTAGGTTAAATATATGTTGAACTAAAAAAGTTTAAGTTTGGCTTAGGTTCTACTTAGGTTGAACCTAAGTATAGGTTGAAGTTAGGTTCAATGTACGTTGAACCTAAATGGTTTAAGTTTGACTTTGGTTCAAGTTGGGTTAAGTTGAAGTTATGTTCAATGTATGTTGAACCTAAAAGGTTTAAGTTTGACTTAGGTTCAGTTAGGGTTGAACCTAAGTATAGGTTAAGATTAGGTTCGATGTAAGTTGAACCTAAAAGGTTTAATTGATTAATTAGACTTAATTGTTGTTAAGTCTAATTAGATTAATCTTAATTAAACCTAATTTGGGTATGGTTTAATTGATTAATTAGACTTAATTTTGGTTAAGTCTAATTAGGTTAAGGTTAATTAAAACTAATTTGGGTAAGGTTTATTTAATTAATTAGACTTAATGGTGGTTAAGTCTAATTAGGTTAAGGTTAACTATACCTAATTTGGGAAAGATTTAATTGATTAATTAGACTTAACTGTTGTTAAGTCTAATTAGGTTAAGGTTAATTAAACCTAATTTAGGTGAGGTTTAATTAATTAATTTGACTTAATTGTGGTTAAGTCTAATTAGGTTAAGGTTAATTGAACCTAATTTGGGTGAGGTTTAATTGATTAATTAGACTTAGTTGTGGTTAAGTCGAATTAGGTTAAAGTTAATTGAACCTAATTTGTGTGAGGCTTAATTGATTAATTAGACTTAATTGTCGTTAAGTCTAATTAGGTTAAGGTTAATTGAACCTAATTTGGATAAGGTTTAATTGATTAATTTGACTTAATTGTGGTTAAGTCTAATTAAGTTAATGTTAATTAAACCTAATTTGGATAAGATTTAATTGGTTTAATTAGGCCTAATGGGGATAGACCTAATTAGGGTTTTGATTTGTATTAAACCTAATAAAATTAAGGTTTAATATGATTAATTAGGTCTAATTGATGTCTTAGACCTAATTAGGGTTTGATTTATATTAAACTTAATTTGATTAATGTTTAATGGGGTTAACTAAGTCTAATGTTGGGTTAGACCTAATTAGGTTTAGTTTGTATTAAACCAAATGTAATTAAGGTTTAATTAGGGTTAATTAGTTATAATGTTGGGTTAGACCTAATTAGGATTTATTAAGTTATAGCAAATGTGATTAAGGCTTAACTTGATCTAATTAAGTCTAATTGGTGTCTTAGACCTAATTAGGGTTTATTAAGTTAAACCTAATGTGATTAAGGCATAACTTGATTTAATTAAGTCTAATTGGTTTCTTAGACGTGATTAGAGTTTATTAAGTTAAACCAAATGTAATTTAGGCTTAAGTTGATTTAATTAGGTCTAATTGGTGTCTTAGGCCGAATTAGAGTTTATTAAGCTAAACCTAATGTAATTAAGGCTTAACCTAATTTAATTAGGTCTAATTGATGTCTTAGACCTAATTAGAGTTTATTAAGTTAAACTGAATGTGATTAAGGCTTAACTTGGTTTAATTAGGTCTAATTGATGTATTCGACCTAATTAGGGTTTGATTTATATTTAACCTAATTTGATTGTGGTTTAATGAGGTTTAATTAGGTTTAATGGTAGATTAGACATAATTGGAGTTTGATTTGAGCATATTAGTGTTAGACTCATAATTAACATATTCCAATATGGAATTGGCGAAGTATGGTGAAAATTTGAGTCTTAAAAGATTTTGAGGGTTTTAAATATTAATTCATAATTAATACCCTAAAAAATGTCATTTTAAATTTTCAAAAGGCTAAGAATTGTCATTTTAGGGTTTAAGTCTGTCACCGTAAGGTTCTTAAATAATTTCCAATTTAATTTCATAATTTCTGATTTTTTATAATTATTGTTTAAAATAATTATAAAGTTTTAATAAAAATTAGGAAATCCTATCCTAGGAAGTTTTCCTAGCTTTAGAAAAATCAGGGGATATTCATAAGGACTTAAAGGTTGATCCCTAAACTTTTCATATTTTTTTGATTTATAAATAATTTTTAATAATTAAATTACTCAGAGAGTATTTAATTAATTAAAATTAATTATAACTCCTTAATTCATTATTTCATTTCCACATTATTCCTCGCATTTTCCTGAGTTCAGGGGTTTTTTTAATATATATTTATGATTTTTATTTATCAAATTTTGGATTTTTTATTAGCTTAAGGTTAATCTGGATTTAATTAAATCCTTATTAACCAGATATAACCAAACGGAGCCATGATGCGCCCACTTCTTGTGTTATTTTTCTGCATGTTTTTATGTTTGAATGTATTTGCACACACTAGAGGTTCTACGCAAGTATATGTATCGTTCAAGTAAAACAGGGCTCTAGTGGAGTCCCGTTTATTGATCCCACAAGGTAGCGAGGTAAGAGGTGCATAGTCAAATTCTAGTCTACTACTATCAAGCTTTAGTTTGGAAGGTCGATATAAGTGGTTTTTCTAATAAATACTCTTAAAGATAAGTCTTATGTTTAAAATAACTAATAACTACTCCTAAAGGAAACTATTAATTCCAAAAATAACCCTTTCTGGATGAATTGGTTTGGTGAATTTTGAGATAATAAAATCTACTATTCTTATGTAGTGAATTGGGTAATGTAAAGGAATGAGATGTATTAAATATTGTGTGTGTCAAATAGAAGCAATCTTATTCTTTTCTCTCTTTCGAGTGTTATAAAGAACATTGGAAAATCCTAAGTTTAGTCCCTCAATTTGAGTTTAGGCTGGGATGATACTCTCTCACACTCCAGAGCTCCCACTTCCCTTCACCTGAAGGCTAACTCTCGTTTTAATTTCCAAACACTAGGACTTAATTGGGGATTCTAGTCTGCCACCCTAAAATCTCCAATTCTACGCCCATGAAAGTATATTTCTCTATTTATTTGCACTCAAACCCCATGAACTTCACCAACCATGGAATTTGAATGTGGATCCACTTTGTTGAGAATTACACCGCCCTCTCGGATCATGGCACAATTACAACGAATTTTAACACTACAATGAGCTCTTATTGTAATGTACATGAAGTTCAAGTAAAAACCATCACATTTATAATTAAAACTTCTTCTAGCATGCATCCCAGTATCCTAAACAAGAATCCTACTTACTTCAAAAGAAAAGTTAAAGGAAATAACGACATAATCTTCTAATGCCACTATTTCCAAATAAGAAGAAATAGTAAGAGAAAGACATCACAAAGCACAAATAAAATACAACGGAAAACGTCATTTCATCAAAGCAAATCCACTACATAAGTTTTTACAAAATCATAAGATAATGAAGAACAAAATACTCAATTTTTTCCCTTTAATAGACAGATGAAAATCTCTCCCACAAAGTCTCCTACTAATTCATGCAATGCTAGTACAAACCCTTACAGATTCTCTCAAAATCCTCAACAATCTCTCCAAAAAAATAGAAATCTACATTTTTACTCCTAATTTAAGATCTGTAAACATTCTCCACTTTTTTCCTAACATCTCCCCCTTTTTGGCTTCAAATTCACTTTAAAATAGGGTAGGGACGAATTTCCCAAGAGGTGCTTCAAGAAACCTTCCAAAATCCTCCAAATTTAATGTATATGGCCAATAACCGCCTAAAATTGCATCCAAACTATCTCGGGCACCGTCGGTGCTAAATAGGGTGTCTTCAGTGCCATATTCTTGTCCTTCTCTGGATTTGGGTGCCCACGGCGCCGGTTTGGGCGCCTTTGGCGCTGGTCTGCGCAGCACCACCATTTCGCTCTGTTTCAACTCCGTTTCGCCCCATTTCAGTTGTGTTGCATTCCTAACATCTTCACCTACAAGATTAGCATAAAAATAAGCTTTCTTTAAAGTGCAATCTTATTCAAAAAGATGCAAGATGTGTAAAAGAGATTAAACATTGAAAGATTTATCGAAATGTGTCAGGCCAGAAATTGCTTTCTTGCTCGTTTTTGCTCCAAATTAAACCTTTTTTTTTGCTTCTTTTTCTCCATGAGTCGATTTACTGTACCTAAAACCAAAAACATACAAAATAACTTCCTTTAAAGTGCAATATCATTAAAATTAAGAATAAATTTTATATGAGAAATCAAGCATTTTTAAGGCGTGTCAACTCCCCAAAACATAACTGTTACTTGTCCTCAAGGAACACTATAACTTTAAAAACCAAATATGTTGACTTGTGGTTGTGGGATTCAGTAGAGTTTCATATAATTTCATCTCATAAATTTTATAGTGTAACATAGGAGAAATTCTTGCAGATCAACCCAGGACTAGAGTGTAAAGATACCTCATATTTAACTTAGGAATCCTAATTTTCTATTTACTTTAAAATTTATTGAAACTTTTCAAACTACAAATTCAAGGAAAGTATAAAACTAGAATTTTAGCACCATATCAATACCAATTTAACCAATAACTTTTGAAATAAGAATAAGCTTAGGATTGTTTCTAATTTTTTTCATTTAAAAAGATACAAGTGAAACCAATTTTTTATTAGGATTTTCCTCAAGCTTCTCCTCACATATTTTCTTTTCACATTTCTTTTCTTTTTTTTTTTCTTTTCTTTCTTTAGAGATCATTTTCAATTGCTTCATTTTCTCTTTTTTATGTGCGGATTATTATATCTAGATAGATTTTTAATAATTTTGAATTTCATTATTCCCTTTCTAAAGTCCAAAACTCAAAACTTTCCCTTGCTTTTTAAAAGTGTAAGTGTTAGTTTGAAAAAGGTTTCAATAAAAGCTCAATTCTCAATAAGTATAAATCTATGAATTTCAACTTTTCAAATATTCAACTCCTTTCTACCATAAATAGCAAAATTATTTTCCAATGTTTCTTACAAAATATCTTAACTCTAAAACAGTTTCTTCACATAGGATTTTAACTAAGTTATTTTTCTAACATTCCTAAAATCAAAGTCATAGTAACCTAAAGATAACACCACATACCACAAGTCATTTTAAAAGTTATATTAAATTAAATACAGGCTATTGAGGACAAATAAAGTTATGTTTTTTAAAAAAGAAAATTCTTCCCCCCAAACTTGAATTTTAAAATATTTTGTAATTAATTCCATAAAATGTAGCAGGAAGAAAAAGTAAAAGTTGAATATACTAACTACTACAACACTCTATCAAATTCATATACATACATAATAAGGATAGAATGACTACAGGAGAAAGTAAATCTAGCTTAAAACAAGCTTACAATAATATTAAACTAAAAGGAAGTATACTCACTTTAAAATAAATTTTTCTTCCTACCCTCAAACTTGATTTTCAACATATATAACATTCATTACAGATAATATAAGTAGGAAGAAAAATATTTCAGCAATTCTATCTACCATAAATACCTATCAAAAATATCTACAAGTATTCATCAGGATAGAATAATATGCAGCAGAAAGTAAATCTAAACTAAGCTCGCCAAAATGAAATTGACTAAATAAATGTCTAACTAGCATAGCAGGTATCAGCAATGATATAAAAAAGGTTTCCCTTGCTTTTTAAAAGTGTAAAATTTTTCAGAAACTCAAAACTTTCATTATTCCCTTTCTAATGTATTCATTGTTCCTCATATTTCTTTCTAGATTCAATATTCATTTATTGATTTTCTGAATTTTCATATTAATATCATCCTTGAAATTTATAAGAAATGGATCTCTATAAGATACTTCAAGATCTCCCAAATTTTGGATCGGATTCTCTCTACGTAATTCAGATTCTGGATCAAAATCTTTTATGTTACTATTCTGTTTAAAGTTATCTTCCAATTCTTCCCCTTGGTACTGAGTAAATGATGGAGGTGGTCTTTCTATATCTATCTTAGTTGAGGAGATAGGTTTTCCTATTTCCTTATGAATTTCTTCTATTAGTCTTTCAATATCCTTATCCTCTTTTCTCAACTCAAAGTTCTTTTGAAATATATCCTCAAATTCTCTTCCAACTCTTAGTTCAACAACTTTATCTTGTTCATCATTTAATTCAGGTTCTTCTTATTATTGAGTCGAATCTGAATATATAAATACTGGAGATGTAGATGAATTCCCTAAATAGGTAGGCTTTAAAATTTTATGGGGCACATCCATCTTAAGTTCATGAGATTTTTCAACAGATGCAATTAAAAGTTCACTATTTTTGGTAGCGTTCATCATTTCACACCTCTCCTGAACATATATACAGTCTTCTTTAAACAACATTTTCAAATCATCATGAAAGTCCATTTCGATCTCATATGTTAACTTAATTTCAAAACTTTTTTGGAAATAGTCTTTACTTAGATAATCAATTTCATCCATCCAAAAATAATCTTCATCTTTTCTCTCAGTTGGATATTTCATAGTCTTTAACACATCAAAAGTGACTTCCTGGTCATTAATATTCATAATCAACTCTCATTTTTGTACATCTATCATAGCTTGTCTAGTAACAAAGTAAGGTCTCCCAAAAATAATTGGAATTTATTTATCTTCTTCCATATCTAATACAATAAAGTCCATAGGAAATATAAATTTATCCACTTTAATAAGCACGTCTTTTATAACTCCTTTTGGATAAATGATAGATTGATTAGCTAACTGAAGGGCTACAGTAGTGGGATAAATATTGGCTAAACCTAACCTTCAAAATATAGATAGATGCATCATATTAATGCTCGCTCCTAAATCACATAAAGCTTTTCCATATAATATTTCTCAAATTGAACAAGGAATTGTAAAGCTACAAGGATCTTTAAGTTTCTTAGGAAACTTTTTTTGAAGTATAGTGCTGCACTCCTCACTTAATGCAACTGTCTCGTAATCCCCAATTTTCTTTTCTTATTTAATATCTCATTCATAAACTTTGCATATATTGGCATCATTTCTATAGCTCTGCGAAAAGAATATTTATTGTTAACTTCTTAAGTACATTCATGAACTTTGAAAATTTTTTATCCAACTTATGATGTCTAAGTCTTTGAGAAAATGGAGGTGGTGGTCTTTCCAAATTGATTTTAGTTAGAGGTATTAATTTTTCTATATCCTTAGAAACATGTTCTTCAGATCTTTGTGTTTCCTTCGTTTCTCTCACAACTTCTTTCTCTTTTCTAACTACATCCTCTATCTCTCTTCCATTTCTTAATTGAACAACTTCTTCTTGTTCATTATTTTCTCTTTAGGTTTGATCTCATTGTTTCTAGGAATTGTTCCAAGGGGTTTATTTTTAAGTGAATTGTCAATTTGTCTCAATTAATTCTCTATGTTTCTAACTGCAGCATTTTGACTTTATAATTGGTTTCCCATTTGTAATACCACTTTTTCTATTGACATCTTATTATCCTTAAATAGTTTATCGTTGTTAGTGTTTGGTGAAATTGAAGGTTTATAGTTTGTGTTCTCCTAATTATTCTAACTTCCATTAGGATTTGCATGATTATTTTTTCATTGTTGGTTTCTACCCCATTAGTATGATTCCAGTTAAAACTTGGATGGTTCTTCCAACCTAGGTTGTAAAAGTTAGAATACAGATTGTTTATGGTATTTAAAGTCTCATCTAATAACTTGGAATCAATCATATGCCCTGATGAACTTTTCTTACTTACAAGAGTAAATTGAGGATGGTTCATTCCAAATTGGTCTAACTTTCTTGATATTGCAGCAACCTGAGATACAAGAATCGCAATCGAATCTGTATCATGAACACTAGCTATCTTTTTTGGATTTACCCTTGTAGAGGGCCATTGAAATTCATTTCTAGCCATTTCTTCAATTAATGCATATGCTTCATCAAATGGTTTTGACATTAATGAACCACCGACAACAGCATTAATAATGGACCTAAGAGATCCTACTAACTCATTATAAAAAGTTTAAATGATTAACCAATCTAACAGAGCATGATGTGGAAACTTTCTTAGGATTTCCTTAAATCTTTCCCAGGCTTCGTATATTGATTCCCCTTCATACTAACAAAATGAGATAATATCATTTCTAAGCATAGTAGTCCTTGAAGGTAGAACATACTTAGCTAGGAATTTCTTAGTTAACTCCTCCCAATTTTTAATAGAGTCAGGTGCTATAACCACATTTTAGCCTTATCCCTTAGTGAGAAGGGAAAAAGCCTTAGCCTAACAGCATCGTCTGACATGTCGTTATAACAAAATGTGGCACAAAGTTCTAGAAAACTATATAAGTGTAAATAGGGATACTCTGAAAGAGTTTCCCTAAAATGGTTGTTCTGCACTAGTTGGATAATCGCTGGATTTAGTTCAAATGAGTCAGCTTCTATGACAGGGTTTTGTATACTTGAGTGAATTTCATTTGTCGTAGGATTTATATAATGCCTCAATGATTTATGATGATTTTCCAAGTTATTATTTTGAATGTTTTCCATTTTCATTTCTAGTTTTTCAATTCCTTTATGTTATTTGATATTTTTTTCATTTTTCTAACTCGGGATCATAAAACACAAGTCCTACAGATCCTTTATTTTGCATATGTAACACAACAAACAATACATTAACGATAAAATAAATAAAACAAAAAATATATTCAGCACAACAAAATATTTTCACAAACACCTTATTTTTCACACAAATAGTTTTTTCACAACACTTTTTTCATACAAAAAACACTTTTCAGACAAAAATAATTTTACGATACTAAAGTCTTTCAATTCTAAGCCTAATTACTTCAACTAAAATTCTCCTAAAATTCTTACCGAAGCTTCCCCGAAAACAGCGCCAAAAATTTGATGTGCCCTGGTGTAACATTTTGATTTGCCAAAATTTATGAACTCGGATATATATATATATATATATATATATATATATATATATATATATATATATATATATATATATATATATATTGATTTAGCTTTACAATGAGTCGCACAATTAAACGCAAGTATACCTATCGCTCAAGTAATATAGGGCTCTAGTGAATTCCTGGATATCGATCCCACAGGGAAGCAATTAATTTTATGGTGTAGCACAGAAATCACTTATCAAATCACAGCACAATTGCAAGTAAATTCAATTCTTAAAATAAAGACAAATAGTTGTGGTTACTACTCCTATCAAAGTATGTTCTAACTTTCTAGCAAGTTAAATTAACACAAAACTAAAGTTATAACAAAGTTCAATTGTAAGAAAGAGTCTTCCTCCTCTCCAATTATAATATGATGATTTTTATGTCATAGATCAGTGATGCAAATGTATTGTGCCAAATAGGAGCATTCCTATTCTTTACCCTTTTCCAAGCGCATAAAGAACATTGGCTAATCCTAAGTTTAGTCCCCAAATTTGTGGTTAGGCTAAGAGGATACTGGATCTCACTCCAGAGCTCCCACTTCCCTTCGCTTGAAGGCTAACCTCACTTTGGTTTCCAAACCCTAGGACCAAATTGAGGATTTCAGCCTGTCACTCTGAAATCTCCAATTCTACGTCCATCAAAGTATATTTCCCTATTTATCTGCACTCAATCCCCATAAACTACGTCACTCATTCGTGGACATTGAATGTGACCTTCACTTTTATTTTGGAACTCATAATCCTTTCGGAACATATGTTTCCCAAAAAGTTTAAACAATTTAATTGGCCAAATCAAAAAGTAAATGAAGTTCGTAGTGAGAAGGTCATCACAAATTCTCCATAATAAATCGACACATCATTTCCATATCACAACTTCAACACATCACATGAAAAGGAGGAAGATAAAGAAAAACTAAAGACTCATGAGGAAAAGATGACAAAACATAGATTTTATCTATAAAAGTAATGTCATGCAAACAGAGTAAGGAAAAGAAAACTTATCTCAAACTCTTCCTTAAGCAAATCTCAATGAATTCCTTTGAATCCTCTTCTTTCTTCATAACAACACACAATTCTCTCTTTAGATAAGTAAGGAAGAAGAAATCTCTCACTTTCCCTCTTCTCCTGCACTCTTTAGAAGAGAAAACACAAAACCTAGAAAACTACTATCAGACTTTAGTTTAAATTTGAAACTTAGAAACCTAAAAATAAAAAGATACTCTCTCCTCACTCTCTCTACACTCTAAACTCTCTCCCCTCTCTAAATTTGGCACCAAAGTAGTTTAATCTTGACCATAACTGATTTCCCAATAGTTTCCAAAATTCGGCCAAATACATTGAATCTAATTTGAATTCGGGATAGGGCGCGGTCCGGCGTAAGATAGGGCGACGTTCGGTGCTATTTTCTGCCTTTAGCGTCCAAAGTCTCTACAAATTGGAGCGGTCCAGCGTTGGTGACAGTGCCGTTCAGCACTAGTTTAATAAAATGCACTTTTACCCATTTTTGCTCCAAATTTGCTCATTTTCGCTACTTTTTTCTCCAAAGGCCTAAAATCATTGTACCTACATGAAATCATGAAAAATACCTTTCTTTAAAGTTTAATATCATCAAAAACATGTATGAAATGGATAGTAAAAAGCTATTAAGTTTTCAGTGGATCATGCCCCTAACGTGTGTTATTTTTCTAGTTATTTTTATGTTTGAATGTATGTGCACACACTAGAGGTTTTACGCAAGTATATGTATGGCTCAAGTAATACAGAGCTCTAGTGGACTCCCGTTTATCAATCCCATAGGGAAGCGAGGTAAGTGGTTCTTAGTTAAATTCTAGCCTACTACTATCAGACTTTAGTTTGGAAGGTCGATATAAGTGGTTTTTCTAACAAATACTCCTAAAGATAAGTCTTATGTTTAAAATAACTAATAACTACTCCTAAAGGAAAATATTAATTCTAAAGATAATCCTTTCTGGATGAATTGGTTTGGTGAATTTTGAGATAATAAAATCTATTATTCTTATGTAGTGAATTGGGTAATGTAAATGAATGAGATGCATTAAATATTGTATGTGTCAAATAGGAGCAATCTTATTCTTTACCCTCTTTCGAGTGTTATAAAGAACATTGGCTAATCCTAATTTTAGTCCCTAAATTCTTGTTTAGGCTGGGAGGATACTGGATCTCACTCCAGAGCTCCTACTTCCTTTCGCTTGAAGGCTAACTCTCGCTTTAGTTTCT